>CM028346.1:40046014-40719051 GCA_016618105.1 Dendrobium huoshanense | reverse complement strand
AATCGACCGGGGTCATTCAATACAACAGTGTGAAGACGATACCAAGACAAATCCATGTAAATACCCCTTTCTGAAAAAAAAAAAAGACATTACGTAACCTTGTCGCATTGGAGAAGACTAGACTGTTTCCTTTACCTGCACTTCATTTGCTTTGCACCTCTTTACAGTCAACCTAGCAGACCCTAACAAAGCTCGGTTACCACATACATCCAATCGTGGCTCTTATGTTTATGTGAACAGTTATCTCAGCTCATGCATCATCATGCATCATGGAAAATATTTGCTTAAGAAGCTTGTCGAATAAGGCCAAATGGTAACTAGCAAGGCAATATATTCCGGGTTTGGTTCATAATTTCGTAGGAGTTGCTTGAGAGTTGTAGCTTGCTACTTTTACAGATAATAAATGAAGTTTAATCAATCTTAGAGCCACTAGTGTAAAATGGTGCATCTTTCATAAGACTTTTACTGGATAATATAGATTTTCATCAATATTAGATATAATTAATTATCACATTAACTTTTACTGAGCCGAACAACTTGTGCTTGACCCATTTCTCCAAGTCTATATAGGGCACGTTTTGAATAGTTTTTCACAGTTTCATTTTATAGATCACTGAGAAAGTTTTATATGGTTATAAATTTTTAACTATTTTCTAAAAAAAATTATAAAGAGAAACTTTTACTAAGCAGATATATTAGAACGTGTTAACTGCAAGAAAATTATAATATAATTTTTTAAATGAAAAGAAAAAATCAATAATATTTATAACATGTTCAAAAAATCAATGTTCTCACAACAGACACAATTACTCATCTGGTTTGGGATGACATGATATGTAGCTTTAAAACATTATTGACAGATGACAAGCTTGACAATAAAATTAAAAATCATAATGAAAAGAAGCCAGTACCTGTGAATCTTCACTTCCACTAGCAATATAAGACTGCTCATATCCTCCAAAACAAGACCGAATAACAAAACGGCTGCGCTTGTGACCTTTATAACTCATAACTAATTTTGGAAAACCTGTAATATCCCATAAATGGATTTCCTGGTTTATAAGATTCACCAGCAAGAACTGATCGTCTCTTGATAAAGAAAATGATGTTATTGTGTGATTCTCTTCAATCAACTTCTCCACTTTTGACTCCCTTTCAAGCACCAAAATAGCAGATTCTCTGCACATGCTTATGATTTGCTTTCCATCACCTGTAATAGTCAGGTCGGAAGTCTTGATCATCCTTTGCCCATTCCAACACTCTAGCTCTTTGCCGTCTAGATCCCACAAGCAAATGCTACTGTCTGTAACACCAGAGAAAAATCTTTTCCCATCAGGAAACCAACCACAGGAAATCAATCCAACGCCAATTTTTTCATAAACTTGCACGCACTCTCCACTGCTAACGTCCCAGCGTCTGACAACTTCTTCCAATCCACATGTTAGAAGCTGGGAGTCATCAGGACTCCATGAAATCATCAGCACAGGTTTTTGGTGGCCAGTCAGGGTATGTTTTAGCGAGAGTACCCATCTTCACGAACCTAGCACATGATATGAAATAGAATCTTAAGAAAACTAATGCAAGTACCTATCTTCACAAAATAGAACCATTTGCATATAGTTAAAATAAGTTTAAATGGATCGCTTTAAGTTGATAATAAACTTGATAAGGAAACATTTCAGAAGTTGCTTTTAGGAATCAACCACAAATATTTACGAACTTTTCCTTAATAAATAAGATTGACAACTTCAATATATAAGATGAACAAAGTGAGGCAAGCACACCATAATGTCAAGTTCAATATCTATCTTCTTTATTGGTACTATATATTATCTCCTCTATTTTGTTATACCCAAACCACCAAACTTTATATTATGCTAACCTAAGTTACTTGGTGACATCTAAAACTCTTGATCTAAACAATTAAAAAAAAGAAGGGTAAAAGGACCACGGATCAGACCCAAAATATTTCTAGTGTCTTCTCCTTCCTTAAATTCAGAAACTAGCACCTAAGCGCTGCACTTCCTACTACAGCCACCTCCTAAGGATCCGCCCTCCTCAACAAAACCTCTTGACAACCTTTATAACCATATCCTGCAACTATCGAAAACCCAAACGATTGCATCCCAGTGGCTCCATTACCTTGAGATCCCATGATTTCTTAAATAAGCTGTTAGACCAGTCCACACCGGTCCCCCTGGTCCAAAGGGGACCGGTTCAAATTTAGAAGAAGCGCAACAAGGAGGTTCCGCCCCCTTCTTTGCACCCCTTTGATAGTAAGGTCCACATGCCCGATTAGGTGAAATTATGAGGGGAATTAGGATGAAAAATTCAAATTGAAGGGGCTGTTTCGGAATTAACCTAATTAATGCATGCTTAAGTATGTTTTGATGGCTAGGGTTAGGTTTTTTTCTCTTTTTTTTGCTGTAATTTCTTGGTTCTTGGTTTTTGCTTGGGCTCTAGCAGCATCTAAGGATTTGAGGGAGTCGGATCTTACTCTCAAATAGAAGATCCATTGTATCTTGCTATTTTTCTTCATCTATTATCAATTAAAGGAGTTCGATTTTGGTTTTCTTTCCAAATTCTTCTCAATTTCAGCAAGGGAGATTCTTGTTCTCCTACAAACGTTTCCTAACAAATTGGTATTAGAGCACTCGATTTAGGGTACCAATGGAGGAAAAGAAAGTAGAAGTGTTGGAGGGGGAAATAGGCCAACTAAAATAAGGTTTTGTGGAAAAAAATTTCAAATTTTGAAAACTAATTTGCATCCGTCCATGAAAAGATGGATGGAAGGTTCGCCATCATGGAAGAAATGTTGAAAAAGTTTCTTGAAGCCAAACCCAACACGACGACATAAGAAACAAAGGAAGCCACCAGTGGCCAAAGAAGAGGAGGAAACTGTAATCCATTTAGGAGAGGGAAAAATTAAGAGGTGGAGATTTTAGAGAGAGAAGATGGGATGCCTCCGCTAGGGCCTATTTCTAGTGAAGAGATGAGTATTGGGAATGTGCGAAGGGGTGCTGATTTTGCAAGAATATTGGTGGATTATGAGGGGATTTTGAAGAAGGATACGAGCGTAGAATGGATGATCAAGACACCTGGGGAGCACCTCCTGTTCGTGGAATGAGAGGCTATGGAAGATTCAAGAGAAATGAATGTGATCCTAAAGTGAGGAAGCTGAAGATGCCCATCTTAAAGGGAGATGATGCACATGGGTGGATCTATAACGTGGAGAGGTATTTCGCCATCAACGATTTGACGAAGGAGGACAGGTTGACTGAAGCGGGCCTATTTTTTAAAGGGAAGGCCTTGGCTTGGTACAAGTGGAGGGACATGCGACGATCCACATGGAGATGGAGGGAGTTCAATAATTGCTTGTTGGAATGTTTCCAAACCAACAGGGGAGGAGACTTCTAAGAGCAATTTTTCGCCATGACACAGGAGGGTTCAGTGATAGAGTACCAGGAGAGATTTGAGTACCTCGCTAACCGTTTGGATCAACCCTTCAGAGACGGTGTTAGGGGAACTTCATGAAGGGACTCAAACCAAAGATTTGGGCAGTGGTTAGAGTAATGAGGCATTAGGACTTGGGAGAGGTTATGGAGTTAGCACAGTAACTAGAGGACCAGAAGTACCTTGAAAGTGGGACTGAAGGAAGCAATTCAAGAGGCTCGTATAGGATGACTACTACGTTCCTTGCACATAAAAGACTAGCACCGAGAAACCTTCGTGAGGCCCCAAAGGAGAAGCCTGTAGGAGAGAAATTCGGGGGAAATTTCAAGAAGCTCACTAAGAAAGAGTTGCATGAGAAACTAGCAAAGGCATTATACTTCAGATGTGATGAGAGGTACACATTAGGGAATAGGTGTAAGGATCGAACTCTTCATGCTCTCACCATCTGTGATGACGAGGAAGCAGAGGAGGGAGGTGCGAGTGTGATAGTGGTAGAAGAGGAGGTAGAACTGCAACTTGACATGGATGAAGTCTCCTTAAAATATGTGGTGGAGTTCACCACGAATCACACCATGAAGGCGAAAGGAGAGATAGCAGACAAATAGATAGTGGTGTTAATCGACAGTAAAGCTACTCACAATTTTATCTCCAATCAGCTCGTTGACCAATTGGGGGTGAAATTGGTGGACACTGGGGGCTATGGGGTGATGATGGGCACTTGGAAGGTGGAGATGATTATAGGGGTGTGTAACAGAGTTTTGCTGACTATACAGGGTGTTCAAATGAGAGAGGATTTTCTCCAATTGAAGTTAGGTAGCACTGATGTCATCATGAGGAAGAAATTGTTACAGACCTTGAGAGATACCAAGGTTAATTGGGGGGCACTAACGATGGAGCTGGTGGTGGAAGGAAAATGAGTGGTGATCCGTGGAGATGCAGGGTTGTCCAAGGCTATGGTGTCACCCAAAACCATGGTCATGACCATACATGAGGTGGGAGGAGGATTTATAGTGAAATTGCATAACCTAAAAGAAATTAAAGTAGAGGAAGGGGGGCGGGGGACATTCCTCTGTCAGTACAGTCACTCATACAACAATTTAGCGAGGTTCTTCAGCCGCCTCAAGACTTACCACCACAGAGGGAACAGGAGCATACGCCATCACCCTAAGGGAGGGGGTGTCACCGATTAGTGTCCAACCCTACCATTACCCCAATATTCAGAAGGACGAGATTGAGAGGTTGATCTAAGAGATGTTGGAGGCAGGTAATATCAAATCAAGTGTGAGTTTTTTTTTTAGCCCAGTCTTGCTGGTCAAGAAGAAGGACGAGAGATGGATATTCTATGTTGATTACCAGGTTGTAAATAAAGAGACTGTGCCAGACAAATTTCCCATTCCGGTGATTGATGAGCTATTATATGAATTATGTGTGGCAATGGTGGTCACCAAGATGTATCTGAAGTCAGGATACCATCAGTTTAGGATGAGGGATGAGGATGTCCCGAAGACTGCTTTTAGAACACATAAGGGGGCATTACAAGTTTTTAGTGTTGTTATTCTAGGTCACAAACGCCCCTGCCACTTTTCAATTGCTCATAAACAGGGTGTTCAAACTATATCTTTGAAAGTTCGTGCTAGTTTTCTTTGATGACATAGTAGTGTACAGCAAGTCGATAGGGGAGCACTTGGAGCATGTGAGGGTGGCTGCGAGCCAATCTGAAGAAGTGTTGCACAAACCAGTGTGGAATACATGGGGCATGTGGTCTCTCATGAGGGGGTGGCTACAGATCAGGCCAAGATTGAGGCAATGCGGAAATGACCTCTACCTAAGAATATGAGAGAACTAAGGGGGTTCTTAGGTTTAACAGGGAACTATAGGAGATTCGTGAGAGGATACAGCACCATAGCCTGACCATTGATAGAGCAACTAAAGAAGGATAATTTATTGTGGGGAGAGGTAGCTACACAGGCCTTTGAGAGGCCATGACCACAATACCGGTGTTGGCCCTACCGAATTTCAGTCAGATCTTTGTGGTGGAGGCGGATGCATCCGGATATAAATTGGGGATTGTCTCATGCAGAATCATAGACCCATAACATACTTCAATCAAATGTTGATAGTCAGAGCTAGGTTGAAGTTAGTCTATAAGAGGGAATTGATGGTCATTGTGTTAGCCATTCAGATGTGGCCACCATACTTGTTTAGTAGACATTTCATTATTAGGACGGACTAGAGAGCTCAAAGTTTCTTTTGGAGCAGAGGATGGTGATTGAGGAGCATCAGAGATGGTTGTCAAAGCTATTAAGCAATGATTTTGAGATTCAATATAGGCCTAGATTGGAGAATAAAGCGGCGAATGCCTTGTCCAGATGCATATGGGAGCTCCATGAGTTTGCTATGTCGATACCCCTGAGGTTAGATTAGGACACCATAAAAGAGGAGAGTATGCAGGATGAGTTGGAAAAAATTAGAGCATATCTCTAAAGGATAGGAACAGTCACCCAGGTTACTCTTTAGAGGGGGAGAGACTTGTACCATGGGAGATTTATAATGCCTAAGACATCAGTTCATATCCCACAGTTGCTGCAAGAGTTTCACAGAAGCATTATTGGAGGTCTCTCTAATGTACAGAAGGCATACAGGAGATTGATAATGAAGTTGTATTGGAGGGGGATGCACAATGATGTACAAGAGATATTGGCTAGATGTGAAGTGTGTCAAAGGAACAAGTACATGGCCACATCTCCTAGGGGATTACTTCAACCCCTAACTCTACGAGACAGGGTGTAAGAGGAGGTCACTATGGACTTTATTGATGGGTTATCTCGCTCTGAAGGGTTTACAGTGATTCTGGTGGTAGTTCACAAATTGAGCAAGTATGCTCACTTCATCCCCCTACACACATTAGTGACAGTAGCGGCCGCATTCATAAGGGAGGTGGTTAGGCTACATGGGATACCATAATCTATAGTATCTGATAGAGATAAAATATTCCTCAATCATTTTTGGACAGAGTTGTTCATGCTACAAGGGGCAGTGCTGAAGAGGAGCACCACTTACCACTGCTAGATAGACGGGCAGACATAAGTGATGAATAGGAGCTTGGAGACATACCTGCGGTGTTTTGCTTTAGAAACACCTAAGGTATGGGCCAAGTGGTTGGTTAGGGCAGAATATAAGTACAACACTTCTACCACTTGGCCTCCAAGATGACTCCCTTCAAGGTGTTGTACGGAAGGGACACTCCCCATTTGGTATATTTTCGGTAGATTCGCACGCCAGTATCATTAGTAAAACAGTATTTGGAGGAAAGGGATGTGTTGTAAGAGTTAAAAAGACACCTGCTGATAGCTCAACAAATTATGAAAGCAGGTGGAAGGACACTTAGTTTGTCATTGGAGATAGAATATTCTTAAAGCTGCGACCCTACAAGCAGAGGACAGTAGCCAACATAAGGAATGAGAAACTAGCCCCGTGGTACTTTGGCCCTTATGAGGTATTGGAGAAGATTGGAGCAGTGGCTTATTGCTTGAAATTATCCCCGACTACTTCCATACACCCACTATTCCACGTATCACACTTGAGGAAAATGGTGGGGGATCATGCAGCTAGTTCAAAATTATCAGGGACACTGACACTGGATCTAGAGATGGTTTTGAATCCACTGGAAATTAAAGGGGTGCATCAAGGAGAATGAAAGCCCAAAGAAGTACGGATCAAGTGGAAGAACTTGCCTGACTATGATACCACTTGGGAGCCATATGAGAGGGTAAAGCATTAGTTTTTGTACTTCCACCTTGCGAATAATGTAGCTCTTTGGGATGAGAGTATTGTTAGATTGGTCTCTGGATGGTCCAACCGGTCCAAAAGGGACCGGTTTAGATTTATAAGAGGCGGAACAGTGAGGTTCCGCCCCCTTCTCTGTCCCCCTTTCATAGTGGGGTCCACATGCTTGATTAGGGGAAATTAAGGGGGGGGGGGGGGGGGGGGGGGGGGGTTATGAGGAAAAATTCAAATTGAAATGGTTGTTTTGGAATTAACCTAATTAATGTATGCTTAAGTATGTTTTGGTGGCAAGAGTTAGATTTATATCTCTGTTTTTGTTGTAATTTTCTGGTTTTTAGTTTTTGTTTGGGCTCTAGACATCTAGAAATTTGGGAGAGCTAGATCTTCCTCTCATTTGAGAGAAATTATATTGTATCTTGTTGTTTTTCTTCATCCATTATCAGTTAAAGGAGTTCAATTCTAGTTTTCTTTCCAAGTTCTTCTCAATTTCTAATTTGCGAGGTGCTGAAAGGTTCTTATTTTCCTACAAGCATTTCCTAACATAAGCCTTCTTGAATGGGGGATCTCCTCAAACTACGCTGCTAAGAAATCTCTGATGGGACCTACAACAAGTTTCCATCACAACACCAGTTTTCAACAGCTCCTCTCCTCTAAACATCTTTGTTTGATTGAAACCTCAAAAAGGAACTTCGTAAGCTTCCAAGTGACCTTAGATGAACAATTTTTCGCTATGATAAAGTCTTAAAACTCCTCTCAATCCTCCCTCTTGCAAGCTGTTTTTCCATTTTCCCATGGTCGCCAAACATTCTACAACCAACTCAAGCCATCGGCAACCACCATAGGGTTCTCAATTACCATCGGTGCCATCCAAGCTTACTAAAAAACCCTGCATAGATTGTTGGGCCATAACCCAACAAGGCCCGACCAGGAGACAGGGAGAACTAAATATAAGCTGTGAGGCTCCACCACTTTCAATCCAATAATCAGCTGCCACCTACATTTAGTCAGGCCACTGATTAATTTGGCTGAATTCCTTAGTCCAACAAAGCTTTGGGGCATAGCATGACGCCATGACCCAATTAACCTATTATGAAAACACCCAAGAAAGCACAAGTTTAATCTAAGCCTAAAACTATTAGGTGGTGCTAAGTTAGAATCATATGGTGATAAGTTAACATTATGTGGCGCTAAGTTAGCATCTTGTGGCAGTCAAAAACTCAATCGTTATTTCCCTATATCGGAAAGCCAATGCTTCTCTCCCTGAATAGAAAGTCTGCCCTTGCCTTCCTAGATAGGGAGTCAGCGTTGATCTCCTGAGATGTGGGAAAAGAATCTACCTCCTTATAACAAGAAGCCGTCCCCCATCTCCCATCATGTTGAATTTATTCACAATCATAACTTTATTGATTTTGTATAAATTGCATTATTGTTTTGTTAATGAACCTATTTATTTAGCCACACTTTAAGTTGACATTTTGGCATAACCTTAAGCTCTGGTATCAAATCTAATTCGGGGAATCTTAAGCCTAGGGTTTACTAATGTAAATCTTAAACAAAATGAATAAAATCACGTACACAACTTCAAATTCTTAACTCACAAACTTCCAATTTAGATAACTATTAAGCCCTTCAGATGAAAAGGGGAAATACACAATATTAGTAGAAATGATAAATTAATAGTCTACTATAAGAAATAATATAAAGAAATATGGATGCATAAAAATCACATGTTTGGTTAGGGAAAACATGTCGCAATCTAAAACCAGATTATATCAAATTTAATAAAATTTAAACATGATATCAGACCAATTACAGGAATTTTCATATAAAAAGTCGAGAAAAACAAAATAATCATCAAACAAAAGAACAAAGACTCATGAGGATATAACTTCCCGTGAAAAACTTCAATCCCCAATTGCACCATGTGTAGATCAGAAGAGAATACATCCAATTATAAATTCATTGTCAATTTGTCATAGTAGAAAACATTTCTAATTTTTTTATATGCCCCAGGTACCTCTATTTATAATCCTAAATCTCCCTCACTTATAATTAAAAAGCTAGAAGATAGAATTTACAACCCTATACGAACCAAAAGAAACACAAAGAATCAAAGATCACATCACAAATGCAACTCAAAGATCACAAGGCATAGGGAGATGCTCAAAGGATCACAAAAAAGATGTTGCACGACTAGGAGTTGCAAAAGACCCACAATATCAAGATCATACATAAGATCACGAAAGGCACACTATCAAAGGATCCCACCGATAAAAGATATGTAGAAAATCAAACCAAAGCAATAGATAGATCACAAGGAACTGAAATGAAAGGAAATTATAAGTCCTGCTAAATCGTTGAAGGGGAATTCTGCATCTGAAGCACTTCAAAAGAAGGGCACCCCAATAGAAAGCATGCAAAGCTCATATGGAAAACAACAAGCAGATATCATAAACAATTAAACAAAAATGCTAATCACAAGCAAGTCAAAGACATATAAAAGGAGTCTCAGGTTGGTCTATATTTTCCATTTAGGTTCAAGGCGCCATTTTTTATGCACAGTTGGTCCTCGAGTTAAATTGTCAGTATTCATGGAGATCCTTTTCTATTAACGTTTCTGTCAAATTCAGTTGCATAAATAACTTGTTGTTGAGTGCAGTTACACTCTCCAAACAAATTCACAAGAAAAATACGATTGGGCTCCATTTTGATCAGCTGCATTGATCACAGTTGGAAGGGAATTACATACACTTTTGTTTGGGAGAGCGTTAATTTACCTAACTAAGCAAAATGGAAGCAGCGTTTTGTGTCTTATGTGCTGAGGTAAATTTTTAATACAATCATTGCCTTCATTATTAGCCTTATGCCAATAGTTTGGCAGCATATTTTTTTATATAATGCTAAAGAATGTTTAAAATAATATATATAAAAATCAGTATCAATAAGGAAAGACACTGACATTTGGTTAAGAACAAAGTTTAGCAGAACATCAGAAACTATCAACTATTTTTGAGACATGTTATTATACTTACGCAATCTAAACTACAAACAAAAGAAGTAGCAAGCAAACATCAACAAATGAAAACCAGTTTGCAGTAGAAAACAAAAGGATACATTACAAGCAAGTCCCTGAGGAATAAGAGGAGTTTCAAGTTGGTCTACATTTTCTATTCAGGTTCATGGCGCCTATTTGATGCACAAGTTGGTCCTTGAGTTAAATTTTTGGTCCTTACGGATATCCTTTTCAGTTAACAATATAAAGTAATTTGTTAAATTCAGTCTCATTAATAACTTTTTGTTGAATGCTGCTACACTTTCCCCAAAAAAAAAAAATCAACATAAAAATTTGAATTAAGCTCCACTTTGCTTAGGTGGGCCTATTAAAGTGGGAAGAGGATCACACAGGCTTTTGTTTTTTGTTTAGAAGAGTGTTGATTGACACAACTATAAGCAAAGTGCAGCCCAATCTCATTTTTTAGTGTGGACTTGTTTGGGGGAGAGAAATTTTACTCCTTTTTCTTTGAAACACAAATTCTCAAAATTTTTTTATTATTTATTTTTTTTATGAAAGCATCCCATTGAAAAAGTCAAGCTAATATTTGCAAAATGAGCTTTAGAATTTCTCACAATTTGTAAGGAATATTTAGCCAATCTTTTTTAGCAACAAATGCCAAATATTATGCATCCCCAACCCCTTCTTGGCCTTCTTTTGTTTTCCTTGTTGCCTACGGTGGTATCCTCAATAGTTAACACGCAATTCTCTACCTTGGACTTCGTCTCAACAAGTTTCCTCTATTTTGGTGCCTTCTCGGCTACCTTCTCCTCCCCAGCATGTTGTCCATCATTTTCCTCTAGTTCTTGGGCATCATTTTGATTTCTAGACATGAGAGAGAGGAAATAGAAGGAATCAAAAGTAGGTTAGGAGGCAAAGAATGATTACGAGATATTTTTTAGCAAGAAATTTTGAGAAAAATTGGCACTTTATACATTTTAATTTTTATTTGTGATTCAGTTAACCAAATTGAAGTGTCTTTATATCCTGGTGATTCCACTTAAGGATTTTTAAATAAGGGACCTCACGTGAAGAGCTTTTATACCTCAGGGACTTGTGTAATTTACAAAAAATGAATTTACCTCCCATATTATAGCAGAATTGTCTCGAGATGATGATGCCAATAATTTCCCATTGTTTGAGAATTGCACAAACCATACTTCATCTCCATGTCCTTGTAAGACCTAATAATACCATTAAGAAGCTTAAAGTTCAGCACATGAATGTTGTTTATTAGAGAGGAAGAGACAGAATAAATTAAAAGCCACGTTTATATCTTAGAACATTAAGTTAAATGGTAGATTAGGGCTCACCATGGACAAACACTAATTTGCAAAAACACAATAGTTATGATGAAGCCAATCCTAAATTTATTAGTCCATTTGGATTCAACATACCACTTTATTTCATGCTATTTACATTTCTAACGCTAAAACTTTAATGTTACATGTCTATCACCCATAGAACAAATATGGGTGCATGGAATGAAATATTGAAGTTTATAGGGTGGTATGGGTGGTAAGAATGAAATATATGAGTGATATATTTGATATTAAAATTTTATATGAGTGGTAGGAATGTAATATTAAAGTTTTGGGTGTTAGATATGTAAATAGCATGAAATAAAGTGGTATGTATGTAAATCCCCCAAATAATTAATAAGGATAGCAAAACAAAACTTTTGAATTAATTTTTAAACAACCAGGAGTATTTGCAACTAGAATCTTGAGCCAACAATTCAAATTAATATGGGCTTTACTATTCCTATGACCATTTATTACATATACAGATATCACCACATAATGCATAATGTTTTGGAACTTTCTCTATAAAATAATTCAATTAAGAACATAACTTATCATAAAACTACTGCACATGAAATAATGAGGATCACAATCAAACAGGCTAAATCTTGCATTGATATATATTGTTGTGCTATGGTGTCAATTTAAGTAGATGATTGTTTCATAAAATTATGTTAACATTGATGTCTTAGAAGTGTTGCAATAGTTGTAGTTTTTTAATCAAAAACTTTAGTGACAATGACATGCATTAGTTGGATGGACGAAATAAACATTATTATGTATTTTATACAACAATAACATCATGCCTCAAACTGTGTGTGTGTATGTGTGTGTATATATATATATATATATATATATATATATATATATATATAAGATAGATAAAATATAAAATATATAAAAAAATGCTTTTATGGAAACTTTCTAAACCACCATTCTCAGAAGCTGCTGTTAAATTTTCATGCAACTGAACTTTTTCCCACATATTCTTCCAAACATCATATAACTAATTCTGTTGTTCAAAGAAACAAAAAACAGAAAACAAAAACCTAAGAAGAACAGAACCTTAACATCACTGCACTACGCACTTAGCAAACTAGATGCGATCGATAGAATTTTTGATAGATTTGTCAAAAAATAGATATGAAGAAAGCATCCCACAATAATGAAGTGATTCTCAAGTGGATACCATTCCAGACCTGGGTTGTTTGCGACGGAATCTGGTCTTCTCTACAATGATGATCCGTGTACAATGTTAGGCAACTATCCAAGGAATTATGGAAATAACAAGCCTCGCGTTGAACATTTAGCGCCTGCTCAATCAAATGTTCTAGCCTTCCCTCGGGTATCATAAGTGCGGGAGGGAGCACTTTCTGCAATTCATTGAGAAGATTTAGCCTTGAGCTTGATTTTTTAATACCATTTATAGAGCCAAGTGAGAGATGCAGAGAAGGACAAATAATACACGTTGAAAGTTCATGAACTCGCTTAGGCTTAATCCTAAGAGGAGTAATTTCATTTCTTAGTGTATTCACTGCATCCAAAACTCTATCCATCTCAAGAAATTCACAGAACTTATACTCCAATATCATAAACGATGCAAGCTTCAGCACATCATCAGAAATACTTATTTTGTTCAAAGTAGCCAAACTACCATCCCAATTTCCATCAAGCACTTGCTTCCTAAAACAATCTACCAATGGTGAGTGTAAGGGTATTCCTGACTCTTCCTCCAAAATAGCTCCACTCCTATCATATCCAAGAGAATAAAGAGCCTTTGTAATGATCCTAACAAACTCAGACCTCTTAATAATTCCCTTGGAGCCTATCATATCTTTGTTCCCATGGGGTGTCAAAGGTCTGGCCATTTGACCTCCCAAAGGATTAATATGAATTGCGGGAGATGGAATGCTATTTGAAAAGCCCTGCAGTCCTGCAATGGTTTCTTTCACACGCTTGGATGGTGGTTCACGATCGTCTATACGTCCCATGAAATTGACAGTTAGCCCATGTATAACTGATTGCAGACAAGATGGAAAGTTCAAAATATCTCAAATCAATGGCTCCTGATGCAAAACTGTGAAAGAATAAATATAGGTTATTACAGGGCATATTTGAGCAATTAATAACAATCCCATGCTACAAAACAATTTCTGAGAATTTGAGTAGACATTCTTTTATATTGAGGATTTATGCTTAGAAGTTCATCTGTGACTGATCAAAACAAAACAAAATTTTACTGGATTACTACAACTGATTTAATGAAAACAACTGAATTAATAAAATTACAGTAGTATGGCATAAATTCAGAATGGCTTTGCATCTGTCATCACAGAAAAAAAAAAAATAGCAAAATATATCAATACAGAGTTACAAACCAAATTTAATAGCGATATCTTCTCCTGGATCTATAGGCATCATCAGCATATAATACCATATAACATCTGTTATATCTAAAACCCACTCATTACAGAATCATATTCCTTGAAATAGAAAACTTGAAAGGGAAATAAGTAGCTTTGGTTTCAAATATTTGTTTAGGATTTGCTCAATTCTAGTAGCATTAATTGCCTGCCTCACAGATTGCAGATTTTTAAGGTGTTAGAAGAGTAGATGGGTTCATTACATCTGAATAAATCTGAAACAGCGGGTGCAAGTTTCACATGAGGTTTGGTTTCATCACAATATCTCAGCCAATGCTCAAACTTTTTATTTAACAGAACGAAACTGATCTTTCTACCCCGTTGTTCAACCCAAAAAAAAAGGAAAGATTAAACAAGGTATTGAGAGAAGAGGTTTAGATGAACAAATTACAAAGAATAATATCATGAAACTAGAAGAACAGTTAGCAATGACAAGCTAAAATAAGCCGTGATCCTTGCCGGCACCTATATTTTAGATTGCTAAAAAAGGCACTTTGCAGAAGCAAACCAGTAATATATCAACAAGATCAGTCATAAATGATTAGCTCAAATATGAAGCTGGCCCAGCGAAGTAGCTTTGTTTAGAAACATTTCTTTACGACTAGCTCAATTCTAATATAAATGAATAACCTCCCTGGCAAGATCGTATGATTATATTTAACCAGATCGAAGTCGAGCAAGAAATTGCAAGATTAGTCTTCACATTTTGTTTGTCAGAAGCATAAGTAGGATCAAGAATCTCTGATAATCACATAAGGGTTGGTTAAACTCTATGCAGGATCTCCTTCTAGATTTATGCTTTTCATTGAACTGG
The DNA here is from genome assembly GCA_016618105.1 of Dendrobium huoshanense. Classification (NCBI taxonomy): domain Eukaryota; kingdom Viridiplantae; phylum Streptophyta; class Magnoliopsida; order Asparagales; family Orchidaceae; genus Dendrobium; species Dendrobium huoshanense. Next base: position 40,704,219 of record CM028346.1, on the reverse strand, counting down.
TATTTCTACTTTCTTGTTCTAAAAGTAAAAAAAAAAGATAGGTATTGAGAGTAGAAGTCTCAAAATCTGTAAATTCTAAAGGGATAATATTGAAAAACTGAAGGATCGGTCAGCAACAATTAGCTAACTCATTCAAGCATAACTCCTCCAAGATCCTTGCCTGAACTTATATGTAAGATTGTTAAAAAGGCAGCTGCAAACTAGAACCATAAGAAGACAAGTGAGCCACAAAATAAATTAAAAAAACAATATAGCCTGATCACCACATTTCAGTTTATCAACATTCTAGGAAGCTAATTCCAATCAAAAAGGCTAATAACTCTAAAAAGCCCTTCTCATGAATAACCAAACAAAACTAACAAAGAATTATTCAAATCACAGCAGGCAAATCAGCTCTTAAAAAATTTATATAAAAAAAAAAAAATTAAAAATAGGTATAAGAATTAGGTCTCTAACCTCAAGAACAAAATCCCCAAAAGCAGTTCAAATCCTGAAAAAAAAAAATACAGAATCTACGAAACCTGGAGGCGACTTCAACAGGAAACTGGTTCCATTAACAAGCCAACAGAAACAGCGTCCAAATTCAAAGACGGAAACAGTGGCGTAAAGGCTCAAAAGCCATCAAGAAAAGAAAAGAAAAGACATCTCCCACACTCTTCCATGACATTATTAGATTAATAATATTTGGTTAATCCAAAGAGTCGGCGTTCGGTTCCTCAAAGAAAGCATACGCCATTTATACAGGATAGAGACGAGATGAACATTGCAAGCAGACCGAGAAGTCAATTTGAAGATCCAAAGGTTTTTTGATTTAGTGTGCTCTTCAATTGATACAACGTTATTTTATATTAAAAATAGGTTTAATTTAGTCTTTTTTTACTACTTCTTAAAACATCTTTTTAATACAAATTATTTTACTTTAAGAAGCAGTAAGAAAGTCATCTCAAACAAAACCTTAATGTCATATTTTATATTGAGATAGTTTGAATAATTTTTTTCTTTGATCGATTATAACTCGTTTGTGAATATCTAATTAATCAATCAAACACGTTTGAATATTTTTTAAAATGCTCGATGTTTTAATAAACAAACTTAAACAATTATGTATTTGACTCGTTTATCTTAATGAACAACATCACTTGAAACTCGTGAACATGTTCCATAGGAGCTCGAAAAGAAGCTCATTAGGATTGTTAAGAAGCTTGATTCTTATTTGATATAGAACATGTGAGATAATTTGTTGAATGTTTGATATAAATATTGATTTTGTATCATTAAAAAATGAACAATCTAATATAAATATTTTAGGCTTATTATAATTTAAATATATAGTAATTATTAAGTAATGAATTATAAAAATAATTAAATATTATAATATATTAATGAAAATACATCATAAATATCTATTAATTGACATTATATTATTATGTATAATTTAATTAAAACTATTTTTATTTTACAATATTATCAAATTATGCATTTATTATTAATTTATGCCTCATTAAGTCCTCATTAGTATGGGTGTCAATTCGGGTCAACGGGTCGCATTCGGGTCGAACTCGAAACTGACCCGGCACTATTTGGGTCAACCCGAACCCGATTTCCGGACCCGAACCCAACCCGATTCGGGTCCGGGTCAACCTGACCCGACACAAATGACCCGAAGTTGATCTAAAATTGCTAGTTTTTGGGTCAATCTTCAATTTTCGTGTCAAAATCTGGTCAAAAAAGGGTCAATCTCGGGTTTCCGAGTAAAATACGAGTTTTCGTGTTAATTTCGGGTCATTTTCAGGTTGCTGGGTCAACCCAAACCTAACTCGATTTTTAAAATGGGTTGATTTGTTGAACTTGAACCCGACCCGTTTCAGGTCCGGGTTGACCCTAACCTAGATTTTTCCGGGTCGGGTTCTGATCGTGTTTCGGGTCGTGTCAAAAATTAACACCCCTACTCGTTAGTCTTCTGCAATTACCAATGATTATCAACAAAAGGTTGATTTTAAAAACTTTTTGGGCACACTATTATAAATGTTTGGATGCTTAACCAAAACTTAGGAATTAATTGGTGTGATTAATTAGAAAGTCTTTGATCACATTATAGATTTATTTATTGATAGTGTTTGCTCTCTCTCTCTCTCTCTCTCTCTCTCTCTCTCTCTCTCTCTCTCTTTATATATATATATATATATATATATATATATATATATATATATATATATATATATATATATATATATATATATATATATATATATATATATATATATATATATATATATATATATATATATATATATATATATATATATATTTATTTATTTATTATACCAATGAGCCATGACAGTTATCTTTTTTATTCTCATGACACTTAATGCATTTTCATGATTATAGTTGTTTGCTCATCATATTCTCATGATATTGTGGGTGTGGTTTGGTTTTATTCCTTAATCTTCTTTAGTGGGCATAGATTGTAGCTATTTGCTTATGATGTGCATAGCATTAGTCCCTCTAACTATAATTTTCTAAAAGGTATGTCAAAAATTTCGCTACAACATATTAATTCCACGGAGTCAATGACCAATCTTTCGCAATACCAAAGTGTGATAATCAATTCAATGTTGGGTCATGTTCAAGCCCAACAGTAATACCTGAAGATGATCATAATGAAAATCCCTTTGCAAAAAATATAAGAAAGAAGACGTCTTCAATATGACAGAAATTTTGAGCCAATGATTCATTCTAGTTCTTTGAGCTAGTTGTTGGGTTTATTTTTCAGGGGTCTTTTGATTTTGTTTGTTTTCCTGTTATGACTTATTTAGTGGCTTTTTTATTTTTGAAACTCCTCTATTTCATTATACTGAGTTGTTAAATATATATTATTTCACTTATAGATACTTCTAATCAATGATATTAGTCGAGGAAATAAATTATGTAGAATATGAGTTGGACCTTTTCTCAATTTTTGGCCTATGGTGAGCATAGTTCTTCTCACAATCTCTAGAATGAAAAAAATAAGTTGATTATTTGTGAAGGGGTTTGTAATGTAGCCACTTGGAATGAATAATACATTTTTCCATTTGCCAAAACAATATATATTGGTATTTCAAAATTGAGTTGTCCAAAAATATTATTTCTTTATATTTTAAATGAGGGCTACTTGCAAATGCATTTTATTTTAGTTAATGTCCTTCTTGGTACATTTGTTGCTCAGTGTGGATTTGTATTGGGTGGATTTGTTTTTTTTTTCTCTATTATGCTAATGATTATCTGATGGGCTTTGATTTATCAGTTGAAAATAGATGCTACCAGTGTTTTCTATACTTTTTTATTTTATTTTGTAGGCGATGATGAGAAGCTTTTTTTGTCAATTTATAATGGTTCAACCTGGCAGTTTATTATCCAAGTTCCTTTTGAGATCTAAACTAATGCATAGTGTGGTTTTATTTTACTTCTTACCTTCCGAAGGAGCCAATGATTCATTCTACTTCATTGAGCTGATTTTTGGGTTTATTTTTGAAGGAGACTTTTACCTTCTTCTTTTTTTCATGATCTTGCTAATTTTGTGACTTTCTTACTTTCGAATTCCTTCTTTTTCATTACACTGGGTTACTGAATATATGATCAAGATGTACATGTTTGTGTTTGATAAATTGTTTGGTTTCAATGTTCATTAAGAAGCTCGTTCATTAAAAGTATCATTTATGAGCTCATCAAGCTACTCGTTTATAGGCTAGAGAAAGCTCGATAAGCTTGATCATTTATGGGCTTGATAAGCTTGTTCGTTTATAGGCTTGATAATAGTTCGTTAATATACTTAATAAGGCTCATTCGTTAAGCTAATGAACATCTCGATTAGTCTCATTTGTCAATAGCTCAATAAGGTTTATTTATTGATTTAAATGAGCCGCACATTCAAAGTATTTAAAACTTGAATCAAGCTCGAGCAAGCTTTTAATAAATGAGCTCAAACATCAGCAAGCATCAGCTTGACTTGGTTCATTTGTGGCCCTAAATATTAATAAGATTAAAAATAACTTAAAAAGTGATTTAATTGAGTGTATATAAATTATTGGATTCAAAATTACTCCTAGGCAACACCTTTTGCCCTACTCACGAGACAAGCTAACATATTTTAAAGCAAGAAATAAAGAGGTGGGAGAATAAGAAGAAATACTTTGAAGCTCTATTTATCTTTTGTGAATATTATTGGAATGAAGTCCAAAAAATATCTACAACCTCATATTTATAGGGTTAGGTCAGCTATAAGAGATGTTATACCCAAAAAATAATAAAATAAATAGAAGATTTGACAGCTATAAACATGTGGATGGAACTTTGATCGCTACACATTGACAGCCATCTCCAGCATGGCCCTTAGACACCTTCAATCAATATCTCCAACAAGAAAGTCATCTAACAACGTGTAACACCCCAGGGTATAATTTCAAAAAAGTTACATATTTTAATCTCTTAATTAACCAACCATAACTTTTATGACTTCATCAATATAAATCAATCTAATAGAAGTAACTAAAAATTATATACATCAAAATATAAAACTATATTCATTCCTCAACATTCTTATACAATAGTCAAGAGTTCAATCCATGCATTCATCAGTCTATCTTTAGCTCTTATCTACAAAAAAAAAAAAACTAAAGAAAATGCAAAACAAAATTTTAATCTTTGATATGTTCTCACTCTGATAGATCCTAACCCCTTCCTGAAAATATATAAAACTACATAGTGAGCCAACAGCTTAGTAGGTTATCAAAACCTACAACTAAAATTAATACAATGCAATACGAATATTATGCATGTAATCATTTAATCAATCACTATCAACATAAACATATAGCTATAAAAGTGTAACAGTCCAAACTCTTAATTATTGAGTTGTTATCCAAAGGCTTCATAGTTTTATCATGTCTGTATAACTTCCCAGAAGGTCACTCATCACAAGATTTCTTCGGAATAAGCATGCTTAACTGCATAGTTTCTTGATAAAATTTTGACCATTACAATAAAATGTGCATCGATGTTTAAGAGTTTTGCTTCTTTTATTTAAGGGGATTCACTTAAGTAACTGATTCCCTTATTAGTATTATTATCTCAAAATCATCCATCATGCAAATAGGATTTTAGGGTGGCCCTTACAAATTCAAGTGGTGACTCTACCGCGTAGCACTTTGTCCTATACAGGGTTCAAGAGGTGGCTCCCATGGCATAGTACTTTATCATGTATGGCACTTAATTCCCATCTTTAGCTGGTGTATTGCTCTGATACCAATTATAATAAATCAAACTCTTAAATATTGAGATATTGTCTATCTTGGCATAAAGGCCTCGCAATTTTGTCCTATTGGTGTCACTTCTCAGAAGGTCACCCATCCCAAAATTTCTCCATGATTAGCTTGATTAACTACGGTGTTTCTTAATAAAATTATGACCATTACATCAAAAGGCGCCTCGATATTTAATAATTTAGTTTTTCTTTTTTACTTAAGATGTTTCACAAAAAGTATGTAACAATAAATGAAATAGTAGCATGACATATGATCAAAAAATATCAGTATAACAATTATCATAAGAGCTATGATTAGTAACTAAGTGAACAATGATATGTATATTCTGTCAATCCTACACACAAAAGGTATATACTAGTTTATATAGTATCTTTTTACATAAGTACACCTGTCATTATCAAATATATGTTGTAATCTATGATATGCATGTATATTATGTAAATCATGTTATTCATATAAGTCAACTACTTTTGTATCAATTTTATCAGTCTTATAAAATACTAGTATCAGTCATACTCTATATCTTATATAAATCATGTCATAATAATTTTGTAATTTATCATATGTATATATATTTCTGTCATATGCATATGCAAGCATTATAAACAAGAAAAGACATCAAGCTATTTGTGTTATTTTTTTTAGTATCAAATCATGTACGTCAACCCTACATAAATCAATATCAATTATATCAATCATATTTTCAGGAATCAATCATATTATAAGTCATTTAGATCAGATGGCTATCATATCAAAAGTCATCTCATCCTATCTATTGGCATATCATATCATATTAATCTGTCTCCGTATGCCTCCATTTTCATACCATTTAGGATTATGTCACAAATTTTAATTTAAAAGAAAACCCATCTACCCACTCTCCAGTAGAAGTTTAATATATATATATATATTTTTCAATATGTACAAAATGATTAAAATTATAATATACTAAAAGTTACACGATAAAAATTTGCTAAAAAAAAAATATCGTAGTTTTTATAAATTCTAATCAAATTAAAAATCATAAAACACAAAATATATAAAATTATTAAAATCAGATGTAAGGTAATAGTAGCCTATCTTGAGACGAGCAATTTTTTTAATTGCACCGACAGACAAAATTCGCTCTACAACCTTCAAACCCTAAGTTTTTTATCTCTATCTTCTCTTTTTTAAACCTAATAAATGAGGAGAAAAATTTGAGTGTCATGCTTAAAAAATGAAAATGGAAGGATTAGTGAAACTTGAGTGAAATCCTCATTGGAGTAGGTATGAGGTGAAAGAGGGGAATCATTGCCATGGAACTTGTTTTGAGCTGTAAATGGCTTTATTAAGTTTGCGCACAAAGTGTGGAAGGGTAGGATCTTTGAATCCAAGATGTTGGGCCATGAAGACTATCTCATATAAGGTACCATGAAGAAAGACGTTGGAGACATCCAATTGGTTGAAGTCCTATATATTGTGAAGAGCAACCAAAAATAAAAATTTGAATAACCGACATTTTTTCTACATGAATGAAACTTTAATTAAAATATTGACCATACATTTGTTTATACCCATGAGCAACTAATCAAACATTGTAGAGAAGTTTTAACGAACTTAGATTATATGTGAAATTTTATAAGGCAAACAGGGTTTTAGATAAGACACTACTCAGAGATTTTGCCATTATTTTTTGAGGATTTTATGATCTAAGTTCTGGTTTCCTATAAGCATAAGCCTCTATAGTTAATTAGCCCTCTCGATAATGAGACAGAACTTTCGATTAAGGCTAGTAACTAAAAAGGTCAAATAGGTCGTAATTCTCGTATATCATAGTAATAGTTTTAGAGTTTGAATTTGGTTTTTTGATTTGAAACTTATAAATATAAACTTAAAATAGGTGATGGAGGTAAAGGCAAGCCCAATCAAGATCCCATAGTTTCATCATCATGGGTTATCATGATCCATAGTCTACTTAATTAAAGGAGGTAGTCGACCCAACCTGATTGAATATACCTTATCAGTAGTCATGGGTTGCTTCATCCAAGAATACCTTGTAAACCTGGGGTAGTGTTTTTCTAAAGGGATAGATTTGAATCTACCTTAGCTAACATATGACTTTTTTTTCCTATTTAATATATCCTATGATTCATTACTCAAGAGTTTGACGCCAATAGGGATCATACGGACTTTGGTCGTGATCGTAATAAAATGGTGTCATTTTGTTGCAAAACCACCCCATCAAAGGGCACATGTCACGTCCCTACTAGAAGGAGACTATTTGATGATGAATCATAATAATACACTCGACATGACATTCGCTTTTCATGAGATATGATTAATTTCAAATTTACCATCCCCGACAAACTTTTGTGGAAGATAACACGTGCCACATCCCTATTAGAATGAGACTATTTGACAATGAATCATAGTAATACACTCGACATGACATTCACTTTTCATGAGCTATGATTAATTTCAAATTTACCACCCCCAGCAAACTATTGTGGAAAATGGATGAATTTTAGTTCTAAATCTTTAATTGATAGATTTTATTTTAGGAATTCAAATTTTCTTAATTTTAATATTTGACCCCTCCGATTGAGATTATATGTCAATGTGGCCATAATTGGGGTGATGTTGTGAAAGCTATTTTTCCTTTTAGGTTCGTCCGGATGAAGTTGGATCGTCCGGGGACGATCGGTACAGGTTGTAGAGGAATTTCTGGACAGAGAAGTTCGTCCCAGGACGAACTGTGGTTCGTCCGTACGAAATTTTTCCAAAGAGTAACTCGTCCAGGAACGATAACTATTTCGTCTAAACGAAATTCGTCCATAGGGCAGGAGAGAGAAAACTGAAGGAAAAAGAAGAAAAAGTGATTTTCTTTGAAGTTTATAGCAACTCTGTGTTTCTGTTTGTTTGAATATTTAGAAGAAAGTTCTGAAACAAATTCCAAAACTAGATCATGGATTTTCAACATTTGTCACGGCCCAACGCGAGGGATTCTTTACGGTCGGGTTGTGCCGTGACAAATCTTAAAGTGGTATCAGAGCAATGGTTTTGGAATTTGGATTGTAAGATACAGCTATAGGAATTGATCTATAAGTCTGACGGGGGGTAGTTCTGATTTGTCTGGATTTTTATTATGTTATTTTTGTGCATAGTTTTCTGTGTAATTATGGATCTACCAGATTCATATATGATTGATGGGAAGAGTACTAGTCAGGCAGCTCCTGTGAACAGTACTGCCCCAGTAGTTGGTTCTGATATAGTTTCTCAGTTTGCTATGTTGATTGCTCAGATGATGAGCGAGACTCAGAATAGGGCATCTATTGTTCGATCTGAAGATGTAGATAGACATCTATAAATGTTTTTGAGATTGAAATCTCTAAGGTTTGAGGGCACTGTTGAGGCCAGAGCAGCTGAGGATTGGTTAAGAAGGTTGGAGAAGATATTTGACAGTATGCAGTATCCTTCGGACATGAAGGTACCTTTAGCTATTTTTTTGTTGGACAGGGAAGCAGAGCGCGGGTGGACGGGCCAACAGGAGGAGAAATTCCAAGGTAAATTGAACTCTTTGATTACTTGGGAAGAATTTTCTGAGGTATTTCGATCGTAGTTTGTACCTCCTTCTGCAAGACAACAAATGCAGGAGACTTTTCTGAGGTTGGTTCAAGGGAGCAGGATAGTGATGCAGTACAAGGCAGAATTTACTATTTTAGCACGATATGCTCCGCAGCTGGTGAGTACTTCTGCTGAGAAGTGTTATAGATTTCTGAGAGGACTACAAGATAGTCTGAGACAGCCCTTGGTACCATTTCACATTTCTGATTTCTCTAAGCTTGTGGAGAGAGCTCGTCTGATAGAGAATGATCTGATGGCTACTCAGCAGCGGTAAATTGCTAGTAGGAAGAGATTCAATGGTGATGCTTCTAGCAGTGGTTTTTCTGGAAAGAAGAAATTTGTATCTGGCGACCCCAAGAGGAGTGGACAGTTTGTGTCCACTACAGTTTCTGGTAATGGCAGTACTACTAGTTATGGATCAGTTAGTGGGGCACCTGTATGCCAAACTTGTGGACGACGATAATTTGGCCAGTGCTACAGGATGATTGGTTAGTGTTTCATATGTGCTCAGCTAGGACATCGGATTGAAGAGTGTCCATAAGCTGGACCTGATCGACGATTTGAGTCCAGATCTGATAGTTTTGCTAGATCAGCAGGAAGGCCGAGGACAGTTCCTCCATGAACTATTTTAGAGGGATCCTTTGGTAGAGCTGGTGGATCAGGTTCTATGGCGAGGAGACCACCTAGTGGTAGTCAGAGGGAGTCTGGTAGTTATGTAGCTCCAGCTCCAGTTCAGCCACGTGTATACAGTTTGAATCAGCAAGAGACTTGAGATGCTCCAGATGTGGTGACAGGTACAATTTACATTTCTGAACATCACTGTCATGTTTTGTTTGATTATGGAGCTAGTCACTCATTTTTGTCCGAGCGTTATTTTGATGCTTTGCATCTGGATTCTGTGACGTTACCGATTTCTCTTTCTGTTCTTTTGCCAGCTGGGAATAATTTGATTGTCCGGAAGTTTTGTTTCTATAAAATTAGTATTTCTGGCAAGAAGTGAAAATTGTGTTTGATTTTGTTGCCGATTTATTCGTATGATGTGATTTTGGGCATGGATTGACTGAGTTTGTATGAGGCTCAAATTGATTGTTTGAAGAAACAAGTGAGCTTGCTTATGGATGGTAAAAGATGTGTATTTCAAGGGTTAAGAGGAGTTTTATCTTGTCTGATTTCTGTGTTAGAAGTTAAGAGATTATGGAAGAATGGATGTACGGTATTTTTGGCCTCAGTACGGGATATGAATATAGATACGGGTTTTGTTTCTGATATCCCGGTTGAGAGTTTTCAGATGTATTTCCTAAGGAATTGGTTGGTTTGCCTCCGGATAGAGATGTTAAGTTCTGTATTGATATTTTTTCGGGTACGACTTTAATATCCAAGGCTCCGTACACGATGGCACCAAAAGAACTTATGGAGTTGAAAGTTCAGCTCCAGTAGTTGGTGAATCGAGGATTTGTCCGTCCTAGTGTTTCTCCTTGGGGAGCACATGTTCTGTTTATGAAGAAGAAGGATAGAATACTGCGTATGTGCGTTGACTATAGAGATCTGAATAAGGTTACAATTAAGAATAAATATCTGTTGCCACGGATTGATGATTTATTTGATCAGCTGGTTGTATCTTCTGTATTCTCGAAGATTGATTTGAGATCTGGATACTATCAAGTGAAGGTAAAAGAAGATGATGTGATGAAGATAGCTTTTAGTACTCGGTATGTGCACTACGAGTTCTTGGTTATGCCTTTTGGGTAACCAATATACCTGCTATTTTTATGGACCTGATGAACAGAGTGTTCAAGGAGTATTTGGATCAGTTCGTGATCGGCTTCATCGATGATATTCTGGTATATTCTGCTTTTGAGGAAGATCATACTAGACATTTGAAGAGTGTGTTGGAGACTTTGAGGCAGCATCAATTGTATGTTAAATTCTCCAAAAATGAATTCTGACTGAAGAGCATTTCTTTTCTGGGGCATGTGGTGAGCGGTGAAGGTATTTCTATTGATCCCCAGAAAATTCAAGCTGTTGATAATTGGCCAAGGCCTACTACGACATTTGAGATGCGTAGTTTCTTGGGTATTGCTGGTTATTATATGAAGTTTGTAAAGAGATTTTCTCATATTTCTGCACCTCTGATGAGACTGACTTAGAAGTCAGTAATTTTTGTTTGGACACCGGAGTGTGAAGCTAGTTTTTAGAAGTTGAAGGATTGTTTGACTTCAGCTCCAGTGTTAGCACTTCTGTCAGGTACGGAAGGATTTCAAGTGGATGATCGATCAAGGTAAGGACATGATGCAATTTGGGTAATTGTTGATCGATTGACGAAGTCTGCACATTTTCTTCCGATTAGACATATGGATCCGGTGGATAAGTTAGCTCAGATATATGTGAAAGAAATTGTTTGATTGCACGATGTGCCAAAAGTGATTGTATCTGATTGAGATAGATGATTTACTTCTAAACTTTGGAAGGGTATTCAGCAAGGCTTGGGTATAAAGTTACATTTCAGTGCTGCTTCTCATCCGCAGACTGATGGACAGTCTTAGATGACTATTCAGGTACTGGAAGAACTTCTGAGATTATGTGTTTTGGATTTTGGAGGCAGTTGGGAAGATCATATCCCACTGATAGAATTTGTTTATAATAATAGTTTTTAGTCCAGTATTGGTATGTCACCTTATGAAGCTCTGTACGACAGAAAGTGTAGAACACCTTTGACTCTGACTGAAGTGGGAGATAGACGAGAATTGAGTGCAACTTTTGTGAATGAAACTGTTAAGAAAATCAATCTGATTAAAGAAAGATTGAAAGCTGCACATGACAGCCAACAGAAGTATTATAATCTGAAGCACAAATTTGTAGAATTTTAGGTTGGTGACTTTGTCTATGTCAAAGTCAGTCCTATGAAAGGTGTCAGCAGATTTGGAAGAATAAGTAAGCTCGGTCCAAGGTATGTTGGATCGTTTGAGATCATTAAAAGGATTGGAAAAGCTGCTTATAGATTATTATTGTCTGATCAGATGTCTGACGTACATAATATTTTTCACGTATCCTCTTTGAGAAAGTGGATGTCTGATTCTGAAAAGAAACTATCTGCTAATGATGTGGAGATTCAGGAGAATCTGCAGTACAAGGAAGAGCCTGGGCAGATTTTGGCTTATGAAGTTCGTAAGTTAAGAAATAAACAGATTCTGAGGATTAAAGTTTAATGGAAGCATAGAACAGCACGAGAAGCTACTTGGGAGAAGGAGTTGGATATGAGACAGTTATATCCGCATCTGTTCTGACTCAGTTTTGTTTTTGAAATGTCGAGGACGATATTTTTCTGAAGTTGTAAAGATTGTGAAAGCTGTTTTTCCTTTCAGGTTTGTCCGGACGAAGTTGGATCGTCCGGGGATGATCGGTACAGGTTGTAGAGGAATTTCTAGATAGAGAAGTTCGACCCAGAATGAATTGGGGTTCGTCCATACGAAATTTTTCCATAGAGAAACTCGTCCAGGAATAATAACTATTTCATCTGAACAAAATTTGTCCAGAGGGCAAATCGTTCCGAGACGATTTGGGATCGTCCAGGACGATCTGGTTGTATATATATGGAAATGAGATCTTTTGGAAGAGAGAGAAAAGGGCAGGAAAAAGAAAACCGAAGGAAAAAAGAAGAAAAAGTGATTTTGTGCGACTTCTGTCCGTTTTCGTCCGTAGCTGCATTTGAGAAAGTTGACCGACTCGAGGTAAGGCACGTTCCGCCTTTCTTAATTTTCAGAAACGAAAATTTTGACGACTTTTCTGTTTCGGATTTTGTCTCCGTTAGTGAATAATTGATTCTATTTTGTATTGATTAAATTTTTACCGCCTAACTTTTGGTATGTTTATGAGATGATATTTGTGCACGTTTTGAGTATTTTCTGGAAGATTCTTATCGGGTATTTTAAATTTTACGTGGTTTTGATTGAATAACAATTTATCTGGATGTTGAAAAATATTACTTCAGTATAATAAAAGTCTTAGAATGATATTGTGTACTATCTGTGGTAATTTGGTGAATTTCTGAATCTGTGAATTATGTGTAAATTCCGTATACTACCGTTATGCTGCTGACAATTTTTCTAACGAAATCTGATTTTCTGAATTTAATGTTTTGATGTGCTGTGATATCAGAAGGAAGTTATAAGGGGCCAGAATTCTTTGAGATTATGTCCGTGTCAGGAAAATCTGATAAGAAAATAAGTTCTGTTCTGAAAATTCTGTATATCTATTCCATTATGTGCTATAAGCACAAAGGGAGACATAAGGAGCCAGAATCCATTGAGATTCTGTCTGTGTCAGGAAATGGAGGCATAAGGGGCCAGAATCCGTTGAGATTCTGTCATGGCCCAGGAATCTAATATGTGATATGTACAATGTGATTTTATCTGATTTGAATTCTGATTTGTACGATCCGATCTGTTCTGTGATTTGAAAGTTTTATAAGTTTTATAAGATCTATTATGCACTATGATTTTTGCACTCTAATTTGAATTTATGTATATGTGATTTGATTTCTATTTGATCAAGTATCTGTTCTATCTGTTATACGTCTGTTATACGATTTCTGTACGACTGTTTGAATTCTGTACTGCTATTTGAATAACTGCTTCTGATGTGTATTTCTGAAGATTTTGATGGGCGAGTGTAGTCTTGCTGAGCTGTTAGCTCATTCTTGTTTTCTGCGTGATTTTCAGGTTCTGGGAAAGGGAAGGAAGTCTTGGATTAGCCGTTCAGTGTCTGATCAGTGATTAGGTATTTTTGTACTTTTGATTTTTATACAGTCATGGCTTTTCTGTTCTGTTCTTTCTGTCTGTAGCCATGCACTGTATTGTATATGATTATTTTGATGAAAGAAAGAATAAAATAGTGGATGCATTTCTATATATATATTTGAAGTTTATATCATCTATGTGTTTCTGTTTGTTTGAATATTTGGAAGAAAGTTCTAAAGCAAATTCCAAAACTAGATACTGGATTTTCAATATTTATCGCGGCCTGATGCGAGGGGATTCGTTCCGGTTGGGTTGGGTCGTGACAAATCTTGACCCAACCCGACCGGAACGAATCCCCTCGTGTCGGGCCGCGACAGATGTTAAGGTCACTTATATTTTTTAAGAATTTGAGAGGCATTTTAAATGTTTGAGGTCTCCTCCGATTTAGATTTTCTGTCAACGCGGTCATTATTGGGGATAACATGATTGTCTTTTAAAAAATATATATTTTTTGTAGCAATTTATGATGCATCTAATAATTCAAGTCATGTCAACTCTAGTTCTTTCAATGAGGAATATGAGATTTGAAATACTTGACCCACACAATACTCTCAGACCGTTGGATGTTGAAATCAAATGCGACGATCATAGCACATGCAGGTTATGTTTTTAGCACATAGATTGGAGATATTATGAAAGTATCGCCTTCTGTTCGCTTATACATATGTTGCAGATCTGATGACATGACTCTATATCGCAAGTCATTTGCTGCCTTTTGCAGGTGATATGTCATGTATTATAAGTTTTGTTATATTTGTTTGTAGATTATGCATCGTCAATGGACTTCTAATAGTCACCCACTGTTGCATGCAAATGGAGTACATTCAACATATATTTTGCTAGTCATCAGGTTGTAGCACTGCACTATGGGTCGTTGGCTGCTTCTTGCAGACGAGTTGTCATATATTGGCAAATTTTCTACAGTTGCTCATAGATGCATGTATTCATCACAAGTTCGTTGCTTTTGCCTACAGGTAGTGCGTCACACTAGTTATAATCTCCTTACTTGTGCTTATAGATGATTCATCATTCTTACAGTTTGCTCACTATTATTACTTGTAAGCATGTCCACTATATATGTCATAGGCCTTCTGCCATTACCTACAAGCAAATTGTTTTGCATGCAAATCTTCTAGTGTTGCCCGTAGGTATTTGCATTTATTACAGCTTTTCTTGCATTTGCTCACATATAGCATGTAGTGTGTGTGGAAAGAAGGTTTGTGTATTCATTTGCAAGTCTTATTATTATTATTTTACTGCAAATCTTCTCTCTTTTTTATAACATGACTTTGGTTCTTTTGATGCTTACTTCTAACAAGAGAATTTAACAATCAAACTCAAAGCTGCTTTAAGAAGATAATTGAGGTAACAATGGCAGCAGCTTCTAAAAAAAATTGGTGTCATGGAAAACATTTTGATGACACACATATCACTAAACCTTTGTATTCTCTTATTGATTGGAAAGTAAGCTGAAGACAATACACCATAATTTCAAGCATTCTACATGTTATCGTTATTAAGGTCTGAAAGTAATTTTTCTAGGTATGATGAAAAGATGTGACCAATGATTAGAGATATAAGAAAGTATACATATACTATTTTCCAACAATGCTTCTTGTTTTTTTGGGTGAAATCATTGTTGGAGAATGATATTTGGTCCATCCAAAGTACTTTAGGCTTTGGTCGACATTTCAAGATGTTTATCCTATATATATTACGTTATAAAATCAATCATCTCTATATCCATCCAAAATTGACCCTTCTCAAAAATCCAATCCTTTGTAAACCATTTTGTGGCACTCTTGATAAGTTGCACATGTTTTATTATAGAAATGAGTTTTTTTATCAGCATTAATTAGCATAAGGAAGTATTAATGAATGGACTAACAATTTTACGTTATTATATCTCAAGTATAAGTATTGTTACACCACCAGTCACCCTTATGATGAAATGTTTTGATCAAGACTATTTGATTATTTCCAAAAGCATGCCTCTCTAATTTGAGCACAATATGTTTCACAAAAGTATATTGTAAAGATGTTAAGTGCAATTTTCAAATCATTAGCTATATCTTTTATACTAGCACTAATGAAGAACGGAAGCATTTTCTTGCATATTAAATTATGAAACTGTTTGGTGGTATTATTACTTTTTATTACTTAAAGTGACAATTTTTTTTTTTAAATTCATTTTCTAGGGTCCTTTGTAAGTTTCAATTTTGGCATCCTTCTGTCGTCCCCTCACCGCGAGGGGTGGTTAGGGAAGAAACTTGCCCTTTTCGATCGACTCAACCGAATCAAATCAATGGCAAGGACTTCAAGGGAGCGAATCAACCCCAAAATTGATCTTCGAGCCTTATATCCATTCGGCCAGATCAGATAGACGGTTGACAACTTTGGGGGACCAAATCAACCCTGGGATATCTCCGGTCTTCGGGATAGATCCAATAGGAGGTCGAAAGCGAGAGTCAGGCTGGGGCGGGAGGTCGAAAGCAGGAGTCGGGTCGGTGGCGAGCTAGGTCGGGTTTACTTCAGGCTTGGAGAAGGCGGACGTTAGAATGGTGGCGGGTTCGGCTTAGTCCTCTGTGTACGAGACAGAGAGGGTGTTGGGGCTAGGGCAAGGGATTGGTGTCGCGTGCGACATTCGGAGTCGGAGGCGGAGTCGGCGGGCTTTGATGGGTTCGACATTGCAATTTGATGCGACGATCAAAAGGAATATGGCACAACAAAGGATCACAAGCAGGACATCGAGGGAGGAGCGGGCAGCGGCTTTTGTTCGTGTGTTTGAATGAATCAAATGAGGTATCTCTCGTTTCTTCTATGCTTGTGAGGGAGTTACGTGGAGAGGAGTGAGATCATGGATTAGTGGAGATGGTCGTTTAAATCGTTGGATGGGCAGTTGGGATTGATCATGGCTTATAGGTCAACATTAAGTAGTAGTAGAAAGTTCATTGTTATCAGGGCTGTACATAAATTATCACAATTTTAATGGTAAAATAAATATGAAAAGAAAGATAAGTCATATGAATTGTAGAATTTGTTTAAAAATCCATAAATTTCATCAAAATTTGCGTGAATTTTCAAGTAAATGTTCAACTTCAAATTACTCAATTATTTTATCCTTAAAATGTTCATAAATCGTTCAAATGGCTAAATAGATTTTGATCATGACTTGCTTCCAATTAGAATGATTCTCAAGGAGATTCCAACAATACTAATAACATGTGAATCCAGGTCCATGAGCTAAGAATAACAATTGAAAATATAATTCAAAAAACTTCCAAATTTTTATTTGAAGGATCAAGCAAATTTTGATGATTGCAACAACATAAAAAACTTCCAAGGCTCATACATCCTTGTGCATCTAAATGAGAAATCAAAAGCAAAAAAAGGCCTCAAATTGGCTTAACCTCTCTCTTCAGACTCTGCTATCTCGCCCATCACATGCAATGTGGCCTTCAAGTTGTCATTACATCATAGAAAAATCCAAATCATGGCATAAACATCAAACCACTGCCATCAGCCACCCATCACAGAAAAATTATTATGTGTCGTGTCCGAACACGTCCAGAGGTCAATCCGGACAAGTCAAGTCAACCAATGCACAGTGCATTGGATGACGTGGCACGTCCGAATTTAAGTCTAAACGTATTTGGACACCGCACAGAATAATCTCTCCCCATCTTAATTGTTGTCCAAACAAGTTAATATACATGATATAGGGGTGAGATTTATTTGAAGGATTGTTATGCCCCTTAAAAATCTATTAATAGCTCTTGTTCGTTTTTTTTTTTTTTTCATATTCTCAATTATTTAAATTATAATAACATAATGAATTTTTGAACTCTAAACTACTTATAAAGGTCTAAATAGCCTTTATGGTGTTTGATATGTCATAAAACAATTATCTTGATCAGGCACGAATCACGAAGAAAAATCAAGTTAAAATTTCAAAAATTAAATATGGGACCATCTGAACTTTGATTTCGATAAACCTATAGTCAAAATGGACGTCACAGAAATATGAACTCTTTGACACCAAATTCAACTCAATCTGAGCCCAAATGAGTCCAAATAAAAGACCCAAAGCACATTTGGAAGGTTCAAAGCATAATTTGGATTACCAAACAGTTTTCAAACGTGACATGCTTATATCTGAATCGAGCGGCTCGATGAGACGAATCCAACAAACCTAAGATCGCCAAATTCTGATATCATAAAGACATTCAAATGCCCATTAAATTGTTTACTATTAAGGGGATCAACATCTGTCATCCATTCAAACCACTCCTAATTTACCTTTGATATTCTCCTTATTTAATGGACATGTCACTCTCAGAAAATTATAAACAGACCCCTCATTTCTCATGGGAGGGGACTGAAGCAAGAAGAGAAAAAAAAGAGTTCTCTTGCCACCAGACTCCTCGACAACCGCCGGACTTCCGCCCGGCCACTGACTGTCGCTGGACTTCCGCCCGACCACCAACTGACACCAGATTTATGCCCGATCACGAATTGACTCTAGACTTTCGTCCAACCTTCATATTTCAACCCGACGGTTAATTATTGTAATATGATCATCCTCAACTTTAGTCACTTGTAATCTAATCAAACACTAGTGAAATCATTTCAATTGGGCGTGGCCCCGTGGTTTTTTCTTTTTCCAAGGGTTTCCACGTAAAAATGCAGGTGTTTTGTTTTTCTTCTATTTATGCGATGGATATCCGTACAACACTGAGTCGAAAATTTCTAACTCTATCGCCGTATATATTCTAACCCGCAACAATGTTATTTGATCATCCCAACTCACAAACTCCAACTAATTGTTGCTTATTGATCATCCATATTTCTCACTTTCCCAAGGGAGCCAATATAGCCCAACAAGCAATGTCTTCATCACCCTAGTCTAAAGTCCCATATCACCTTGTGACATCTAATGCTCACCAACCAACGTTTATCATCCTCCAACTCATGGCATCATCTAACAATATAATAATATTAAATCAGATATTTATTAATATTGAATAGTTGTTGCATGCCTATGCTTCAATTGACATCATTTTAATTTTTAATTGCTTTTTAAAATAATCTTTTAATACAAAAATTTAATACTTTCTTCTTTAAATAATAGTAAAAAAATTATCTCAAATAAAACCTTAGACTTCTTTTGAGATGAATTTCTTAATACTTTCTAAAATAACTTTTTAATAAAATAATTTTAGTTCATGAAATGTTCGCACTAAACTACATAGTTTGGTCATGAAACAATATATTTTTCTTAAAAAATATGGGATAAATTATTATATATAATAATATTTAGCTCATCTAACAAAAATATGGAATTTTTTTTTTATATTAAAAAAAAAAAGCTTCAGCATTTTCCAAATTTTATAAAATCAGCTTATAGGAGTGTTGTAGGCTAAAATGTTCGCGGCAGTAGAGTAAATTTTTCGTCTTAATGATGCACAAATATCTAGCACACAAACATGTGATTTATGAGAGAGAGAGAACAGAAAAATATCATTTTTTTACATGGAAAATCTGAAGAGGGAAAAATCATGGGGTCTCGCCCAAGCGAAAAGATTCCACTAAATTTGAATAAATTACAAATGTTAACCCTTCCCTTAAGTTAGAGTCGGTGGAATTACAATAATTTGAGAGTTGGGTAAAGATCCAACAACTACGACGGGGAGGTTCGATGGCATCCGGGCAAAAATTCAGCATAAAAGCAATGATCCGACAGGCTCTTGATTCAAGCTCACTTTGGCTCTTAATTCAAACCCATTCAGGCTCGGATCAAGCCGATTTTGTCATTAGGTTCATCTCTTTGAGATGTTCATTTTGACTATAAATTTACTAAAATTGAAGTTTATATATTCCCAAATTTAATTTAAAAGTTTTCAACTTGTTTATACCTCGAGATTCATGCCAGATCAAATCGATTTTTTTTTTTTTTTTTTTTTTACATATCAAGGAACACAAATGCGGTTCAAAGCTTTTGTCTTCGGCAGGTACGCTACGCTGATGTTGTATTACATTACATCATATATAATCTTTATAAAATATTTTTAAATAATAAACTCAGTGGACTCAACGGCTAAGTCCTTCGCCTGCAGCAAAGAGACCAGCAAAATGAAAAGCATGATTATCGGATAATCAAAGTGTGCAATGGCAAGCGAAAAAACCTAGAAAATTCACTAAAAACAATAGAAAAGCCAATGATATGTACAAAACAAAAAACCCTTCTTTCATTCTCTGTAAGTTAACAATAAACATAATACAACTAACATTTATCAAAGCAGGTATAGTGAATCAGCTGGATCAATTATTCAACTTCTATTCTTCCATGTCAAAAAAAAAATTTTCCTGATATCTGAACTCTCACGATAAAAGAACAATCATCTCCTTGCATTAAACTAAATCCACCCAACCAGTTTCCTTGTACCACCCACTGAACTTCCAAATGCCTTCCAATCCAATGGGGAATTATTAGGCCCGATCACGTGACAGAGAAATACATCTGGATTTCTCTCTATCTACAATAAAAACTCAGTCAAAGCGTAACTGCTACAGTTACTGCACTTTTACTGTAAACTGAGAGAAATCCGAATATCATTCTCTCTGTCAGGTGACAGGACTTAATAATTTGCCCCAATCCAATAGCCCTTTTGTATGGTATATTATGAAGAGGATGTGCCATATCCATTCCTATGTGATTTCTGCCACTTCCAAGCAACCTTGAGGCTCTCTTCAAGGTTAGTATACTTAGCAGTCCAGTTCAGCTCCTGATAAATCTTTGAAGGGTCACTGTACACTTCAGCATAATCTCCAGGTCTTCTTTCAAGGTAGTCTACTTTGATATCAACTCCAGTTGCTTTCTTACAAGCTTCCACAAATTCCTTGACCGATCTACCTGATAAGCAAGCTAAAGATGAGGATTGAAATCTGATGGGAAGAGTTGGGGAATCATCAAAATACAGAGAAGTTAAGTTGTCTGACCTTTTCCAGTGCCAACATTGTAGATCCCAACGTTTTTAGGCCTTGCATTGTCGAGAGCTTTCACATGAGCATCGACAAGGTCAGTCACATCAATATAGTCTCTTACACAAGTTCCATCTTGAGTTGGATAGTCTGTTCCTTTAACCTGTGAGTTTCAGCAAAGCTCGGAGCTCGGTATCTCAGAGTTACAGCATAAATTATGCGAAGCAAATCCTTTCTTTACCTTCAGCCCTGATATGATTCCTCGTGCAGCGTCAAAACACGCACCGGAGATGCGTCCATGCTCCCGAAGTTCAGGCCTTGGAGCTTCGCCTAGCCTTCCTTCAGGGTCTGATCCAATGACATTGAAGTATCTGATCATATAAGAAATTAGATGTTGACATCTTTTATCCAATTTGGAGTTCTATCAAATGGCAGGAGAAGCAAACCTCAGAATCATAACAGCCATGTTAGCATTCTTTGAGAAGTCCAGGATCATGTCCTCTGCCATTTTCTTGGCCTTCCCATATGGGTTAATCGGATTCTGCATCATGAAAACATTGCTTCACCAGCTGAACTATTTGACTTTAATTTGTCATTTTAAATTCAAACTTTGTCAAAGTAAAATCATAGATAAGATCTAAGAAGTGTTCATCTAGACAGTGAAATTAAAGGAGGCAAGCCATCCATCCAATCCACTGCTCTTTTCTATTAACTTATCTAACTTGATAGGATTGTATTATCCACAAACCTGAGGAGTTTTTTCAGTTATGGGCATTTTCTCAGGTTCTCCATACGTTGCACATGTGCTTGAATATATTAGAGTTTTGACACGATGTTTTGCCATGGCTTCAAGAATAATCAAAGTATTTGCAGTAATGTTGTGATAGTACCTGTCAAGCGAAGCAGCCAAATCAAGCTTCAAAATATTTCAAAGATTCAAACTGCATATGGAAAAAATATGCACTTCTAACATATATGCAATAGAAATAATGTAACAAAAATGAACAAAACCAAAAGCATTCAGATGCCAAATACTCAAATTTGCTGCATAGAAGATCAAAGCAAGTAATCTGATCAATACTACAGAATGCTTTCTTCAAGGCTTTAACAGGACAAAATAATTGGGTTGAGTGCCATTATAACATTATGCAACTGCATTTTTATCGAAACTCAATTGGAAGGATTAATTATTTTGTGCGGACGTCGAACGCCGTCCGGAGACCAACCAGAATGCGCCACATCACCCCAATTGGCTCGGTACCGCGGCTCGGTCCGATGACGTGGCACATTCTGGTTGGTCTCCAGACAGCATTCTGCGTCCGACCTCCGCACATAATAATTTCTTCATCGGAAGGTCGTTAAGTTGTTTATGGTCATCATTGATATCCTAATCGATATCATCATATTTGGCTGTGTGTAAATAGTTTGTAATAATCTCTTTCTATTACTTTATTTATATTATTTTCGTTCATAGGGATGAATGAGCTATTAAGTAATTAGCCAGGACATCTGGTCCTATAAATAATACATGTATACCCAATTTAGAATGGATGACCGAATCTTATTTTTCTCCTGTTATGGGATTTTTTGGCCAGCACCAAGACTGCGATGTCGGTTTAATGATTCTTCGCCTTTTCCTCGAAGATATAGAAAAATAATCACTAGAGTGACTAGAGGGTCCATAGATTAGTTAAGCTAAGAAGTCCACTTAAGCATGCACATTAAGAACCATCCACATGATATTTTCTTCGAGAGAAAAGTCATGAATAATTAGATTCTTGGTAGAGCTTTGATTAGAATACAATGATAATCAATAAGTTTCATGCTATAACCCCCAACAAAATGTAGATCGACAATGAACCTACAAATAATCTTCATATGTGGATGACCCTTGGAAAATTTGACAATTATGAGGAGAGAGAAAGGAGAAACCAACTCAAAGATCTTGAAAGCATGTTTAATTTTAAAGGAACATAACAATCACATGATGAGTACATACAAGCCCTAATTGAAAATGAGTGAGCATTGTGTGATGAGTAGAAACATGCCCTTATAAAAAATGAGTGGAAAAACAAGAAGAATCAAACAGAGATCCATGAACCATATCCCCCCTAACAATCTCAACAAATGAGCATGAAATGCAAATCAATGGAGAAACTATAGAGGGGGAAATCCTAGGAGCGGTAGCAACAATAGGAGAAATATTACCATTCAAACGAACCATTGAAGCACTCAATGGCATGTATAGAATAGTTGCTAAGAGAAGATCCCTAACTAGAGACAAAAACTATTTAGAGAAATATGATATAAATTTATAATAGGTGAGCTAGAATGAAACAATGAGGGCCCACGACAGTCGTCGAAGTCAGTGACGACATATGCACCTCCACAAGGGTGCAAAGCCCCACAATTAAGGTGCGATTACCCAACGTTGTGAATAGCAGCCTATAAGTCAAATCAAGAGTGAAGCATGCGAATAACCCTGAGGGGAGTACAATGAGAAGCGAACATCAAGTGCAACAACGATGCACAACATGCGCGCGTAGTCAACTTGAGAGTACAACAAGAGACAAAAACAATGAACATGGAAGCAAGTATAAGCAAAGCAGGTGCGAACAACAAGTTTGCACGATTAAGCACTAACTTGGTTAAATGCAATGGAGCACCAAGAGAGGAGTGCAACACCATGGAGCTAGGGCAACATTACAAGTGATGATATTATAGGATGCTTAAAATATTGCAATGGTAACACGTGGAGAAGAAAGATAAGGAAAAATATTGCACTCCTTCTTCTCTTTGCCCACAACATAAACAAATCAGCCTCACAAAAAACATAGAATTCCCTCATTGAAATTACAATATATGCTTTACGATTTTTTAATGTCTCTTGATGTTTCTTAGCCAAATATATTTCTTCTGAACTTTGTGTTACGCCGGCCCAGGAGGGGTCGGCTGGACCGGTCCAGCCCGGACCGGTCCACTGTTTCTACAGGCAAAAAATAACGGGGGGAGCGCGATTCTGAGCGGAAACGGGAGGTGAGCCGCGTGGGTTTGGGGAGCGTTTGGAGGGAAATTTTGAATGTTGAGGGCAGTTTTAGGAAGTTTGTAATTGTCCTTTGTCTTTAATTAGGAGTTTTGGGTGTGAATGAGGGGGAGGTTGAATTTGAATTAGTTGAAGATCTAGGGTTTGTTGTTTTTGGGCTCTTGGCGTTGTCGGAGATCGTTGGAGAGCTTTTTCCTTCCTCTCGAATTGAAGGAAAGATTGTATCTTGCAAGTGCTTTTTCATCCTTTATTGAAATAAAAACGTTTGCATCGTTTTTTCTACGATTCTCCCTACTTCTTTCTCTCAATTTTTCTGGAGTTTTGCTGTTTTTCTGCTGTGGACAGCAATATTTGCTTAGATCTACTTTGGTTTTGGTGAGAAACACTTGGAAATCCAAGTGTTTCCTATCAAATTGGTATCAGAGCGAGATCCGGACGGTGGAGGGCTGTTTTTCCACTGTTTCGCTGCAGATTTTTGCATAATTTGGGTTGTCGGAGGCTGTTTTCCCCTGAAAACAGCAGTTTTTAGGGTTTTTGAGAGCAGCAGTTGAGTAAAACAGCAAATTTTGACCGTTTGGAGGGAGATTTTTGCTGTCCAGAAGTTTTTCTTTGAGGATTCAGAGGCATCTCGTGAGTTCCCATGGCATCTAAGCGGGTAGAAGTCTTGGAGACCGAGATGGGTCAACTTAAGGCGGATCTGGAGGAGAAGATGGCCACATTTAGCGAGAATGTGGAAGGGAAATTCGTGGCCTTGGAGGAGATGATGAAGAAGTTGTTGGAGGGGCAAGCACGGACGGTGCCAGCGGAGGAAAGAGGAGAAGGTAGTGGGAGCAGGGGTAAGGAAAAGGTGAATCCAAAAGAGGAAGAGGAGGTAGAGCGGCTTGACAACAACGGGAGGATGCCACCTCGGGAGTCCATTAGGCGAGAGGAACATGACAGAAGGAGAGACTTCCGGGAAGGAAGAGAAGATGATGGGCTACGTCGGAGGCCCGACCCATTGGACCGGCCGTGGGGGATCTATAACCACCATGGCGGGGCACGAGGGGAAGATGGCTACCGGCGGCCAAGGAGGGAGGATGAGCCCCGATATGGAGAAAGAGGAACGTGGGAAGACCCCATAGCTTGGGACAGAGGAGGCCATGGGGGGAATAGGGTATACGGGGTGGACACGAGGGCCAGGAAGCTAAAAGTGCCTGTTTTCGAGGAGGGAAATGTGGACGAGTTGATCCACAAGGTGGAGAGGTATTTTGCAGTGAACGGCCTGATGGAGGAGGAGAGATTGATGGCTGCTAGTATGTGCTTGGAAGGGGCGGCATTTGCCTGGTTCAAGTACATGGATAAGTGGGAACCGGTGAGGTCCTGGAGGGACTTCAAGGAGGGTATCAGGGAGAGATTCAGGGGGAGCAGCCCATGGGAGATATCAGAACAGTTCTACGCCCTCACTCAAGAGGGAACAGTGGAGGAATACAGGAATAAATTTGAGTGTTTAGTGGGAGACATGGAGGGCCTTTCAAACAGTACTTTGGGGGGAAATTTTATGAAGGGCCTTAAACCAGAAATTAGAGATGCTGTGAAGGTCATGAGACCAAGAGACCTGAGGGAGGCGATGGAATTGGCTCAGTTGGTGGAGAATCAGAAGACCAACGCCCGAAATTGGAGAAACAACCACTCAGCAGGTCCCACCAGGACAACTACCACTTACTTGGCTCCAAAAGGGCCAAGCCCCAGCGTCCCTAGGGAGAGTGGAAAGGAGAAGAGCGGGGTGACCAGATCTGCTGGAAGCTTCAAGAAACTGACTGAGGAAGAGATGCAGGAGAAGAGGGCCAAGGGCCTTTGTTTCAGATGTGAGAAGTTTGTTCCAGGGCACAGATGCAAGGATCGCGCCCTTCGGGCTCTCACCGTCTATATAGACGAGGCGCCTGAAGAGTGTGATGATTCTGATGAGGAGCAGATTGATCCCCAGTTGGAGGTAGCCGAGGTATCCCTCAATTCTGTGTTGGGATTTACTCCTAGCCATACGATGAAGGTGAAGGGGAAGATCCTTGGGAGGGAGGTAGTGGTCCTGATTGACAGTGGGGCAACCCACAACTTCATATCCACCCAGGTGGCGGAGGAGCTAGGGATGGAGCCTACTGAGACAGGCAGTTATGGGGTGATGATGGGGACAGGAAAGATTGAGTCCAGCACGGGGATTTGCAAAGGGGTGGAGATGAGGCTACAGGAGATCAGGGTGGTAGAGGACTTCCTACCCCTGAAGTTGGGTAGCACAGATGTCATTCTGGGCATGAAGTGGCTGCAGACCTTGGGTGAAACCAAGGTGAACTGGGGGACCATGGTGATGGAGCTAATTGTAGAGGGGAAGAGAGTAAAGCTAAAAGGGGAACCAGGATTGTCCAGAGCTGGAGTGTTACTCAGATCAATGGCGAAAATCATCCATGAGGAAGGAGGAGGATTCCTTGTGGAGCTGCAGAGCCTAGAGGAGCAGGAGGAGGGGGAGGAAAAGCTCATTCCCACGTTGGTTCAGCCTCTTATGCAGGAATTTGAGGATGTGTTCCAACCTCCAGTGGGACTACCACCTGATAGAGAGCAGGAGCACCAGATTATCCTGAAAGAGGGAGTATCTCCTATCAGTGTGAGGCCTTACAGATACCCTCAGGTGCAGAAAGATGAGATTGAGAAGCTGGTGGGAGAAATGCTAGAAGGAGGGATCATTCAGCCCAGTGTGAGCCCTTTCTCTAGTCCAATTCTGCTTGTGAAAAAGAAGGATGGGAGTTGGAGGTTCTGTGTAGACTACAGAGCTCTAAACAAGGAGACTGTGCCTGATAAGTTTCATATCCCTGTGATTGACGAGTTGATGGATGAGCTACATGGAGCAGCCTTGTTCACCAAGGTCGATCTGAAGTCAGGCTATCACCAGATCAGGATGAGAAAGGAAGATGTGCAGAAGACGGCCTTCAAGACTCATGAGGGCCACTACGAGGTTCTGGTGATGCCTTTTGGCCTCACCAACGCACTTGCCACATTTCAGGCCTTGATGAACCGGATCTTCAAGCCACACCTCCGCAGGTTTGTGTTGGTATTTTTTGATGACATTCTAATCTATAGCAGGACTGAGGAGGAACACCTAGAGCACCTGAGAGTGGTGTTGGGTGTGCTGAGGGAGCATCAGCTGAAGGCCAACTTCAAGAAGTGTGACTTCGCTCAGGCACGGGTGAAGTACCTGGGGCATGTGATATCCCAGGATAGAGTTGCTGCAGATCAGTCCAAGATAGAGGCAATGCTGGCATGGCCTCAACCCAAGATCTTGAAGGGGCTCAGAGGATTCTTGGGATTGACAGGCTACTACAGGAGGTTCGTGAGGGGATACAGCACCATAGCGTGGCCACTAACAGAGCAGTTGAAGAAGGACAATTTTTTATGGGGAGAAGCTGCTTCAGAGGCTTTTGAGAAGCTGAAGAAGGCCATGACGACAATGTTAGTGCTTGCACTGCCGGACTTAAACCAGGTGTTCGTGGTGGAGACAGATGCTTCAGGCTATGGATTGGGAGCAGTGTTGATGCAGAACCACATACCCATAGCTTACTTTAGTCAAGTACTGTCGTCCCGGGCTAGGCTGAAGTCTGTCTACGAGAGAGAGCTGATGGCTATTGTACTGGCCATCCAGAAGTGGAGACCTTACTTATTGGGCAGACACTTTATTGTCAGGACTGATCAGAGGAGCCTGAAGTACTTGTTAGAACAGAGGATGGTCACAGAGAAGCATCAGAGGTGGTTGTCCAAGCTGCTGGGATATGATTTCGAGATCCACTATCGGCCGAGACTAGAGAATAAGGTAGCGGATGCCTTATCACGTTGTATGGGGGAGCTCCAGGGTATTGTTGTATCAGTACCAGTACTGATAGATTGGGGAGCCATCAAAGAGGAGAGCATTCAGAATGAGGAGCTAAGGAAAATCAAAGAAGAGGTGTTATCAGATGAGAAAAGCCACCCAGGCTACTCAGTTGTGGGAGAAAGACTGTACTATCAGGGAAGGAGTGTGATTCCAAGGTCTTCCATCCACATTCCTCAGCTGCTACAGGAATTTCATGGGAGTGCCATAGGAGGGCATTCAGGTGTGCACAAAACTTATAGCCGGTTAGCTGCTGAATTGTACTGGAAGGGGATGAGGAAAGATGTAGAGGAGATGGTGGCAAGGTGTGATATCTGCTAGCGAAGCAAGTACCTAACGATGGCACCAGGGGGATTACTACAACCTCTGGCCCTACCAGAGAAGGTTTGGGAGGAGATTACTATGGATTTCATTGATGGGCTCCCAAAATCAGAAGGCTACACAGTTATACTTGTAGTGGTCGACAGGCTGAGCAAATATGCTCATTTCATTCCCTTGAGACACCCGTACATAGCGGTGTCTGTAGCAGCGGCATTTGTGAGGGAGATAGTCCGCCTGCATGGGGTACCAGAGTCCATTGTTTCTGATAGGGACAAGGTGTTCCTGAGCCATTTCTGGAGGGAACTATTTAGGATGCAGGGAACAGTATTAAAGAGGAGCACAGCCTACCATCCACAGACTGACGGACAGACGGAGGTGGTGATTAGGAGTTTGGAGACATACTTGAGGTGTTTTGTGTCTGAAACACCAAAGCAGTGGGCCAAATGGCTAGCGTGGGCAGAATACTGGTACAATACCTCCTTTCACTCGGCTACCAAGATGACACCGTTTAAGGTGTTATATGGGAGGGACCCCCCACATTTGGTACACTACAACCATAGTAGTACCCCAGTATCTGCAGTGGATCAACATTTGAAGGAAAGAGATCAGGTGTTGGAAGAACTCAAGAGGCATTTACTTAGAGCCCAGCAACTTATGAAGAAGCAGGCGGACGGCAAAAGGAGAGATATACAGTTTGCAGTTGGGGACAAGGTCTACTTGAAGCTCCGACCATACCGACAGAGGACAGTGTCCCAAAGGAGAAATGAGAAGCTTGCAGCAAGGTATTTTGGCCCTTTTGAAGTAGAGGAGAGAATTGGAGAAGTGGCCTATAGATTGAGGCTTCCTCCAACAGCCAGAATACACCTCGTTTTTCATGTCTCGCAGTTGAGGAGAGTGGTGGGGGAGCATGTAGTGAGCCCGGAGCTGCCCAGCACATTGAGGGAGGACATGGAAGTGACATTGGAGTCTCTAGCGGTAGAAGGAATGCGCATCAACGAGAAGGGGGAAAAGGAGGTGAAGATCAGGTGGAGCGGCCTTTCAGACTATGAGGCTACTTGGGAGGTTGAATTTGAATTAGTTGGAGATCTAGGGTTTGTTGTTCTTGGGCTCTTGGCGTTGCCGGAGATCGTTGGAGAGCTTTTTCCTTCCTCTCGAATTGAAGGAAAGATTGTATCTTGCAAGTGCTTTTCATCCTTTATTGAAATAAAAGCGTTTGCATCGTTTTTTCTACGATTCTCCCTACTTCTTTCTCTCAGTTTTTCTGGAGTTTTGCTGTTTTTCTGCTGTGGACAGCAATATTTGCTTGGATCTACTTTGGTTTTGGTGAGAAACACTTGGAAATCCAAGTGTTTCCTATCACTTTGCTGATTAAAATTTATATTATTTCTAGTATAAGGCTATAAATTGTCATTTGCATGGAATTTCTCTATGTTTTCAATAATCATCTCAAGTAATGAATAATTTTCTAAATTAACAGTTTGGGTCAATAGTTTGAGTATGTTTCCATGATTTTGTGCATCTCATTGTAGATTTGTATTAACAAACCTTAAACTTTAAGACATCTTACATAAAATTTGATATTAAATTTTAATGTTGTCTTATCATCAACCAAAAGAAGGACAAAATAATTTAGTTAAAACGAAACAAAATGATGCAATTTAGATGAGATCAATTTAACTATGATTCTCGACAATTCAAACAAGTTAATTATGATGTTAAGGATTATATTCCTACGTTCGATGGTAGATATAATTTTAAGAAAAGCTAATATTGAATAAACAAATAAAAAAAATTGTTTGTTAGTTACAATATGTCTATTTTCAAATAGTTGAATTTGCTAAAACAATCCTAATAGGGTATGCATAATTCTTTCGAGGAGAATATTTCAAATAAAACATATGTACTTGGGTTGCTATGAAAAATTTATATGTTTGCATTTAATGTTTATAGGAATCAATTACATAATCAATTTAAGAACTCTCAACAAAGGAACTAAATTTTATTAATTTTAAAGAAATAATCAACATACATTCTCTATCTATAAATTACTTAGTGATCATTATAAATTTTATTAAAGATCACAGGAAATCAATTAAACATGAAATTAGTTGCAATTTTGCAAATATATTATATGAGGCTTTATACAAAGCATTAGAAGTTGAGAAATATCATAATCCTCATGTTAGGACTACTACACTTTACACTTAAAATCTCTAATATAAATCATTAACATCTCCTCTAAAGCCTGACAAACTCACACTAACACACTATCGTATATGACTAAATTTGATGATATCAATTCAATTATAATTAATGAGTATTATTTAAATGATTTATTACATGCAAAAATATTTAATATTCATAATATGATTCGGCATCAATTTTTGTTTAATATGAATCTGCACCTTCATCTATACTTAAGCATGTTCATAAATCTTCATAAAAATTTGAACAAGAGTGAAAATCTAAACCAAAATCTAATGCACAAGAGTGAAAATCAGAATTTAAAATCAAATCCGATATCATATTTGATTCAAAAATAGAACTTGAGCAAGAGATTAATGCTGAAATTAAAACTCAATTAGAGTATGGATTTGTCATTGACTGGAATTGAAAACATGTTCTTGTTGGAACTGATAAATCAATTGAATATTTAAAAATATAAATTATGATAAAATATCCGATAAAATTATCTCTACAAATCAAACTTTTTTTACCAACAACAACAACATCAGCCTTTCTTTATCCAACTATATGGAGTCACCTACATGAATATTTTTTCTCCATTGTGTCATATTAAGAGCCATCTCATTCAAATATATTAATAAAAAATCATTTCTAATCATTTTTAACCAAGTCTTTTTAGTTCTACCTCTACCTTCTTGAACAAAGGCTAAATTCAATACAAATACATAAAAGAACCGCATAGAAAAAATAAAGTTTCAACAAATATCAAACGTCTTGTTAAAGATAATTGCCTTAATGCCTTCAACAAAATATAAAATTAAAATATTTAACTTTCTAGTTTACACTAAAAATGCATAATTTCTCACTACTAATCTTAGAACTATTTGGGTTTTTTTTTTTTAAAGAAGTAGTATGTTCATTTGATCAACACTTCATATTTGAGTGGTTTGTTTAATATCAAAAGAAAACGTACTGGAGATTAATAAATATTGAATTTTAAGTTTTCTTCATCATATTCACCTTTTAGCATTATTTATAATGCATATATTAGAAAGTACAATAGTATTTTAACATTATAATAAGCCTCTTGAATACATGAACATAAGATATATGGAATTCATACAAGTGAAAAGTAATGATTCATCTAAATCTTGAAAGGTTTTCTATAGAAACCCTTAAAAAAGTAACTATTAGAAAATTGGGAGCATATGAAGTCGTAAAATGTGTTGGGATGAATACACATAAGTCCAAAAATCCAATTCTGATATTAGTCTGCTATTTAAAAGTTGTTTAGATGGATGCTTTAAAAATAAATGCATTTTAGAAATGTAGTGTACTTGAAATACATGCATTTTAGAAATACAAGAATAATTTAGTTTGATGCAAATCAAACACATTATTTTTCTTGGTATTTGTGATATATTTCAAATGCATTAAAATGTAGACAAAAGCAAGCACGAGCAATGTGATACGCTGCCGGCCCAGGAGGGGCCGGCTGGACCGGTCCAGCCAGGACCGGTCCTGTGCTATTCACGCCGAAACAGGGGGGGGCGGGATTCCCTAGTGGGCCCAGTGAGTGGAAATTGCAATTAAGAGGGAATTTTTGAATTTGGGGGCTGTTTTAGGAAGTGTTTGATTGTCCTTTAGGAGCAATTTGTTTAATTAGGAGTTTTGGGGGGATTAGCGGAGCATCTTGAATTTGAATTGTTTTGGAGATCTAGGTTTTGGTGTCTTGGGCTCTTGGCTTCGCCGGAGATCTTTTGGAGAGTTTTTCCTTCCTCTCGAATCGAAGGAAAGTTGTATCTTGCAAGTGCTTTTCATCCGTTATCGAAATAAAAGTGTTTGCATCGTTTTCCTACGCTTTCTTCTCAGATTTTTCTTGTATTTGGGCTGTTTTTCTGCTGTGGACAGCAGTTTATCATTGGATTTACTTGATCTTGGTGAGAAACACTTGGAAATCCAAGTGTTTCCTATCAAATTGGTATCAGAGCATCGTTTTGGGACCACCGGCGGCTGAAATTCTGAAATTTCAGCAAGTTTATCTTGTCCGGAAGAAGATTTTGGGAGATCCGTGAGGAGAGCAATGGCCGGAAAGAAGGTGGACGTCTTGGAAGGCGAGATCGGTCAATTGAAAACCGATTTGGAAGAAAAAATTTTTGAATTTCAAAATCAAATCACCACCAACAACGAAAGGTTGGAGGGGAAATTCACGGCCATGGAAGAGATGATGAAGAAATTACTTGAGATGAAGGCTAATCCGACGGCATCGGATGCAAGAGAGACTGTCGGCGACCATGGCGTAGGAGGAAATCCGAACCCGCCTCGGGGAAGGAGGATTCCGGCTGTGGAGATCCTTGAGGGTGACGACGACATGCCACCTCTAGAGCCACTTTCTAGAGAGGAGATGAGCTTGGGGAATGACCGTCGAGGTGCTGATTTTCAGCGTCGAGGTGCTGATTTTCAGCGTCGAGGTGCTGATTTTCAGCGACAAGGTATGGATTTTGAAGGCCGGAGGGGAGAATATGAAGGAAGTGCAGATTTTGGTGAAAGAAGAGGAGAATATCAGCGTCGAGGTGCTGAATTTCAGCGTCGAGGTGCTGATTCTGAAAGGGGAAGAGGGGATTATGACGATGGAACCGGATACCAACGTGGGAGGGAGGACCGGGATACTTGGGGAACACCTCATCTTCGAGGCATGGGAGGTTATGGAGAGTACCGGGGTAACGGAAGGGATCCGAAGGTGAGGAAGTTGAAGATGCCCATCTTTGAGGGGGAAGATGGCCATGGCTGGATTTACAAGGTGGAACGGTATTTTGCAGTCAACGGGTTGACAGAGGAGGAGAAACTGACAGCGGCAGGACTGTGTTTGGAAGGGAAGGCACTGGCATGGTACCAGTGGCGGGACATGAGGCGACCTATCCGAAACTGGAGGGAGTTCAAGGATTGCCTACTAGAACGTTTCCGAACCAGCAGCGGAGGGGATTTCTACGAGCAGTTCTTTGCGCTGACACAGGAGGGGACAGTAGCAGAGTTCCGGGACCGGTTTGAGTACCTAGCTAGCAGGTTGGATCGTCTTTCTGATACCGTGCTTGAGGGGAACTTCATGAAGGGGCTCAAACCAGAAATCAGAGCAGCCGTTAGAGTAATGAGACCACACGACCTGGGGGAGGCCATGGAGTTGGCACAGTTGGTCGAGGACCAGAAGCATCTAGAGAGGGGGAATCGAGGCAGCAGTTCTGGGGGATCCCACCGGATGACGACCACGTTTTTAGCTTCCAAGGGAGCTGCACCGGGGGGTACACGAGAAGTACCAAAGGAGAGGACCGGAGGAGGAGGGCCTGGGGGAAATTTTAAAAAGCTTACTGATAAGGAGATGCAGGAGAAGAGGGCCAAGGGATTGTGCTTTAGATGTGATGAGAAGTACATGCCGGGACATAGGTGCAAGGACCGGACTCTTCAGGTTCTCCTTGTTTGCGAAGACGAGGAAGACGAAGAGGAAGGTGAGAGCAGGTCAGAAGTGGAGGAGGAGGAGAAGATGCACCTGGATGTGGCAGAAGTCTCCCTGAACTCTGTAGTGGGATTCACTTCGAGTCACACTATGAAAGTGAAAGGGGTGATAGCTGACCACGAGGTGGTGGTTCTGATAGATAGTGGGGCAACCCACAATTTCATTTCCACCCGGCTTGTTGAGTTGCTTGGTATGGCACTAGTGGATACCGGTGGCTATGGGGTGATGATGGGCACAGGGAAGGTGGAAATGGGGAGAGGAGTTTGTAGAGGAGTGGTGCTGACCATTCAAGGGATACAGGTGAGGGAGGATTTTCTTCCCTTAGAATTGGGAAGTACTGATGTGATTTTGGGAATGAAGTGGTTGCAGACTTTGGGGGAGACCAAGGTGAACTGGGGAGAATTGAGGATGGAACTGGTAGTGGAGGGGAGGAGAATGGTGATACAGGGAGATGTCGGCCTGTCTAGGACGGGGGTGTCTCTCAAGTCCATGATCCGAACCATCCAGGAGGTTGGGGGTGGATACTTGGTGGAGTTGCAACGATTGGAGAGGGTCAGTGTGGGTGAAGAGGGAGACATTCCTCTTGAAGTGCAACCAGTCATACAACAGTTCAGGGAGGTTTTTCAACCTCCACAGGGTTTGCCACCTCAGAGGGAGCTGGAGCACGCCATTATTTTGAAGGAAGGGGAGACACCGATCAGCGTTCGCCCGTACCGCTACCCCCAGATCCAAAAGGATGAGATAGAGAGGCTGATTCGGGAGATGTTGGAGGCAGGGATCATAAGGCCAAGTGTAAGCCCTTTTTCTAGTCCAGTCCTCCTGGTCAAGAAGAAGGATGGGAGTTGGAGATTCTGTGTGGACTACAGGGCTCTGAATAAAGGCACTGTACCAGACAAGTTCCCAATTCCAGTGATTGATGAACTGTTGGATGAACTATTTGGGGCAGTGGTGTTCTCCAAGCTAGACTTAAAATCCGGATACCACCAGATCAGAATGAAAGAGGCGGATGTTCCAAAGACAGCCTTCAGGACACATGAAGGGCATTATGAATTTCTGGTAATGCCCTTTGGTTTGACTAACGCTCCTGCTACATTTCAGTCTCTGATGAACAGGGTCTTTAGGGAGTACCTCAGGAAGTTCGTACTTGTATTCTTTGATGATATACTGGTGTACAGCAAAAATGAGGGGGAACACTTAGAACACCTGAGGGTGGTATTGGAAGTACTTCAAGAGCATCAGTTGAAAGCCAACTTGAAGAAGTGCAGTTTTGCTCAGGCAAGTGTGGAGTACTTGGGACATGTGGTTTCTCAAGAGGGAGTGGCAGCGGATCAAACTAAAATTGAGGCAATGCAGAGATGGCCACTGCCTAGGAACCTCAAGGAGTTGAGGGGCTTCCTAGGTTTGACGGGATACTATAGGAAGTTTGTGAAGGGGTACGGTACCATTGCATGGCCCCTGACGGAGCAGCTAAAGAAAGACAATTTTCGGTGGGGAGAGGCAGCCACTCAGGCGTTTGAGAGGTTAAAAGAAGCCATGACGACGGTTCCTGTTCTAGCTCTCCCAGACTTTGGTCAGGTCTTTATAGTAGAGACGGATGCATCAGGATATGGGCTAGGTGCAGTGCTGATGCAGAATTATAGGCCAATAGCTTACTTCAGTCAAGTACTTTCAACCAGGGCTAGATTGAAGTCAGTGTATGAAAGAGAATTGATGGCCATTGTCTTGGCTATTCAAAAGTGGCGGCCATATCTCTTGGGAAGGCACTTTATCGTGAGGACGGATCAGAGGAGCTTGAAGTATTTGCTAGAGCAAAGGATGGTAACAGAAGAGCATCAGAGGTGGCTATCCAAACTACTAGGCTATGACTTTGAGATCCAGTATAAGCCGGGGTTAGAGAACAAGGCAGCTGATGCTCTATCCAGATGTGTGGGGGAACTCCAAGAGTTGGCTCTATCTGTACCCTTGATGGTAGACTGGGGAGCCATCAAGGAAGAAAGCAGGAAAGATGAGGAATTGGGAAAGATCAGGGAGGATCTAATGAAGGATGAGAGTAGCCATCCGGGATACTGTCTTGAAGGGGAGAGACTAGTGCATCAGGGGAGGTTCGTTCTACCTCGAACCTCCATTCACATCCCCAACTTGTTGCAGGAGTTCCACGGTAGCGCAATTGGAGGCCATTCAGGAGTTCAGAAGACATACAGGAGGCTAGCAGCAGAACTCTATTGGAAGGGGATGCGTAAAGATGTGGAGGAGTTGGTGGCAAGGTGTGAAGTGTGCCAGAGGAACAAATACTTGGCCATGGCGCCAGGAGGGTTGTTACAACCATTGGCACTTCCAAACAAGGTTTGGGAGGAAGTGTCCATGGACTTCATCGACGGATTACCATTGTCAGAAGGATACACTGTCATCATGGTGGTGGTGGACAGACTTAGTAAGTATGCACACTTCGTCCTTTTACGACACCCGTACACTGCAATGTCTGTGGCAGCTACATTTATCAGAGAGGTTGTCAGACTGCATGGGGTTCCAGAATCGATAGTGACGGATCGAGACAAGGTATTCCTTAGTCAGTTTTGGAAGGAGTTGTTCCGATTGCAGGGAACAACCCTCAAAAGAAGCACCGCCTATCATCCACAGACAGACGGACAGACGGAGGTGGTGAACCGAAGTGTGGAGACCTATCTAAGGTGTTTTGTGTCTGAGACCCCGCGGAGGTGGGCAAAGTGGCTGCCTTGGGCTGAATACTGGTACAACACCTCGTACCACTCGGCTTCCCAGATGACCCCCTTTAAAGTGCTGTATGGAAGGGACCCTCCACACCTAGTGCATTGTGGGAAAGGCAGTACTCCCGTGTCATCAGTGGAGCAATATTTGGAAGAAAGAGACAAGGTATTGGAAGAATTAAAGAAACATTTGATGAGAGCCCAACAGATTATGAAAAAGCAGGCAGATTCACACAGGCGAGACATGCAGTTTGAGGTAGGGGAGAAGGTTTTCTTAAAACTACGACCCTACCGACAGCGGACAGTGGCAAGAAGAAGGAATCAGAAATTAGCACCCAGGTACTTTGGGCCTTATGAGGTGATGAAAAGGATTGGTGCAGTGGCGTACCGACTGAAGTTACCCCCATCAGCTACCATACATCCAGTTTTTCATGTATCACAGTTAAGGAGAGCTATTGGGGAACAGGCAGTTAGCACGGATTTACCAGTGACACTGACGGAAGAGTTGGAAGTGATATTAGAACCTCTGGAGCTTACAGGCGTAAGAACAGATAAGGATGGCAACAAAGAAGTGTTGATTAAGTGGAAAGGCCTTCCAGATTTCGATGCGACGTGGGAGCCAATGGAAAGAATGAAA
The DNA here is from genome assembly GCA_016618105.1 of Dendrobium huoshanense. Classification (NCBI taxonomy): domain Eukaryota; kingdom Viridiplantae; phylum Streptophyta; class Magnoliopsida; order Asparagales; family Orchidaceae; genus Dendrobium; species Dendrobium huoshanense. The sequence continues at coordinate 40,667,225 of CM028346.1, read as the reverse complement.
GAGCAATTCCCTTCGTTTCACCTTGAGGACAAGCTGAGTTTTTGGGAGGGAAGTATTGATACGCTGCCGGCCCAGGAGGGGCCGGCTGGACCGGTCCAGCCAGGACCGGTCCTGTGCTATTCACGCCGAAACAGGGGGGGGCGGGATTCCCTAGTGGGCCCAGTGAGTGGAAATTGCAATTAAGAGGGAATTTTTGAATTTGGGGGCTGTTTTAGGAAGTGTTTGATTGTCCTTTAGGAGCAATTTGTTTAATTAGGAGTTTTGGGGGGATTAGCGGAGCATCTTGAATTTGAATTGTTTTGGAGATCTAGGTTTTGGTGTCTTGGGCTCTTGGCTTCGCCGGAGATCTTTTGGAGAGTTTTTCCTTCCTCTCGAATCGAAGGAAAGTTGTATCTTGCAAGTGCTTTTCATCCGTTATCGAAATAAAAGTGTTTGCATCGTTTTCCTACGCTTTCTTCTCAGATTTTTCTTGTATTTGGGCTGTTTTTCTGCTGTGGACAGCAGTTTATCATTGGATTTACTTGATCTTGGTGAGAAACACTTGGAAATCCAAGTGTTTCCTATCACAATGAGAGTGGGAAACGGCTAGCCACTATAGCACAAAGCGATATGTAGATAAGGGAGAGCAGTGACGATTTGTGTGAATTACAAGAGGGCAAAATACGGTATTTGAAAATCTCCCGATTTAGGCAATTTCCAAATGCAATGAAAATAAAAGTTTTTGGTATTTCGAATGCCTAAATATTCTACTTTTTGTATTTCTTTTAGTTTAAATCAAGTACAAAAATAAATAAATGCAATGAGATGAAATGCAATACACAACAAATAATATAGAAAAACCCTTTAATGTATTTAAGTTGACTTTTATAAGACATTATTTAATGTCATTGATTCTTCTCATTTTCAATCTCCTTTTTTGAAATTCACATTCAACATATCATTTGCACAACTCTCAAACTTTCATATTAATCTTATTTCTAAGGTTGTTATCAAACTTTCATACTAATCTTATTGCTAAGGTTGTTATTGGAGATGAATTAGTGTCCACTACTAATAGTGGATACCAAAGATATCTTATAAAATAGAAATATAAGTCTACAGGTGATGATTCATGGATTTCTATACAAGAAAGGCAATAGTTATGCCTAAATCTACTCGAACAATATTCATTGAATAATTTATTAGAGCAATTTTTTTACAACTCAGGCAAAACAATGCAGAGCTCCATCGGGACAGGATTCATAGCCTTCTGGCTAGATAAGGTAGTGGTTTTTGTGATTTTAGCGATTGATGTTGGAGACAAACCTTATGTTGGCGAAAGTTGTAAATTATGTTGGGAGTTGGCTTATGGAGGCTTATCCTAAGCAAGAATTCTATTTTTTGCTTTATCAAGATTTATGTTCATGGCATCAACTTATATAGTTGAATCTTATTTTTTAGGTGCTTTTATCTTAAATTCAAGAATATGTATAATTATAAGCAGTGATTATGAGACATGCACAAAAAATGGAGCATTTTTTAAATTTTTTAGCTTAAATTGTATTTTTTAGTCATTTCCAATATTTACTTTTTTTTACAGAAATTCTCTCCTTCTACAATCATGAGGTTTGATTCCTTTGCCATTTATTTTTATTTGTTACTAGCTGGCATGAGGGATTGACTTTATTCAAATTATATATCATCTAACTTTTCTACAAGTGCGAAATTGAATAAGTATGGTTGTTATGATTCCAAATTTCTAAGCATTATTATCGTAGAAGGCTATTAAATTACCATATTAGATATCTCTGTGTTTTCCAGTTTTCATCTAAATAACAAAAAATTGCGTAAATTAAAATTTCTTAATTTGCAAAGTTTAGTGAGTTTGCATTATTTTGTGCATTTCATTTGTAGATCTGCACAATCAAACTCCAAATTCTAAGAAGTACTTCATCACTTGTCCTTCCAAATAAAATTTTAGAACATAATGGGCATATGATACAATTTTTGTAAGTGAACTTTTTTATAAATACCAGCCAACATTATTGGAATATGAAAAGAATCTAAGTGTGATGTGCTTAGGTTTATTTGGATATATCATATAAAAATAATAATGATATTGCAAGAAAAGAAAAACGCAATATGTTGAAGTTAAACTTGCCCGTTTAACAAAAATAAGTGCAATTAAAATATCATGCAATAAAAGAACATCATGAAACTTAAATTTAATTTATAAAAATGAAATGAAATTGCAAGTGCCATTTGAAAAATCAAGGTGAAGTAGTGAAAATCAGATTTAGGGGTTGTTTGGTTGCCTGAAAAAGAAATGCAGTGTAAAGTAAATGCAATGTAAAATAAATGTATTGTATTATGAATACATTGAGATTGTTTGGTTCTCAGGAGAACTGTTTCCCTTGTTTAGTTAGATAGATCTAGAGTAAAGTAAAAGTGATTTTTTTTAAATAATTTTAAAGAAATTATGGATACTCATGTAGCCATCTGTTAGTATTTTCATCAAAACTTCTCACACTGCCATTTTCAATTTTCAATAATTTTTTGTTACATTCATAAGACTTAAATTGAAAGGCTCTTAGGCATTGTTTGGGATAAAATATTACTTTCTAAAGCTGCTTTTTAAAACTTTTTTTTTTCAAAAAATCTTTATACCAAAAAATTGATTTATAAATAAATACAAAAAATGTCCAAAAAAAAACCTTAATTGATAGCCAAAACTATTAATATGAATATATTATATGCTTTCAAAAACAATTATTTTTTAGCAACATATCTCTATCAAACGAATGTGCGCCCAAAGATTATATAGTTACACAAAGACAAGAAAACAACAAAAAATCCAAAAATTAAAAACAAAATTATGTCCCTCGTGACTGGGCCGTCGGCCAATTGGCGGTTAGACTTATAATATTTTTTTTCTTTTTCTTTTTCTTTTTCTTTTCTCTCTTTTTGTTTTTTTATTTTTTTTTTTTTTTTGAGAGAGTTTTTTTTTCTCCCATAACTTCTTTAACTCCTCCAACTCCCATAAATTAAAATTTTATTTAATTTGCATTTGAGTTTAGTAAAACAAATTTATGGGTTTCAAATCTTTTCAGATATAATTTTTACTAAAAAAAATCAATGTAGAGAGAGAGGGAGAGAACGCGGACGAGAGCGCAGTAGCTCCTGGATGCTTGCAGGAATGGAAGTTTGCGAAAGAAAAGCTTTCCAATATGTTTGGGCTGAGGTTGCTCCCCTCATCGCTGCATGCGAACTTGTGAGCTGCTACAACTAAAAAAAAAAAGAGAAAACACATCTGTCCAAGAATTCCGACACCGGCAAAATCGCCGTCGTCGTACTCATCACTGCCGTAGTCAGCTTCTCCCTATCTGCCTTTCTCTTCTTCTCCATCCATCGTTTCTTAACCAAGCGCTGCAAGTTGGAACCTCAAATCTACCTCACCAACCCCATGCCCCAAATCCACCGCTCCAAGATCGACCGAAATCTCAGGAGCGTCGCCGTCGATGACAGCGCCCTTGACGTCTTTTACTGGCAGAGCATCAACGAACCCGCTCAAAAGCAATGCTATCAATGCAATAGCTTACTTAAACGATCTTCCGATGAGAAGGACAATCTTCCTCCGGCGGAGAAGAGCCGGAGGCGCCTACGAAAGAACGACCGAGGTAGCCAAGAGATTTCGTTGCTTCCCTCCGACATAGTGTCAAAACCTCATGCTGGTTCGCAGTATTTTGGCAAGAGATTTTGTAACTCGCTCAATTTGAGCGGGTTTTGAAGTCACGTGAAAAGCCCGTCCAAATACCCCACTAATACTTTGGATGAATTACTTACGTTGCGCTCAAAATCAACCAAACAGTCTCATTTATGAAATGCGCAACTTAATTACTTTACACTCCTAATTCTGCATACCAAACAGCCCCTTAAGTGGTTTAGGCATACACAACTGAGCGTAAAAGTTTATAAAGTTGATTAATATAATCAAAGTGAAAGGACTGTATAAAAAGGGTTCGATAACATAACTAGAATTTGCACAAAGGACATGCTAAATGTAGTTTTTTTAATTAACACTCCACAAGAACAAATGAAAAAAATAGAATAATAAGAGGCATTACCAAGTGCATGAGATTCCCATCAACATGGGCTATGATTGGGAGTAGATTTAGGGATCCTTATCATTGCATCACAAAGTGGATTTTTTTTAGAATTCAACGATGATGATGATGATGATCATAAAGGAAAAATCTAACATTCATGAAAATTATTTGATGGAACATAAATATGAATGTTCTCAAGCCAACATATTTAGACTATTAGAAAATTTGAGGGAGTACCTAAGAGGTTCAAGAGTACTCTCACCAACATAAGCTACTGCTGCAAAGTGCATCACTGCATCAAATGCATTTTGAGCAAATATTTGATCAACCTAAGAATTCAGTAAATGAAGAACATCCCATTCACATGAGCTTAAAAAAAGTGTTAGTTCAAAAAGTTCAAAAAAGGATACAACTTTTGCATCGCCTAAATCAGCAAAGATAAATTGCAGCCTCCCTGGCTCTGGAAATAACTCCTGAAGAATTTTAATAGCCCCAATGTTTCCCCTAGAAAGATTATCCTACAGTGAATTATGACCACAAGATCAATCATTACAATAGCATTTTAACTCTTTCGTTTGGATAATCAAACCATACCACAATAGTAACTCGATATGAGTCCTTCAAGAGTCGAAAGGATGCATGCGAACCAATATAGCCAGCTCCTCCAGTTACTAAGACATGGGTTACCCCTTGCTCGTGATGAGAGAACTGAAAATGCCAAAGCAGGCAAAAAATTAAAGATCGCTGAAGAAAATGATACATTCATATGCATTCATCAAAATAAGCTACACTTTGATATAAAGATAAACATATCATGCTAAAGAGGATCAAACGTACAACTACACAATAAGATATCCCTATCAATGAATGGATATCACCAAAAAAAAAACTTACGAGGAAATTTTAGAATTGAAAATATTAATCAATATTTCAATAAATATTAAATGCATAGAAATCAGAAACACATAATGACCTATCCAATCTAGATGCAGGTAAAAAACTGCTAAAACATATGCTAGTGATGTTAATATAAAACTTATGAAAATGCATTTATTTAAAGAGAAAACTATAATGGAACTCCATATAAGATGTTTCAGCTCTTCTACAGTGGCCCATAAAGACTAGAAGTACAATGGAAATCCACACAACATAGCTAAACAAATTTCAATTTGTTATTAACCAAGACTCCGAAATATTATCTTATAACATAACTCTCCTAAGGCACTTCTACATTTTAAGTACCTAGCTATAATTCAAGAAACTATATGTTCATCTATATCTTCGTTCTTATTTATAATAAAAATAAGATGTTTAAACACATACTAAAACTAATAAAGGAAGATATAAGCGGCTCTAGTGAAAAGATGACGATAAAAATTTTTTATGAAAACACCCAACCAACATAGTAAAGGTAAATTGATCAACTCTCCAAAATCCCTAAAATAGAAAACAATAGCAGCCTTGCCAAAAATCCCATCACATTATTTATTAATTACATTACAAAGGGTTCCAATCCCTTTGTTAGAAATGATCTTTCTTTATTAAATTTAAATGAAAATTTGACTTTTAACAAGACACAATGGTGAAAAAGGATTCATGTAATCGACCCCACGTAGTGGGACAAAGGCTTGTTGTTGTTGTTATTATTTTTGTTGTTGTTGTATTACGAAGGGTTCCAATCCCACCTGTTAAAGCCTAGGCTAGAAGAACTTCAGAGTAAAATTAGACAATCTAAAGAAGTGACTTTGAAAACTACGAAGTTTAAACACGGACTCAAGCTCTTCCTCTATGCCACACTTTTTGTGCAGGATCCTAAAAAGAATTCGTAGGTTGGACTACAAGACATAAAATAATATCATAATGCAATATGTTTCTATAATTCGTTATAAAACAAATGCATCTAAGATTGCACTTGGAAACTTTTGCAAAAAAAAAAGATCTAAACGGAATTAACAAACGCATTGTCTTGGAATGTTTACCACACTTGTGCCACTGAAACCAGGAGAATGCTTGAGAATGAATATGCAAACAACCGTGAGAAAAGCAGCTGTAAAAATTTTTCCGGCAAAATGCCGCTTCCTTCTCGTGTCCAAGTAATCCATCCCTGAAATAGAGGATAAGAAATGAAGAACGTACCAGAATAGGAGGATTCATCTTCCGAAATCAGTAATAACAAACAAATGCATACAGAAAATCCACACGATAAGTTGTTTTTCACACTAATATGCACACAATCGTATCTTTAAAGGCAATTGCAGTCCAAATTGGATCGTCACAAATAAGTGGGTGATAAGTATACACAATAAAAACATGGAATAATGAAAAGAGAGGAGATCTACCAGCCCTAGGCTGACTTCTGCTCCTGCTACTGGGCAGCATGTGAGTATTTATTTCAAGGGCCTGAAAAATGTAGAGGAGAAGAATCTCTCCTCTTCAAATGCCGCTTCCCGTCAATCTTGAAACAGTTCTGCAACAAGAAAATTGCATTAAGAATTTCAAAAGAGAAATAAGTGAGAAACCTTGCATCCATGGCAATTTCCTTCAAAAGTTACCACCTCGGCATCAATTACAGCAGCAAATTCCAACTGAGGTGATACAGGATATAAATATCATTCAAAGTAACATAGCCCATTACGAAAATTTCCAAAACTTACATGATCAAATACCCGTTTGTCCGATTTACATAAAAACATAAATGAGCTAGAAATTCCAAAAACAGAAGAAGGATACGCAAAACCCTAAATAGCTCGTTGAAAGAAGCGACAGCAATAAATCACAGGAGAAAAATGATAGCCCGACAGCCCTATCTGCGATCGAAACCGTGTGAACCCCAATCAGGCGGTCAGTTTCGCGATTCACAAACCAACCCAATGACCATCAAAACGGAAAACATGAGTTTTTTGGCGAATTAATATCCAAAGAAGGTAACGAAATTAAGAAAACAAGCGATCCACAAGGGAAGCTAAGAGAGCGACAATTTGGCATAAACTCTGAAACTGGGCAGAACAAAGGAGTCACTTTGAAAAGGTTATTCTGCCCAAATTTAAACATTTTAAATACCTTCGATTTTCAATTAAAGCTTTCATTTACTTTTGGCGAAGAAAATGAGACACCGATGATAGAAGTTGAGACGAAATAGGAAAGCGCACACGAAAATAGCCAGTGCAGCTCAAGAAACAAAACGCAGATCACAAACTTCCCAAATAACTCAAACCAATCTCGCAATACGCCTGAGTAGAGCTTCTCATACCTTGATGTAGATAACACGAGCTGAATAAACGAAAAGCAGAAGAGGCGCGACCGCGAGAGCGAGGTGAGAAGAAATAGAAAAGCGAGAGATAACCGAAAAGATTGGAGCTTTCGGAACGAGAAGAGGCCCTTTTGATGGTTTTGGAAGGAGGGGAAGGAGAGGAAAAAACGGACAATATAATTTTTTCTAATAAATCTGACTTTTCCATTGGCGCTCTGCCCGTTTTCTTCGTATGGGTGTACTTCCCCTTCGAACGAGGCGGCTCTTTCCCAACATTTTTTTTCTTTGAAATTTAATATAATTTGGCCGTACTCTGCGATTTCTCTAAATTGCCCTCATCTTAATGGCATATGTAGTCATGTAGGGGGCTGATTATTCCGTCATCTACGATCGGACGCAGAGGAACGTCCGGTCGGAGGTCAAATCCGTCAAAAAAATGAGTTGTACCCGAGTAAATATCGAGTAATATCAAACAATAACGATGAATACCATCATTTGAAGATCCAATACCGAGTTATACCGAGCTAAACATACAACTCGGTATTTCTCGGTATAACTCGGTATTGGTCTTCAAATAGCGGTATTCCTCGTTAATATCAAAAAAATACCTAGTTGTACCAAGCAAATACCGAGTTTTTTGGCAAGATTTTGCCTCCAACTGGACGTTCCTCTACGTCCTTACACCGGACGTAATAAGAGTTCCATGTAGGGAGATGTAACTCATTTTCATTTCTTATTTGTTTAATATTTAATAAAAAATTTTAAAGTATGGATGAGGCCCTGTGATCTGAGCAATAAAGTTAAAAAAAATGGTTCAAATTTTTCTTCTATAGCTTCAATTGGTAGAGTTATTTGAATTTGAATTTGAATGGACAATTTTTAATTAAAAATATTACTTTTAAATGAGATTAATTACTTTTATGTTCGAGTTACCCTTAACTTAAACTTGAGTATAGACTTATATAATTAAACAAATTTAAACTTGAGCTAAATTGTGGGAGTTTACGCAGCTCATATTGGTCTGTTAGTTTGGAGCTTAGGCTACCAACTACGAGATTTTGAGTTCGAGTCTTTGTGTATGCGAAGTGTATGTGAGTATGTCTTAATTGACCTAAATATTTCAAAAAAATATAGGAGTTACAAGAAGGCTCTTTTACTATGAATGAATATAATTTATGGAATTGCAAAATGAATATTTGATCGAGCATGATTTCTGACATTATGCTTGAATCACGAAACAACTTAAGATGAAACAAATGAGGAATAAATTGATGCATGATTTTACTTCAAAAATTAATTTCAATGATGGAATACCTGATATGGTCTAAATAAAGCACCAAATGACCATCTCATTACAATTTAAATCGATCGCAAAAGAAAAAAAAAACTTTACAACATAAATTAAATAGTATTCGAACCTAAATTGGCCTGGGCAAAACTATCTAATATCGAGGTTTTGATGCAACACCAAGACAAAGGTCAAATACAATGTCATAAATCAAAACTATGCATCAAATTATGGGGTGTTCGTAATATACAATTCTCCATGCAAGCCCAATGCAAAGAACAATTATTATGTACTCCGACCGGATGTAGAGGGGCCAAATCGCGCCAAAAAACAAGAAAAATCGAGCAAATACCGAGCAATACCAAACAATAACGAGGAATACCATCACGTGAAGACCCAATACCGAGTTATATCGAGCTATACCGAGCAATACCGAGTTATACAAAAGTTGTACCGAGTTTTTCCTAGAAAAAACTCGGTACAACTCGGTATTGCTCGGTATAACTCGGTAATGATCTTCACAAAGCGATGTTCCTCGTTATTATCAAATAATACCTAGCAATACCGAGCAAATACCGAGTTTTTTGGCGGGATTTTGCCTCCGACCGGACGTTCCTCTACGTCCTTACACCGGACCTAATAAAAGTTCCAAAGGCCACCAATTCTTGTCCTTACTCTCTTTTATTTCTCTATGAGTACTAAAACCTACTAAGTCTTCATTTCGGATAACTTTATTACTGTTTTATGAAGCAAATTTTTTTAAAAAATACTTCATAAAACAGTAAGAAAACTGTGCTAAATGAAGCCTAAATATATATGTCATTTGCAATAGTTTTACATACAATTATGAACAAGAAGTTAATCATGAAAAAAAAAATTATAAGATAAAAAGTTGACTTTGCTTGTATGTTTCATTAAATTTCTCTTGAACTAACTATTGAGAGAATAAAAATACAGCTAAGTAGTAATATCCTTGTCAAACTTCTAAGGCCTGCCTGGCCAAATAATAATTTCTTACATGAAATATTCAAGATTCCCCTATCTACATATGTTACTTAGTCAAGCTTCCATTGCTATGGTGGTTAAGCAATGACTTTCTTATCAATTAATTAGGGAATCAAATATTGTTGTAATGATAGTGCTATAAACAAATAAAAAATTAAGTAAATAAATATTTATTTATGTATAGACACATACGCTAAAAAAACATTTTATCAGCATAACATATTATTACGTAGAGATTACAAGCAAATATTAACTTAGGGTTTGTTTGGGACTGTTTACTTACTGCTTCTGAAAGCATCTTTTAATTTTTTTACTAAAAAGTTATTTTAAGAAGCAGTAAGAATGTTGTTTCGAACGAAACATTAATGAACAAATATTAACGTATTCATCTTAACATATATATTATTATGAAGGCAATGGCACATGCTAGGTTAGTTGGATAGTGCACCTCATTAGGATATAAGAAGTTTCATTTAAATTTAGAGGATTAGGTTGTTAGTTGAATAAAAAAATTAGAAAAACTTTGTGAAATCTCGATTTTATCTTGAAATCATTTTACAAAAGAGTAAATTAAGTTGATTTATAGGATAGTACAATATTTTTTTTATCACATTAATATCAAATTGATTTGTGTGTGTGTGTATATATATATATATATATATATATATATAGTATAACATTATTTTTTTGGACCATTAAATAGCTAACATTTTTTTTTACATGTTTATGAAACTAATATATGGGTGGATTGGTGGTTTTATAAAGGGTTTATTTGTTTGATTGAAATAAAAAAATATATATTTTAATAAATAATGATATTTGTTTGATTTATTATTTAGTTAGATATATGTATTTTCATAAATTTTTTTATAAGTGATGATTTTATTTTCAATTTTAAAATTAGTAAAAAAAAATAATCATTTTTTTTTAAATATGATACTTTTTTTTGTATGAATCAAATAAAATTGGATGATATATTAAGGCTTCGTTTGGGACGGCTTTTTTACTGCTTACTTAAATATCTTTTAAATAAAAAAATTTTGTGAACTAAATTTTTTTCTATTTAAAAATTATATGTGAAAGTAGTAATCGTTTGGGATAGTTTTTTTATTGCTTTTGTAAAATTGTTGCAGATAAAGTAAATTTTTAAAACTATTGTAGAATATAGCATTTTAGTTTTTGTTTTTTTTAATGAAATGAAAAAGTTATGACCAAACAAAAGTTATAGTCACAATTTGAAAATCAAAATAATAAGAAAGCTGTCCAAAATCAAGCCTAAGTAGTCGCAAATTGAATCAATTTTAATATGAATTTAATGTCAAAATATTTGGTCTAAATAAAAAAGAACTTTCATAATTTGAGATTGAAATATTGAATGAAATGAAAGGAGTGAAAATTAATGAAGGTTGGAAAGAGCAATTGGATATATTTTTCCAAGCTACTATATATATCATTCAACATTATAAGGTTTCAAAGAAAGAGTGTGGAATCTATCCTACACACCTAAATTAATAAGGGATGTATGATCTGCAAGCAAGGGCCCTTATACCCTTTTGAGCGAGAGCAATGACATCCAATTTCATTGTTATTATTATTATTATTGATGTTATTGTTACTGCATGCTTGTATATCAACATTGGTAGAGTGACAAGAATCAAGAGACGATAGTTTGAAGATGAAGGTTGGGGCCTAATGCATATGAAAACATCTGAAAAAAATTTATTGGGCCTAATGCAATTAAAATAATACATTATGTTTGTAAGGTTACATAAATTGGCTATTCTCATCAATTGGAGAAGACTGTAATACAAAATCAATAGTACTAATATTGCTGAGATTATTAAAGAAGCAATGGAGAGTGATAGTGATGATAATGGTCAGATGAAGGTAGGGTGACAAGAATCAAGAGACGATAGTTTGAAGATGAAGATTGGATGGTGACAGTTAGACGATGACGATCATGCAATCTACAATGTCAGAGTGAAAAAAAAAAAAAAAAGCAGGTACAATAGACGAACAATAGGAAACATTGGTAGCAATTGTTAGTGTCGATCCTTGGCCGAAGCTATCACTAACTCTAGGTCTTAGTTTTGTTTCAAGCTCATACTCTATTTTCACGTGAGGAATAGGGTATCTTTTTAATATTATTGAGTGGAAATTTAATATATTTAACTTAAATTTTAAAACATTATATTGCATGACACATTAATTTCCTCAATCATATATAGGTAATTTTTTCAACATTTAAATACCTTCATAATATCAGAATTTAGTGATTTTATGCTTTTTAGATTCATCTCGTCAAATTGCTCAATTTGACTGTAATCATACAATATTTAAAAATTGTTTGATATTTTAAATAATATTATGAAGTTTCTAATTATGCTCCATGTGTTTAATTTTTGTTGATTTAGACTCAAATTAGATAACTTTGAGAATCGTTGGATTTGACTCGTCAAAACGTTCAGTTCAACTAGAAATTCATTGAAATTAGAATTAAGATGCTATTGAAGTTGATCCTAAAAGTTTTTTTTGCATTCTTGATTGATTAATGAGCTTCTAATAATGCATCAATTATTATTATTTAAATGATCAGTTACTTATAATTTAGTTCAAACAATCATCTGATAAACAAGAGAAATATCACCCTTTTTTAATCATCTACTTATAAAAGTATAGAAAAAATAAATAGAAGGACAAATTTTTATTACAATTATATAATAATATTAATTTGCACACAATTAATGTAAGCAAACAACAAAATAAAAATTATAATAAGTGAATTATACTAACAAAATCAAACCATTTTTTTAATATTAAATATCAAATCATAAATTTGATGAATGTAATATTTGATCTTAAGAAATTGACAATACTATTAAAAATATTTATCAATTAAAGTAACTAATACCAACAATTAAATTTGATGTGTGTTTGATTAAAGTGAATTTCAACCACACATCAAGCTCCAAGGTAGGTACATTTGACTTTCTAAGTCCTCCCAATAGCAAGCACAAACATTTCAGTTGCCTAACAATCTAGTTTTGGAAATATGTTCACTACATAAGGTTTACAATTAGGCCATCAACTCTACTTTTGAATTACATGTTAATCTAAGGTTTCGTTTGGGACAACATTCTTATTGTTTCGTTATTTAACTCGCAACTATAGTTTTTATTTGACTATTACTTTTCTCTGCTTTCTTGAAATTTATGTGCTATAAATCTATTTTTATAACAACTTTAAAAAAGTTAATTTCACATAATAGTTTTATAATCACTTTTACAAAAAATTATAACTGTCACAAACGGAGCTCAAAATACTATAGTAGAGTAAATTAAGGTTTGTTATCATTTAATCAATCTTTTGAAACATAAAGTTTCACTATGCAATGGGGATGATAGTAAGTTAAATACTAATCATAGGCATTTATAACCCCCTATAAGAATGTTATAGATTAGACCATAAAAGTGTATATTGCCAAAAAAAAAAACAAGAGGTAAAATACATGCAAAAGTAAATCAATATATTTACAATTTTAGAAGATATTTAGATGAATGAAAAACAAATACAAATGTTTATTTTTATATTTTTAATTTGAAATTAAATGTTGATAATAGCCAATTAGGGGTGTCAATTTTTGACACGACTCGAAATTCGGCCCGAACCCGACCCAGAAAAATCCAGGTTCGGGTCAACTTGAACCCAAAATAGGTCGGGTTCGGTTTCAACAAATCAACCCATTTTAAAAATCAAATCGGGTTGACCCAGCAACCTAAATTGATACAAAAACTCATATTTGACCCGAAAATCCGAGATTGACCCGTTTTGACCAGAATAATCGAAGATTGACCCGATTTTGATTAGAAAACTAGCAATTTTGGGTAAACCCCGGATCATTCGTGTAGGGTCAAGTTGACCCGGACCCGAATCGGTTCGGGTTCGGGTTCAGAAAACTAACCTGTTTTTAAAAATGGGTCGGATTTGGGTTGACCCGAATTGACACCCCTATAGCCAATGAAGATAATGGGATAGGCATTGGCGGTTGAAGACCACAATTAAGATGGGGACGACAACGGATGGTGAGCGGTGGTGACAGCGAAATCAACTTTTGGTGTGTTTTAAATTAGCAAAAAAGTGAGTTTTGAGTGCAATAAAAATTAACAATTTAATGGATTTGAAATTTACAAAAATTATACTTTTCATTCAAATTTTTATCAAATTAAAATTTAAAAATTCATGAAATCCTTACTTTTAAAAATTTTTATAGCATTTTTAATCAAATCAAACAACCAATTATTATTTAAGATACAAGATGCCCAAAAATAAAAATAAAAGTTTTTATTTGTGTTGCGTGCTAGAAAAAATGCGCCAATAGAGATTATATTTCACATCTTAGCGATGCACAAAAATTCAACACAGAGGAAAATGATAGGATCAAAGAATTTTTTACATGAAGAATCCGAAAAGGGAAGAACCATATGGCTTGGCCCAGTTGTAAGATTCACTATGTAACAAATGATATAAAAATGCTCATTTCTTTACTATTGAAGAAGAGGAAAATACAAATATAAAAAACAATTGGATACAATCTTGACAATATTCTATAAATATTGATGATATATGATGTCGATTGTAGGTGATGACGATGATTGTTGGTGGCAGTAATTGACAGTTGTTATTAGAGACGACGGCTGAAAAATATAGGAGAGCTATTTGATTCTTCTACCATCTTTTTCTTCCTCCTTTTTTCTTGCTCCTTTTTTCTTCATTCTCTAGTGAAGTATGAGGGGTCCATTTATAGTTCTTTGAGAGCGGCATAACTAGTAAATAGAAAGAAAATCAAAGTTGGGAGTATTTCAATGGACGACAAATATCAACTCCTTTAATTATGGATCATTTATTGAGCATTTGAGTGTCTCAGTAATGTCAAAATTTGATGATCTTAGGCTTGTTGGATTCGTCTCGCTTAGCCGCTCGATTTGACCATAAGCATGTCACATTTGAATATCATCTGATCATCAAATTAATGTTTTGAGGCTTCCAAATAGACTTTGGTTGTTTGATTTGGGCCTATTTGAGTTTGGATTGGATTGAATTTGGTGTCATTGGGTTTGTCTCCTCCAAATGTTCAATCTAACTGTAGAATTGCTAAAATAAAAACTTGAATGATCCAGATTTAATTTTTTTAGTCTCTAACTTATATTTGCATCGAGATTTATGCCATAACAAAATAATTTTTTGATGATATATATCAATTTTGTTGCGTCCAAGAGTATTCGCGGCGGTAGAGAAATATAAGATTTAACATCTTAGCGTTGTATGAAAATCCGGCACGCAATCAGATAAAGAGAGAGAGGGTCTAACATTTCTGAGACAACAAGATTTTTACGTGGAAAACCCCTAAAAGGGGGAAAAAACCACGGGGGCAGGCCCAATTTGAATGAATCCACTAGTATTTGCAGTCGATTACAAATTAGGCCCTTCTTAAAGAGAAGGCCTTAGCTTGATGTTACAAACGTACATCATATAGAGCGTATTACATGGTGGGAGTTACAATAATCAACATAGGCATGTTTGTTTGGTTGGAAGAGCCATTGTAGGTGATGGAGGTCGGAAGGACCGTAATATGCAGGAGACCAGGGGTCTGGGCGACCGTTGTCTGGCGATGTAGGTCGGAAGGACCGTAGTCTGCAGGCGACGTAAGTCAGGAGGACCGTAGTCGGCGGGCGACATAAGCCAGGAGGATCGTAGTCGGCTGGAGACGGATGTCAGAAGGACCCGTTGTTTTGCGACGGAGGTTGGAAGGACTGTACGTGTATGACGATGAAGAACAGAAGAACGACGTCAGGTAGAAGTCCAACAATATAAAGAAATCCATCTTCGAATATACATCCAGAGAAAATTCGATATCCGATAGAAGTCCGGCGTCGCGTAGAAACTTGACGAAGAGTGAAGGTCCGACGTCGGGTAGAAGTCCGACGTATGTTGGTGGCCGAGGAGAATTCCGGAATCACTTGGGCGAAGTCTCGGTGTTAGGAGGGAACTCTGTCGTTAATTGGGAAGAATTTCAGCATCTCGTGAAAGTTGGGCAGAATTCCAACGTTTCCTGAATATATGGCAGAATTCTGACGTATTCAGGCGGTGGGAAGAACTCCGACGGTGGTCGAGGAGGAGTTGATTCTCCTCCCTCTTCTCTTCTTCTTTTCCTCTTCTTCTTGCTTTCCCTCCCCCCTTATGTAAAGATTGAGAGCTCTATTTATAGTTTTTCTAAAGTGACATGACTTGTAAATAGGTGTGAGATCAGGGGCGAATAGGGAATGGTCGAATGGACGGTTGATATTGAACCCTTCAATCGTGCATCGTTCGTTGGACATTTGAAGGCCTTAGTGATGTCGGAATTTTGCGGTCATGGGCTCGTTGGATTCTTCTCGTAGAGCCGCTCGATTCGAGTATAAGCTCGTCAAAATCGGAGACCGTTTGGTAACTCAAATTGTGGTACGAGCTTTCTAACATTACTTCGGGCGTTTGATTCGGGCTCACTTGGACTCAGATTGAGTTGAATTTGGTGTCGTTGGGTTCGTATTTCCGAGACGCTCAGTTTGACTGTAAGCTTGCTGAAATCGGACTTCGGGAGCTCCCAAATTTAGTTTTTGAACTTTATAAGTTTATTTTTGCCTCGAGATTCATGCCCTATCAATATAATTTTATGATAGACGTATCAACTTTGAATGTTTCAAAAATTTTTTAAAATAAAATAAAATAAAAATTATAAAATAAATGTACATAGACTCCTATAAAAAAAATTTAAATTTGATTTGGAACAATTTGATATTTGAATTTACAAAAAAATAAATAAAAAAAATGGTAGAAGCCCAAAAAAAAAATCCGGGAGCATCAACATTCAAACGTGCTCGGCTTACAGTAATCAATTCATCATAGAATCAGCAATCGGAAGAATGCAAAACCCTGAAACCCAAAAACCCTAGCGCCACCTTCCCCCCCCCCCCCCCCCCCCCCCCCCCCCTCAGAAAGTTCGAAACCAGTTATTTTATGTAACTGTCGTCCAGCTTCACCTCTGCGCTTACCTCTCTCCCGCTATGAAAGGTTGAATCGCTTCATAGAATGCCCCCGCTGCGCCACCATTTTCTCCGCAATATTCTCCAATCCAGCGTCCTCATGCGCAGCTCCCGTCACCTCCTCGAGAAGTTCTCAGGCGGCACGGCTAGTATTCCCGGCCTCTCCCACCGCTTCCTCCATTGCCACGCAATCCCCTTCAGAAACACCTATGGGCTTATCTTGTTCCCCCTTAAATACTATGGCTTTCGTTCTTATAGACGGCTTGCCTCCTCTGGACACGGTAAGTTTCTATTTTCTTTCAGGGTTTTTGTTTGTTTCACTGCTTTTGTTTATGCTTATCGTGCATGCTGTTATGAAGTTCTTATGGAGCCACGTGAAGGTGAGGGAATCATTGCCAAGAGACTCAAGAAGTTGCATGAGAAGTTGGGGGAGTTAGGAATCGAGTGCGATCCCAATCAAACTGGGCAGTATATGCACAATACATGCCCTCAGGTGGCTATCGCTATGCTCTTGCTCTGTTCTATTGTTTTGTTATGATTATCTGTGCATTTAATGGTTTTTGGCTGAAGATGGCCAATATAATTTATATCATAATTTTAAATGTTGCCCTGCTATTGAATATGCAAAATTGCATATCTTGATTCTGTTCCTATTGTAATTCTCAGGGATGGTGGGCATGCTGCTCATTTGGTTGCACGAGGGTAGAAATTAATGGCATTATTTTCACCCATTTTGAGCATGAGAATGAAATCATCACTTTTGTGGGATTTTAAATGTGTTTCTTGAGTTCGAAATCTATATTGATCTATAATTATATCTAACAGAATCTTATAAATTCTATAATTCTACTTGAAGCAACCAAATGAGCTCGGCATCAACTTGTATTTGATGAATGCTTCAATTTTTGATGACTTTGCAATAATAAGACATCTAAAACCAGTTTGATATTGCTGCATGTAGTGTGATGGAGGAGCTTCAAAAGAGAAAAGCTTTTCTCTTTTTATTGGCGATGATGGGTTTGTACTTATTTATTTTTTTCTTGTGCTGCGTATGCAGTTCTTGTCATCTTATCGTTTGTTCTAATGTCTGGAATTTAACTTTTACTTCCTGAATTCTGTCTTAGAAAGATTGCCTTGTGGTCCTGCTTCAGGGCAAAATGTGGTTGGAAGGGCTGTGTGAAGGTATTATTGACAATAGATGCACTAATAGTTGATGCTATAGTCACTTCATCCTTTTTATTTATGATGAAAAAAACTTATATACATTCACAGAATGATCACCATAAATTTGCAGACTTCTGAGAACGAAGAGAAATATGTTGTTCTACAAGGCTTTGGTTATGAAACTTCAGGTGAATCCTTGAAGTGTCAGAAGCATAGAGCAATCTCAGAAGACGATCTTCACTTAGAGCCTTTGTGTCCAGAGGTATTAATCCAGCATATAGTTGACATCGTTACTTTTCAAGGGCATTTTGTCATTTTTTCTTAACATGTAAAATTTTCGGTTATGGTTAAGTCATTTTTCTAGGTGTGTATATAAATGTTCTGGCATTCATAATTATATTAACCTTGTTTTATGGAGATTATTTTGTTTAGAGGGGTGTAAATGTTCCAACTCATCATTTTTATGATAATCTTGGCATGGTACTGCTGAGATTCTGAACGTGAAGAATGATCCAATCATTGCTATGGAAGTCAATAGAAGATGACTAAAGTAACCATGTGATTTATACGAGATTTGATGATACCAGCGTAGCGGGGGTGACGCGGCAACGGATACAAATGTGAGAGCTGTTGGAATCGGGCAGCCCAAGCATAACCGAAGAACTCCTCCTTGGGAGGGAATCACCACCTGAAATCCTTTAGGATACAGAAACTAAAAAACATAGTAAAAACTACTCAAATATTATTCATCTCTAAAAAATCTACCTATTACAAACAATAGCTACCTATTTATAGACAAAGGTAGCAACCTATTAGGCTACACAAAACATAAGCAGACACTAGTCCTGTGTAGCCATACAAACTGCCATATGAAACTAATCTAATTTGAAGTTAATAGAATTAAACAGCTCAGCTCCGACGTCACTTGATACTAGATTATCATGACCAAGAAGTAGATATGAAAGTGGATATTCTTGATTTTTAAGGCGAAAACATAATGATGAATCTATCACCTGAGTTAATGTAGTGGAGCACAACTTTGACTATCGGAAAATTCAATATCGGTGGGCAAAGCTTGTTGCTATTAAATTGAAGGGACATGGATTTATTTGGTGGGAGCATATGTAGTCAAGAAACTGATAGGTCGGTGCAAGCCACACCAACCTGAGGAGGGTCGGTTCCTCTCGAACCGAACCCGTCGGCCCCACCTGAGCCGGCACATGTTTACAAGAGGCGATGCAAACCGCCTCCCTTGGTTTGCCACCTAGCATTGGGGCCCACGCCTATTTGATTTAATTAAACAAATTGTATTTGGGAAGGAGGTGCCTATTTGCCTATTTGATACAAGAGGCGGTTTAGGGCTAGGATGAAGGCTATAAATAGGGATAAGGAGGAAGGGGTTAGGGCATGCTTAGATTGATGTTCTCTTGGAGTCTGTTGGAGTTTTGGGGCTCTAGACCTAGCGTCTAGAGATTTGGAGAGAACGATCATCCTCTTGAATAGAGGATCACTTGTATCTTTGCTTATGTTTCGTTGCTTTGAGTTTTTAATAAAGTTCTATTTGGTTTTCTTGTCCGATTCTTCCCGGTCTTGGTTATTGTCGTTGTTTTGATCAAATTTGTATTAGGGTTGCTTGCGAACTCAAGTAGATCCGATAGGATTACTTGCAAACTCAAGTATTTTATATCAGAAACATCATAAGAAGAATCTTTTTTTTTTTTTTTTTTATAAATTTTTTTGCGAAGATAACGAGCAGTAGCATCTTTGAGATGACTTATTCAGGTGTACCATTTCAAGCAATGTGATCTTTCAGTAGCTAGAAATATTTCACTTTGTCTAGGCGTGCACTGTGGCATCACAGAACCTAAACATAAACCATTTATAGATGTCTTTGTGCATTAAGACATAATTCATACTTTAATAAAATGCTACAGACTACAACTCACCTAACAATATAATAGCAAGTTGTATTGGCTTATGGTTCCTATATGCAAGTACTTATATAAATTTTGTTTTATGAATTTTATGTTTAACTCGTATTTTATTTTGCGTGAGCAGCAGGCTTCAGTTATTTGTGTTTTCCATCATCATCATCATCATCATCATCATCATCATCATCATCATTATCATCATTTTATTATGGTTTTGAAAATGTACACTTTTTGTTTACATTTGAGCGCTTCATCTCTAGGATTTTAAGTATGGAGGAAGTAGCTTTAGAATGGTGTTTTTTATTAATATTTGACAGTTATGACGTGTAGAGTCTTCTTGTCATGGTTGAAGCCTACTTACATTTAGAATGATTTAATAATTATTTGTG
The DNA here is from genome assembly GCA_016618105.1 of Dendrobium huoshanense. Taxonomy (NCBI): domain Eukaryota; kingdom Viridiplantae; phylum Streptophyta; class Magnoliopsida; order Asparagales; family Orchidaceae; genus Dendrobium; species Dendrobium huoshanense. The sequence goes on along the minus strand of CM028346.1, from coordinate 40,647,034 downwards.
AAGGAAACAAATTAATTGTTCAGAGGTGTAATTCTAAATTAGGGGAATAAATCCCTAGAGAGAACATAGATTCCAAACCTTAATCAGTTTCATTACCACCTATTCAAGTGACATGAGTAATATATATTAAGGGGGATCAAATCAAGAAACTCGTTTTGTGTATCTCATGGAAAATGCTTCAAATGTCGAGGATTTTGTCATGTGCAATGAGAAGGCTAAATAGAATTGTTTACTCCATAGAAATTAATGAGGAAACACTTTGAAGTACCAAAGCAAATCTTCATGATGTCGAAGTGGAAGAAATCACATGATGTGATCATAGAGAGTTACTTTTTTTAGGGATCATGAGTTCAACTTGTATTTGAGATAATCAAAGCATGGTCCTGTAGTGTTTGATGAGATTTTAAACTGGGGGCCCCTTTCAGGCTTGTTTTCAAACATGAGGTTTCTGTCCCTGGTTTCTATAAAGCTTTTTATGCAAGGTTGAGCAACAGCTGATTTTGATTTGGTTAGGTTCTGTAGTTTGGTAATTAAGTTCGTACATGCTCTTTTTTGGTCGTTACAAAACTTAGATAGGGGCAGTATAAAAAATTAAATCTAACTATGTTATTATTATTTTTTTACTTCTGACAGTTGAAATAATTTCTTTCACTGTTCTTTTTGAATTAAAAATCCCGGGATTGCGATTCTCCATCCATGCCATTGACTTATTTATGGTTTTGTGTGTTATTCAAGCATTGATATGTTCATCTAGATGATGTGCTATTCATGTTTGATTTCACAGTCGTTTTATGTTGATCTATCTATCTGTAAAGAGATCATGGTCATTTATACTTTGGTTGGCTCAAGTTTGATTAGAATCTGATCTACCAATCTTTACTTGAATGAGGACATAGTTGGTTGGATCACCTTGTGAACACCTACTTGATTTCATTCATGCACCTAGAAAAAATGATTCAGCTTAATTCTGTTACCATGTCTTATCAGAATCTGTATGGGATTGGTCTAGAGCGAGGAATTAAGATGGTGATGCTTTATAGAAGATTTATGCACACTCCAGAAGAACTGTTTTGACCTATTAATTAAAATAAAATATCAGTATGATGATATGTCATGTACTTTCTTTTTTCATGACATCTAATGTTTAAATTAAAATAGATAGAGCATGGAGGTGGGCTGGGTGGAGCAACTGTCAGATCTGAAGCTTGTTCTAGCTTTATACCGAACTACATGGTCCTGATTCCACACCCCTCGCAATCCCAATCCCAATCCCAATCCCAATCCCTTGCCCACTTAAAGCCAAACTTTTTAAGCAGTTAGCCAGTTATTAAATTTTTTTATTTTGACAAGAATTTGGTGACAGTTTTCTAATTGAAACATATAAAACCCTTGTGGAGAGTAGGGCTCATACCAGCTGTGAGGCTGCTTTGTTAATAACCTTATTATTGGATGGATTGTTGTTCAAATGCAATATAATGAGCAAATATCCAATGTTTTGCTCACAGTTTTCTGTATGTCTTGGTTTTTATATAGTTTTTAGTATTATATGTCGGGCCCTTGGACCAAATTCATGTATGATTGATTGTTGGAGGCTATACCAGTTTGTCATGTGTCTTGACCCTAACAATTTCTGGTGATTTGTTTGATCTTTGCAGATTGGATTAGGCTTTCAGCCACTATCTTATTTTACTCTTGGACTACGTAATAAGGCATTTTATTGATGTGAATTTTCTTATCTTAGCTTGTTGCCTACTTCAATGCAAGAAGCATATCTGTTGAAACATTACGGAGAAATTTTGTGATGCAGCGGACATGCGGTAATGAGGTATGGTTTGGTTGCCTACAACATTGTTTAACATCTGTAACTGAAGTAATCTAAATATTCTGTGCAGATTGTAATTGCTTTTACTTACAGAAGGAATAGAAAACTTGTCAGCTGCAACTATCTTGACGTTGAGAAAAATTATTGGCAGGTGCAGTCATCTCAATCATAATTTTGTGTTACATGTTAATCATGCACTTTCAAGTACAGAAGTGCATTCTTTTCATTTTGTGGCCTTTTTGTCTGCCTTTATATCTGGGTTACTTAGGTGCTTTTGCTGTTCTTACCAATTTTTCATGTTGTTTCTTATGTCAGGAGAAGGACACTGAAAGAATATTTTATGGACTTGATGACTTAGTACCTGAAAATGAGCTCATTATTGTAATTAATCCATTATGGCCTTCTTCATTGATATAGCTATTTGATTATGTTGTTCATCTCCTATGATCATGCTTTTTTTAGGTTGAAAGTGAATTTGATAAGCTTTCTATGGAAGAGGCAGGCTACCGTAATTGTATAAGTATACCAAATGGGAGAGCAGTAAAGGTGTCTGAAAAATTGCCCAGTGAACAGGAGGTCAGGTCCTAATTCTATTAAGAAGACCTAGCCTAGCTTCTACATTTTATATATTTGAGCTATCTTCATTTTTTTTTAAATTCACATCCGTGAATCTTAAGTTTTTTTAGCAGTCGAACGATTGTAAATGTGTAATGCAATGAGGTTAGGTGTGCCGCAAAGCTCATACTTTACAAGAGTAGTTCAAAATTGTATAATCACCTGTTTTTGTATTGGCGACTCACTTTAAAGATATGAGTCGGATGTCATATTATATTTTGTTTCTAGTCAGCATGAAGAGCTTAAGATTTTATGATCTGGAAAGATAATTTACAGCAGCTGACCATTATGTTGGCGGGACCAAAGCAGACCCGCAGAAGCCAGCCTAGGAGTCAAAGGCTGGTCCCTTTTGGGTTGTTGTGTTGGACTTGGGAGTTTGTCTGATTGGGTTCAACGCATTTAGAGTTGACCTTTATTTGGATTCTGGGTTCTTATTCTTTTTATATATATTCCTAGATTTTAGACTTTTGAATAAGTCTGTTCATGTTGTTAGGAAGTAGTTATAACAAAATTAGGAAATGGTATTTTAGATTTTAAAATTTAAGTATATTTCTTCTCTTTGATTTTAGCAAATAGTTAGGATTTGAATTCTGCTTTTTTATTATAAATAGGATTCATTTAATGAAATGAAAGCAGAATTTCAAGTTCCAATTATCAGATTTTGAGATTGATCTTTCTTTCTCCCATTCCCCTCTCTCTCTTGCTTTTCCACCTGCAGCCTGCTCTGGAAAACAGCAATTGGATGGCATTTTTTTCTATCTCTATCTCTATCTATCGGATTGCATCAGAACTGAGGGCCATTGACTCGGGAAAAGCTCGAGCAATCTAGTTTTGTTTTGGGAGGTTACGGATGGCTGAAATCTGTCCAGTCCATGACACTAAGTTTACTGTCTAGACAACATGCTGAATCTTTTCAGAAGGGAACGGCAAAAAATCTATGAGCTTGACAGCTAATATTTTTCAACCTTGCATCTAGGATTTTTGGATCATTTAGCCTAACCTTTGGTTGCTTTATCCATCGAGACTGGGATCATTTTATTGATTGAAGGGCATAGCTATTGCATGTGGTTCAAGATTTCCCTTAACGTGGTATGCAAAATGTTAATTTTTTGTGATGCTACATCCGGTCAAAGTTTAGACATTCTTAGCTCCTCGACCATACGCTTATATCTAATCTAATGAAGGTTTTCTCTTGCTAAAAGGTGGATTAGTTACTCCATATTTTATTAAGAGTAAATGTTTTTCTTGAACTACAAATTTTTTTTTTTAATTTATTTGAATCTAGGGAAAGTTTTCTGTCCTCTGTAGCCTTTTTCTAAATTGTATTTTAATTCAACCATTTTTAGTTGCTCATTATATGCACCTAAACCTCTCAGTTTAATTATTTTTCATCTAACATGCGGTTCAATGTTTATGCATTGCTAGGATGCAAGTTTTCAATACCTATGGAAATGCAAGGAATATTTTGAAAAGGTGGTTACTTTACTCTTAAATAACTCTCAAATGAGTTCATGCTTCCGAAGTTGAATTATTTAAGAGAAATAAACATAAGTAAATAGGTTTGAAAATTCCAGGTGCCCCGTATAATACTAGCAACAAATGCTGATGGTCCTGGGCAAGCACTAGCTGAAGAATTAGCTCGTCGCCTTGGTAAAGAAAGGTCCTTTATCAAAATCCTTTTCAGTGTTATTTGTTTTGCTCTTTTTTGTGACTAAAGTATGCATGCTTGATTTGCGACTTGGCCATGTTTCATATTCTTGCATTTTATTCAAAATGTCAAATTCTTTTTTGTTTTAAATGTATTAAGTAAAACAGATGCTGGAGGGTTAAATGGCCAAAGAAAAGCACTACCGAGGTTTGCAAAGATGCTAATGAGGTGAGATGCTTCGCTGTTGCGCTACTGTGTTATGTTTTCACCCTGTATTTCTGGGTGGGCTGCCTGCAATCATCTTTTATTTTGTATATTGATTCATACTAACAGATTACTTAACTTGCATGTGTTACACGTTGAAATGGTGTAATCGTTATAATTTCAGTGTTGCCCTCCCTTGTGGTCATAAAGTTTTTCTTTAAGTTCTGTCCAGGTGCTAAACATTTTTGGAGAACATGTGCTGAAGGAAGTTATAGATAAAGCGGAAATGTTTCCCATACGGGGTCTATTAAACTTCAGCAACTTTTTCCCTGATATCACTGATTATTATCATTGTATTCAAGGGTTTGAATTGGGTGTCTCAACAGGTTGGAGAGCTCTGGATGATATGTATAATGTAAGTTCTGTTGAACTTTGTATTTTCAAAAATTTGTAAATTTTGTGCACAAAAACAATTTTTTTTTTTTTTCATATTTTAATTGATTTTTGCAGTCTATGACTCTATGTTTGGAGCAAGGTATTGGTTAAATCTATTTTTGTCAAATTTAGTAGATCGAAATATGAATTTTTAGGAAAATTCTGTAATTGTAACGGTATACAAACATTTATTTTATTCATTTAATTTAAGGATTAATTAGTATTCATATGGCATGGTATGCCCACTAGTGGATTGTTGATGGTTCAAAACACTTGTCTTTGCAGTTAATTGAGTTTTGTTAAGCTTTGTTAATGCATATTAATTTCTAGGAAACTATATTTAGGATTTAGAATCCTGTTTCTTCCATACCAATTAGTTGATCTCTTTGAACATGTAAATAACAGAAGGTTAATTTAATTGGTGATACTAAATTTCTAAGCATTTTGATCAATGATTTGTTATTCTTGGTTTTATACATATAGAAGTTTGAAATATTTCTCTTTCATTTATGTTAAAGGTGCAGTAATACCTGAGATGGATTTATCTTGATTTACGATTCAAGGGGGAAATTTGGTTAATTTAAAATCCAATCTACCTCGAGGAAGATGAGACCTTAGGTTTGAAAAAGCAAGGTTCGTGTCGTTGCGCTATTTTTGCCCGAGCAAACACTGTCAACGAGGTCTATATTGTTGAGTTAGTGGAAATTTTAGAAATCTACCTTTTGATTTTAACGAAATAACTCCCAACTTGCAGGCTATTTGGTTGTCTAAAAAAAGAATATAGTATAAAAAAGAATATTTTGGAGTTGTTTGAATGAGTGTAAAGTAAATGCTGGTTAGTTTTTTTTTTTGTTTGGTTTGTAAGTAAAATGAATGTAGTGTAAAGCCCAAAGATGGTGGCGGCCGACGAGTGCCGGTGGTGGTGGTTGGAGGCGGCGGTCGACAACCGATGACGGTGGTGTTGGCCGGGGGCTGTAGCGGGCAGTGTGCGTCGGTGGTGGCCGACGGAAATCAAGCGAGTTTGTTTGCGGTGTAAATGATTTTAGCTTAAACTGAAAGAGTTTAGTTTACCTTAAAACGAACTAAAATTATTTACACTACATTTATTTTACTTTGCATTCTTTTTTTCCAACCAAACAACAATATTTTTAAAACCCCTGCATTTAGAATACTTTACACTCATTTTACTTCCAACTTCTAACCAAACAGTCACTTAGTCTAAAAGCAAACTGGTATGGCTGGCTAAAATGTTTCCATTATCAAGAATCATTAGTGCAATGCCCTCTGCAGTACCGTTTTGATTTATGCTTGATTTTGTCGTGTGGTTGGGGTACCATGGGAAGGAATTGGAGCATGTTTATTGGATTTCTAATTATCCTTTCTAACTTTTAATTGGAAATAGTTTGAATTTGGATTAAAATTCTGCATGACTGTGCAACTAGAGTGCTAAAGTATACTTTAATATGCCACATGAAACCTTATGAACTTCGGATGTTACCTTGGTCTTGACCATCAGACTCTATACTCTCTTATTATAATCAAGAAAGTTAGACAAATGCAAATGATGGCCAGAACATGGGGAAATGAGCCAAAATTCATGATTATTGGCACTGTTATTTAAGCAAAAATGCTTTATGTTATTTTAAGGTTGTTGTTGAACTTTTTCTTTTATTGCATTGGGCAGATTGTACCTGGAGAATTGACTGTCATAACAGGTGTTCCTAATTCTGGCAAGAGTGAGTGGATTGATGCGTTATTGTGCAATATCAATGAAAGATGTGGTTGGACATTTGCTCTCTGTTCTATGGAGAACAAGGTCAGATAAATTACCGTATTGATCTTCCTATTTATCAGTGTGATTTTTGTATGAATATATTTCATTGGTCTTTAGGTTGAAGATCATGCTAGAAAGCTTTTGGAAAAACATATTAAGAAGCCGTTCTTCAATTCAAGGTAAAGTTAGCTAAAATTGGTTCTCATCCTCCTGGGTTAATGTCTGTTGACAGTATATTTCCCCGCCAAAACTTTTTTTCGGTCTTTCGTTTGTTACATACTTACATGTCTAGTTCTATCATTTATGCAGCTATAGTTATGGACTTTGATCATTGAGTCAAGTTTGATTAGTTGTGAAATAACTAGTGTACTATCACCAATCATTTGGTTGATGGGTATTTCCTTTTAACTCCAAAGTTGAGGTTTAAGGTTCAAATTAAAAAAAGAAGAAGAAAAAACTAGTTTGCTGATTCTTTTGAGACGCATCTTCCTATACATTTTTCTATTTTATTTTATGCTTTTTGAGAAACTTCTTTGTTAATTTGTGTTGCTTAATGTGAAATCTGTTGCTTTCTTGATCGTGATTGTTGCATTTTATCTTACATTTTTAAGTCATCTAGATTTCCAATGCACCATTCCACTAAAAAAGTCTTTGGATAGCATTTGAATCAGTATGATTCTTATGGTTTAGTAAAATTTTTTGGACAACTTCCTATTTTAATTACCATGTTGGCCACAAGCTTTTAAAGAAATAGATAAAGCCTTTACGTTATCATGATAGTAGGTTAGGACTGTGAGTCTGTGATAGACAATTTCCGTGACAGAAAGCAAAGCTTGGTTTTCACGTGTTCTGATGTTGAAAGGTTTTGTTTAGAGTTGTCCTATTTTGATTCTAATTGAAATGGATAAATTGTGTGTAGTTCACTTAAAAAAGTTGAAGCATGCACAACAAAAAAGTAGCTGTGCTGATTTCAAGAATTATCTTCCCCTTTCTAAACATGCATAGGTCAAGCTGAGCTAGCTTATTTCTACCTTTCACTGTTGGTAATGCAATTATATTTATGTTTTAAATATGCTTTCCAAAAATATACCTGATCATTTGAATTTATGTAAGAATTTAATCATTATTTTTAGCGACTCCTAGAACAATCTCTCATAAATAGGGTGATCACAAATTTATATATTACTTATTCATAGAGATCTACCTTATAATAACTAACTGTTTGTTATTTTAATTCTGCTTTAAATAAGAGTATCTATGTCCATTCATCATTTGTTAGTTTTACATTGGTACATTTAAGGTAGTATCTAATTTAGCCATACGAGATGCTAGCTTTTTCCAGGAAATTGAGATATCTGGGTCTGCAATTGGTGCTACCTGCTCTTGCTTCGCCATCCAAGAGTATTAAAGGTATTAAAAAAATCAAAGAGACTAAAGATATAGCAATCGCTAGATCGGCATTAACACCCAAGATTTGGCCATCATTTTTCTTGTGATTTACCTCACTTCAACCTGAAATTTGTGATGTCAGCTAATTGAATTTCTCTAATCTATGTGAATTGAAATTTTAGGGTCTGCAGTTGAGGTGATACCTGATTTTGCCTCACCATCCAAGAGGAATAAATGCAATATGGAAAAACAAAAAAGAGACGAAAGACAAAAAATATGACTAGATGGACATTGCCAATATGTTTGGGCAGCACAATGTATTGGGCTTTGTCTAGTTTGCCATTGTCTACTCACCATTTTCAACTGGTTATGCATTGTAGTGATATAGTGATAGGAAGTGCTTGTAGAAATTTAGGAAAAACCTTGACTGAAATCTGATTTCAGGAATTTCAGAAAACCAACAATAAGAAAATCAGGAATAGAATACACAAACAAAATCCAATTATGTTTCTTTCTGCTGTTCACAAGAAATTAGTAAGTTTTAGTTAAATGTTAAAATAAAAAACAAATACAATTATTTCAATATAGATCTTGGGGTGTGACAGAGGTGGTGTTGAACCCACTAGAGCTGAAAGGGGCGTGACAGGGAGGAGGGATCAAGGAAGTGCTGATAAAATGTAAGAATCTACTTATCTACCCAATTATGATTGCAAGTGGGAGCCGTACGAGAGATTAAAGCACGGTTTCCGTCCTTCCACCTTGACCAAGTGGGTCTTTGGGAGGAAGGTTGATGGGGACATCAGTTGGAAAGTCTACCGTCGACGTGGCCGTAGATCTACGGCCACGATTTACCCGATGTATTTCTGATTTTAGTATGATCATTTTATTTTGATGTAATTTTTTTTCTGCATTTTTCCCTTTTTACCCTTGCTTGAGGGATTGAGTCTTGTAGCCCCTCGAGGGTATTTTAGTCTTTTATTTTGTGTCATTGTATTAGGCTATTTATAGCCTTCTTCTTGTACTTTGATGGTTGATGAATGATATTACAAATTTTTTCTGCATTGGTCTTCTTGAAGCTTTCTTTTGTAAGAGCTTGAGAGAGAGGTTGAGAGCTAGGTGGAGCCTAGGAGAGGCCACCCGTCGTACCCAACAGTCACCGCCGGTGGCTCTTGGTTTTCCCTTCTTCCTTCTTCCCTTATCCTCCATTTCCACCTCCGGCCATTCACCCACCACCACAAATCATCACCTCCTAACCTCACCTCCCAAAGTCCATCTTCCCAAAATAAAACCGCCCCCTCCCATTCATCCCGCCGGCCATCTCTCCAACCGCCGGCCTCCCTTTTCATTCCCCACCCCAATCCCATCAATTGCCGGCTCCCTCACCACCATCGCATGAATTTTCAAATTTTGAAATTTGAAAATTTGTGGAGTGAAAATTTCCAAATTTGCCCGGCGTCAATTTAGGAAAGTTTCAATGAGGTTTCAATTTCAAATTTGAATTGAAACGGATTTGAAAATTTTCTTTATTATTTGATTGGAACCAATTTGGAAACCCATTACTCTCTCATAAACCCCTTTTCCCCTTGTTTTGCCGCCGGCCCCCCTTGGTGACTCCACCTCCTTTAATACTCCATTAAGGCCCTTAATTGCATGATTTTGAAATTTCAAATCTCAGAATTTTCCCTCTTTCACTTAAAAACTGAGAATAATTTTGGTATGAGGATTATAGCATATTTTCTTCATCCCAATTAGTTCTCTCATAACCCTAGCCTCTTCCTCCTTCTCACCCGTCCACCCTCTCCCTCTCTTCACTCCCTCTCAAGGTGTATCTCCTAAATAGATTTGAGATGGATTATCGATCCGGAGTTTGAATCCGGTTTTGGCGTATGAAGGCTAAGATTGCATGGATCTCCTTATTTGCCTTCCTCGAATTGACTCCAACCATGGTTGATTCAAAGAGAAGCCCAATTACCAATTGCTACTCATTGTGATCGAGGCTAGGGAAGAGAAACTAACGGAAGGTTAGTAGTAATTCACGACATTTCTCTGAGAAGGTGATCTTCTTCCTAGATCCATTTTCTTTTCAAATTCTACTTACCTTATTGAGATTTGTCCATACAAGAAACTGTGCCTACTATTCGCCATCCATTAGTAATCGTAGGATTGTTACTTCTTTGCTATTAGATTTCATTGTTAAGTCTTGGTTAAGTTAGAAACTACTTCGCATGCAATGTTTTAGTTTTCCTATATGTTTTGATTTAGCTTAGTCTCTTGTGTGGCTTAGCCTAAGCGAAAGAATCGTTTATTTGTTTTACGTTGTTGATTTAATCGCTAATAACGAAAATCTGAAATTATTCTTAAATATTTTGTGCAAGTCTCCGATTTAGCATATAGTTCTACATCATCTTGGTATCAGAGCATGGCTAGCATGCGATACATGTGCTAGAAGTCATCCTAGGCTATTACTTAGGCTTGCATATTTAATTTGGCATGCATAACATCTATAAAAACATTTTAATCTTCACTTACATTTGCTGTCCAGAAATTTCTGCATGTATTTAATGAGCATTAAGTGTTGATTTTGGGATTTTAAGTGCTGTCCTTCACTTCCCCACTTCATCATTTGCATATATAACCTTAAGCCTTACGTGTAGATTGCTGTCCTTGAGTTTCCTGCACCTTTTTCCTTCAGATTAAGCGTGTTCCTTTAGGGTTTAGTTGCTATTTTCCGATTAGAACCCCTCCTAAGTCACCCATAGTGTTTAGGAATGGACCCGGAACAACTTAGCAGGACCTTAGACCTGTTGGTAGGTCAAATGGGCGCCATTAGTCAACAACTTAAGGAGAACCAGTCCGACCTAGCGGAACTTCGGCGACAAACAACTGATCGGTTCGATAACCTAGAACGAGGTAGGAACCAAGTACCCCTCTACACACCGTCTAGGCCACCTTCCATGTATGGGGATGATACTTTTCAAGATGATGGGCCCCCACGTGCCCCTTATCGAAATCATCATTACATACACGACACCAACCATGACCCCGACATACACTTGATGAAGAATATCAAGGTAGAAGCACCTACTTTCGATGGCACCTTAGATCCACAACTCTTCCTTGATTGGATCAAAGGTATGGATAGTTTCTTCAAGTGATATACATTTCTGAAGCTAGGAAGGTTAGGTTCGCGGAGATGAAGCTTATTGGAAGGGCTAACCAATTCTGGTCGAACTTAGAAAGTCTTAGGGAGTCCCGCAACGAGTACCCCATTACTGATTGGGCGTCCATGAAACGTGAACTTAAACAGAAATACCTACCTCCTTCTTATTTCCCTAGACTCCTTGACAGGTGGAACCGACTTACCCAAGGAAGCAAACCCGTTAAGGATTACATAGCATCCTTCGATGATTACCTGATTCGTTGCAAAGGGGAGACCTCAACCACCCCCGCGCAAATTTTGTCGATGTTTCGTACCGGGCTGCGGGAAGACTTACGCAATGAACTTTTTGCCCGGAACATCACTACACTGGAGAATGCCTACAGCCTAGTGCTTGATCTAGAGGAGTCCCGTTCTCAGCATCCGAGTCGATCTCATGACTCTAGACCCTCTTATAGGTCAGCCGGTAGTTCCACCCCGCACCCTCCTGTTTCACGACCTGCTCCGGGGAGCACGACCCGACCACCCACGGGTCCACCTGCACCTAGATCTGATTTTAGAAGTAAACCTCCCACCACAGATGCCCCTCGGTCCAGTCTCGGGACCAAGTGCTTTCGATGCCAGGGGTATGGGCATATCGCTTCTCAGTGCTCCAACCCCTACAAGGTTTCGATCGTTGAGGAAGTAACTGAGGACGATCTCGAGCCCGAGGTTGATCAGATCCACCAAGTTGAGGAAGAAGGCGAATACTTCGAGGAGGACGACGACACTACGGTCCTCAATTGCCTTCAACAGTCGGATACCTCTCCCATCTGCGTGGTGAGATGTGCACTATCACACCCGACACCCACTGATGACTGGCGTAGGACCACGATTTTCCATACCTACACCAAAATCAAATACAAGAACTGTAAAGTCATAGTGGATAGCGGTAGTTGCATTAATGCTGTTTCCTCCAGCATTGTATCCCAGTTAGGTCTGTCTGCCGTTCCTCACCCCAACCCGTATAAGGTATCGTGGGTCAACTCCAATGCCTTGGAGGTGAAGGAACGAAGCCACGTACCCATCTCCTTTGCCACTTATAAGGAGAATGTCTGGTGCGATGTGTTGGCTATGAATGTTGGACAAATTTTTGGACAAATTTTGCTAGGTCGCCCCTGGATCTACGATAACGATGTCCACATTTATGGGCGTTCAAACACCTGCGTGTTTGAACATGTGGGCAAAAAGATTAAGCTTTTGCCATCCCAGCCCCGGGTTACGGATGCCACAAAATCCAACCCAGCCAAATCTAAGAGGGGCCTGAACCTTGTCACCGCCAAAGATATGATTACTGAGATTGCCCAAGGCGCCCCTCTGTTTGCCTTAGTCGGTCGTGAGACTTCCATTGAATCTAATGAGCCCATTCCTGAGGATCTAGTTGCTTACGAAGGCCCTGATTTCAATCCACCCAACCCATTTTTGCAACAGCCTGATATAACCCCACCATTGGAAAACCAAAATTTACCCCCCTTCCTACCATTCCCAAACTACCCATGGCTGATAAAGTGGACACAGTTTTGAGTGATGACATTATCTCTACAAAGGAAGGTGGAAGGAGAAGGTACTTGATCAGGTGGAGAGGAAAACCTGAATCGGAGGACACGTGGATAGACCGCGAGGAGCTGCACCGGATAGACCCAGATGCTTTGGAGCTTTACAAGAGAGATTCTTACTCGACGGAGTCGAGTTTTCTCCCACCCCGGGAGAATGATGGGGACATTAGTTGGAAAGTCTACCGTCGACGTGGCCGTAGATCTACGGCCACGATTTACCCGATGTATTTCTGATTTTAGTATGATCATTTTATTTTGATGTAATTTTTATTTCTGCATTTTTCCCTTTTTACTCTTGCTTGAGGGATTGAGTCTTGTAGCCTCTCGAGGGTATTTTAGTCTTTTATTTTGTATCATTGTATTAGGCTATTTATAGCCTTCTTCTTGTACTTTGATGGTTGATGAATGATATTACAAATTTTTCCTGCATTGGTCTTCTTGAAGCTTTCTTTTGTAAGAGCTTGAGAGAGAGGTTGAGAGCTAGGTGGAGCCTAGGAGAGGCCACCCGTCGTACCCAACAGTCACCGCCGGTGGCTCTTGGTTTTCCCTTCTTCCTTCTTCCCTTATCCTCCATTTCCACCTCCGGCCATTCACCCACCACCACAAATCATCACCTCATAACCTCACCTCCCAAAGTCCATCTTCCCAAAATAAAACCGCCCCCTCCCATTCATCCCGCCGGCCATCTCTCCAACCGCCGGCCTCCCTTTTCATTCCCCACCCCAATCCCATCAATTGCCGGCTCCCTCGCCACCATCGCATGAATTTTCAAATTTTGAAATTTGAAAATTTTGTGGAGTGAAAATTTCAATTTGCCCGGCGCCAATTTAGGAAAGTTTCAATGAGGTTTCAATTTCAAATTTGAATTGAAACGGATTTGAAAATTTTCTTTATTATTTGATTGGAACCAATTTGGAAACCCATTACTCTCTCATAAACCCCTTTTCCCCTTGTTTTGCCGCCGGCCCCCCCTTGGTGACTCCACCTCCTTTAATACTCCATTAAGGCCCTTAATTGCATGGTTTTGAAATTTCAAATCTCAGAATTTTCCCTCCTCTTTCACTTAAAAACTGAGAATAATTTTGGTATGAGGATTATAGCATATTTTCTTCATCCCAATTAGTTCTCTCATAACCCTAGCCTCTTCCTCCTTCTCACCCGTCCACCCTCTCCCTCTCTTCACTCCCTCTCAAGGTGTATCTCCTACATAGATTTGAGATGGATGATCGATCCGGAGTTTGAATCCGGTTTTGGCGTATGAAGGCTAAGATTGCATGGATCTCCTCATTTGCCTTCCTCGAATCGACTCCAACCATGGTTGATTCATAGAGAAGCCCAATTACCAATTGCTACTCATTGTGATCGAGGCTAGGGAAGAGAAACTAACGGAAGGTTCGTAGTAATTCACGACATTTCTCTGAGAAGGTGATCTTCTTCCTAGATCCATTTACTTTTCAAATTCTACTTACCTTATTGAGATTTGTCCAAACAAGAAACTGTGCCTACTATTCGCCATCCATTAGTAATCGTAGGATTGTTACTTCTTTGCTATTAGATTTCATTGTTAAGTCTTGGTTAAGTTGGAACTACTTCACATGCAATGTTTTAGTTTTCCTATATGTTTTGATTTAGCTTAGTCTCTTGTGTGGCTTAGCCTAAGCGAAAGAACCTTTTATTTGTTTTACGTTGTTGATTTAATCGCTAATAACGAAAATCTGAAATTATTCTTAAATATTTTGTGCAAGTCTCCGATTTAGCATATAGTTCTACATCAAAGGTACATGAGTGATGCAAGCAAACTAGATTGAAAGGCCAGATAAGGAGAACGATGGGCAAAACTATAACCAAACTCGATTCAAATAGTAACAATCATCTATGACATCAAAAATCGACGAATAAACGAGAAAAAAAAATCAAAAGAAACAAAAGAAGTATAAAAAGACGCTATCCTCAGAACAACCGACAGAACGGTTTCCTCGCATGCATCAAAATGTAGGTTAAGTAAAGTATGTGCTTAGGGCTAGCAAACCGATGGTCCACGACAGCAAGATAGTCCAAACGTCCAACCAAACTCCTCCAGCAAATGCTCCCAAATCAGCCAACAAACACCTCCCAAAGCTCAAGAAGAAGGATACAAATGGAGTGGAACTTGCATAGAGAAGAAAGAGGTAAGAAGTCCAGACGAAATAGAGGAGAAGAAGAAGTGGACAAAGCTCTCAAGCTTTTCCAAGAAGAAGAAAACCCTCTGGTTTTTAAAGAGACTAAGCTCAACCAAATTCAACAATCTTTGCCTTAAAAAATCATCTACTATATATAGGCAAGAGAGGGGAACCAAACAACCATATCACCTCCAAATAAGCCAACAATAAGATTTAGGGAAAAGAAAGGTTAACAGACATTTCAACAATTCCCAAACGGCACATCAAAACAGAGGAGGGAACTCACGGGAACCAAGCAGGAAACCCACGGAACCAAGCAGAGAACCGTGGAACCGAGCAACCCAGCACGAAACCAAGCAGCCAGCCGCAGAATCGAACAGCCACGAACAGCCAGCCATGGGAACCAAAGGGGCAAGGCACGAGAAATCACCCAGCACAGGGAAATGAGAAGAAAAGGGGGAGGAGAAGAGGCAAGTCCACTCCAAATTGAATCCTTGATTTAAAGCATACCTTTTTGGAATAATGAGCTAGGAAGCTCAATAAATCTCCCAATAAATGAACTAAACTTCAGCTCAACATTAATGAGCTAGCAACTTAGGAAAATAAAGCTCAACTCCAATAAACCACTACCTCCCAACATCATCATAAGCTCAAACCGAGAACCATAAGCTAACCCGAGAACCAGCAGCAGCCCAAGGGACCAAACAAGCTAGCAAACCAAAGATCTACCAAAGCCCAAGCACAACCTACCATGATCATTGGATGCCTTCCATCATTGGATAGCTAAAAAAATATAAAAACTAAATAAAATACTAATGTTCAATATTTGAAAATGAAAATACAGAAATTATGATTGCATCAATGAGGCGGAATAAATGTTCCGCCGAAATTCCCCCTCCCGGCCCACCATTAATTAAGAAAGAATTAAAGGGAGGATTATGAGGGAAATTTGAATAGGAGGGCTGTTTTGGGATTTAGAGGATTATTGTATGCTTTAAGTAGGAGAATTTCCTAGGGTTAGGATTATTTGGTATTTTGCTGCATTTGTGAGAGTTCTTTGGTTGTACTTGGGCTCTAGCCGCCATTTAGAGATTGGTAGATCCTCCTCTCCAATTGGGGATCCATTGTATCTCGTGTCTTTCTCCTATTTCATCAATTAAAAGGATTTTTCTTTCGTTCTCTTAATTCTTCTTGGAGATTGTATTTGGAGTGTTGTAATTTAATTCAACAAAAGGGAAATGGATTTCTGCATCCACTTCCTAACACATATCTTCTTCTCTATCTCTCACTCACTCACTCACACACACACACACACACACACACACATATATATATATATATATATATATATATATATATATATATATATATATATATATATATATATATATATATATATATTTGATTTAGACACAAAAGTGGTCTGTATGTAAATATGAAGATTTTTGTTTTATATTTGTAAATACATAAGAATTTCATGATGTGCATGTAAATCCTCCATTTTTCTATTTTTTTCCTTGAAAAAACTTAGTCCAAAAATAATTTTTATTTTCCAGTTTCAGTTTATCATCAGTATTTTAGACCCAAGCGAGTTCTATTTAATTTCTTGCAACCATCTAGAAATCGTCAAGATCTATGAATATGTAAACACCACTTGACACTGTCATCCTCCTTTGTTTATGTTCTATTGGCATAGTTAAATTATTCTATCTTATTTTTGGCCTAGTCTGATTAGCGGTTGACTGGCATACTTTCCAGCAGTTTCAGCACACCAGTTATTTAGTAAGCTTTTTTGTACCTTTATGAGCATTTAGAAACGGAGAATCTGTTGAACGAATGAGCCTTCTAGAGTTGGAAAAAGGGAAGAAGTGGCTTAATGATACATTTCATATTATTCGGTGAGTTATATTGAAATATTTTTAGTAGTTCGGATTACAGAACCGCTTCATAAATCTCACTTGCTTTTTGTTATTCTCGCTGAGTTTTTTGGTTGATAGAGCAGGTGTGATGATGATTCCATTCCATCTATTAATTGGGTCCTTATGCTAGCCAAAGCTGCAGTTTTAAGACATGGGGTGCGTGGACTTGTCATTGACCCGTATAATGAGCTGGATCACCAACGTTTTTTTAATCAGTGAGGATTCTACTTCTATGTGTTCTTATCTTGGCTATGTGCTGCCCTTTGATTTTGTTCTTGCATAATTTTCCCGGCTTCCTCCTGGTTTTTGTTTGCTGGAGTAGTTTTTCTTCCAGATTCTAGTATTTCTAGTTTAATAAAAAGCTGAATTGGGATTTTCGTTTATATTTTGATGATTTCATTGAATTTCTATCAGGACAGAAACAGAGTATGTTAGCCGCATGCTTACTATGATCAAGAGATTTGCCCATCACCATTCTTGTCATGTCTGGTTTGTAGCTCATCCAAGACAGGTATGTCAATGATCATCAACTTTGTGGGTTATTCTATTTCATTGATTTTTACTATATTAATTAACAGCTACAAAACTGGGGAGGCAATCCGCCAAATCTGTATGATATTAGTGGGAGTGCACATTTCATAAATAAATGTGACAATGGCATAGTCATTCATCGTGCTCGAGATGAAAATGGACCCCTTAATCGTGTGTGGGTATGTATTGTTTCATTGTAGATTAAACAGAATCTTTGATATATTAATCTATCTTTTGCTATTCTTTCCTAATGTAGGTATCTATAAGGAAGGTACGAAACAAAGTTATTGGGCGCGTTGGGGATGCTCAATTGTCATATGATCGGTAAGGAATTTGATAGTTATTGAAATTTCTCCATATCCTAGCAAAACTGCTAATGCATAAGAAAAAAAACACAATTTCTAATTGCCTCGTTATTTCCATCTCTCCCATCAAACAAAGTTTCAAGTACCTTTTTAAGGCTCTATTCATTTTAATTTTCTTGGACTTCGCTGTGCTATTTATGTCTTGTGTAGAATGTTTATACTAGAAACTAATTTCATTAGTGAATCAGCTGTGATGTTGGCCTCATGGATTGACTCCTCAGCTCTAATATATTCTTGAGAAGTTTGCAATTGGCCGCCTAGTCCCCTTCTGTTTCTAGTCTACATTCTGGTTCATTTGTGCATGCTCTTATAACTTGTTAACTCATCTGGGATGACTTTCTTGTCACAATTGGATAGCCATTTAGTTATATTAGATGAAATTGCCCGTATTCTCTTTTCTCCTCGTCGGATATGACCTTGGAAGATTGTAATGATAAATGATGATTTCAAGTTCGCGAATAATCCATAAATTAGGAGATTGAGGAAGAGAGAGATTATCACAACAAATAAGGAGCATTCAAAAGAGGAGATGCTTATAACATCATAAGGACTCAATCGACACCTTAATTACTTATTAAATAGTGTAATACCTATTATAAACCTTTGATCACTAACACCCACTACACTAGTTGATCCTAACATTACTGACCGTTTCAAAATTGTCCTTGCCCTTTAGGTCAAAACACATAATAAAGCAGGATAAAGCCACATAAGAAACCCATGTAGAATCTTGAAGTCATAGCATCTAGGTGCAAATGTTGGTTAAATTGCAGTAGATGGGCGATTGTTGAGCCACGCTTTCTTCCAATAAACTATATATGACCATGGCGCTGAAAATCATTCCTCCACTAGTTCAAATTGTTCTTGTAAATTTTGGAGTGATTAGAGTCAGCTTGAGCAAGATAGGATTATTTTAAAAAATTGCAAGTAGTAGATATTGCACAAGTGGAGTGGGAGAGGAGGTTTTGATGTCAATTTGAATCAAACAATGAGCTTGAATAGGTGTTTGGATTGCCAATTTTATCAAGCAAGGAACTTGAGTTGGTTCTTTAATTGTGGATTGGACCATTGGACTAGTAGAGGATGTGTTAATGACTGATTGAATTTCATAAGAGCCTGAGCAGGTGCTTGCCCAATCTTAATGATATAAATGCATAGCAAGGCTTCCGCCATTCATCAACAACAACAATGACAACATCAAGCCTTAATCCCACTATGTGGAGTCGTCAACATAAATTATTTTTCTCCCTTGTGTCATGTTAATAGTCAAATTCTCATTTAAATCTAATAAAAATGTCATTTATAATACTTTCTAACTAGGTTTTTTTAGGTCTACCTCTACATTTCTTAATATTGGTCATATCTAATACATCTACTCTTCTAAACGGGTCATTGGAAGGCTGACGTTTTATATGGCCAAACCATCTAAGGTGTCTCTCTTTGATCTTATCTTCCACTAGAACTACTGATGCAGGACTACTTAGGCGACATGCTTATGGCTTCATTTAAGGCATTGCACAACTCTTCGATTAGAATAATTTTGGCTTAAAATTATTAGCAATTCTTACGTCAATTAAAATAAATAAAGAGGTGATTTGTGTAGGCTAATTAACATGCTCCAAGCTTTGAAATTTTCAAGATAAGTAAGACAAGTAAACAATGCAAAATAGTAGCCTTCAATTTAATCCCTAGTCTAACAACGAGAGTTAGGATGCAAAGAAAGTACACTCAAAGGCCTATGAAATACTAAGCTTAGCAAGAGCATTCGGAGCAGGCTTTCGTGAATACAATCTAACCAAACGAGAACTTAGATTTAGAAGACTTTGAATGCAAGTGAAAGAAGGACAAACCTTTGCTCAAGGAGACATGGTGATCCTTCACGACAACAACTATTCATGACGAATATCCATGGTCCAAGAACGATGAGGTTTTCTTCATAGTATGCTGGTAGAGGTCATCCAAGTCCTTCCAAAATCTTTAAAAAAATTTCAGAGTTTTCTGGCCAAAAATCTGAGAGAAAATCTCAGGTTTCCCTAATGAGGAAGTAGAAACGGTGGGAAGAAAACGTATGCAGAGAAGCCTAGAGGAGGCTTAATGAAAAGGGAGAGATTTTAGGCGGCAGAGAGGAAACGGGTAAGGGGTTGGGCGGCGGCAATGAATAGGTGCCAGGGAACTTCTTTCCAAAATAAAAGAATTGAAATAGGCAAGAAGTAATGAGGTTAGAGAAAATTCGGTCAAATAGAAAGAAGCAGTTTGAATTACTTCCAATAAGGTTTCTGTGGTGATTAAGAAATAAATTCAAATTTACCCACAGAGAGGGCTGACGGCATGCTTGGTCAAGGAGTAATTTACTGAGGGCAATTAAAGGCTTTTTAATATGGTTTAAGGATTTAGGAAAGTAAATAATTCTACCCAATTTAAATTTCAAATTCAAATGAGTTTAGATTATGAACTTTCCTAACATAGATTTAGTATTTTAGGTAAGATTTTAAATTTCAAATAGATAATTTTGAATTCAAAATCTGTCCACAAAATACTCCATCCCAAATAGGCAATGGAGGTGAAAGGAGAAGAGGGAATGGGGGCGGTCGGCGGTGGGAAGGTTGGAGCCGGCGGGATGGGGGTTCGGGTTGGGTGCTCGGCCGAGAGGATAGGGAGAAAAGGATGGGATTTCAACAAGGAGGAAATCCGGTGGCTAAGTGGTTGTAAAAGACAGACAAAGAAAGAAGAAACAAAAGGGGAGAAAAGAAAACGAGTTAAACAAAGAAGCCACGAACCCGACTTATCTAGGTTGGTGGGTATTGCGCGAATCTTCTTCCTCTCCTAGGAAGCTCTCTCCATTGGAACTCTATAGCTCTCAATGCTCAATGTAAGAAGGAAATTTTCATCATCAATCATTCATTACCCATAATAGAATAAAATGGGGCTTTAAATAGCCTCCTACAACATGACTCGAAACAAAAGACACAAACGCCCTTTGGGCTCACATACGAAAACTCCCATAAGAGGGGTACAACGGGAAAGACAACACGTAAGCAACGAAATAAAATAAAAATAAAAATACAACGACTCATAAATGCCACATAAGCAAATAACAAGCTACATGAAAATAAAATACATCAACGACTCAAAAATATAAAGACTCGATCGTGGCCGTAGATCGACGGCCACGTCTCTGATAAACTCTCTATGACGATCTGATGTCCCCATCAGCTACTCCAATCTTTTTACGAATATACTCATTTCATCATATTTTATCTTTAAGACAAGAGCCACTCATCCACCTGACCATCCTCCTCTATGCAACACTTAACTTAATTTTATGCTTCTCTTTTAATGACCAACGTTCTGCACCATAAAACATTTTTCCGCCATTCATCGTAAACATGCCACGCATTATGGCTTGAATGTATGTAATGTGATTGACTTTTGGAGGCTTGTTTTGGACAATTTAGGGTGTGGGAGTTAGAGTGTTGTTCGGATTTGGCTTCAAGCCTAATCTGTCACCTGTTATTATATATCAGGTCTATTGTTTTTGTTTTATGTAGAAAAAAGTAATTAGCAAAAAGTTACGTAAGACAACTTTTGGAGGCTTCTAATGATCTGGTTAAAACACTATGCACATGCAGATATGTTTATATCATGGCTTGGAGAGATTAACAGTTCTAAAAGACTATAATGAATATATTAGAAGGAAACTAATAATAACGTTAACATTAAAGGCAACAAATCAACAGAAAAGTTGAAGTCTTTAATTTTTCAAATAAATCATTAACCTGAACATTATGAATCATTTGGTCAAGCGGGGGTGTTCTTCCCAACAGTCATGCCACATTGCTATTAGGCTAGTAGGCATGGACATAGCCACTTCTCTTTCATGCACATTTTGTTTGGAAGTGTGTAGCTTGGAGGCGGTATGTGTCATGCCCGAGGTGGACTATTACCCCAAGCATAAGGTCTTTGCCCATCCAAGCAGAATTTCTAGATTGAAAAACCTATACAAACTGACAAATCCATGAACTTTGTATTCCTTCAGCATTTTTCCTCTTTTTGAAGTCATGCCTCCTCTGGGCACCCTGGAAATCTTGTTTGACTCTCCTGGCTATAGAATAATTAACAATCTTTAAAAGAGCTAAAGGTTGTTTGTTCTCATCTGTCTTGATAAAAATCTGACACTTTTCCATTATAGATTTTATGTGGCGTATACCTTGATAGCGTTGTAAATTCTACGTTGTATTGCATCATGGATCTATCTTTTTGCATTAACTTCATAAATTTGAAACTTAGTGACTTCGTAAACATATATTGTATTTGCCTTCTCGTAGAAAGAGGCACAAACCATTTCCTAAAAGTTTCCGCAAATTCTCATTAAATTTGTACACTGGTTGGGTCTTCAAACTCATTTGATGTTGCCCTCTTCACCACCTATTTGCTTCTTCATCCAATGCAAAATAGCAAGCGATACCTTCATTTCATCAGGACAAAACACGCCATTTAATATATCTTCTTAATATGAATGAACCAATTTTCTATTTCAATCGGTACTTCAACTCAAATTATGCTGGTTGCATATCCTAGAATAACTTCAAGTATTTGTCCATTGAGATGATATTATTTTTTCCACTAGGTTGGAACTTTGAATTTTGGATCATTTAGGGCACTGCTATCATCATTTGAATGAGAGCATTACTATTAATATTAACATTTGGTGGTATTCCATCACCCTCTATATTTTCATGCCTTACTTCATCTTTTGTTATCTAGGGCTTGAGATATATAAAATAATGTTACAATATTATTTAATTAGAATTAAACTAATGTTATCAACCTGCATAAATTTTATAAATCCTCTTAATGGCTATTTCATTATGATTAGTATTATTTAATCTAACCTTGTTCTTGATACCAATTTTGTCACGACCAAACTCATAAGCTTGGATTACTAAAATAGAAACATATGGCCGATGAAAATTTAAGCACCACTACTTAAATAATAAGTTTAAAAGAAATATTCGAAAACATCATCTCTTAGTTACAATAATATAAAAGAACTTTGAAAATAACATGCATGCTTAGTCAAATAGATGAATCAATATCAAATATTTTTAATATTATATATTACTAAAAGATAACAATATAATTGTTTTTGAAGCATTCATTAGTTCAATAATAAAATGAATTAGCAGATGAACATATCATACAATATCTTTTCTGTTTCATTGTTACAAAATACATCCATCATAACACCACCGTTTAGCTGTACCATTGACTGGTTCTTTAATAACAATATTTTTTTTCCAGAGTTGTGAAGTTGCAATTATTTTATGTGCTGGTATATTAGCATCCCTAGTTAGTTTTTTATGGGGGGATGAACTCCATCAACCATCATGAACATGCAAACATTATTTTTGGTAATTTATTTTATTTGTATTTTCTATACATTTACTATCTTTTCAAAATGACAATATGAGACAAGATAAATAATTGAAGCCTTATAAGAATATTATATCATTCATTTCACATTATCAATCCTTTCTATTGTAGGGATGATCATAAATGAACTTATAATAATGGTATATTGAATCTATATGAATTGATTCATTTAATTTTGAAGAAATAGTACCGTAACACTTACAATTTAGAAATATGAATACTCACATCAACTTCTGGCTGCCTTGCATCCTTACTACTTAAACTCCACCTTCTTTTGTTGATTACCTATAAGCATACATAAGAGATTTTCACGGTAAATAATCTTATTTAAACTTTTTGCATATTCCTCTTTACTGTAGCTTGATCACATTACTTATTAATACTTTTCAGATAATTTGATGAGTTTTACTTTTATTTAGGTACATAACCCTACTCAAAGTTCGCAATTCATTAATCTAATTCAAACATAGCTGGTTTGTTTTTTTTCTTTCTAAATAAATCTGCTTTTACATCATGTTTCTCTCACACTCGGTCTTCTTGTTAGAGTACTCCAAAATCTTGGGCTGGTTCATTTGAATCAACATTTCTGGTTTGTTTTTTTTTTTTTTTATTTATTTTAAATAAACCGTATTTTATATCATGTTTCTCTCACAATATGCTTTCTTGTAGCACTCTACAATTTCAAACTTCAAATCGATTGCTATGAAACTTGTGGCCCATTTGGGACGGTTTTTTTATTGCTTCTTAAAACAACTTTCAATTTTTGTTCTAAAAAGTTAGTTTAAGCAGTAAAAAAGCTGTCCCAAACAAAACCTTGATCTATTTAACTTAGCGTGGATTTTAAACTCACTACGATTATTTATTTATTTATGACATCTATACTGAACCTAATGTGATCATATATGGCTTTTCTGCAGGATCACTGGTTTGTTCCATGACATTGATAAGTCTTCCAATTTTCTTTGATAAAACTATTCATTATCTCTGAAACGTCTATGTGCACTATCCACCAAACCAAAATACCGTTTTGTCCGATTTTGACTGTCCGACTTCAGAGTTAATGCCGATCTATGTAAATTTTCTGATATTGAGTAGCAATCCTTTTAGAGCAGAGGTTTCGGACGTTCAAATTCTGACAAATTAGCAATTCTCCTTGACAAATGGCAGTTGTGTAGGATATTGTTTTTCTTAATTCCCAAATCTATAGCTCTGTAAAATTTTGTTGTAGTTGATAACTTTCAACTGAAGATATTTGTGCACAGAAATAGTATTCTGTATGAGTCAGCAGTTCAATTCTAATGATGTCTACTTTCATAGAGATTCATATTAGATGTTCATAACATGGGGCTTCAACATTACAGATTTAGGAAAAATTATTGTGTGTGGACACCCTATGTCATTCGGAGATGAATCATGACGTGTCACGTTATGTTTTTGTTATATACCGGGTGACATGACATATTCTGATTTGCCTCCAAATAGTTCGGTGTTTGCACAAAATAATTTCTCCAAATTTAGGCTTTGTTTGGGACAGCTTTTTTATTGATTCTTAAAACAGATTTATAGTATAAAAATTATATTTTTTATACTAGATAGCTACTTTAAGAAGCTATAAAAAAGCGGTCTCAAATGAAGATTTAGACTGCGTTTGACATAGCTTTTTTATTATTTTGCTTGAGATTGTAGTCATCATTTTTATTTCTAACGATTTATCTCTTTAAATGTTTTTTGCATGTTTTGCCAAAAAAACTACAATCTTTTTGCGTGTAGCCTTCAAAGCTCATCTCATTTAACCAACCAATAATAATGATTGATTTTGGGCATTTACAATTTTTAGCCTAAAAATCATAAATATATTCCAGTCAATCTGATTTAGATTTTATTTGGGATAATTTTATTTTTTATTTTTTAAAATAGTTTTTTAGTATTAAATATTTTTGAATTATTATTTTTTTTGTTAAAAAACTGTTTTAAAAAATCATATGAAAATTATCACAACCGAAGTCTTAATTTATCTAAAGAGTTATGAAACAGTCAGATTCATATCTAAAACATTTGTATATCTTATTTTAATTATAAATAAATTATTTGATGTCGATTAAAATTTTGTTTGGGATTATTTTTTAAAGCTATTTTTTATATAAAATTAAAAAATTTATACAATAAAATTACTATTCCTACCAAATGAAACCGAAGATGCTGCAAATTGCGTTTCAGACATTTTTGTATTTGCTTGCAAATGGACAAATTGCGCCGAGCTAAATATATTTTTTACTATTTATTAATTTCTTTAATAAAAATGTGGACATTAACAATATTAATTGTCAATTTTGACATTAAAACATTGGCATAGACTTTTTAAGAGATATTGATGGGTGAATTAATTTAACATCTTTGTTCCTATTATTTTTTTAAAAATATTTTGTGAAACCCACCACGGGGTGGCCTGGTGGTGGAAACTTGGCTGGCCAAAGGCCAGGTCCTAAGTTCGAATCCCCTCGGCGCCTCGTGAAAATCCTAAGTGTCGGCCCGTGTAGATGGCGTGGGTTGCACGCAAGGTCGACCAGGGAGATTAGTGGCCGAAAGCCTACACTCCCTGCCCAAAAAAAAAAAATATTTTGTGAATTAATTAAAATAATTGTCGCAGTCTTTCTTTTCTAAAAATTAGAGAAAAAAAGAAGAAAATAAATGTGAAGAACAATAAAATACAAATATAGATTTCCTTTGAACAGCTCCAAATGTAAAAGATAGCGTGAGCGATTGAATCCAGCCAATCGGAATATTAATTTTTATTTTCAATTAATGCACTAAATAAAATATAATTGAGTTAAATATTTGATTTCTAAAGTGATAATTTTATATTTACCCTAAATAAAAAAATTACCAAAATTTAAAAATATTTCTATTTGGTATTGTACAATTTTGTATTTGCATATGTAAATTCTCAGTCATAAAATGTAAATTCACTCAAAAAATGAATTATGCTTCATTTTATTTAGATTAATCAATAAGAACTCATATGCTTCTTTATTGCAATGATCACAAGTTTTGAATCAGAAGAGTAGAGGAATGCTTTGTTCATATCTAAACAAGTTGCCTGGATCAACCTCACTCTTCACTTGTGCCAGTCTCCTGAAGTTTCCTTTAAAGTACTTTTCACCCCAAACACTAGCCTTCACATAGCTTGTGTTCCCTTCTCCATTAACTCCCAGATCCAAATCTCTGTAATTCAGATAAGCACTTCTTGGATTTCTTGAAACATAAGCAGTCATAAACTCATAGAACTTCCTTATCCATTTCAAATTCTTCTGTGTTGTTTCTATCCCCTCTTCAGTCCATTGAGTAATATACTGAACATCATACAAGCTTCCCTTTCTGTGAGGAAATGGAGTCTCAGTTTCAGAAACTTCAGCTACCATTCCTCCTAAAGGATCGATAATCAGCATAAACCATAGATTCCCTTTGAGGAGAAATCTGAAGATCTCATTCCATTCTTCCTCAGTTATTGGCTTTGTTAGAAGATCAGACTTGTTCTTGAATGATGTAGAGTTTGACCATGGCTTTCTGTTGAGAAGAACATTCAGAGGAGAATCTGAAGAGTAACCAGCAAAGTTCAAAACGGATTCAATCCAGCTCATTTCAGTACAATCTGTCTCCTTCAATTCCAGTTCTGGAAAGCTTTGCTTTAAGATTGAAACAAGTTCTTCTTTTTTACCGAGGAATAAGGAGCTGAAAGTAGCTTGAATTGTCTTATTTGGGCTGTTTTCATTCACTGGCTGTAAGATTGATTGCAGAAACAATCTTTTATCGAGGTTGTAAGCTATGTTTTGAAACTTGCTGACTAGCTTTGTTGCACCTTCTTCTAGTGTTTTTGAAATGGTGAAGATTGTGACCTGTTTGAGATATTTAATTATTAATTGATGTAAGACTAAGGCTTCGTTTGGGACGGCTTTCTTACTACTTTTTAAAGCAATTTTTAGTAAAAAATTAAACTTCTTTCCAAGAAAGCTAAGAGTCCATCTCAACAAAATAATAAACACACAATTGAAAAAACAAAAGGAAAATCAAAATAGTATACAAAGAGAAAATTTAGACTTGGTCAAGAAATACCTTAGGTGGAACTTGAACAAGCTTTATCTTATAAGACAATATGACCCCAAAGCTAGCTCCTCCTCCACCTCTCAAAGCCCAGAAAAGATCTTCACCCATGGCTTCTCTATCAAGAACTTCACCCTTTGCATTCACAATTCTAGCATCAATGATATTATCAATAGCAATACCATAAGCTCTCATAATAGTGCTCAATCCTCCTCCACTGAAATGACCTCCAACTCCCACAGTAGGACAGGAACCAGCAGGAAATCCAACAACTCTACTCTTCATAGCAATGGCATAATAAACTTCACCTAAAATAGCACCAGCCTGTACCCAAGCTGTGCTCACTGATGAATCAATTGTTATCGAGTTGAGCTTTTGGAGGTCAATGATTATGAAGAAATCGCTCATGGTTGAGGCATATGAGAGGCCTTCATAGTCATGGCCGCCGCTGCGAATTCTTAAGAGGATGTTGAGGGTGTTTGAGCAAGCAATAGAGGATTGGATGTGGGATTCTTGGGTTGGGGTGAGGATGAGGAGAGGTTTGGGAGAGTTGGTTAGAGTTCTAAGGTTTTGGATGGAGGAGAAGAGAAGGTTTGTGTAGTTTTTGTTGCTTGGGCTGAAGATGAGATTGGAGGGGAAGGAGGAGTTGAGACATTGGAGGAAGGATTGTTGGGCTGAAGTGAAGGTGTTTGGGTTGAGGGAATGGGAAGGGAAGGGTGAGAGGAAGAGGAAGAGGAGGAAGAGGAGGGAGAGGAGAGGAGGCATGGAAAGTGAGAGGGGAGAGTTCATTTCTTTTCTTCTTTTGTGAACTGATTTGCTATGGCTCAGAGGTGTTGGGGATATTTCCTTTATAGAGTTTTTTTTGAGAGGAAAAGTTTAAGATATTGAAGGTTGAGTATATTGTTATAAAGAGGGTGGAATTTTCCATTGTTTTACTTGTAAGTATGCATTGATTGCAGGCCTGTATATAAAATATCATTCAGACTGAGTAATTATTAGTGTAAAAAAATAAAAAAACAATGCCAGCATACTGTTGGACTCTTCAATTGGCAAAAATTATGAACATTTTTTATTGATGAACAAATGATTGCAGAATTTATTAGTTTTTGAAATTTCTAGTTTTAAGGTGTAGACATTTAAGCTGTTGATTTTCATTTGGACCCTATATATATAAAAGATAAATATATATTTTTTGTCTAATTTTATATTGTGAAAAATTTATAATTTCCAAATGATAAAGACATGATCCATTTATGCAAAAACCAGACCCTACTGAATGAATAATTTGATAAATAGTTCATAACTTTTTATATATATTTGATCATTTAAATTAAATAAAATTTTATTGTGGCATTACATCAAATTTAGGGTTCGTTTGGGGCATCCGTAGAGTTTTGTAAGGATTGCTATAAAGTTATTGTGTGGAAAGTAACTTTTTTGAAAGCTACGGTAAAAAGCAGCTTCATAGCATAAAAATTTCT
Source organism: Dendrobium huoshanense (assembly GCA_016618105.1). Taxonomy (NCBI): domain Eukaryota; kingdom Viridiplantae; phylum Streptophyta; class Magnoliopsida; order Asparagales; family Orchidaceae; genus Dendrobium; species Dendrobium huoshanense. The sequence continues at coordinate 40,618,409 of CM028346.1, read as the reverse complement.
TGAAAGTAGGAAAAAAGAGTAGTCAAATAGAAACTATGATTGTGATCAAAAATATAAATTAGTAAGAAAGAAAACTATGATTGTGATCAAAAACATAAATTAGTAAGAAAGCTTTGTCAAATATAGCCTTAACCAACATTCAATCACTAAAATTGAGTGCTTGAATTCAGATATGAATCAAATTATGATTTGAAGATCTTAAGTCTTAATTATGCCTTTTAAAGTGTTTGCTAATTAGATTAGCTGTTTTTCCTTGAGGAGATCTTCTTCCACATTTTCTGTTGTTTCATGCTATCTTCATTTTTAATCAATTTCTATATAGTTTTCATTAAAATTTTAGAAAAATTTCTTTCCTGCTCTTCTCATGCAGATCATTACTTAATTATACATCCAATTTACTGTTAATTTTGTTTATGGCCTTTAGCTTGGAATTAATCAAATCTTAAGCTTAATTAATGATCTCTTTTTTAATTGCTACATGTATTAATAATGAAGAAGAAGTGAGGAGTGGAGTAAGTGAGACTGTTTCAGCTTCTTGATTTGCAAGGAAATATAATAAATAACTTCTGCTGAAGAAATAATATAGAAGAGATCTAATCAGTGATTTCGATCTTATAATTTTTTTTAAAAAGTCAATTTTGGATTTGTTTGAACTGAAGGAAAGCAAAGGAAATAAATCAACATACAGATAAATATTATTGTTATGTTATATTATCTAACTCCATTTGTTCTATTAATTTTAGAAGCCATAAAATAAATAAAATCGTATGTAAATAAGAATGGAGTGCAATAAAAAAAGAAAAGAAAAGGAGTGCAAGAATTATAAGAGATACGAGAAATTTTACGTGAAAATTTAGAAAAGAGAAAAACTGAGAAGCACTGACTCAGTTAAAATGATTTAACTAGTACTTATCATCGTTTATAAATAATGATCTTCCTCAAGTCAAGAATTAATTATTTTGTATGGATGTCGAATGCCGTCCGGAGGCCAACCATAATGCGCCACATCATCCCTACGTTGTGTACCGTGGCTCGTTATCGCTGCCATGGCTGCACCTGATTCTCCTCCGGATGTAGAGCTACGTTCGGTCTCCACACAGAATAATTTTTCCAATAGAAGGCACCTATTCAATGTAGTAAATATAAAATGTATCAAACATATTATATTGTTGAAGTTGGAAGAATTTTGTGGCATGAGAGTTGCCTTCAAGAGATCATATACTTACTTATTTGGTTGTATTATAAAATCGTTTATTTACATTGTTAATGATGGTGGGTGTTGAAGTCAATAAATAGGATGAACATGAAATCTCTATTTCTTGAATAGAGATTTCGAGCTCGCGCGTACAGCCCTGTTGGTACTTGATTTATTACATGGAATCAATATTATATTAAAAATGTTCGTGCTGTGTGGAATTTGATTGTGTCGATCAATCATGTTATATCATTGCCTCAGATCTCAATTTCATTGGTCAAGCTCGCCGGGGGGTCCTCCCCCTACTTGGTTTCGGGGGCTTTGACGTTGAACATTTTTTTTATCGTACAATCATACAACATTGTGTTGATGTATACTCGAGCACTACAGTACTGTACAAATGTTACATTCAGAGATAGAAAGCAAAGCGTAGTGACGCTTAAGACTAGGCGCTATGGCTCTGTGAGTCGGGTTGTGCAATTTTCATTTTTGTTTTTCATATTTAAGTTGAAGGGCTTAGTCCCTCTGGGGGTTTTATGTGCATCTCTTTGTAAGTTTTATTAGATAACATTGCAAGAGTAAAGAGAGACAAGAAGAGAGATCTATACACTTTCTCCTAATTTTCAATGTGAATTACTTGGTATGGTGTGGCTCTATGATTTTTTTTCTTCTGATATCATGTTTTTCCTTATTAAATATTGGTATTCTTTCTTTTCCACTGCATTTTCAATTTCTTTTCTTATTTCGCTACGTGGTTTTACTTCCCCAACAAAAAATTAATTTGCGACATAATTCAAATTTTAGAGAGCAAATACATGAAGGAAAAAGAAAACTAACAAAACTAGCATAATTTGTCTGCTTTGTGTCTTTACCACTAAAGTTTTCACTATAATGAAGATGAGTTAATCTTATAAGATAAATTTAATAACATCTTTCTATCTTTCAAATGTCTTCTCTATGAATAATGTTCAAGAAGTCAATAATTGTTGGTTATTTCTTAAGTCTAGCTTGTATGGCTAATTATAATGATATATATGGTGAAATAAGGATTTTTCTACTCACATAATTAATTATGAATTATTTTGAAGGGTTTGGAATTAATCCAATCTTAAGCTTAATCAAGGAAGAAACTTGCAAATAAATTTTATTTAATGTTATATTATCTTACACCATTTTTTCTATTAATTTGAGAAGCCTTAAAAAAAATTTCTAATGAAAATAAAATAAAATAAAATTACACATAATATCCTTATTTTTATTGATCAGAGTCTCATTTCAATGAAATTAAATATTCATTTTGAATGTGCAATCATTTATTTCATTTCTCAATATTTTTTACTCTCATTCAATAAAATTATTGGCATGGTGGCATCTGAAAAATCTTTAGTGATTGTAAGTTGCTTACTGTGACATTCTCCATTCTCTTAGATACCTAAATTTATACACACACTCACATGTATATGTGTGTTGCATGATGGAATATTTACAGTGGTAGAGAAAGAGTTTTTTGTATTAATATTTGCACGAAAGATTCAATACACACAGAGATAAGAGTGAAGTGTATTAAATATAAGAGATATTAGAAATTTTGCATGAAAACTCAAGAAAGAGAAAAATCACAGGGCTTGACCCAGTTATAATGATTCCACTAGTGCTTGTCATTGGTTATAGATAATGCCCTTCCACAATGAAAGGCACTTATTCAATGTAGTAAACATACAATGTATATAACATATTATATTGTTGAAATTGTAAGAGCCCTAAGGCATCGACAATCAATTTAAGAGTTGTATGTTTATTTATTTTGTTGTACTCCTTTGAGAAGTAGAGACTAGAAATAAAGTAGTCCAGCCTAAATCTTGGAGCTGATGTTGTAAGTCAGAGTTTTTGTTGATGTTATGCATCAACTTTATAAATGATATTATGCATCAACATTATTAACGATGATAGGGGTTGAAGTTAGTAAGTGTCAAAGTAGCTAGGCAATAATGGATATAAGATTGTAGGTCTGAGGATCTTAGTTAGGTGACAAGGGATAGGAGGTCATAGTCAGGGCGATGGTGATCAGAGGACCTTACATGAGTGATGGAGGTTGGAAAATCGTTGTCGGATGACAAAGATCAGCATATCATAATTAGGCGATGGTGGTCGAAGGACCCTAGTAGGAAATGATGATTGAAGGGTCATAGTTGGGTTGCAATGGTTAAAGGACTAGTCAGACAGTGATGGTCGGAGGATTGTTGGGCAATGTGTTTAGAGGATTATAGTTGGACGATGACGGTCTGAGTACTATAGTCAGGTGATGACGATCATAGCTAGGATGAAGGCTGGAGATCCGTAGTTGGGCGGTGATGGTCGGGAAATCGTATTCGGGTCACAATAATCAGAGAATCATAATTAAAGAATGGAGGTTTAATGATAGCAATTAGCTGACAGCGATTTGAGGATAATAGTCAGGAGGTATTGGTTAGAGTACCATAGTCAATATTTGAAGGTTAGAAGACCATTGTGTAAAGATGCTAGTTTGACATTAATGTTGGTCAAGTGACGATAGTCGGGTGATGTACAAACAATATTGATAGGACAACAGCTGTTGGGCATGTTTTGAAGGGAGTTGAGTAGCGGTCCTATGACGTTGTTTGGATGACGACAATTAGGTGGTGGTCTGATGGTAACAATCAGATGGTAGTTTGACAATGGTGCTTGAGTGAAGCTTTGTGTTTCTTAGAGCTTTTGAGCTATCTTGCTCAAACCCAAGTCCAAGCTTGTAGTTGCCTTACATGTAAATAGTATGGGTCTATTTATAAATTTTAAGAACTACTTTTCTCATAAATTTAGAGAAAATTCAAAATACTCCATTCACGACCTATATTATTTCCCTTGATTCTAGAGCACATTCAACATTCATGTTTCTAAATGTTGTTGGAATTAAGTGATATATTGGAACAAATTCATACTTCGATAAATTTATAATTATTAAACTTGCATAGAGCTCTCTACCAAGTCTATCTTGAAACTTAGCTTTAATTTGAAAACTAATGGAACTAAATTTTTGTGCTTTTATATGTACTCTATTTGAAGAAAATGAAGAACAGTTAATAATAATCATAAAATATGGCGACTTCTTAACGAGTAAAGCCCTTGAACAGCTCTTCAATGGTCATCAGCGCAGGTAGGCCAAATGGATCAAATCACAAGCAAAAATACACACACAACATTTTCAAATCGAAAATAGCACAGAAGAATTCACAGAGCAACAGAGTTAACGCAAATGACAAAATGCCCTGGGCCATGAGCCATCATCATCCAACTCCACACCCGAAATACATAGACCATTTCAACGTCAAACTGAAAAAAGTCAACCAAACCAGCACAGAATTTATAGATCCTACACATATTAGAAAGATATCCCAAACCCTTCTCTCATCACACTAGAAACAAATTAGATGAAAATGATCGCAAAGAAGTTGAGATCTGTAGTAAAGCTCAAGCTTCCACTTCATCTTCTTCCTCCTCCTCCTCGTAGTCTTCCTCCGCAGTGGCATCCTGGTATTGCTGATACTCGGCCACCAGATCATTCATGTTGCTCTCGGCTTCGGTGAACTCCATCTCATCCATGCCCTCGCCAGTGTACCAGTGCAAGAAAGCTTTCCTCCTGAACATTGCAGTGAACTGTTCGCTCACTCTCCTGAACATCTCCTGAATGGAAGTTGAATTCCCAATGAAGGTGGAAGCCATCTTAAGTCCCTTGGGTGGGATGTCGCACACGCTGGACTTGACGTTGTTGGGGATCCACTCGACGAAGTATGAAGAGTTCTTGTTCTGAACGTTGATCATTTGCTCGTCCACCTCCTTGGTGCTCATTTTCCCGCGGAACATGGCGGAGGCTGTGAGGTAACGGCCATGGCGTGGATCGGCTGCGCACATCATGTTCTTGGAATCCCACATCTGCTGAGTCAACTCAGGGACGGTGAGGGCGCGGTATTGCTGCGATCCTCGAGATGTCAGGGGAGCAAAGCCGACCATGAAGAAGTGGAGGCGAGGGAAGGGGATCAAGTTGACGGCGAGCTTCCGGAGGTCGGAATTCAGCTGTCCGGGGAAACGCAGGCAGCAAGTGACGCCACTCATGGTAGCCGAGATGAGGTGATTGAGATCACCAACTGGAATGAGAGCATAACAGCACAGGCAAGCAGTTAGAAAATAAATGGTTTGATAAGTAAACGCATTATGCATTCAGACTGCACTTGCAAGTACCAACTATTTTTGGGTGGGAATACAGAGAAGTTGCCTCCGCGTGTTCAAGTACTTATTTACCATTTTTTGTTGGATTAGAAGACAAGGACTTGGGTTCGTTTGGATCCACCTATTTCTTGTTTAACTTGTCAAAAAATAGTTTTCATTTATATGGAAAATGTGATAAATTTTGATTATGCAAATGCACCATCTCTATCACTTCATAAATATACAAACTAATTTATAAAGTAGCTCGTACTTCCATACCAGAGTAGGAACCACTCCGCTTTGCGGCGGGTAAAACCCGTTCGACCTAGTAGGCAACCCACATTATTTACTTGGGCCAATACTTAAGGTTGTCATGGCAGCCTAAGGGATTCGAGCCCGGGACCTGAGCTTTGCCCAACCGAGCTCTGCCCACCTGAGCTAAGCCGCGGTGAGTCATACGAGAGTCTTAACAAAGTGAACCGAAAATCTTACTAAGCAGCAAGGATATGACTCCTATCACTTCATGGATAATGACCACATGTGCAGATTGTATATGCTTATCATTAAGTGCAAAAACAAAATAAAATAAAATAAAAAAAAGATTGAAGTTTCAACTGACATGTAGGGGTAGCCAGCTTGAGAGTGCGGAAACAGATATCGTAGAGGGCTTCATTGTCGAGGACCATGCACTCGTCGGCATTTTCAACAAGCTGGTGAACTGAGAGAGTGGCATTGTATGGTTCCACAACGGTATCAGAAACCTTGGGAGATGGGAAAACAGAGAAAGTCAGCATCATGCGGTCAGGGTACTCTTCTCTGATCTTTGAAATGAGAAGGGTACCCATGCCGGATCCCGTTCCTCCACCCAAGGAATGACATACTTGGAATCCTACGCAGAATTAGAATAAAGTAATCAGAAAAAAATACACATCTGTATTTTGCAAGTTATAATCATTAGCAAAGTTCACAGTTCATACCAATAACATGAATCAATAGTCCTTCCATAAAAACAATGATAAACTGACTAGACAGTGTTATAAATAATAAAGGGTAAAAAAGCATCTCAATGATTTCTATAATCTCAACTAAAGTGCTCTGCAGCACAAATAAAAATAAAAGAATCATTAGAAAACTAAACCAAACTATTCTATCTATCATGTGTAATGTGTATAGGAGAAATTATTTTGTGCGGAGGCCGGATGCAGCTCAACGTCAGGAGACCAGCTAGAATGCGTCACCTCAGCGGTACCGAGCGAAGGTGTGCCGTGGTGCATTTTGATTGGTCTCTAAATGGCATTTAGCGTCCGCATAGAATAATTAATCTGAGTATAGGGTGGTGCATACAATCGAAGACTCGTAACAATTAATTTCTATCACAAACAATCGTTCCCCACAAAAATGCAAGCATAAAGTACAATCCTTGCGGGTATTAATCACCTTTAAAACATCAGAAGAAAGTAAGAAACACAAATATGATACCTAATTTTACTTGGTTAAGTAGGAACATGTCTAATCCTTTTGAAACCTTGTAAAAAAAATCTAAAATATAAATCACCTTGGAAATGGCAGCCTTTTCTATTTTTACCTATTCTTAACAAATGTTTGGCAAAAAAATTGTTGCCAATTGCCATTTAGCTGATAGCCTGATATATGCTCACCCTGTAGCTTTAGAAGTACTGAAAATTGTAACAGATGCAACAAATAAAGGTTGAACCATAAAATTTCCAGTAAACGATAACAAATCTAGGGTTGAATTCATGTGAGTTATTAGCTAATAAGTGCAAACTAGTAATAGGGGTAATTATCATACACCTCTCCCAAGGTTTAGATAAATATTATATAGAACATTGATATTTATCCTTTCTATTCAAATTTCATTAATTTAATATTAAAAAATGGCTCCTGTATCCCTTCAAAATATGATAAAGGTGAATTTGTTGCTCTCGTACATCTCAGATAATTTTTTTTATATATGTTATTTTGAATTTTATGAAGGTTTTATCAGATAAATATCAAATATCCCTTTCTATCAATTTAATCAAGGGAAAGTGACACATTTTTATATTAAACTACTTGATGTTGGATGAAAATAATATCATAAGGGATGCATTTGAAATTTTTTCAAACCTAAGGGGTTATATAATATTTAGCTAAATCTTAGAGGAGCATAAAATTTTTTGTTCCGCCCTAAAATAAGAGGAGTTATTATGTAGTAGGCAAGGATCAAATTCAATGTTAAATTGTCAAGCATAATTTTTGTTCTATGAAAAAAATAAGTTAAGCAAACTCAACCATAGATCAAACTTCATAGCATAGTGATGTCGTTGTATGGGTTGAATGGAGGGTAGCACCAAAAAATATTAAATATTTGCAATTTATTTTATAAGGAGTGTTTGATGTAGAAATATTAGTGCTATAAAACTCCACTACATAGTAAAATATTTAGTGGAGGTAATATGACAACCATCAATTGTGTGAACAGTATAAAATGCTTGATGTTTTGTGAGTTGGCCTTCAACCCAGTAATTTGAGTTAAGTCTCATCTAATCCCCATCTCGAGACCTTAGGAATAGCTTTCAAAGTTCTTACTAAGTGGGTATATGTCATCCACATAATATATATTGTAAACAATTGTCTCAAAGTAAATCAAACCAACAAATGCATACTTTACAATATGACGAGTATATGTTGCATTCAAAAAACACTATTTGATCATAGCATCTTGATAACGAAGATTCAGGGTTTTAATAAGATCATATAAATCTCATTGTACTTCAAGTGGGTAAGAACCAGCTTAACGAGTAGTTGTATGATGGGCTACAAAAATAATTACACTTAACAAAAAAAATGAGCTACAATAAGGATAAGCATAAAGGGTAAATGGTACGATGCCTGCAGCATGATTATTTTTGGGAAACAATGCAAATCTAATTTAAATCCATAACTTTCATGAAAATGGACTGATTTTTATCTTAAGAATTAGCATCTTCCTTACAAATGACACGTTGTGGCTCAACCAAAACTTGAAATATATAAATGCAATTAGGTATGGTCCCTTGCACTTCTAAATTTGAGTTCACTAGGTAGCAATCCAACATTTAACATACTTTCTTTAAAGTAAAGGACCTAAACCTATCAACTTTTCAGTAAATGCTTGCGATAATGTGCAAATGCATGAAGATATACAAGCTAAACATGATTCCAACTCTACAACATATTATTATGCAAAATTAAGGAAACCTCACTATCAATTTCACTACAAAGTAACATCGTTTAGATAATACAACCCTATCATGATATCTTCAACTTTTCAGTAAATGCTTGCGATAATGTGCAAATGCATGAAGATATACAAGCTAAACATGATTCCAACTCTACAACATATTATTATGCAAAATTAAGGAAACCTCACTATCAATTTCACTACAAAGTAACATCGTTTAGATAATACAACCCTATCATGATATCTTAATAAAACTAAAAGAAGCAAACAAGAACAAAAGAATAAAATGACATGGATCAAACTATATAATCATCATCACCGCAACTATCATTTTTAACAAAATAATCAATATGATCACCATTTCCATCATTCCAATTAAATAGGATTAGCTTTATGGATGTACACCACTTCTAAGTGTTGCATGAGATGAAAGATCTAGTTTAAGTAAACCTTTGTGTACAACATCTAGCCATTTTACTTCTAATCTATCATGCACTTTTTACAACTATCACTTCCTAGCATATTAGCTAAAATTTCGTATTAAAATTCCAGAAAAATCATATTCCACTACGATTAGTTCTGTATAGTAATACGGCTTTAAAACTATTCCAGATCAAACATATCACCCAGTACTTAATACGATTCTACACAGGCTCATTGGGTTACAAAACTAGCCAAAAGAGACAAATATATGCAAACAGAAATATCAATCGTAATAAACGCTAAAGGAAATCCCAGGACCCGTTCTTAATAATATTTCCCTTTCAATAATTAAATAAAAAATCATCCTTCATAAATATAAATTGATATTGAATAAAACTTTGCAGAAGAGAAAGCTTGATTTTGCCTGATAACATTTACCACGTATGTATGTACATATCTAACTGCAGTGTAAATGTTTTGAAGAACAAAAATAAAGCTAATGAAAGAATAACAAACTAATCATTCCATAACTACGATATGCCCAGTTAAAGATTCAAAAATGCAGAGGTAGATGAAAAGAAATATTGGTCAAAGGTTAAACATTTCCTTTTACAGTTCACAGACACTGCCTATGTGATTTAATAAAAAACGAGCGGGAAAAAAACACCTTAGAAAACCCGAATACCGAAATGAAATATCAACAAGGCGCACGCAAACAAAATTACAATGATCCAGGAAAAATATCATACAGAACTGAGAATCACAAAGCCACACAAGAACACTAAAATCTAATCAAGAATTCAGTAAACCCACTTGTTTTCTAAAGGTGATAATCTTATTTTAATTCATTTTTTGTGAAATTAAAATCATCACATTTGAGAAAATTTAAAGGTGTTTCTATTTGCAGAGTTTAAAAAATGAATATTAATTTCTAACTAATTACTTAATTTTTCAAATCTTGTTTTATACTTTCAATAAATCAAATGCGGCCTAACCACAATCGGAAAGGATGAATCTACTAGAAAAAAATACTCAAAATCAAACAGGAGTGCATAGATCTCATACCTTGCAGGCAATCACAATTCTCCGCTTCCTTCCTCACCACATCTAACACAGAATCAATGAGCTCCGCACCCTCAGTATAGTGTCCCTTCGCCCAGTTATTCCCCGCACCCGATTGCCCGAAAACAAAATTATCAGGACGAAAGATCTGCCCAAACGGACCCGATCTCACCGAATCCATTGTCCCCGGCTCCAGATCCATAAGCACAGCCCTCGGAACATACCTCCCACCGCTCGCCTCATTGTAATAGACGTTGATCCGCTCGAGTTGAAGTTCGGAGTCCCCACTATACTTGCCGGTGTGATCGATCCCGTGCTCGTCACAAATGACCTCCCAGAACTTTGCACCGATCTGGTTACCACATTGCCCTCCCTGGATGTGGAGAATTTCTCTCATCTTCTCCTACGCAAATCGGCACGAAAGATCAGATTAGGGTTTCCTCGCCGACGACGAGAAGAAGACAGTGAGAATTGAGAAGATGAACGCGAAGAGACCGACAAGGTCCGAGAATTTGGGTGCTTTTATCTCGAGAAATGCAAATCTGATTACGCGTGGTGAGGTTACCTCCCATACGGAACGGCATAACAGACTTGCCTTATTACACCCAGCACAACTGCTAAGTTCCACGTGTCGCAGCGGCAGTGGTTCTAAGAAAGTAGTAATTAGACCTCCCCTATCGCATCAGCCTTTTTATGCGCAGACCCTATCGACCGTTCATTATCTTTTTTTCCGTCGGATATTTGCTGTCCTATGCGGTTGACCGCAATAATATAAACCAAAGCATTCGCTGGATTTAACCTGTCACGCCTATGAAAAATTCAGTGTATTTTTACATCCGGATGCTAATAATATGTCGCATCATGTTCTTATTTTTTACTGCACGGCCTAATGACCCGACTCAGGTCGGAACCCGGTATTGTCATGTTCGGATATTGCTATGTATTGCTCGATATTGCTAGGTATTGTTAGATATTGCTTGACAATAACGAAAAATATCGCTCTGTCAAGATCAATACCGAGTAATACCTAACAAATCAGGGTATTGCTATGTATTGCTCAGTATTGGTCTTTACATATTGGTATTGCTCGGTATTTAGCAATACCTAGCAATACTCCGGTCTGCAAAAATCAGCCAATACATAGCAATATCGGGCTCGGGTCGTCGGGCCGCGCGGTAAAGAGTAAGAGCACGTGACAACATGTTATTGTCTTATTGACATCGGAATGTAGAGCTACGTCAGGCGTCCAGACCTAATAATTAGTCACGATCTAAGCCTAATCATTCGCTGGCTCAAAAGTATTAATCCATTAATTGTTAATATTTGCTTTAATTTGAATTAATAAGCTAGCAAATGCTTGAACATGAACATAAGCCGTTCAAAATTAAAATAACATTCCTACTATTTGAGGTCCCTCATATAATTTTTTTATTATTATTATACACAAATTCTTATTTAAAGCTTTATTTAGAAAAACTTTCTCACTATTTTTTAAAATATTTTTTTTATAAAAAATAATTTTTTTTATAAAAAATAATTTTTTTATTAAAAAACTGCTTTAATAAGAAAACCATATTAAAAGAAAGAAAGGTTTTGTTTGTGATGACTTTATTAAATCTTTATGAAATAACTTTTTAGTATAAAATTTACTTTTACTAAAATATTTTGTAATGTAAAATAACTTTAAAAAGCAATAAAGAAATTCCCCCAAATAAAGCCCAAATCTAATAAGAAAAGTTCTTTTCTCGTGCTTTCTAAATAAGAGTTAGTTTGGGACGACTGTCTTAATGCTTTCTAAAACAAATTTTCAGTATAAAAATTTATATTTCAAGAAATTTTCGTAATAAAAAATTGTTTAAAAAAGCAATAAAAAAGCCCTTCCAAATGAGATCTATCTCTATTGATTGTTACACAAATTCTGTGCTGTGTTGACTATCTAACACAAATCTCTAGTATTTGAACCCGGCAACTACAACCTTCAAAATTAAATAAATTTAATTTAAAAATTGAAATCAATGAGCAAAGTAATGAGATAAGATTGAAAATTAAAATAATTTTTTTTATAAAATATTCTGATCAATATTTTAATTAAAATCAAGCTAAATTATTTATGTATTATAATCATCTCAAAGAAAGTGGAAGAATTTTCATATCCATTGTAATCAATTTTAATGAAATATAAATGATAATTTTTAAATTGAAGTATTGTAAAATAAGAATGAAAAAAATTGTGAAATGAATATATTTGTAATTAAATAATTTTATTTTTGATGTACTTTTCAAATATGAATTATATGAGGGTTGAATAAGTCTATAACAGGAACTTTTATTTGGTCCGGTGACCTGACGTAGCTCTACGTTCGGACGCCAGTAAATAGTGGCACGTGTTTTTACTTTTTACCGTGTGGCCCATGACCCGGAACGGCCCCAGGATTGCTATGTTCGCATATTTCTATGTATTGCTAAGTATTGGTCGATTTTGCTCAGCAATAATGAGAAATACCATTATGTGAAGACAAATACCGAGCAAAACTCGGTATTGCTCGGTATTACTCGATATTGCTAGGTATTGGTCGATTTTGCTCGGCAATAACGAGAAATATCATTATGTGAAGACCAATACCGAGCAATACGGAGCAATACCGAGTTTTGCTAAAAACTCATTATTGGTCTTCACAGAGCGATATTTCTCGTTATTGTCAAGCAATACCTAGCAATACTGAGCTATACCTAACAATACCGAGCAATACGCGAACATAGCAATCCTGGGTTCCGGTCTGGGTCGGGTCATCAGGCCACACGATAAAGAGTGAAAACACGAGACGACATATTATTGACGTCCAAACGTAGGCTACGTCAGATCACTTGACCTAATAATTGTTCCTATAATAGGATCACATTTTATGGCCTAAGTAAGATATTTTAATTTGCTTGATTATTAAACAATTTGGAGGAGTGGGGGGCAATACCCTGATGAGGGAGAACGTGCGGAGTGAGATCTGAATCTCCATATTATTATTTAGGAAGAAAGTTGGTGGGTGACTTTTTATTATTTTATTTATGAAGTTTTTATATTAAAAATTTATTTAATAAAATAATATGAAAATTATCCCAAATAAAATTTTATTAAGTTGCTTAATTATTAAACTGTTTTCTGGTTTAACTTTTGAACATTTATAAATCATCAAAAAAATTATATGATTGAGAAATAGAACAAAAGTGAGCAAATTTAGAAAATATCTCAAAAGTTAAATTTTGGATTATCCAAACTCCGATTGCAACAAAATTATAGTCAATCCGGTCGACATTATGTGATGAATCTAACGACACAAGAAATGATTCGACGTGAGTCCAAAAAAGCGTAAATCAAAGCTTCAAATAGGGGTGTCAATATTTGACACGACACGAAAACCCGACTCGGACCTGGCCCGAAAAATTCGGGTTGGACCCGACCCAATTTCAAAACGGGTCGGGTTCCCGGATTCGACCCATTTGAAAAAATGGGTCGGTTCGGGTTGACCCGCGCTCGCGACCCTGCACGAGCCCACGCTCTTGACCCCGCACGCTCCCGAGCGCCGCGACCACGCACGCCTCGTACTGTCCGCAACCGCGATCACTCAAATTGTGGTTTGAACCTTCCAACAACGCTTCGGGTCCTTGATTTGGACCCATTTGGGCTCGGATTGTGTTGAATATGGTGTCGTTGGGTTCGTATTTTCGAGACGCTCAGTTTGACTATAAGCTCGCTGAAATTGGAGTTCGGGTGCTTCCGGATTTAATTTTTGAAGTTTCCAACTAGCTTTCTGCCTCGAGATTCGTGCCCGATCAAGATAATTTTTTGAGAATATATCAGATATGAAGAATTATAAAGATTTATATGACAGTCGACGTCAATAATCACTGCCGGTTACCATCGTCACTCAACAATAATCGTCTAACCATTCTCAGCTGATTGGTGTTGTCAAATAATTACTATTCGATCGTCGTCCCCTTCGTATGACTTTTTTTATCTTGTCAACCGACCCTAACATCTTCCTTTGATTGCATTTCTAATATTCTCATCAAAGAAAAGTCAACCCAAATTGAATAATCTCAATTTCTCCAAAAGGTAAAAGATGTATTTTATAAATTTCAATAATATAATGAATTATTTCCTCCCTCACTCATATTTTTTGGTAGCATTCTTTTGCACGACGTTTACAATCTTAGGGCATCTTCAACTCATTTTCTACTTCAAAATACAATGATATTCATACCAAACAGTAATTCTAGGGGTGTCAATTTCGGGTCACGGGTCGGGTTCGGATCGAACCCGAACTGACCCGAGCTCAAACGAGTCGACCCTAATCTGACCCGGGTAGATAAACGGGTCAGAAATCCGAACCCGACCCAGCGGGTTGTCGGGTTGACCCGACCCGACAAGGTACCTGAAACGCGGGTGAGCGGACGAGCGACAAGTGGCGAGCGCTGGTGCGGGTGCGGGCGAGAAGAGAGGGCGGGTGCGCGCGGCGAGCGACGACCGCGGGTGCGCGCGGGGGAGCGGCGAACGCGGATGCGTGCACGGGGGAGCGTGTGCGGGGCGCCAGTGCTGGCAGGCGTGGCAGCGTGCGCTGGCAGCTGAGCGGGCAGGTCCGCGCTGAAGCGGGAGGTGCGCGGGCAGGCGGGGTAGCGGGGCAGCGTGGGCAAATTCAATTTAAATGTGTTTGCGGGTTGACCCGGCAACCCACCGGGTCAACCGGAACCCAACCCGTTTTTTCAAACGGGTCGAATCTGTGAACACAAACGACCCGATCGGGTCGGGTCAAAAGAGAGATAAGTAATTCATCTCCAACGGAACTCTATTTAAAACATCAAAAAAGAATATTCTATGTATATTCTTTCTCCCCTATTTTTTATTAAAAAAAAAACTGTGTGATGCCAATATTTCCGTTACATTATTTACAGCAGAGAAAAAAAAAATGCAAAATGCAATTATGCTTGACATTTGGGTAGAGGCTCGTGGCTGCAAACACGCATTTGAGATGGCCTTACACAAAGTAAAAGGCGCATTTAAAATAATTTTTAAAATTTAGCCATTATTCAATGAATCACAGCCGTTCATTTAAGTGATCAACTCATCTGTGAATCCGACGGCCCTTGGTAGCCAGAACGATTCGGGACGCTTTACAGCCCATTGGCGTGGCCCACCATGTGAACCTATCAGATGCACAAAGCCCAAAAATCTGTCCCATTAGTTTATTTCAACCGAGCACCAAAAACAGAAGCTATTGACATACGAACAATTATTAGGTCCGGTGACCCGATTTAGTTCTACGTTTGGTTACCACTGAGATCGCGCCACGTGCTCTTATTTTTTATCGCGCGGCCCGACGACTTGACCCGGACCGGAACCCGGGAATGCTATGTTCGCGTATTGCAAGATATTACTTGGTATTGCTCGGTATTGCTTGACAATAACGAGAAATACCGCTATGTGAAGACCAATAACGAGCAATACCTATTTGTCTTCACATAATGATATTTCTCATTATTGCCGAGCAAAATCGACAAATACCTAGCAATACCATGTTATCATGGATTTAAAAAATGCACGTGCGACATACCCACTATTCGTCAGGTCGGGTCCGCAGTTTTGTGCCTGCTACGTGGCATGATCTCAGTACCGGCCGAACGTAACTCTACGTCCGTTCATCGGACCAAATAAAAGTTCTTGACATAGAGAAACATGATAGTGCCAAGTTAACATGCAAGAACAAATTAACTTAGCTGCCAAGAAATAGCGACATCTCACCTTCCAATTTCCTATCGAACGGCCATCCTTTTTCAAAATATTTGTTGTCTTTTCTGTTAAACGGGGCCATGAAGTTGGTTGGTTAGATCAAATAATAAAATATTATATCTCTTTTGAATTAATTGGTCAGTTCTAAGAAGTTCTTTGAAAATAAGATTGATTAGTTCATAAGCAAGAAGAGCACACAACATCATGGCAGATCTGACACACTTTTAATTCCTATATTTTAACTCTCTGAAAAATATGCACCCCATCTTGATTTGTTAGTTGCGAGGCTATCAACTATAAGATTTTGAATTTGAAGCTTACATATATGATGTATGCATGCGAGCTTACGTTTAATTTGCTCAAAAAAAAAAAAAAAAAAAAAAAAAAAAAAACCTGAAAATCTAAAAAGATAGGTCTGATTTCCATCTCTATCTCTCTGTCTGATCAAAGGATAGTGCATCTACATCATAATTTAGTTGAAAATATAATTTAGATGATCTCATAGTCAATTTCAAAAAAATTTGACTTTAATACTTCAATTCTTTGAGATCTAAAATTTCTATCAAAATCTACATTTGTTCGCAAAAAGAATGTCAGCCATCTCATAAATAATTTAAAGCATATCTATGATATTCTCTTCCACTTAAATCATATTTGAAATTCAAATACATGTCTACTACGATATCAACTTTATCATCATATTAGGCGCCATCAACTAAGCTAAAATTTCGAGCTGATCGATCGCTAAAGTGCGACCTAACTATTCCTAATTTGATGATCATCTTGACAACCTCCATGAATAAATGCTTACTAAGTGTCATATAATCAATCATATATTCAACAATATATCAGCTCTCTAAGCATCTAAGGGCCTATTTGGACAACTTTATCATTACTTAGTTTTTCTGTGTGAAATTACCTTTTACAAGCATAGTTGTTAATATATAGTAGCCTTAAGAAAGTAATTATTCAATTTTTTTTTTAAATATATATTTATAATACTCATAATATCTATCTTTATAAAACTCAAACTGATCAAGCTTATTTTTGTTATTAATATTGTTCATCATGTGTAGGGTTGTCAAAATCGGGTCACGGCTGAGGTTCGAGTCGAACCTGGAATTGACCTGACACAGGTTGACCCGACCCGTGCGGGTTACCGTGTTGACCTGACCCCACCCAACATGTTTACACGTTCTCGTTCAAGCATCGCTGGTAGCGGCATGACAGCAGCGATGCGGGCAAACTCGACGCGAGCAGAGCTGTTAGCGCGGCACTCGGCGCGGGCATATGCAATTAGCTAAGTCATTCCAGGTCATTCCTGGGTTTCCGAGTCAAACCAAGCCCAACCCTATTTTTTGGATGGGTCGGTTTGTTGAACCCTGAACCTGACCCGTTTCACAAACAGGTTGATCCTAACCAAAAATTTTCAGATCGGGTTCGAGTCAGATTTTCAGCTCGTGTCAAATATTGACACCCCTAATCATGAGAATGACCCACATATGATAAAAATCATTGCAACTTAAATATTTGAGAACATGATCGAGGTGCTTTGCTTCTATGGTTGGGAAAGTAAAGAGGACAGTGCGTGTGTTTAGGGCAAAGGCATTGCTTTGAGAATTTAGTTTATACTGTACTTGAATTATGCTTTACGTGAGAAAGATTTTCTCGTTGAATTAATGTCAGATATCATTATTTAATTATTTAGCCTTTGAATTTATTTATTGGGACAAATTATAAGTAAATACACATATGTAAGCTTTAAATTCAAAATTTTTTAATTTATAGAGTTTAAGGCTTCATTTGGGACGACTTTCTCGCTGCTTCTTAGAGCAGCTTTCTAGTTAAAAAATTTAAAATTTTATATTAGAAAGCAGCTTTAAGAAGCATCAAAAAAGCCGTCCCAAACGAAGCCTAAATATAGAAAATAAAGTGCTTCTCATATGCCATGATGTTGAGTGCTCTTCTTGCTTATGAAATAATCAACCTTATTTTCAAAGAACTTCTTAGCACTGACCAATTAATTCAAGAGAGAATTAATATTTTATTATTTGATCTAACCAACCAACTTCACTGCCCCGTTTAACAGAAAAGACAACAAATATTTTGAAAAAAAGATGGCGGTTCGGTGGGAAATTGGAAGGTGAGATATCGCTATTTCTTTGCAGCTAAGTTTATTTGTTCTTGCATGTCAACTTGGCACTATATATCATTTTTCTGTGTATGAGGCTTCTGTGTCGGGCAAGGGTTTAAATATAAGACCAGACTGTTCGGTTTAATCGGTTGAACCGGAAATCAGTTTGGTGGCCGGTCCGGGCTAAACATTAGTCTGGTTGCAGTCAAACTGGCAAAAAACCAGTTCAATTGCAAGTTAAACCGTCAAACTGCAGGACCGCGCGGGTTTGAAAGAACCGGCATGTTCCAAAATTACCTAATTTGAGTCGATGATCACACATCTAATGTCTGAAATAGGGTTTAGTGCGAATAAGGGTAAGCCAAAATCTCATTTTAATTACACACAAACTCTCTCTCTCTCTCTCTCTCTCTCTCTCTCTCTCTCTCTCTCTCTCTCTCACCCTACAGAAGTCAGAATGAACGAAGAGAAGATGAGAGACTAGGAGAGACGAATAACGCCTTCTTTCGTGCGCACATCGTTTGCAGATCATTTGATAAGTCTTGATTTCTCATATATATTTCTGTTGATTCTCTCATTTCCTCGACCAAAATTACCTAATTTGAGTCGATGATCACACATCTAATGTTTGAAATAGGGTTTAGTGCGAATAAGGGTAAGCCAAAATCTCATTTTACACACAAACTCTCTCTCTCTCTCTCTCTCTCTCTCTCTCTCTCTCTCTCTCTCTCTCTCTCTAACCCTACAGAAGTCAGAATGAACGAAGAGAAGATGAGAGACTAGGAGAGATGAATAACGCCTTCTTTCGTGCGCACATCGTTTGCAGATCATTTGATAAGTCTTGATTTCTCATATATATTTCTGTTGATTCTCTCATTTTGGTCGGACAACGGTAGCCTTTGTTTGGGATTTCAGACTTGTTGCTGCTTGATTCTCTCGTGGTTATCCTATGCATGATTTTGATTTTTCGATTTGTTACTGCTTGACTGGAATTCTATGATTCTCGCGTGGTTAATCATCTTACAGGTTTGATCACGCCACCTTAAAAGGTTAAGAAGATAAGTTAGAGATTTCACTTGGAGGCATGCAATCAAAACTTATTTGAAATAATTAGTTTCAAAAGTTGGAACACATTTGATTTAGAAATTTATGTTTTCTTCGGCATTTTAGTTGAAATAATTTGTATATTCTTTATGCTATTAGTTTCTAAAAATTATTTGGGTAAACTTCACGTAGACCCTTGAATTATAAATAACACTTCATGTTAATCCACATTTTATAAACCAAGTCTTTTTTTTTTTCATGTTGTTTAGCTGTCGAACACAGAACGTCGAGCTCAACTCCTCAACATCAAACTCAACGCATGATAAAAGCTCGATAGGTATGCATTCCTCCCAAAATGCAATATTTATTAGCTATTATGTCATCCTTTCTTGGGAACTGGGAGAGGCGAGATGGCCAGATCAACTCGTGCGGGAACCTGGAGTGCAAGGTGTTTTAAATTGTTTCATATAGATCATTTTGATTAGTCTTTACTTTTGTTACTTCAATTATGAATAATTAATTGAGAGCCACTCAAACATTTTATATATCTTTTATTTTAAAAAGAGCACTTTTAATTATTTGTGTATATTTTTTTATTCATAATTTTGTGTCTTGTTTAATTTTTTGTCACATAATTTATAATGATAGCATTATTATTTCGGTCATTTAATTAAAAATAATAATAAAATTAGCATTTATTAAATTATCTGGTTCAACTTCTGTTCCAGTCGAGCCGATCGAACCGTAATCTGTCACTTTTTTGGTTTCTTGTCCGATTCAACTTTCATAACCTCGATTAATTTTGTTAAAAATAAGTAAAAATATTTTGAGCAAAATAGCATTTAACTTAACTCTATTCATCAAGTATATAGTCTCTTGGTACTAAGGCTTCATTTTAGTCAAGCTTAGCACATTCAATATTGAACATTGAATCAAAACTCTAACACATCAAAGTCTCACATAAAACCTATCTAGGATTCTCCTTATAATCTTACTATATATTTCTCTGAATTGTTCCTTTGTAATTATGTTTGACTTGTTCTTCTCTGTCAAAGTAGTTTCATTGGGCTTTTTATAGATAAATGTACTAGAAAGTCATTTGATATTCTAGTTTAGCCTCTTGCTTCTTTATTCTTTGGGCTAAATCAAGTTTCTCTAGTATATATTTATTGATGAGACTTATCAGAGAAATATTATGACTAAAAAGAAAGAGAAAATGATTATCCTTTTTGACTTGTTTAGATTTTAATGGTTTAACATCTTATCAGTTCAACAAGAAAAGAGAAGAAGAGAAAGATTAATAAGATACTCAAAGGCTTAATAGCGTCATGGTTAAAGAGCATCACTATCAACTTAGTGAATTCCTCAAAGATTAGTTATTAATTCATAATTAGAAGGCAAATATTAATTAATTTTGTTGATCAGTGTTGTGCTTCACTTGCTCTTTATACTTTCATTCTTGCCAAGTTTGTGAGCTGGCTCTTGTAGTATAGCAGGCGCAAGCCTGCTGGTCCACACGCTTCTAATATTCCTCCCAAGGGGTGGGGTCCACTAACTAGGGTTAATTGTTTGAGGGGTGTTTAATCCTTTTATGTTATTTTTGTGTTTCCTTTAAGTAATAGTTTGTATTAGGGTTAGGGCACCTTTTTGGTGGCTGAATTTTTAGTGCTCTTTGGTGTTCTTGGGCTCTAACAGCATCTAAAGACTTTTGGAGAGATTGATCATCCTCTCGAATAGAGGATCACTTATTCACTTGTATCTTGCTATTTCCTTTCATCTACAAGCAATCAAGAGATAAAATAACACAAATATCTATCATAAAATCAAATCCAACACATGTGTTAACATCACCAAGTCTCATTGGAAAATCCATATACATCACAAGGGTAATCCATATACATCACAAGGGTAAAATGGAATCAATCCTTAAAGTTCTCAAGTATTTAACAAATAAAATAAAATCATAGTTAAAATTGTACATTAGCATAATAATCCAATAAGATTTCAGGTCTGTTTGGATTAGTTCAATAGTTTGTAAAAATAACTGTAGAACTCCTATAAAAAATTCTTATTTTTTTAAATCTATTGTGGATATTATAGATTATTTCCCTTTGAAAAAAATAGGACAATGACTTTTTTAAAGCAAATCTGATTATAAAAATTGCTTTACATCATAAGAATTTTTAAAAAGTAGCAAGAAAGTCAACTATCAAAATATAAAAAAAAAATTTATGGATAAAAGGGAACTTTTTTTTTTTAATAATCTTTTGATCTTCGTTTAAAAACTAAAAAAAGGCATGGAAGATGGTGCAAGGAATTGGAAGCATGAAATCGACCTAAACCTGCTTGATGATGACGTATAATCTACTTTGAAGACCAAGCGGCCTTTTTTAAATATATATTTTATGTATAAGTGGTGTAGAGAGAGGGGATACCTACCCCTATGGCCCTTTTATACAATTAATTTTTTTGAGGGGATACCTAATCGCCAGACTTTATAAATGGGATTGTTTTAATCACTCAACTACCATTAGTGTCTCTATAAATGGGATAGTTTTAATCACTCATCTACCCTCTTTCTACCATTGCTGATAAAAGATTATTTGAGAATAAATTTTAATGATGCATCAAACACGATATTCGTTGTTTGTGAGCTGAATTTAGTTTCAAATTTATTACCCACGACAAATGGTGTCTGAAGACATACAAATTTTTTTTTTATTTTTAAGTTTTTTTAAGTTTGTGGCTTACAACTTCTATTAGAAGTTTCCCAATTTAAGTTAAAACACATCTTATTGCTTCCATTCTAAGTTGTCATGGTTGGTTTGTTTAGTTTGGGGCTTATAGTTCTTTTTAGGAGTTGCTCATCATTTTTTTTTTTGGTTTAGGGCTTACGACTTCTTTTAGGAGTTGCCCAATGATTTTAATTGAGATGGAACTTACTACCCATCTTCAGAGTTGCCTAGTAGTTTTATTTGGGATGGGGTTTACGGTCCCCTCTTCCAAGTTGCCCATTAGTTTTTAGTTTTTTGGTTAAAAAATATAGCTTACTACCACTTAGAAGTGGCCTAATTTGATTTAAGAATAGGTCTTATTGCTTCTATTCAAAATAGTCTAAATAATTGAAAAGAAGACATGACCCAAGATACAAGGAAACGATTTTTTCAGAGCATTAAAAGACAAACAAACTTACAGTCTCGGGCAACAGCTTGAAAGAGAGGATGAGAGCCAGGAGTAGCTTCGGCCTTCGAGTTCCGAGTATGAACAGAAAGAGACAATCTTGAGAGAGTTAAAAGCCGAGATGTGAGAAGTATGAACCACGATCGGTGAAGTCTGTAGCAAGACTGAATGGCGAGAGAGATTATATGCGTGAAGAGAGGATGAGAGGTGCGACTCGGGAGTAGCTTCGTACTTCAAGTTCGAACCGTCGCCTTGTGGCTTCAATGGTTGTGTTGCGTAGGGGTGTCAATTCGGGTCGACGGATCAAATTCGGAACAGACCCGGCACTGTTCGGGTCAATCCGAACCCGACCCGTTAAAACGGGTATAGTTTCCGGACCCAAACCCGACCCAATTCGGGCCTGGGTAAACCCGACCCGACATGAATGACCCGAAGTTGACCTAAAATTGCTAGTTTCGGGTCAAAAATCAGGTCAATCTTCCATTTTTGAGTCAAACCGGGTAAAAAACGGGTCAATCTCGGGTTTCCGAGTCAAATAAGAGTTTTCGTGTCAATTTCAGGTCATTTTCGGGTTGCTGGGTCAACTCGAGCCCGACCCGATTTTTAAAACGGGTTAATTTGTTGAACCCAAACTCGACCCGTTTTGGGTCCGGGTTGACCCTAACCCGTATTTTTTTGGGTTGGATTCGAGTCGTGTTTCGGGTCGTGTCAAAAACTGACACCCCTAGTGTTGCTGCATGCATAAAAAAAAGAGAAAATAAAAATAAATTTAATTTAATTTTTAAAACATAATAAGTTTTTACATTTTTTAAGAAAAAATATTGTTTAATCTTTCGTTTTCTTTAGAAAATGTAAAGCTGATTTTAAAACATAAAAATGAATTATATTAATATTAAACTATATTTACTTATTTTCGTTATAAACCCACTCCTTAGGGGTGTCAATATTGGACTCGACCCGAATTCGATCCTGAAATTTCGGGTTTGGGTTGACACGAATCCGAAGCGGGTCGGGTTCGGTCTGGAAAACCGACCCGTTTACAAAATCACGCCGGATTCGAGTTGACCCGAGAACCCAAGAATGACCCGGAATGACCCAGAATGACCCAGAAATCTGCCATGCCCGCTCTGACACCGGCCTTGTACGAGTTTGCCTACCTTCCCCGCGGCCCCGCCTACCTTGGTTGGTTGCCTGCCCGCGTTGCATCAAGCCATCAACCATCGAGTCGCATCGCGTTGCGTCGCATCAACCCATTGAGTTGCCGCTTGCACCGGGCCCGCAGCCTCGCCGTCATCACTGCCCTGGATGTCGCGCTGCCGCGTCGCGTGCTGGAAATTAGAAAAATCGAACCCAAAGCGGGTATGGTTGGGTTGTCCCGAATCCGAATATTGCCGGATCAGCTTAAGGTTCGACTCAAACCCGGCCCGTGACCCAAAATTGACACCCCATTGCTCCTATTAAAATCTTGACTTTGACAGCAGGATTTATGCCGGATTTGAGCAGAATTCCAGCAAAATGGAGTCATAGACTTTTTGGCCAACGGTATGGACCACGTTCCCGCTAGAAACAAATAAGAAGGGGGATGTTTCGGTATTTTACCACCCTACCTAATTTTTTTTTGCCCTTATCTTTGGCATTGCCCAACCCCACTTCATTCATCTATTTACGCACGCAACACAGTCGCCGAAGCCACGAGGCGATGGTTCGAACTCGAAGGCCGAAGCTACTCCCGAGTCCCAGCTTTCATCCTCTCTTCACGCAGGTAATCTATCTTTCCTTTCAGTCTTGCCGCAGGCTTCACTGATAGCTTCTCAACTCTCGGCCTTTAACTCCCTCAGAATCGCCTTTTTTTGTTCATTCTTGGAACTCGAAGGCCGAAGCTACTGTCGGATCTCATCCTCTCTTTCAGGTTGCCGCCTGTGGCTGTAAGTTCGTTTGCGTTTTTTTGCTCTGAAAAACTCGTTTCCTTACATCTTGGGCCATGTCTTCTTTTTAATTCAAAAACCGGCATACCTTTTTTTGCCAAGTTGGCCGAATTTCTTTCTTGAATCTTGGTTGATGAATTATGTAGAATCAGATTGTTGATATGGACGAGATGTCTAGTGCTAGAAATAGAGCGGGACTGGAAAGAAAAGCTGGAAGGTTAAAGTTTTTTTTTTCCTTTTATTAGAACTCGCAAGGAGGGTTTGGACATTGGACGCTGATGCATCTCAAATATCTAGTATTTAGGTTATAAAATTGTATGTTTCCCCTTATCTTCATAAAGAAAATTTATTTATTTGAATCATAGGGCAGTGTATATAGTTTGAATTATGGCATGATTTTTTCAGCTAAATGTTAGATCAGAACATAAAGGATTGGATTAAATCTTATCTTCCTAGGCTACATAGATTTTCCACCCAGACATGAGGCAAGTATAGTAATTCATACCTATTTCTTTATAATGATTTGTAAGAAGTACTCATATACAGTTGTTGTATGCCTATTTTTAGTCATTTAGATGTGCAAAAGTTGCAGATAATTTTTGTTATAAAGTATGGAGTATGCCGCATGATTTGTTGGCATGATTGTAAAAGTTTAGAAAATCTCTCTCCTTGCTTGCATTCGAAGCATGCATTTGCTTAAACTTGAGATTATTCACTCCAGATTACGATAAAAAGAAAGATAAATCACGTAAGTATTCATTTTGTGTAGGTTAATATTGTAGAATATCTTTTGTTCGGATCCGTTGCTTTACTGAAACCTTTCATATCTCAATCTAAATCAATAATAAAGGGAGACTAGAATGACAAACATGAACATCCAAATTTTTTATGTATCAAATTATAAAAATTTTGTTGGAGGTTTTGAAGTTTGGAGATATTAATTTATGAAAGAATGAGAACATTAGATCATGAACTGTCTCAAATATCTAAATTTAGGAAACGACTTTGATTTTTGTCCATATTTATGCGGAGTACTAAGGGTTTGCAAGGCAACTTTTTTATATTTTGGCAGTTGAAGCGCTTCTTTTTAGTTGCAACTTTCTTGCTAATTTTTAAAAAATTCTTATGCCGTGAAACAAATTTTATAATCATATTTACTAGTGTGTTAGCCTTAAAAAGGTCATTGTCCTATTTTTTTCAAAAAGGAAATAATCTATAATACCCACAAATAGATTTAAAACGTTAAGACTTTTTTATAGTTCTACAATTATTTTATCTCTTGATTGCTAGTAGATGAAAGAAAATAGTAAGGTAAAAGCGATCCTCTATTCTAGAGGATGATCAATCTCTTCAAAACTCTCTAGACGTTGCTAGGGTCCAAGAACACCAAAGAGCACTAAAAAATCAGCCACCAAAAAAGATCCCCTAACTCTAATACAAATTGTTCAACTATATTGATCTAGGTGAACAGTCCAAACGTCAATATTGACATTGCACTGTTCACCTACCGAATTTTTGTGTGAGATTTGTAGTTCGAATGCAACGAATGACGGATGGCATACGGTGTTATGCAGCTCGGTTTGAGATGGTCTAAATAGGGTAAGTGAAAATAAATTAAAGCTGCGTAGAGAACAAAGGTATTAGGTGAATTGTCATATTGATGTTACCAAAGACTATATATTGACAAACATAAATGAAGGACTATATACTTGATGAATAGAGTTAAGTTAAATGCTATTTTGCTCAAAAAAGTTTACTTAATTTTAACAAAAATAACATCTGATCCTAATTTCCTAATTTTAAAATTTTATTAAAAAATTAATTAATTTTTATCGTATTCAAATTATAATCAGGCTTAGCTTATTATATATTTATTTTAATAATTTAAACACAACCATATTATTAAGCATAGATTATTATAGATTTTAATTCAACTTGATATAATTCATTAATATTATTTAACATATTTTAAGTTCAATTATTATTCATATATCCTATTATTTAGGGCATAATTTTATCATCTAAATTTTGAATGTGCATATGATATAAAAATATAGAAAAAGTAATCAAATAAATTGTTAGGTTATCATAAAATGAGCACTTTAACTATCAAATCTTAACAAATTATTTTTTAAATAACAAATAAATATATTGACAAACATAAACGAAGGAATGGATAAATTTTTAAATTTATTTATTTATATTTCATTTATATTTTTATTTTTTTTATTAAAATCTATCTAATATTTACATCATATTATATTATTCCAAAAAAGATGATGTTAAAAACAATTAAAAAAAATCAGAGTAGGTGGACTTAGATGCCCTCCTTCCCAGTTAGGGGTGAAAATGAATAAGTTGAGCTCGAGCTAAGGGTTGTTCGTCATTCTTTTGAACTTGTTCCCACCCAGTTGAGCTGCTCGTCGAGCCGATGAGTTGAGTCTGAGGCATGTTCGAACTCGAGCTCGATAAGCCTTCGAGCTCAAAACTGTGCTCTAGCTCGACTCGCGAGCTTGATAAGCTCGACTCGTCGAGCCTGTTATCGAGTCAAGATTTGGACTCTCGAGTCCGAATCGAGTTGGCTTGAGTGGGTTGCACCCCTGTTCCCAATGGAGTAAGAATAACCATTAGAAGAAAGCACAGATAATAACATTTTGGCATTTATTTTTCATGCTCAGAAGATTGATGTAAATATAATTAATGGAGCACAAAACCATTCACTGACAAGGCCGCAGCAACCCACATGCTACAGTAACTCATCGGGCTCATACGTGTAATGCTAGCCCGAATTTTTAAAAGAAGTATGTTTAAAATCTGATTAAATAAAAGAAGCATAATTAAAAAAAAAATTAAAAGAGCAAATTTGTCAAATTATTAATGATTTGATGAGTTAAGAATAAGCCAAGTCATTTGGTCTTATTGACCTAGAGAGGGAAGACCTGAAGAGAGTGGACGTATAAGAGAGAGAGAGAGAGGGCGGGAAGAGAGCGGTGATTAATATTACTTAATATAATTAAAAATAAAAAATTATAATTTTAATTTTATTACGTAATAACTTATAAATTAAATATAAAGTTTTTAAATTAAATTAAGTTATAAATTAAATTAAATTATAAATTCAAATAAATATAATTAAATTAAATTAAAATATAACATAATTAAATTAAATTAAGTTAAAAATAAATAAAGTTATTAAATTCAATTAAGTTATAAATTTTAACGTAATTAAATTAAATTTAAATAAAGTAATTAAATTTATTAATTAATAACTTTATTACTTAATTTAATTTAGTTAAAATTAATAACTAATTTATTTATATTTATTTAATTTAATAATTTAATTTAACTAAATTTATAATTTAATTTAATAAAGTTATTAAATTTAATTAATTTCTCCCTCTCTCTCTCTTAGGTTTTAAGCCTGAGTCTTTTTAAAAATTCGGCCAACCATATAAACACGATCAAATTTTAGAAGGAAGCACGTTATTTGCTTAAATTAGCTTAAATGCACATTTAAGCTAATTTAAGCAAATAACGTGCTTCCTTCTAAAATTTGGCCAGCACGTACTGCTATGGAATAAGAAAATGACTATTCACCTAATACCCCCTTCTTCTCTACGCTGCTGCTTTCCTATTTAGCTTAGGTCGCGGACTCGCGGAAGCCAAAGGGGCGGAGGGCGGAGGGCGGAGGGCGGAGGGCGGAGGGCGGAGGGCGGGAAGTGTTTGACGCGTAAGGATGCAGCAGTTCAGTGGTTCAGACGAAAAGCTTTCTTCTAATCTCGTTTGAAAGCCGAAAGCCTACCCTTGACCTTCAGCGGCTTGCCTTGGGTCGGCGACAGTTGGCAGGTATGCTAAAATTTTTCTAACTCTCGGCTTTTCCGGCTTTCTCTCCGTTTAAATGTTTAATCCTTTTTTTTAATGACTTGCACAAATTTTCGCTGATTTCAGGCACTTTTTGCTGATTTCGGCTGCCCGCAGCTACTGGCTCTCGCTACAAATCAAACGGATCCGATCATCCAGGGTTTCTTCTTTGGACGGGAGGTGAGTTTTCAGCTTTTTCATTCCTGAAAGGAAATAATATTTAGTTTTGTTTCTTTTTTTTGTTATGATTATTCTAGCTTATGCCATTATTTTTGTTTGCAAGTTTTTAGTAGTTTGTTAGTAAATTTTTAGTAGTTATTTGCAAGCTTTTATGTTCTTCTTCCACAAATTTAGACATCTTTCCTTCTCCTCGGAAAGAACTGCAAACCATTTTTCCATGTTTGCTTCTCAAATTAAAACTCTAAGAAGGGTAGTTTAGTAGTTTTACAGAAAATTTAAAAAAATGTGAGCTTCGACAAATTTACAGTAAAAAACTGAAAGTGACGCATAATTGCTTCCAGTCAATTCAGTTTAATGCATATGTTCCAAAACAGATATAAGGACAAATAGCAGCGGCTGCTAACTAATTAGTTAATTAACTGCATATAGGTACTAATGATAGTTGAGTGATTAAAGTCTAGCGCTAATTATGGTGGCGTGTTGGTTCAAATATATTTTCCCTTTTAAGGCTAATATCTCATTTTAATTGTGATTAACAACTAACAATTCCCTAAAAAATGTGATTAAAAGCTGTGTCTCTCCTTAGCTGGTTATCCTAATCAGAATGAGAATTTAATTTTTTTGAGAGTGGGCTACCATGGGCAAAGCATGAGTCCGCCCCTTATTTAATCTTTCGACATTAAAAATAGAAAATGATAATTAGAATAAATCGATTGTATCTTTACAAATTGTCATAATTTGTGCAGAGAATTCATATATTTGCTTCTGCAATTCCAACCTTTGTCAATAGCTATGGGGCCACCGCCAGTTTTTACTAACATCTTTCCATTTTGTAGTTTTTTTTCCTTTTTTTTTCTGCAATTGTAATTTGTAACTATTTTTGTTAATTCATCCGGCTAAGCCCCCCTAATTTTTCAAAAATAAAAAAAATGCAACATATTTCAATAGCTATGGGTCCACCGCCTCCCCTTATTTCTTGCGGTATTAGAAATTCTAAAAAGTTATATTTTTGTTCGAATGATTTTGTGCTAATACAAATATGCCTATATAAAGGAAAATGAATAAACTAATAATGGAAATGCAATAAAATAGAATATTTTCAATAATGAGGATATATTACATGAATAAATATTATAAATTTTTTACTATATATATTATATGACAATGAATCATTCTAATTACTCTCTATTTGGCCAAGTATTAAAAAAGAAAGTTTATTGTCAATGCTAATGTTTAGGATAGATAAATCGTGCTAATATTTTACCTTTGTTGTTTAATATTAGGTTCCATTTGGGATGACTTTTTTATTGCTTCTTAAAACAAAATTTTAATAAAAAATAAATTTAAATCTAATGGTTAGTGAAAATCTTATACCTAACATCATACAGATAGTGTCTCTTGGTCTTCAAAGTAGAAACTACAACAAGTTCCAAATAACGTGTCAAATAATTCTTCTCATGTGGTTTTAAATGTTTGGAAGAATAAGCTATAACTAGATTGTGTTGCATCAGAATGCACCCAAATCTTTCAGTAAAGTATCACTGAATACCTAAAATACTTATCTACCAAAAGAAAAAGCAAAAATTGGAGAAGTCTCAGTCTCAAAAAATTGACCTCAATCTATGGTGTCCAAACAAAAGGATAATAATAATAATCTCATTCAGTTGCTTGCTTGTAGATGAAAAGAGTCTTTAACAAAAGGATGATCTGCTATTCTGCTACGATACTAAAGGTTGAATCTTGGCTAAGAACGAACATTGTACTGGTTGTGTAACACTTAATTTCTGAGGGATTCATTAATTCCAAAAGTTTGTTAGAATTTAATCGTATATTATAACCAATTCTATAATATCAATCTTAATCCTCACTTATAAATAGGAGATACTTAGTCAAGCTTAGGCACATTCAATATTGAACATTGAATCAAAACTTTAACACATCAAAGTCTCACATAAAATCCATCTAAATTCAAAACTTACAAATAATAATAATAATAATAATAATAATAATAATAATAATAAAAGAAATACATCATCCATGTCTTAATGATCATATTGAAGTTATATATCATTTGTAACTTGATGTGTTGATTAGTCAGGGTCCAATCTTACCTAAATCCCGAAAAGAAATTTGAAACTGATTCTCAAAAGTGATTTGTCCCTATGCTGATGTGTATGTTATAGTTACATTTTGTAACTTGATGATCATATTGGCACAAGGTCCTAATTTTCAAAATTGCCGCACTTCAAAAATTCACCCATGTTCTGAAATACATATTGTATTTGCATTCACTTGCAGCTTGATGTGTTAGCTTAAGATAGGGTTCAAAAAAAAAAAAAACTCTCATTGAAGTCCGAACATTATATTGCAGTTACATATTCTTCGTAGCTCGATATATGTGGTTTGACAGAAAAAAGGGACAAAAGTCAGGTTAAAAAAAAAGATTTTCGTCAGAGAAAGCAGTTGGTTTGTTTCTTTCAAAGGAAATTTACCTCTATTTTCTTCGAATCATGCTAGAAAATGGGTTGTGGTTGACTCTAAATACTAAGAAAAGAAGGCCTATGATAATCAATGCTAATAGAAAAGTCTTTTTCCTCACTCCTGCCGCTTTTGTGGGTTGATATTTTGTGTGAAAGACTTATTTCATCTGATTTTAGAAACTTCGCAGCATAAATTTTAACATATTTTCATCATGAGAGAGCATAAATTTTAGCATATTTTCATCATCAAGCACTGGTAAGCCTCGATAACCTTATTCAACTTGACATCCAAAACTTGGTTGGAGTTGGGTCGTCATTTAATTATTATGATTATATTCACTATGACTGTATTATTCATGAATGAGATGTTGGGATTCCATACACCATAAGTCTTTGTTTGCTTATGAGCCGGTATCTGTATTCTTGAAGATTTTCAATGCTCGTGTGTTATAATCATCTCAAAAAGAGATCAATTGTCGGAGCTTTTATTGTCATTCATGAATGAGTAGTGCTTGTAAGATTTCCATAGATATTATCCTCAAGCTTTGTATATGACACATTGGGTGCTCTTGCCATTCATTATGACTACATTTGTTTGCTTGTGAGCATAGTTGAAATGCTCATCACACTTTAATTATGTTATTAAAGAATTCTATGTCAAAGTTTGTGCATGAATCCTTTGCTTGTTTGTATAAGGTGAATGATTCAAACTTTGCATTCTAATTGAAATGACAATTTCGATGTCATCATTCAAGACAAATTCTTTGGTGTTCTTTGGTCAAATCTTCTTATCACCTTGAGCTCAATGTCATATCCACTATGCTTGATTTCAATCAAGTCCAAGTTTTCAAGTCCAAGCTTATAAGTCCAAGCTTACAAGTTCTTTTGCTTATGAGCATGATTGAAATGATAGTTATAAATTTAATTATCATCATTAAGGAATTCTAGGTCAAAGCTTATAATCAATTCATGTATGAATCTTAATTCATTTTGCTTTAATTATATCGTTCTTATGATTTCACTTGTATTATTTATGTTTCATTTGAGCTCTTTTTTGTCAACATTCAAATCAAACTCTTAGTCCAAACTTGAGTCCAAGTTCATTCATAGTTCTCTATTGTTCAAAAGTCCACAAGTTTGATGAACAAATTCAAATTGCAATTCAGATCATTGCTTGAGTTCAAGTAGCAAGCTCAAGTCATATGTCTCATGTTGTCCTCGCAACTTCAAATTTGAGTCCTTGTTCAATTTGTCCAAATTTTATTCAAGTTCGATATTTCAGTGAAAATTTCAGCATCCTCCCGGCGTCTCCCCCGTTTAGGGGAAAAACCAAGAGGCAACCTTCTCCTCGACGCTACGTGAGCGGCTGAGCGCTTCAGATAGGTGTCAAAATGACACCACGGTTGTATTTTTATTTTTTTATCCCCGCCCGTTACATGAGTGTTTAAAGGTTCTTTTTTTAGGTTCATTTATTATTATTATTTTTTAAAAAAGAAAGCACATATTAGAAATAAGCACAGTGATTTCTCCATGTATAGGTACTTAATTTTTTTCTCCCACGCACGCTACATGAGCGGTCCGAGGATTACCCACCTTGTCGTAAGTGTCGCACAGATTTCCCTCCCTACAACGCTACGTTAGCACGTAGGGGGTTTGACGGTTCGTCGCAAGCGTCGAGGATCGCAAGCGTCGAGGATAGGATTTTAGGCGATTTTCCGCCTCGTCGTAGACGTCACACTAGCTTTCCTTCCCACAACGCTACGTGAGCACGTGGGGGGTTTGCGAGTTCGCCGCCAATGGCGAGAATGAAAACATGTGTTTAGAAATTATACCTTTATATGTCGGCGGCGGGGATGGTGTCGACGAGATACACAAAATCTTTTTTTTTTTTTGAAACATCTCTCTTTTTTTTGGAAAATATTTTTTTTTTTTTGGAAAATATTTTTTTTTAAAACTCTTTTCTTCTTTTTTTTTTTCTAAAATACTTTAACAGAATAAAGTATATACATAAATTTAAAAATATACATTTATATATATATTAATAACATATATATTTATTTACAAAGAATATATTTTTAAAAATGTTCATAAAATAGTATATACACGAATATGCAGAAGATACTATACATATATAATAGTATATAGATATTCAACAAATAATATATACATAAGAATTTTGATAGAGAATATATAGCTAATATAACTATTACTCCTAGTCTGCCATAGTTATTGACAGAAAAAGAAAACGTGTCAAAGATAATGAAAATATCTAAGCAGGAATAAAAAATGGAATTTCACTATATTTTCCTTCTATTATTTTATCTCTTTGTATATATTTTGTTTTACCATTCTTTCTTTCATGCATGGGTATTTACAAACATATTTCTAAAACTAACAGCAGTGGCTTTAATAATGCCGCAGATGTAGTTTCTAATGGGCTATTTTATTTGCCAGAACAATTTCATAGGAATGGGAAGGGAAATAAGAAAGTTAAAGCAATAAAGCTGTGAAGGGAAATAAGCAATGTGATCACGCGAACCTCACAAAAGGAAATAGATTATCAAGAGCAATGAGAGTTTTGTCTGGTAGCGGCTTGGCTTGTAATAGATTGAATACTTTATTAAAAATAAAAAATCTCCTTCTTGTTGTGAGCAACGACGAAGAGGAGAAACCCACCTAATCCGGCCGCGGCAAAGAGGTTGGGACGTGCCGGTGGAGGTTAGTTCAGAGAAGGCGTCGGCTAGAGGATCGAGTGGTTTAACAGCTCGGAGCAGCTGTGGTCAAGCAGTTTGGCTTGCTTGGAGCTGATCGGAGGAGGTATTTGAGAGCTGGAACTAGGACAGAAGTTTGAAAGCGTTGCTATGTGTAAAAAAAAAAACTTCGTTCCTTAATTCTGCTCTCTTTTAACGACTAAGCCGCGCCTTGAACCGAGGAGAGCCCTGTCCGAGGTTTTGCTTCAGCGAAATATCCGGGATTCAGAAGATTTCTGACAAAACGAGTTTGATTGATACAAGGTTAGCATTAATTTGATCATAACTTTCTTATTTGACTTTTAGCTTGGCTGATCTCTTAAACTTTGTATAATAACAAAGCCTCATTAATATTATCTGTGATAATCAGCTTTTCAAAGGAGGTAATACTCTTCAACATATCCATTAGTAACACCCACAGCACATTTATAATGAGATTGTTGAGCACGGGATGGCAATTAATAATAACCTTCATTTCTCCATGTCTGCCACGGGAAATCGGGTTGGAGTAGCTTGAATCCAAGGTGGCGGAATGAAACCTGAAGCAATCCACATTCATATTATATCATCTCTATCGAACCAGTGATCTCGTGGAAATTATACAACAAAATGCAAAATAATTTTGTAGATGCCTTGGGAGGATTATATAGCTTAATCTTAAGATAGGAAATATGCCATTTTGACCCAATTTTGTGCAATCATCAATGCAACTGAGTCCACTCGAGTTGTTACCAAAATTCTACTATGAAACTCCCATAAGCCAAAGGGGCGAGCACCTTCTCCCGTTTACTTTTATCCTGTTTTTTTTTTATCATCCTCCCAAATGTCATCCAGCACAAGTAAAAACTTTTGGACATTATCTCAGTCCGAAGACTATCTTGAAATGCCTCAAGCGTCTCCAAACAAGGCCTCTCCTTCTGAAGAGATTCCAACATATCTGCAATGACTTTTTCACATCATAGTTGTTGGAAACACAAACCCACATTTTTAAGATCAAATTCCTCTGCCATTTCATCTTCATAAACATGTTGCAAGAGAATTGTCTTTCCCATACCGCCGTCCTCCACTACAGATAGAATAGAAATGTTTTCTGTACAAATCCGTTCCATTAGCAAGAACTTGATGCTCTTCATTTGATTTCTTTCTCAACCACTGCATAATAAGCAAAGATCAAATTGCAATTCACATTTGAGCTGAATCATCCTTATCAAATTTATGATTTTTTTTTGTAGCTGTATGGGTCAACAACTACAACAAAAGTGAATTCCTATGTTCGTCACATCAGTTTGTTGCATTACCCCTTGTTTACAAGCTGAATTAACGCATTTTTTTGTGATTGCAGTTCTGAGTTTATTGTATTATTGAAAACAGTTTTAATATCACACATGATTCTTTTTTTTATTATTACATTTTCTATACTTGAGCAGATAATGCACTTATTTGAAACTCTTTTATTATTATTACGATAACCATGATGCTATAACTTGATATCTTTTATGTAAAAGTGTAATTTGAAACCCTCTTTGTTTCATCTACGATGTTATGGATAAACTCTTTTTCATGTATATATTCCTTACGACAAAAAATTGACCTTCTATCTATAGTAATTATACCATGACACCTCATATCATATGATTTAATATACGTAGGTTCAACTATATCTTCCTTCATAGATTAGAATGACACGGAATACAAATCCACTGCACCTGTGACCCCGATAGGTGATGTGGAGTGTAGATAGAAGCCTTAGGCACCTGGTTTAAATTAGCCTTCATTCTTCATGAACATATACATATAGCATAAGGTCGTCACCCTAGGCTAAATAACATAGACATATGTTCACCATCCATAGCCTGTGCACATTCTAATTGTCAGCCTAGGGTTAGGTTCCCTAACCCCTTAGCCTATGAGGTCCCCTTAGATGAGGCAACTCATGTTTACTGACAAAGATTCTTAGGTCGACATTCGACTAGTAGGTTATGTACATTGAAGAACCCGGGATGATGGACAACCATGAGATCTTGATCGGGGACGTCATACCTACCAAGTAGGGTAGTTTGCAACTTTCAAACATCTATCTACCTAAAAATCCAACATACATTAGATGTTAACTTTAGTAACCTTATACTCCAGGTTAAGGTATTAAGTTCTTTAGTTCTTTTTTTATATATCTCTTTATATACTATTTATTTGTATTATCTTTAACTATTCATACTTTATATCATTTATCATTTTCTTTTCATTATAAATTTTAAATCATTAATTGTAAACTCAAATTCAAAATAAAAATAAAACCCATTTGATTACAACTTTGACTAGAACTGAAAATTGAAACGTTTAGTTTGGAAATAAAATAATTGTCACTAGAACTTTGACAGACATTTCAAACTTTGCGTTTTATACACTAAAACTTCTTTGATTTTACATAAAAGGAAAACATAAACTGGTGTACGATAGACACTTGCATGCTTGCTTAGAGACTAGTTCTTGCTAGTGTTTAGGGAAAAAGTTTTCTATTCAAAACAAAACAAAACCCCTTCAACAACATGGAAACATACGTAAGAAGATATAAATTATAAAATCCCCACCACATTAACATACCACCGGAAATAAAACATTAACTACATTTAGTTTTAGAAGCATGATCCACCACTCATGATCCGGGGTCACTAGGATTTCTTAAATGTCGATCCCAATATTTTTCTTAAACAACAATCCATCTTCTTCTCTTGCACCGCATATGACCAGATATAATTTCAAAGCACTTGGTGGCGCTTAGTTGGCAGTCATATCCAGGAAGGATTATAAGTCTAGAAGAGTCGGGCCTTGTAGCCCCTTTGCATTTTGTTAGATTAGGTTTGAATAGCTAATTGTAGTCATTCACCTCAGATCTGAATTTGAGTCCTATATCATAACCACTCATCTCCTGGGCATTCTCCTGATCCAATGATCAAGAATATTAGTCTCAATTTTTTAATAAAATTTCAACTTGAACAAAATAAATATCGTTCTAAAATATTAAAGCCCAACTATAGGATAGATTGCAGCACTCCTAATTGGTCTCATAATCCTAATGCTCTTTATACTTCTTCGATTCCATAAAGAACTACTCGACTTTGATCCTATTCCTTTTGAATATTCTAAAATCCCCTAATCATTGCCTTAAGCTTTGAAATTCTAAAAATATTCGTCACTATTTTAATCGAGAGTGTTCTCAGGAGATTAACTTTTCTTGAGATGTAATTAATCATAAGGACTTGCTCTTATGAAGAACCTATAACTCCAGATAAAATAATCCTATTTTGCTCTCGTAGAATATGAGAAAGATCTTTGGGAACATAGAAAGTCTTTCCAAAATCAATTTCTATTTTCAAATACCTTTGTAGAATGTCGTTATCATCTTTCAAAATGATATTATATTCTCTTTGTCGTATTTGGTTATAGAAATGACGCAATTTTTAAAATCCATGCTTTCTTTCATATCTTTTGCAGAATATTATGTTCATCTCCCAATATGATATACTATTCTCATTGTTGCATTTGATTGCAAGAATGATAAAACTTCAAAAACTCATTTCTCTTTTCAAAAATTTTCGTAGAACATTGTGTTCATCTTTCAGAATGATATTTTATTCCTTTGATTGATAATATCTAACTAAATCGGCTCGGTATAATCCGATTTAACATAATTTGGAGCACATTGATTTTATTTTAATTTAAAAATTTTGATTAAAAACAATTTTTTATACTTATTCATTTTAATTAAAAAGTTTTTATAAATAATTATTTAATAAATTAAATTACAAATATTAAAAATAATATTTAAATAATATT
Organism: Dendrobium huoshanense; assembly: GCA_016618105.1. Lineage (NCBI taxonomy): Eukaryota > Viridiplantae > Streptophyta > Magnoliopsida > Asparagales > Orchidaceae > Dendrobium > Dendrobium huoshanense. The sequence continues at coordinate 40,581,118 of CM028346.1, read as the reverse complement.
ATATATACAAAAAAATACATCACCTATCTCTCTCCTCCTATCTCTTAACCTTCCAAATGATTTAAGGTATTAAGAATAAGTAAAGTGATTTAACTACTTTGCTATTTTTTTAAATTTTATTTTAAATGCACTTCTTAAACTAATTTTAGCAAATAGCTTCTTCCTTCTAAAATTCGGCCAACTCTATAAACACGTACTGCTATCAGCTATGGAATAAGAAAATGATTATTCACCTAATACCCCTTCTTCTCTACGCTGCTGCTTTCCTGTTTAGCTAAGGTCGCGTACTCGCGGAGGCCAAAGGGGCGAAGGGCGGAAATCGGAAGTGTTTGACGCGCAAGGATTCAGCAGTTCAGATCTTCTAATCTCGTTGGAACGCCGGAAGCCTCCCGTTCACCTTCAGCGACTCACGGCGGATTGCGACGGGTTGGCGACAGTCGGCACGTAAGCTAACATTTTTCTAACTCTCGGTTTTTCCTGCTTTCTCTCTGTTTAAATGTTTAATTCTCTTTTTTTTTTAATGACTTGCACAAATTTTTCTCTGATTTCAGACACTTTTTGCTGATTTCGGCAGCCCGCTGCTACTCACTCTCTCAACAAATCAAACGAATCCAGGGTTTCTTCTTTGGACGGGACGTGAGTTTTCAGCTTTTTCATTCCTCAAAAGGAAATAATATTTATTGTTGTTTCTTTTTTATTGTTATAATTATTCTAGCTTATGCCATTATGTTTGTTTGCAAGAACTGCAAACCATTTTTCCCTTGTTTGCTTCTCAAATTAAAACCCTAAGAAGAGTAGTCTAGTAGTTTTACAGAAAATTAAAAAAAAAAACAGAAAATTAAACAAAATGTGAGCTTCGACAAATTTACGGTAAAAAAAACTGAGTAGTGACGCATTATAATCGTTTTAGCTCCAGTGAAATAGCTAGCAAGAGGATGAACTAATATATTTTATTGTTAAGGATGAGCAAACTGATTTGAAATATCTGGATTAAGTATCTTAGGGCACAGAGATGCACGAGCACGATCAGAAAAACTTACGAGTTCAGGACACCAGCAATCGAGCACGACGAGCGGGACCGGCAACTGTTCGAACGGGACATAGAGCACGAGAACGCCTTCGGTTTCGAGACGGAGAGAAGACGAAAACACCCATCGGGCCTGGGAGACCAAATACACTACCTGAGGGTGACAGATTATTGGGTTCGGACACCGGAGATAACTTACATTCGGTACTTCACAGTACCGAGCAGTATCGAGCTCGGTACTGTGAAGTACCGAGTACCGAGCATTACTGAGTTTGATATTGAGGTACTGCTTAGTACCGAGTGGGAGGTGATGTGGCGCATTTTCATTATGCTCCGAATACGTCCGGTGTCCGAACCTAATAATTTGCCCCTTAGGGCAGACGTTCGGGGTAGTTCCATAATAAATCATTTTGGGAAATATTCCAGTCAATTCGGTTTAATGCCTATGTTTCAAAACAGATATAAGAACAAATAGCAGCGGCTATTAACTAATTAGTTAATTAACTGCATATAGACACTAATGATAGTTGAGTGATTAAAGTCTAGCGCTAATTATGGTGGCGTGTTGGTTCGAATCTATTTTCGCATTTAAGGCTAATATCTCATTTTAATCGTGATTAATAGCTAACAATTCCCTAAAAAATGTGATTAAAAGTCGTCTCTCTCCGTAGCTGTTTATCCTAATCATAATGAAAACTTAATTTTTTTGAGAGTGAGCCACCCTGAGCAAAGCATGGGTCCGCCCCTTATTTAATCTTTAAACATTAAAAATAGAAAATGATAATTGGAATAAATCGATTGTACCTTTACAAATGTCATGATTTGTGCAGAGAATTCATATCTTTGCTTCTACAATTTGAACCTTTGTTAATAGCTATGGGTCCACCGCCAGTTTTTACCAACATTTTTCCATTTTTGTGGTATTGTTTTTTCCTTTTTTTCTGCAATTGTAATTTGGAACTGTTTTTGTTAATTCATCCGGCTAAGCCCCTAATTTTCCAAAAAAAAAAGATGCAACCTATGTTAATAGCTACGGGCTCACCGCCACCCCTTATTTCTTGCGGTATTAGAAATTCTAAAAAGTTATATTTTTGTTGGTATGATTTTGTGCTAATACATATATGCCTATATAAAGGCCAATGAATAAAATAATAATGGAAATGCAATAAAATAGAATATTCTCAATAATGAGGATATATTACATGAATAAATATGATAAATTTTTACTATAAATGTTATATGACAATGAATAATTCTAAACTACTCTCTATTTGGTCAAGTTTTAAAAAAGAAAGTTTATTGTCAATGCTAATGTTTAGGATAGATAAATTGTGCTAATATTTTACCTTTGTTGTTTAATATTATGTTCCATTTGAGATGACTTTTTTATTGCTTCTTAAAACAGAATTTTAATAAAAAATAAATTTAAATCTAATGGTTAGTGAAAATCTTATACCTAACATCGTACAGATAGTGTCTCTAGGTCTTCAAAGCAGAGACTACAACAAGTTCCAAATTACGTGTCAAATAATTCCTCTCATGTGGTTTTAAATGTTTGGAAGCATAAGCTATAACTAGATTGTGTTGCATCAGAATGCACCCAAACCTTTCAGTAAAGTATCACTGAATACTTAAAATACTTATCTACCAAAAGAAAAAGCAAAAATTGGAGAAGTCTCAGTCTCAAAAAATTGACCTCAATCTATGGTGTTCAAACAAAAGCTACTGACTTCTAAGCCAGTTTCATCGGAGGTGTAAAAATCTTAGAAAATTCTTTCACAACCTTCTTTTAATATCTAGTCATACCTAGGAACTGTGTATCCCAAACACAGTAGTATGTCTTGATAGATTAGTGACTATTTAAACTTTTTTGGGGATCTACGGAGATACCAATACTACTCACTAAATATCCCCAAAAAGAAATACTTCTCAGTCATAACTCATATTAAAAAAAAATTACATATAATTAATGTTGCCTCAAAGTCTCCAAAACAATATGTAAATGCTTGGCATGATCTTCATCAGAAGTAGAATATATCAAAATATCATTAATGAAAATAATTGCAAACTGATAAAAAAAATTATGAAGACTTTGTTCATTAGATTCATAAAGACAACTGGTTTATTAGTAAACCAAAATTCCATGACCAAAAATACATAATGTTCGAACCTCATTCTAAAATCTATCTTCATCACATTAGCCTCTTTCACCTTCACCTGAAAGTATCTAGAGCATAAATTAATCTTTAAAAATATAAAAGATCCAATAAGCTGTTCACATAGATTATCGATCTGTGGTAGAGGATACTTGCAATTGATAATGATTTTGTTCAACTCTTTATAGTCAATACACATATGCATTGTATCATCTATTTTCTTCACAAATAGAATATGTGCTCCCTACAAAGATAAATTAGGATGAATAAATTCCCTGACAACAAAATCTAAAGCTGAACCTTTAACTCTTGAATCCTCTTCGGTTCTATCCTATATGGATCTTTGAAAATCAGGGCAGTTGTTACAACCCTGAGATCTATAGCTAGGGTTATCAAAATCGAGTTACTGGTTGGGTTTGGATCTAACCCGAAATTGACCCAACACAAGTTGACGCTACCCTAACCTGACATGACCCGCCAACCTTTTCAACCTCCGCCGATGGTGAACGTGAACGATCCCTAGGATCTAGGAGGCGGAGGTTATGGATGGCAGTAACGGAGAAGACAGATGTGACAACGAAGGTTTCAAAATATGCATTCAGGCACAAATCACCGTAGATGTGTGATTGTTTTAAAAATAGAGTGGAGGAATATAGTCAGCATCAGAAGTTGAGGATATCATGGAAAGGCAGAGAAGAGAAGTGGCCAGCTGGCTCTCATGCCGTCACTGCCATCCGCCATCTCAGATTTTTTTTTTAATTTTTTGCAAACAGGTTAATCTGGGTCAACTCCATATTAGTGGATTGACCCGGACCTGACCCATTTTTTCAAATATGTCGAACCCTGGAACCCGAACTTGACCCATTTGTGAAATGGGTTAACCCTAATCTAGAATTTTTAGGTTGGGTTCATGTCGATCGTGTCGGGTTTTTTTGGATCATATCAAATATTGACACCCCTATCTATAGGAAAATAATTTATTATTTTTTATTTTGTTAATTCATTCTATTCATTTATCAACCAGATCGATATCAACATTTATAGTTGATTAATTTCATTAAAGAGCTAATAAACAACGTAAAATTAAATTCACATCTTTAATAGTTCAAAATTACATCATATAATAGGGTCCAAAATAATATATATATATATATATATATATATATATATATATATATATATATATATATATATATATATATATATATATATATATATATATATATATATATATATATAATTGTCAATTTGGCTACAAAAGAATACATAAATCAAAGAATTGAAATAAAACTATACCACCATCACTACATACGTAGTATTAAGCTACTGGCTCCTTATATGAAATTATTTAAACAAGGTAATGAGTGAATATACTATCAAATAACTAAAATCTTACAACCAAAATCAATGCAATAAGAAAAGATAAATTATATAAATAAATCTATAAATCCATATATAAGATATTTGTACTTGTTATTTATATTAATCAATCATTGTCTTTATCCTACTACTAGATTCATTCAATCATATCATTCGGTCTTTCTCATTAGTCTATAAGTTATATGTAAGTTTATATAATACATTAATGTAAACATTCATAATGCAATAATAGTGATCAATATTCATAGTCAGTAGTCAATATCAAAAATTAATAATCAATAATAAATAGTATCAATAATCAGTAATAAGTAATATATCAAATATTTATATAAGGTTATCTTGCTCCTTACCTTATGACTCTTAATCAATTGCTCCTTATGACTCCCATCAGTGCACTCCTTATAACTTCCATTAAATCACGTGAATCAATCACCCCAACTCCTTATAACTCCATCAGTCTCTAACTTCTTATGACTCCCATCCACTGACTATTATAAGTGGACCAAATGGATCTTAAGAATATCACATGAGGTTATCATATCAGTTATCTGATACCAACGAGTATGTCATTTTTTATAAGAGCACTATTAGTACAGTACATCTTTTCAGTCAGAACAATATCACATTCAAGTACATATTGATATCAGTCCTACAAATCATTTCATTGCATATGCATTTCGGTATTATTATATTAATCATAGTGCATCACTTCAGCCCCCTTTTTTGTATGCCTTTTTTCTACTCATTTCACCAAAAAATTCTTATACACCAATTTAATAAGTGAAAAAAAATTATATCAAATCATTCAGAATGATCAAGTTTATAACATATCAAAAGTTATGAGTTGAAAGCATGAAAATCATGAGATAATGCATTTTTGGAAGATTTTAGAGACATAAATTTGTAGAAGTCAAAATAATAAAAAAAAGTAATAAGATGATAGCTACTTACAATGAATAAAATAATACTCATAACATGAACAATAAATGAAAATACATAGAATTGGATTTTTCTCTCCTACTTTCGCTTCTTCCTCTCTTCCCCTTCTTTTCCGACCAAGCTGAGCGCAAGTGAGGGATGAGGGAGGCAGTGGGGTTGATTTATGGGAAAAAATATTTTAAAAAACATTTTTTGTGTCCTAGCACCGTAATGCTCAGTCCCACCGCCGTAGCACTGCATGTTGATTTTAGAGTTACTGTAGAATAGTCACTCTAGCATCATAACGATAATTTTTAGTGCAACTGCGCTCCAAACCCCAATACCTCGATGTTTAAAAGGTAGAACACCTTTGTGCTGCAGCTCAAGAAAAAATTATATTTTTTGTTACACATTTCAATTTTCAGGTTATCACAATCTACCAACTTTTGAAAAATGTCATCCTCTATATTTTCATATTAGTTAGAGAGAGAGAGAATACTCAAATAGAACTATCAAATTCAATTTATTTAAAATAAATATTGAAAATTTTATACTAAACAAAAAATCACATCAAATCCCATTAAAATGAGGTGAACTATGTGCTGAAATTTCATCGGAGCTTATATTGTATGAAACAACACAAAATCATACCACTTGTATCTTCAGCACTTCACAGACCTCTGTCATGAACTCCAAATGTCTACTTCCACTTTGAACTTATATCTTTCCATGTCTAGGAAATTGACATTCTATCATTCAAAGCCCATAATTATCACACCTAAAAACACTGTCCTATCACCCTGTAGCAGGGTCCCATACTCCCATATGTCATTTTCCATACCAAATGCACTGCAGAGTGGTAGGAACTTTAACAATTTTAACCATCTTTTTCTTACCACTTTACCCAATCTTCTTATAGCTTTGACCAGTCTGCTTCATCAATCGATCAGTATCATCGGAACAATTATATTGACAGACCTTTCCATATTTCCGAAAGTCATTGAAATACCTTAGTGTCGGTTCAAATTTCTTTCCTTTTCCTATTGGGTCCATTTTCCTGATCAATATACAAATAAATCTTAAATTCAAAATGAATCCGTTAAAACACAATTACAAAATAAATTCTTTGAAACAAAATAAATCTATAACACACTTAAATATAACAGCCACTCTGGCTACATAATAATACATAAATAAAAAAACTGAAATGAAACTACACTAACATCACTACATACATAATCTCAATCTGCAAACTCTTTACCTGAAATCCTTTAAACCACGTAATGTGCGAATAACCCAACAAATTAGTAAAATCTTATAACTAAAATTAATACAATAAAAAGAGAAACAATATACTGTAAATCATATAAATAAATCTATAAATCCATATATACGCTATATGTACTGATTACATGTATCAATCAATCATAGTCTTTATCACATCATCATGTTCATTTAGTCATATTATTCAATATTTATCATCAATCTATCAATTACATGTAAGTTTATATAGTACATTAATATCAACATCCGTAGTCAATTACGGTAAGCAGTAACAGTGATCAATATATGTAGTCAATAATCAGTGTTAAAAGTCAATAATCAATTATAAATAGTATTAATAATTCGTAATTAATACTCTATTATATATTCATATAAGGGTATCTTGTTGTCGCCCTTATGACTCTTATTCAATCACCCCTTATGACTCCCAATCAATGTATTTCTTATAACTCACCTTAAATCACGTGAATCAATTGCCCCAACTCCATATAACTCTATCAATCTCCAACTCCTTATGACTCCTATCCATTGACTTATGTAAGTGGACCATATGGATCTTAGGAATATCACATGAGGTTATGATATCAGTTATATAATATCAATAAGAGCAATATCAGTATAGTACATCTGAAGCTCTTTGATCCAAAAACTTTGGGCGACAAAAAAGGGCATGCAATACCTTTCCTGAGGGATTCTAAGAGGTAATGTTTCGTCATTTTTAATTCTGTTTCAAGTTATTTAGCCACTGCAACAGCAGCAGCAGTGATGCATCCTTAATGTTTTTCTGCTGTATTTGCCTGTTTTGAACTTTGTATTCATCTTGTTAATGTTAATTGATCTCCTTAATTCTTCAATAGTAAGTCATTGAGCTGAAACTTATTTGGTTGAAAGAAGTGGCATTCTCACTTCCCATATGCATCAGCCAATCCAATAGCAAATCAAATGTCTTTTTCTACCTTCCAGCCCAGCAACAAGGAAGTGTTACATAACTCATAATTTTTATTTAATCTTCATTTGGGTGTTATTTGTTTAACTAACGAGCATTAATAAGATAGTTTTGATTTAAAAACAGTTAATTTACCTATATAAATTAGTGTTATTTTTATGAATTATGATGTTTGCCACTCTTAAACTTTGTCCTATTTTGAGTTGAAGCATGAAGCCGACATTCAATTCCCTTTATGCTTTTGTGATATCAAATTTAGGCTATCTTTAGGGTATCTCCAACCGAACTCCAAACGCTTGAATGACGTCCCTCGTCAGCTCCAGCCAAATGGTAAAACTTTCGCTATTTGGCTGCGGGTGAACAGTGGGATGCCAATATTGGCGTTGCACTGTTCATCTTCATCATTTTCATGTCTCTACCGAACTTGCCGCGTGAAAGAAGAGACGACTGTTTCCTACAAAAGGGGGAAAAATGGAGTTCGATTGGAGATGAATCACGACATTTTTTAGTACACGACATTTTGGAGTGAAAAATGAGATTTTCGGTTGGAGATGCTCTTAATTGCAGACAGCTGGCGATTGTGACACATTCAAAAAAATCTCAATCTGCAGATAGCATAAATTTTGGAGAAGAATCCCTTTTATTTTTTATCTATGAAAATGAAAATTTGAATTCAAACTTGTGGATTGAAAAACGCAGAGTAGGTGGCCGTAAATGCTCTCCTCCTCAATAGAGTAACCATTGGAAGAAAGTAGAGATAATGACATTTTGGCATTTAGCTTTTCATGTTCAGAGAATTGATGTCATAATGGCTAGTTGGTCTTCTGTTACCTCTCTCTCTCTCTCACCTCTCTCTCTCTCTCACCTACTTTAAAAAATAATAAGAATGATATCTCCAATAAAGCCTTGGAGGAGGGTTAAAAGCTGTTTCCGGTAAAGAGACAAGGGAAGGTGCTTCTGCAACTTGCAAGAGTAAAACTGGGACTCACCACTCACCAGATTTTTGGACAACTAAAGTTTGACTAAAGGTTTTATCAATTCACCAAAATTTTCACATTTTTTTTGTGTGGAAAATTTGGGCTTAGCCTGTATATTAAGTAAAGAAGGTTATAAAAATGAACAACTCCAAAAAAAGGTGCTCAACAAACAGTGGGAGCCAAAACAAAATTAACCAAAAGTAAAACCAGAACCAAATAAAGCAGAAACAACAAAATTGTCCAAGGATCGGACAGAGGGCTCAGGTTCATTGGGAACCAACCAAATCAGGCATAGAAACCTGCAGTAAACCGGCTCGAGTAGAAATAACACCCGATTGCCAAAAAATAAAAGCATCCGCAGGGTGCAAAAAATGCCAGGCCATATACGGAGCTGGGTGGATCAAAGCAGCATAAAAAAACTTGGCCGTCCAGGAGGTGCAATCAGTTGGTTCCAATTCATCATTGCCATTATACAAAATCTCTGTAGAACCTGAAATCCCTCCAAAACAGCATTGAAAAGAGGAAAGAAGCTTGTGGTGATTTTTCCATCTAGTAACCTTAGCTCGAATAGCCTTCTTGATGTTACTGCAAACAGCAGGAACATCACAATACTTCCCAGCAAAATACCTATCATTCCTTTCTCTCCATAGATAATAAACCGCACAACAAATAATCCAGAAACAGAATTTTTTCTCTAAGGCAGTTAGAGAAGGCAGTCCATCAAAATGATCAAATAATTACAGTAAGGACAGTCTAAAAGGAACCCTTCCAAATGTGACAATAAAGTAGATAAAACAGTAAAAGAGAAGTCACATTGAAACAGCAGGTGAGATGAGCTTTCAGATTTCTTTGAGCAAAGAGAGCAAATAGGGTGTATGTGAATGTTTCGTTTGCACAGCACATCCGCAGTTTTTAGGCCTCCACAAATAGCTAACCAGGTAAAGGAAGAGTGCCTAAGAGTATACCTCTTGTGCCAAATAAGTAGATTGAATCGGATGAAGATTTGAAAAATATTGCATTTTAAAGGTTCTAAAGCAAGGTTTCTCAGTTGCCTTCCAAACCAAAGTGTCAGATTGGTTATCCAGAATCTGTTTAGAAAAATAAAAGTTTATGGGCAACTAAAGTTTGACTAAAGGTGTTAAAATATATAAAGTATACCTATACGCATAACATTAACTTAAAAACACATAAATAAATAAATAAAAACTTATTTTGTGCTCAAATGCTGAAACAATGTATTTTGGAAGAGATATACGCTTTATTTGGGACTGGTTTCTTAATGCTTCTTTAAATAATTTTTTATTACTAAAATTTTTAAATTAAAAATTTTTATTCTAAAAATAATTTTAAAAAGCAATATGAAAGTTGTCCCAAAACACATGAACCCAAAATGATTAGCAGTTTTATAAGGCTATGAACCCAATACATACAGTAGTGAGCTCACCAGACTTTTTCCTAGATAGAAATGAAAGCCTTTCTTCTCCAAAATTGATGTATAATGAAATGCATATTAAGATTTTGTTGAAAGTATCAAAATGGCCGGGTGTTTGCGATTATAGAAATTATTCTATGCGGATGCTGGACGCAGTTCTATATTTGGATGCCGCGGTACCGAGCAGTACCGAGCCGCGATACAGTAAAAGGGTGACATGATGCATTCTAATTGGTCTCTGGACGATATTCGGTGTGTGCACAGAATAATTTTTCCTGTGATTAAAGATAGCCTGAATTTGATATAACAAAAGCATAACAGGCATTGAATATGGGTTGCATGCTTCAACTCAAAATAGGACAAAGTTTAAAAGTGGCAAATATCATAATTCATAAAATAACACTAATTTATATAGGTAAATTAATAGTTGTTAAATCAAAACTCGAGCAAAATTGACTCATTTACATCTCTAGCTATAAGCCCTGCTTCACTAAACAAATCGTATGCTTACATCATCAATAACTTACCAATTGAATTCCAACATATCAGCAAAAAAATAATCAATTTTCTTCTATGGAGAGGATCTTCATTTCTGCTTTGTCTTATGCTCATTGGCACCCTAATAATTTATTTGATTAATTACATATTGAGCAATACAAGATTATTAACTTTAAAGTTGGAAGTACATCTAAAAAAGATCAATGATATTTTGAAATAGTTTTATTAGATATTATCCGAATAAGGTTTTATATTAGAGAATTTTTATCATTATTATTTAGTATTTTAATATTTAAAAAATTAATATTGTTTAAAATATTTATGCTGATTAAGGTATTATTTTGATCCTTTCTTTAAGTTCGACATGACAAGTGAGTCATTTTTAAGTATTATTAAAGATGACTCAGTGTATGATTATAAGAGATCACATATTCAAATTAGTTTAATTGAATTTTTTTTTTGAAAGTTATAGCTATAATATTAAAATTTAGGCTTTGTTTGGACGTTTTTCTTATTGTTTCTTAAAGTAATTTTTTAGCATAAAAATTAAAATTTTTGTGCTAAAAATTTATTTTAAGAAACGGTAAGAAAGTCCTCCCAAACGAAGTCATAATCACATCTATGTTAATTTTTTTTTAAAAAGCTGCTTTAAGAAACTACAAGAAAGTTGTCCCAAACAAAGACATAATCACATCTATGTTAAATTTATCTTATACCGAACATTCTCAATATATATATATATATATATATATATATATATATATATATATATATATATATATATATATATATATATATATATATATATATATATATATATATATATATATATAAAAGAATATAATGCAGACAACTCAATACAAATACATGATTTTTTTTTTAAATATTTCTCTTTCCATAAAATTGGATTTAATGTGTTCAAAAAATTTGTCAATAAAAACAGCTTCCTATTTAATTTTGAATATAAATGAACATGAGAAATGTTATTTTATCGAATTCTGATGTTGGTAAATATTTTCAGAAACAGTAAGTGGTGATTAATCTCGAGAATGAGAATAATAGGATAGTATTTTTTGTATAATCTCATATAAGGAAGGATCTATTTAATTGTTCTCAAAACACCTAAAGGAGAGGAAGGTTAAAGAAGGTAGCTTTGCTGAAGGCACTTGTGATTAGCAATTCTTTTATGTTGAATTTGGCAATTAAGAAAGGATAATGCAAGATTTTTTTAACAAAGGATTTGATAATTTAATGATTCTTTCTCTAAATAGAAGAGAGCACCAAAAAAAAAAAAAAGTGGAACTCTAAAAAAAATTCTGGACTATTTAATAATTTGCCCCTCCAATATCTTAAAATTTTCCCTAGCTGATCCTTTCTCCTCTATTTCCACCCGCTTTCGTCTCTCCCCTTTATGCTCGAATACCTTCGTGCGGTCGTCTATCGCTGCTTGTCGTTTGTCCCTAATCTCTGCTTGCTCACTCAAAGGAAGCAAGGAATTCATTTTTCTTCGGCTTCTACGCTCTGGTACATCGTCCTCATCCACCTGTTCTTTTTTTTTAGTGTTCTCTTGTATTTGGAGAAAGAATCATTAAATTATCAAATCCTTTATTAAAAAAATCTTGCTTTGTCGTTTTCAAATTGCCAAATTCAGCAGAAAAGAATTGCTAATCACAATTTCTATCATAATCTCATTCAGTTGCTTGCTTGTAGATGAAAAGAGTCTTTAACAAAAGGATGATCTGCTATTCTGCTACGATACTAAAGGTTGAAGCTTGGCTAAGAACGAACATTGTACTGGTTGTGTAACACTTAATTTCCGAGGGATTCATTAATTCCAAAAGCTTGTTAGAATTTAATTGTATATTATAACCAATTCTATAATATCAATCTTAATCCTCACTTATAAATAGGAGATACATAGTCAAGGTTAGGCACATTCAATATTGAACATTGAATCAAAACTCTAACAGATCAAAGTCTCACATAAAATCCATCTAAATTCAAAACTTACAAATAATAATAATAAAAAGAAATACATCATCCCTGTCTTAATGATCATATTGTAGTTATATATCCTTTGTAACTTGATGTGTTGATTAGATCATGATATCCTAATCTATTTTTTTTTATATAGAAATCGATAGACATCCGGTTTAAATCTAATGTAAAGTTAATTAAGAATCCTAAGGGAGTTAAAGTTGTATTTTAGGAATAAATTCATCAATTATGCAAGTTAGATTGAGCTTGGGTTAGTTAGTATAAGATATGTCTTTGAGCCAACTAGTCTATGACTCGGTTTTGAGCGAAATATTGGGTTGGGCTAATTATTTATTTATTTATTTATTTTGGATAAAGCTCATAATTGCCTACGAGTTGATTAATTAAAATAATACTAAGTCCTTAAAAGATCCAATAGCCCACTATGCTCCAAAGAACTACAAGCAAGAAAAAGTAAAAATAAATAAAAATAAAAAATCTAAGAAGCCTTTGGACCTTACTACCATACAAGCCAAAAAAAAAAAACAAGACAACTTAGATCCAAAAAAATAAAGGCGAAGCCGCATGATATCATAAACTTGACCTGCAAAAGGAAAAAAGCAAAGAACATAGCCAAGATAGGCTCCCAAAATTAAGCAGATACCTCGTTGGAAGAAACATAATCCCTTGGAGATAATGGATTAGCTACCCACAAGTAAGGATAAGAAAAACTAATATAAGATATGCCCTTATAATACGTGTTAATCTAATGATCATATCTAGTATAAATATAACCTAAATCTCTTGATGCAATGATGATATTTTTGGTCAACCTTCATGCTTGCTTTATTTTTTTGTTGTTTCAGTGGTGTTAGAAGAAACCAAAGTTGAGTTATTTAAACAACCCTTATTGAGTTATTTAATCATCCAACTTACAATTCCTATGTATTTCTTACTTAGAGCAATAACAAGTATATTATTCTTATTAGGTTGATACTATATGCTTAGATTCCTATGTATTAGGTTCAAAAAATTTGTCAATAAAAACAGCTTCCTATTTAATTTTGAATATAAATGAACATGAGAAATGATCACTGCCCTATCGTTCTTAGTTATGGTATTAATCATTCTAAAAAGCATCGTTTTTTATATAAGAATTATTGGGGTAAAAATGAGCAGTTCTGACTTCTACTGCTTAATATTTTTGCGACTAAGGCTGTGGGTAATCCACTTGTGGATTTTTCTAATAAGCTCAAATTACTGAAAGAAGGTATTAAGGGGAAAAGATGGGCTAATGCAAATGTTATGACTGATCACATCAATACTCTACAAGCTAAGCAGCTAGCTTGTCTTAGTCAACTTAATGATCAGAATAATATTTGCTCTTCCTCCTTAGAGCTTAAGAATGTTAATTTACAGTTGGAGGCAGCTTCTTCTATGTGGTTTTCCTGGGTCAAACAAAGAGCCAAAACTAAATGGTTAACTCAGGGTGAGGATGACATCAAATTTCTTTACTCTAGAATCCATATGAGGAGGAGCTATAAAAAAACTGCAATAGCTCTTGCTATGTCTAACCAGGGTATATCTGTCTCTGAAGCCATCAAAGAATCTATTTCTTCCTTCCAATCTCTGTTTAATGCTCCTCACCAGACGGATTTTGACATCAACTTCTTTCCTCCTGGTACTGTTATTGATTCGGATTACACTTTCAATCTTACTGCCCCTTTCTCTGATTCTGAGATCAAGAAAGTTGTTTTTAAGGGCTCCTCCAATTCCACCCCTGGGCTGGATGGGTTCAATTTTGATTTTTATAAATCTACTTGGGTGCTTATTGGTACTTCTGTTTGCAATGCTATCAAAGGGTTCTTTCATAATGCTTACATTCCCCGCACTATCAAAGCTACTGCCATCACCCTTATTCCGAAATCTACTAATGCTGAGTCCATTGGGGATTTCAGGCCCATTGCTCTATGCAATACCTTGTACAAAATTATTGCTAAACTCTTGGCTGAGAGAATGAAGCCTATTATGCCCAAAATTATTAAAGAGAATCAAGCGGGGTTTATTAAAAATAGGATTTCTACGGATAATGTTATTCTTGCTAATGAGATTCTCCAATTCTCAAGGAAATCCTCTAATATCAGGCTTATGTGTGTTAAGTATGACATTAAGAAAGCCTTTGATAGTGTATCTAGACATTTCCTTCTTGCTCGGATGGAGCAAAAAGGTTTTCCCATCTCCTTTATTAAGTGGATTGAAGCTTGTATTCTGGATGTCTGGTTCTCTCTTTGTATGGACGGTTCTTTGGAGGGATTCTTCCAATCTTCATCCGGGCTAAGGCAGGGTTGCCCCCTTAGCCCTTATCTCTTCAGTATTGTTATGGATGGTCTGTCTTGCTTGCTGGATTGCAATTTGCTCGATCAATATTTTGAAGGTTTCTCTTTTGGGAATTTTAGATTGACTCATCTCTTATATGCAGATGATTTGATTATTTTTGGCAAAGCTGATGTTGATAACTGCATTAAACTCTCCAACATTCTTAAGGAATTTTCTAAGGCCTCTGGTCTACATGTCAACTTTGGGAAAAGCTCTGTTATATTACCCCCAAACTGTATTAATTCTGAGGATTTATGCTCTGCACTTAACATCTCTGCTGCCTCCTCTTTTATGACTTATTTGGGAATTCCCTTATCCCCTTTTCACCCGAAACTTAGCTGTTTTTCTAAGCTTATGGAGAGTATCATTAAGAAGTTGTCTGGTTGGAAAGCCAAAGCATTATCTTTTGCTGGCAGACTTCAATTTCTCAGGTATACGATTTGGAATACTATTGCCTACTGAATCCGTGGTAGTATTATACCCAAAACCATTCTAAAATAAATTGATAGATTATGTGCTAAATTCCTTTTCTTTGGAGACTTTAATAAGAAAAAATTGCATTTAATCTCTTGGAAAAATACTTGTAAGCCTAAAGAGTTTGGAGGTATTGGATTGCCTTCTCTTCAATCCCTCAAATTTTGCTTTAACTGTTCTCTCATCTTAAGAATTTACAATGAGAAAAGTCCTCTTAGCAGTTGGCTTTTACACCTTCATGTCTCTGTGGGTCTCCGAAAGGATTCCGCTCGTGTGGTTCGAATGCAAAGGGTACGATCACACTATCCCGTAGGACAAAATGGTCGTAGGCCTTTACACTCGACACAAGCAGGCCGATGGAAGAGCAGATGGAGTTATAGATACGATTAGCCATGGAGGATAGCGGGTTTTCACCTACACACCTCGATGGATAATAATATCTATAACCCTAAATTCACGAGATTTCCCCCATTCGATACATCAGCTCGAATGAGGTTTATTTGATTGTGGGGATCGGTTTCCTACGGGCGCAAGCCCCCGTAGTTAATTACATCTTAGACCTCGATCCAAGAAGACTCTCGATTAAGGACGTTAGATTATCTCCTCTAAAGTAAGTTTAGTGCAAGGGATTTCTAGGTTTTCCTAATCAAAGGGGAATGTCCCAACTTGGCTCGATCAGTCATACAGGGTTCAGTCAACATCCGGCCGGCTAAGAGAAGTGAAAACTGGAGAAAAGAAAGAGGGACAACGCACTCAGACATGCACGAGAGAAAGAGGGAGGTGGCGTCATCTGTGTGACGCGGATGGGTAGGATTTATAGCTTCCGAAAGGATGGAGAACTCACCCATCATTAAGGTGTATAGGGGTACACTCGTATCCCTCACCTTTAGACCCTAAATCTATAAAAGATGTAGTGTTGTACATACAACACTAACATCTACGACCTAACTAATGCAGTCCTGGACTTATTCCTTGTCTGACAAAGGAAGCCAGCTAAAACCACCTAATCGTATAAAATCCATGCTGTCCAGTCTGTATGAAGAAGGGTGGGTAGTTTAGACACTGAATTTGGGATCGACAAACTAGAGAAATCCCTAATTGATCCCACACTTATGAGTGGTATAATGCTCCTAAAACTAATGCAATTAAATTTTGATTTCGATTAGTTACTAATGCACTTATGCTGGTTAAAGTCTCCAAATCAGATATGTATGAATTTTAAAAAGGCTTTATAAAAATAACTTTTGAATGACTAAATTTTTCCAGGTCCGGCACTTCATCCTCATAGGCCAGATTATCCGGACTCTACCCTCAGGCGGGGAAATTTGTCTAATAGAAGAGAGAATGCGTGCATGCGCCCCCGGACGATTCCGGCTATTCCCTAAAATCGTTATGGTTTCTATGTGAATTAATCTTAAATTTTTATTATTAATTACGAGTAGAAGAATTTTTATCCTAAAGAGCCTAACGGTCAGACACAAGCACATGCAAGAAAGAAACCTATGAAAAGCATGCTGGTTCTACTGCGCAATCAGAGTAAACAAGCAATCAACAGAAACAAAATCCCACGAAAAAGAGTGTCCATGGCAAGTGCCATACAATATTACATCACAGAGTACAGTAAGTAAAGGTGGCCGGGCTCCACCGTCAACAACCCGGAAATGACGCAAATCTTAAAATAAGGCATTTTTATATCCTCGGCCTTCAGTCTTCTTTTTCACTTCCTTGATTCGTCTTTGGATCATCTTCAGCTCTTCGGGCTCCTTGTAGTACGTCCTCCAAAAGAATGCCCAAATGAAAAAGGAAACCCCCTGTAGGGGTTTACTTTTCCCTTTGGACTCCTCGTAGTGAACGCTCCAAAAGGATATCCAAATGAAAAATGAAACCCCCTATAGGGGTTTACTTTTCCCTTTGGATTCCTATCTCTTTAAAAATGCCTTATTTTAAATTTTCACAACATTTACATCTCAAATACATCACATCAGAAAAAGAGAAAATTCTAGACTCTCCTGCAGGGGTTATCCTAAGCAGTTATAAAAAAAATTTCACCCAAGCAGTTATATATATGGAAATGCTGCAAAATAAATCACACTTGGCCGTGCTCTGATTATTGGGGGCTAAGCAGCTGAAGCGGATACCTAAAGCAGTTATACATGATTATTAATTTTTAGCCCCCCTTTTTAATAGCATTATATGAGCACGGCCACCTGCAGGAAGACAGCATTAGTATGAAAGAGCGTGCCTAACCTATGGGTATTCTAACGTCACAACCACAGTACAGAGAGGAAAGCTAGAAGAAACAGTACGGAAACAATCATCACAGAAATGCTACAACAGGTAGCAAAAACAAACAGCACACAGGTCACATGCAGAGCGTCACAACAGCGTACAGAAAAGAAAAGCAGAACAAAAGCCTAACCTAAAGCTAATAGTCGTGTCCTAGCAAACTCATCTATGTGTGTGTATGGGCCGTATGGTTTTGGTAGATCCTATATAGGATAATTTTAGTTAGAGTTGTATGTATATTTGTTTGTTTGTTGAAAGAGACAAAGGAAAGATTTTGGTTAAGGTTCAAATATTAATGTTTTAGGATTGATTTTAGGTATCTTTTATTTTAATGTTTAATTAACTACCACCTTTGTTTCACACCGAGGCCGTGAGGTTTATTTCACCCTCCTTGGGGCTAACTTAATAGCCTCGTAGGCCTGGGTTACCCAGTGATAATTAACTTTGTTTGATTATTATAGTTTGTTGTTAAAAGAAAAAGAAAAGGGTAGATTAAATGTTTTATTATAAAGGTTTGAATTAAGCCAATTAGAAAGATTAATTTTTTAGGTTTTGACGCTCCATTAGATTCATTCGTGGCGTTGTGCCACCAGGCTCGAGGAACCAGCCTCCTTAGGACACTTAGCCCCGCAGCCCGGAGTAGTCCATCCAATAAACTTCACTTTTGGAGCGGGTTGTTGTGTATTAAGGGATCTGTTGATTATTTTTAAATGATTATTCTAAGTTTGATCTTTAAAAGTATTTTTATTCTTAATGAATTTAGTTTATAACTTAATCTCCTAATACCTTCTACATCTTTTAGATTTTAGATTGGTTAACAATTAATTATTAGATTAATTAGAATTGATTTAGGTTTATATTTTAGACTTATGATTTAATAATTATAAATGTTAATTAAAACTTAATTAAGAATTAAGTATTTTAATAGACTTTTAAGAATTAGATTAGAATTAGTTGGTTGATTATTAGTGAATTAAGAAAACAAAATCTAAATCTAGGAAAACGTGTCACTAAATTGTTGTTTTAATGTTTCTATCCTATAGGGAGCATGCATCCTAAGTCTATGTTTTCTAAGACTCGGTCCTTAATTTTTGTCCTTAGATGTCACTAATGTTGTAGGATCGAAAATGATGTTCTTCTTCTAATTCCTAAGACTTCTACACGGATGTCATAGGATTTTAGGGATCTAAAAATGAAAGCAATCCTAAATATATAATTGAAGTTTCTAAGGACCTAAGGGTGGGAGGCGCACAAACATCTAAGCCCCTAAAGGTTTTCTAAGTTTTAGTAGACTTACAGCACCGGGGGCTACGACCCGGTGGTTCCGCCCGTAGCGCCCCTACTAGATGAGTAGGGACGACTGATGCTTGGATCCGACTGTCCTAGCTCCAGCTCCAAGTGCTCCTTATCCATTGCTTTCCAAAATGTACCTCGCAAGACATAGAAAGAGAGGTATTAGAGCAGTTCTATAAGCAGTTCATAAAGTGAAAGAATGGAAATGCAGAAAAGAAAAAGAACGTACCTTTTAGTTATTTGTTGAGTCCTATGTCTTTTGGGTTCTCCTCAACTTGTAGGTGTGCAGTACCAGGACGTAGAAAAAGTAGCGAAGAAAACTAACGGACGAAATAAAATGCAGCTAAATGCAATGAAAAGAAAAAGAACGAAAATCCGATACAAAAAGGGGTGTAGGCATCGTTGTTATTGGACACACTTCGTAGAAGTCAAGTGCATCCTATAATATCAACGATGCCCTTTGCTATTCCCACTCCAAACAAGACATTTGATATTTTTGACATATCTACCCCTAACACTCTCTAAAACAAACCCAAATCAACTAAAGGAAATAGACTTCTAAGACTAGACCCAAGCCTAGATTCTCTATGGTTTCGCACTCATTCCCAAAATTCTATATTCTAGAGATTGACATTCAAAGGAAGATCCAAAGGAGCAAGGGCGGACTTGCTCCAAAGAGGACACTAAAAGGTCTCTAACATAAAGCTTCTTAAGGTTATAGATCCTACCAACTCACTCCATAGGACGAAAGACTAATGGAATCGAACTCAAGTGAGAAAACATTAACCATTCCCAAAAGACACTAAGGAATTCTACTACACAAGTCTAAGAAAAACCCAATATGATTTAAAGGAATTTTTAAACTAAATACCACATAAGACCTTATAAAAGTCACCTACCAAAATCATTATTTTGTTTTTGACACAAAACCCTACCACATACCTAATAATCAAGTGCTTCTATTATTATATTTTTTTTTTTGGAGTGGGGTAGTTTGTGAGAGTTCCTCAAATGAATGGGCACTAAGAAGCCCTTCATTTGAGAAACATTCGCAAAACAACAATAACAAAAATCTCAATATAAAACGATTTATGAAATCTCTACAATGCAAAATAGCTCTTAAAACCCTTTCCAAAACATCTTCATCCTTCTAATAAAGAACTATAAGTGAACAAGACTATTCCATTTTTTGCCAATACAAACTTAATAGAAATATTGCAATTTACCAAAATATGTTACCTTAAACACTAACGGAAGGAAATTTAGCACAAAGAAATACTTGTCTAAAACACACTTTAATACATTTAATTTGATGCAAGAAATTACACCCAAAACTTCTAAATCATGTTACATGGGGCAAGTGTAAGCTCACATACTAATTACTCGTTCTCAAATGACATAACTCCAATATGCTACCTTGCTTATATCACATGGAACCATTTTGAAATAAAACAAATTTCAACCATGGGGGATACTTTGGAATTTTTCTCAACACAACATATGTGCGTATTAATTTGAATGGAAACTAATTTTCAAAACTTTTCTATCACAGAATAAATCTCACATAGTGCATGCCAACAATTATTCAAAAGAAACTTACAAATATATATAATTTAGAGAACAATAAAGTTTATAACAATTCATGCTTTGGATTACTTTTCCCATGTAATAAAATTCATGTTTTTCACAACATTGATCTTTGCTCCAACATCCAAAACTAATGCTATGTTTTCATGGCAACAAAAGAAAATATGAAGCTCATGGTTAATTGATATTATCTCCAAACTCCATTAATGAAACCATTTGCTTAAACACATGAAGTTCCCTTAACCAATTGTCACTCAAAGAGACCAAGCAAATGTATGATTCTATCTAAAAAAAAAGTTTAAGGCCCAAATCCAGTGAAAATATATATGTATAACTTGTTTACAAATAAATTTAGAGCATGGAGTAATTAAGAACTACACTTGGCTTGCCTCAAAAAAAAAAAAATTTAGAGACTAGAACAACAAAAGAAACTACACATGCTTTACTTCCCAATGCTACTTAGAGCCTAAACAAATAGAAATTTGCATATAGTGTATTCTCAAAATGATTTGGAGACCCAAAACGGTAAAATTCTGCACATATATCATTCCTACAACCACCTGGAAGCTCAAAAACAGCGAAAAAAACTGCACGCATTTGTTTCTAACAACCATTTAGGACCTCGAGACAATGAAAACTGCAACTAGCATGGTTCCTAAAGGATTTGGAACTTCAAAAACAGCAAAAATCTGCACCTTTTCTTAAAAAAACTACACTTACTCTTTTCTAACAGCATTTTGGAACCTCAAGAGAACAAAATCTGCACTCAACCAAAGTACAAGAGCATATGCCGCACATGGATGAAATATTTCAGCATTTTATAATGATAAATTCCATCACTTAATATTGTGGGAAGCAACATTCAAAGCTCTCATTCATGCTCTTAAAGAAGGCTCTCAAATTTTATACTCAAATGCTTATAAGGAAATAATGTTTGCTCGCAAATGCCATCAACAAGATTTAAAATAAAAGAACAAGCATTAGCCATTTTAATTAGTCTTACCTCAAATAAACACAAAGAGCATTGCTATTTTCTCCTTGAAAAGAAATCAGCCCAACAAAGAAATTCAATGTTAAATGAAGCAAAACAGATCTTAGCCATTTCAAGTTTCCGAGAAAGCGACGAAAGAAGCCATTCCTCAAGGTAAGCTATGAGTTGTATGACACAAACATACAAACCTTTCCAACAAACTTCCAACCTTCATATTGTATCAATCTAGCATAAGAGGAAGAAGGCTTCCTTTGAAAACATATGATGTGCAAGTTCTCAAATTCAACTAAATCTTACAATCCTTTGTTATTCACCAAGCTCTTTAAACGTTTTCCATGAAGTCAAAATACGATATGGATATGCACTTCACTATGAGTGTTTTGCACAACAACTCTCTATTCCATTTTAGTCATTCTAACTCAAAGCTCTTGCCAAATGATTTCTCACATAGCCACCAAGCTTTTTTTATCTAAATTATGTGAAGATGACATTGAAGCAAACAAAACTTATGTGAGGGCTCTATAGAACCGAGTATCAAGTAATTTGTTTAGGAAAGCATGCATGACTTTCACATGTTCTAAAAAAAACTTTGCAAACATAGTTACATCCAAACTCATAATAAAAAAAAAACATGTGAAACTTTATAACTAAGCATGGCCGCCCGTCATTTGTTTAAGTGGTTTTAAGTGCAAATCCAATCTTCACAAATCATCAACCAAAGTATCATAATTTTTCTTGACAACGTTTCACCCAAATAGTTAAACTACAATACTTGAGCAAATGAAGGCATAAAACCGAGAGTTTGGCAACCACAATACTTATTCCATGTCTCATGATAGAACAAAAGATAACTTTAAGATGATCACAACATAAGCTCTAACAAAAGTGCATAAGCCATTAAACTTATTGAAGCGTGCTTGTAAGCCTAAACCTCTCCGAATATAGACACATAGCATCCAAAGGGCAAGCCTAATCATGAATGGTAACAAGATACACATGCTTACGAAAGAAGTCAAGGCAACCCCTCCAATAACCCATAGACTCATATTACCATGAAAGAAAGACAAGAGCTCCTTTGTTTGCTATTTCTTTCCAACTCCAAAGAGCTCAAAGTGTCATGTTAAACATTAGCACAAATACCTTGTGTGCGCACTTTGATAGAAGATAAAAAAAAAAAACTTCTCATACATCTTGTAGTTTACACCTAGGCTCTAAATTACATAGCATGAAGTAAAGGTAAGGCCACATGCGAATTTCCCCCTTCCAGAAGTTATATAGATCAACAAATAAGAGGAAAATAAATCACCATATGATTCCCAAGACCAACAATGTCAAATATCATGGAATCTACCTTGGAAAGTGACTACATTCATAAGGAAGGAATGACATAATTTTCATTCATTGGTGAAGAAGAAGAAGAAGAAGAAGAAGAAGAAGAAGAAAAAAGGAGAAGAAGAAGAAGAAAGAGGAAGGGGAGGAACACTCACCTTGCAAGGAAGAGGAGTCGATCCAGGCGTCGGGCTCGGTCGGGATCGCGAAGTAGAGAGGGAGATCGGGTTTCGGTCCAGGCGTTCGGCCCTGGCTGGTGGCGTCGAGCTGCTCGGTCCCCCCTGGAGCCGCGAACTGGAGCAGGAGGTCGGGTGGGGGGAGTCGGTCTGGCTAGGTCCTGCGAATAGAGAAGAGTGAGAGCGAAAGCCGGGGAGGCCCGGGCTTCAGAAGGGGAGATCGGGCTAGAGAGAAGGCTGAGAGCGCGAGAAGGAGAGAGTCGCGTGAGGGAGAGGGAGACTGAAGTCGAATCCCGAGCTCGGAGCCTTCGTTCCGAGTAAAATCCAATCTGTCGTCGAGAATGGAAGCCCGCCAAACGTCGATCCCCTGCTCCAGCTTCCGAAAATGCCTGAATCAGCTCTTGTCGCCGCTCGACGTCTGCCTCAGGCGCAGAAGATCCCTGAGACGCGGGATTTCGGCCGACTTGCAGATCTCGCTCGATCATGACCGTCGAGGTAATTCCCTGATTTAGGAAATAAATTCAAAAATGTATGAAAAGTCAAATAACATTTAATAGGATTAAATTAGGCCGAATCGAGTTAAAAGAAGACTGAAATCGGGCTAAGCTCGAATCCGATTTTGCTTCGATTCGAGTCAGTTCGGGCTTGAGCCGACGCAACGAAACTAATCGTATAAATACGGGTTTAAAATAATCATCGATTCAAATCAGATCAGGTATGATGCGACAAAAATAAATCGATCGAGTCTAACTGAAAACAATCGAGTTTGATCTGGCTCGAGTCGAGTCGATTCGAGCTCGAATCGGGCCCGACGGGGTTCAATTAGATCGATCGAGAGCGCTCGAGCATGTCCGAGCGAAAAACGAGGTCAACAAACGGACCCCCAACATATGCGGAGAACAACGAGTGAACCGTATATGTTGGCGTTGACCTTCCTAACTCTAGGAAGATACAACCTTAAGGTCAACTAGGGAAACTCACTAAGGAGATGCAACCAAATAATCAGCTAATGAGAATTAAACCAATAAAGAAATCTCAAAGTACCAAGTAGAATTCAACGACCAACTATGACAAATATCTAAGATGATACGAAGAGAAGGGAGTTCAACAATCATGTGAAAATCATATCAAATATTAAAGTGATAATCGAAGGGAATCAATAAGAAATGATAATTAAAGGTAAGAAAATCATCTATCTTCCTGACCACATCTCAACAGCCAAGTAGAAGAAGAAATTCCATGCTAAAGCGAATAGGAATCGAGATATTATCAAAAAGAGCCAAAGCAAACGTGAAAAAGTCCACAAGGAACACTCTAATATCGTCGGGCGCATATGCCGCGACGATCAGAAGAGGAAAGGGGTGGTGAGGAATGCCTCCCAGGGACTCTGTCGGGCTCTCTCAACCAGCAAAGGGAACTCTACACTCTAATATCGTCGGGCGCATATGCCGCGGCGATAAAAAGAGGAAAGAACACCACTCTAATATCATCGGGCGCATATGCCGCGATGATAAAAAGAGGAAAAGTACACTCTAATGCCGCCGGGCGCATATGCCGCGACGATCAGAAGAGGAAAGAAAACACTCTAATACCGCCGGGCGCATATGCCGCGACGATCAGAAGAGGAAGGGGTGGTGAGGAATGCCTCCCAGGGACTCTGTCGGGCTCTCTCAACCAGCAAAGGGAACTCTACACTCTAATATCGTCGGGCGCATATGCCGCGGCGATAAAAAGAGGAAAGAACACCACTCTAATATCATCGGGCGCATATGCCGCGATGATAAAAAGAGGAAAAGTACACTCTAATGCCGCCGGGCGCATATGCCGCGACGATCAGAAGAGGAAGGGGTGGTGAGGAATGCCTCCCAGGGACTCTGTCGGGCTCTCTCAACCAGCAGAGGGAACTCTACACTCTAATATCGTCGGGCGCATATGCCGCGGCGATAAAAAGAGGAAAGAACACCACTCTAATATCATCGGGCGCATATGCCGCGATGATAAAAAGAGTAAAGAAAACACTCTAATACCGCCGGGCGCATATGCCGCGACGATCAGAAGAGGAAAGAAAACACTCTAATATCGCCGGGCGCATATGCCGCGACGATCAGAAGAGGAAGGGGTGGTGAGGAATGCCTCCCAGGGACTCTGTCGGGCTCTCTCAACCAGCAGAGGGAACTCTACACTCTAATATCGTCGGGCGCATATGCCGCGGCGATAAAAAGAGGAAAGAACACCACTCTAATATCATCGGGCGCATATGCCGCGACGATAAAAAGAGGAAAGAGAACACTCTAATATCGTCGGGCGCATATGCCGCGACGATAAAAAGAGGCAAGAGCTCCACAACCAACCAACGCTCATATGCGTGGTGCTGTGAGAAAGCCAGAGAAGTAAGTAATTCATCATCTAAGAAATCTCAAACTTATACTTTAGTTACCACATGGTAGAGGACAAATCGTCGTGGCCATGAGTAATTAAAATACAAGTAGAATTTCCTTAGGTAAACTGAAATCATGTGCAACATGAAATAAATGATCGATATACATCTCTCTAAACAGAGGAACATATAAACAATCGAGTAGAAAGAGTAATGTCATATCAAAAGATCAAGTGAAGTGGCGATGGAACAAATTTGTCAATAACATTCATCAAATCGAATATCAGTGATTGAAAAAGAGATCACAGTGGTAACACCCATACTAACTGTTGGGACCCTGTGAGAAGCATAATCAGCATTTATGCATTCAAAGAGACTATTTTTATAACTAAAGCAAGGTCTCGATGAGAAACATGTCACTGAAAGGAGTAGTGGATTAACTTTCTGCTAGAAGATCAAACTCCACTAAGAAATGATGTTAACACCTAGGGCAGGATGTACCACATCATATGGAAGGGAAAACAACATTCCATTATAAGTGACCATAATAGAGGGAATTGACACAATCATCTCTTAAGCAGTCATCAAAATGCTTTAAGGAGAGAGAAAGATGAGGATTTGGATGGACTCTGAGCTCTTGGAGTGTAGAACCGGGTTCTACCTGTGACAAGGGAAACCGATTATACTCAACTGAGAGCTTCCCTCTCGAAAGGAAAGAATTCTAAGGGACTTTGGGCTCTTGGAGTGTAGAACCGGGTTCCTCCTGTGACAAGGGCAACCGATTCTACTCAACTAAGAGCTTCCCTCTTTTTTTTATATTTTTTTTTATATTTTGAATTAGGGATATTGGCTCAACATAACCACACCTGACTAACACAGGTTGGTATGGACCCAGTATCACCTAAAGAAAGTATATTTGAATTAGGGACCTTGGATCAACATAACCACACCTGACTAACACAGGTTGGTATGGACCCAGTATCACCTAAAGAAAGTATATTTGAATTAGGGACATTGGATCAACATAACCACACCTGACTAACACAGGTTGGCATGGACCCAGTATCACCTATAGAAAGTGGGTTGGGTTTAGGGATATTGGATCTACCACACCACACCTAATTAACCTAGGTGGGTATGGACCCAGTATCACCTCTTAAAAGAAAGTTTGAATTATTGGTTTTGGTATCCCAGACTACGCTTTAGGTGACAAGCGAAACTGGGTAGAACAATCTTTCACAAAGGAGGGACAAAATCAAGGATTTTGTGTTAGCACCAATATGATTGGTGTACACAAATACAAGGACAAGGATCTTTACAACATCTTAGTGTATCCCTTTTAAAGATAACCTTATACTCTTCGAAGCGAACATCGTGTGGTAGAGGACAAATCGTCGTGGCCACACAGACTGCCGAAAAGTAAGAAGAATCCTTTCAAGGAATACGAATACAAAGGAATATTTATAGGAGGTAGGAATGTCTGCTAGTCTGTAGCAAACAACCAACACAAGTGGAAGAAGTGTCATAAGATTTTTTGATAGGAAACCTCGACTCTAAATCCACACATCTGATGGGGAATAAGTTGCTTGCTAGTAGTCTGACGTCGGAAGTCTCCTTCCTCATCTGAACTACTATCAACAACGAATCCACCCTTAGGTATCAAGTACCTACGGAAGGTAGGAAGGTGTCGGGGTCTACTCGACGATCTCAGAGTGAGAGAGCTGAGCAAACTCAGAAACCCGACAGGAAGAAGGGAATTTGATAAAGCACGAAATAACCAAAAAGGCCGGAAGGAAAGGGACCAAAGCTAGGGGAAACCTAGCCAAGAAGGGAACCTAACTAAGAAAAGGACCCTATCTAAGAGTAGGAAGAACCTAATCTAAAGAGCACCAAACCCAGAGTGAACACAAAAGAAGATAATATAACATCCAAAGATGGAGAGAGAAACCTGTCCCACCGTGGTCGCCAGAAATCTGTGGGTCTCCGAAAGGATTCCGCTCGTGTGGTTCGAATGCAAAGGGTACGATCACACTATCCCGTATGACAAAATGGTCGTAGACCTTTACACTCGGCACAAGCAGGCCGATGGAAGAGCAGATGGAGTTATAGATACGATTAGCCATGGAGGATAGCGGCTTTCACCTACCAACCTCGATGGATAATAATATCTATAACCCAAAAGTTCACGAGATTTCCCCTATTCGATACATCAGCACCGAATAGGGTTTATTTGATTGTGGGGATCGGTTTCCTACGGGCGCAAGCCCCCGTAGTTAATTACATCCTAAGCCTTGACTTAAGAAAACTCTCGATTAAGGATGTTAGATTATCTTCTCCAAATAGGTTTAGTGCAAAGGGGTTTCTAGGCTTTCCTAATCAAAGGGAAGAGGGTCCCAAGTTGGCTTAATCAATCACACATAGTTCATTCAACATTCGGCCGATCTGAGGAAGGGGAAACTGGAGAAAAGAAAGAGGCCACACATCTCAAGCAAGCATGAGAGAAAGAGGGAGGTGGCGTCATCTATGTGACGCGGATGGGTAGGATTTATAGTCTCCGAAAGAATGGAGAACTTACCCACCATTAAGGTGTATAGTGGTACACCTGTACCACTCACCTTAGATCCTAAATCTATAGAAGATGTAACACCGTACATACGATATTAACACCTACGACCTAGCTAATGCAATCTGGACTTATTCCTTGCCTGAAAAAGGAAGCCAGCTAAAATCCTAGGCACAACCAATCGTCCTACATGTATGCAAGATAGGAAGGCTCTGTCCTAGAGAATCAAGGATTAATAGTTCAAAAGAGTTAAATCAGAGACTCTACAATATGCAAACGAACATATCTAGCGTTGTTAATGATGCATGAAAAGATGCATAAGTAAGAAATATCCTTAGGTCCACTAATGCAATGCATGCATGTAAGGTGCATTGTGGAGAAAAGTGTGTAAGAACAGATGTGTGCATGACATCCAGAGTACAGAAAAAAAAAAAATAAATAAACACACCCTAAGGGTATCCTTCAGGCAAGATACCCGCACAGAAACTCATCATAGCAATGCCCACTTCGTGTGGGAAAACAGCGATGCCCAATGGCACGAGTAGGTGGCCTACTCTACAGGCCTAAATGACCCTAATGGTCTCTAGGGCTCACAGAAAGAAAGAAAAAAAAAGGGGGGGGGTATCGTACCCAAAACCGGAAAAGGCCAAAGTCCTAGCAGAAAAACAACGATGCCCACTTCGTGTGGGAAAACAACGATGCCAACCGGCATAATAGGTGGCCTACTCTACAGGCCTAAATGACCCTAATGGTCTCTAGGGCTCACAGAAGGGGGGCAAGCTTTGACCTATAGGGTCAAAGCTTCGTTAGTGAACTACCCTATGGCTGGCTACCTACACATGCTAGAATATCTATCAACAAATTGTGTGTGGAGTGTAGCAGTTCCGATATGTAATTACAAGAAATTTGCTTTACAAGTTGCAGAGGTTATACCTGACTGTGGCGCTGCCACTTAAAAGCTAAAAGCAAGCAAGTCCAGATTGTGGCGCGGCCACTTAAAAGTTCCGAAGCGAATGCTCCTGTTTAATTCTCGATCATCAAGCTCCGATGTACCTCGCAATATAAGATAAGAGAGAAATATACAAATGAGCGTAGATGCCGTTCAGAAAAGAAATGCATGTAAATAAAATAATATAACTGACAGGAAATATATAAAGAAAGCATCTATAGAATATGTGCATGTAGTAAACACTGAACAGCAAAAGAAAATGTCAGCCTAACCTAGGGCTAGAAGTCGTGTCATAACCAAACAAGTCTAAGGTGTGTGTGGGCCGTGTAGTTTTGGGTAGATCCTATGTAGGATGATTTAGTTAGAATTGTATATATATTTGTTTGTTGAAAAGGGCAAAAGGAATTTTAGTTAAGATTCAAATCTTAGTATTTTAGGGTTGATTTTAAAGATGATTTTATTTTTAGTGTTTGATTAATCACCACCTTTGTTTCACACCGAGGTCGTGAGGTTTATTTCACCCTCCTTGGGGCTAATTTAATAGCCTCGTAGGCCTGGGTTACCCAGTGATAATTAACTTTATTTGATTATTATAGTTTGTTCTTAAAAGAAAAAGAAAAGGGTGAATTAAATCATTTATTAATCAAGTTTGAATTATGCCAATTAGGAAAATTAATTTTAGGTTTTGACGCTCCATTAGATCCATTCGTGGCGTTGTGCCACCAGGCTCGAGGAACCAGCCTCCTTAGGACACTTAGCCCCGCAGCCCGGAGTAGTCCATCCAATAAACTTCACTTTTGGAGCGGTTGTTATGTATTAAGAGGTTTGTTGATTGATTTTTTAAAGGTTAGTCTAAGGTTTGATATTTAGGAATCTCTTATCCTAATGAATCTTAATTTGTAATTTAATCCCTAATAAAATCTACATCTTTTAGATTTTAGATTGGTTAAGGATTAATTATTAGATTAGTTAGAATTGATCTAAGTTCATGTTTTAGACTTATAATTCAATAATTATAAGTGTTAATTATAATTTGATTAAGGATTAAGTATTTTTTAATAAATTTTAAGAATTAGATTAAGATTGGTTGGTTGATTATTAGTGGATTAAAGAAAGAAAAGGCTAAACCTAGGAAGACGTGTCACTAAGTTTTGTTTTGATGTCTCTACCCTACAGGGAGCATGCATCCTAAGTCTATATCTTCTAAGACCCGATCCTTAATTTTTGTCCTTAGGTGTCACTAAGGTTGTAGGATTAAAAGGAGGTTTTGTTTTCTAACTCTTAGAATTTTCGTACATGTATCAATAAACCCAATAATCTATAGCAAAGCAGTAGAAAGAAAAAGAATGAAAATTACAAATAAAAGGGATGTAGGCATTGTTGTTTTGGACACACTTCGTAGAAGTCAAGTGCATCCTATAACAGCAACAATGCCCTTTGTTGTTCCCACTCCAAATGAGACACTTGACATTTTAAGACCTCTACCCACAAGACTCTCTAAGCAAATCCTACGACAACTAAGGGGAAACTAACCTCTAAAACCCAATTCTCAAAATCTAGACTCTCTTTATTTTATATTTGTTCAACATTCCATAATTTATTAGAAGTCAATACAAAAGGAAACTAGCTTGAGTAGAGAGTACCTTACTCCAAAGGACACTACCCACCCTCCAACACAAAGCTCCTTAAGCTTCAAATCTCTAAAACTCATTTTTTGGAAAGGACTACCAAAAGAATCTGACCCAAATGAGAAAGCCTCACTCACTTCCAAAAGACACGAAGAGAACCCTACTAAATAAATCTATCCACAACATTATAGATTTCAAAATAGTTCACAAGAACCCCTAAATGAACTACTACACAAAACTTCCCAAAAGCTATCTACCCAAAAATCACCTTTTTTTTTTTTTCATTTTGTTTTGACACAAAAAAAAACTTTACCAAAACCATCTTCCAAAATCTCCTCTTTTTGACACAAAATCTACCCAAAATAACCCACAATCAAGTGTCTCTCCCTTCGTTTGGAGTGGGGTATAAAAAACCCAAAGCTTTCCAACGAGAAAGTTTTATAAAGAAAACTTCTCACTGTAAAGCACCCATAAAATTCGTCGCTTAAAACAAATCCAAAGCCACTAATAAATCGTTCCAACCAAAGCAAAATAAGACATCTTTCAATCGAAAGAGACTTCCCAAACTGACAACACAAAGCGAATCGTAAGAAATCTTCAATAAAAGCGAAGAGAAACATTTCATAAATCTTTCTAAATATAAAACAACTTATAAGGCTCTTCAAAAGAAATTCAAATATCATTAGTTGGCGGCGGCGAATAAACAAATACAATATCTCACACAAATATGGAAGAAAACATGATTCAATTTCATAAGAATATATTTTAAACCTATTCCAGACATTTGTATGAAATGTGACGAGACAATATCATGCTAAAAAAAGTTTCCAAACATTCTTCGTTAGCGACCAAATTCACAAAGCACATGAGAACTTCTTTCTTTTTTAACACATGTATGGGATATATAAACATTTGCTAACATAGACATAAATCTTATTTGTGAAACTAATGCATTGCAACAGGATTAATTCCATTTGTAATATATCTATTACAAGCTATATCATAGAATCTAATGTGAACTGACTTATATGCATGTGACCCATGTAAATAGACATTCTTTCCATTTTAAAGAAACTCTTAAACTCACTAAAAGCATATGTGAAATGAAATATGAAAGTGTTAACTACCTATCACAAAAAGGGTCCTTAAAACATGTATATTTTCCTAGCAAACATTATCACAAATATTTTGATTGAGTACTTCGATAGAGAATCAACATGATTTTGCATTACCTTCAATTATAACATAACGCTAATCAACACATTGGGACAATATCGACTTCACTTATAACATGATTATCACAAATTATCATAGAACACATCACAAAGAATAAATAAGTTTATTAGGGGCAAGATGACTAGAGTTGCGATGCCATATACACCATAAAATTCTCATTCAGTTTTTTTTTTTTTAATCTTAGCCAAAGCCAACTTGCACAAATACAACTTGTCTTCAATCCAACCATCCACAAAGCTCTAAAATAAAGTGAGGAGCAAGAGAAGCTACGGTGAAAAAGAGATTTCAGAGAAAAACAATGTATGGTTTCTCCTTGATTTCCTCAATCCAAAACACAGCAATAAAACCTCATCCAAATGGTTTAGACAAAAGCATATGTATATATAAAACGAAGAACAAATCTCAATAGGATAATTTGGAAACTTAAATATCTTAGTGCAGATGACCATCAATAGCCTTCAGCATAAAGAGTGAATGTATTCCTTAAGGACAAAGATATTAGAGGTGCCATGACATATATAACATAAAACTTCATTTGATGCATGAACAAAATTTGTCGCTAACCAAATCATACATAGAATTCTAAAGTAGTCCCATCATATATAAATAAATATATATATATATATATTAGAAGACTTCATCGGATGAGCGGCATGTAATATTCACAAGATTATTTAAAACGAATTCACACAAAAATTGTTATCCTTCGATCACATATTCTCTAAACATACGCTTAATTGAAAACATTGCCAAAGAATACGCTCAAATGTCACCAAGATTTATCACAAGCAAAATGTTAACCACATGAAGAACTTAGGAAATCACTTGGAGCGAATCACTATTGAAGCCAAAACCTCATAGCTCTTCCTTTATGACATTTCACCAAACACTTGGTGTACAATGCTTGCAAAGTCACATAAAACAAAATTAAAAAAAAAAAAAACGTGATTTTAACATCTACTGGATTAAACCCAACTAACCAAATTCCACAAGATTATTCAAGATCTATGCAATAACCATCTCAACAATATGCATACATATAAAGGATAAAAAGAAACTCCATGACAATCTCACCTAGATTTTGTAAGGAACTTAAACAACATTGCTTCTTTCTTTCTTTGTGATACTAGCATGAAAATGAGAGAATGAGAGTAAGGAGAAGAGAGGTAGGAATACATACAGCTAGCAAAATCCGGTCGGGTCAACTAGGGTAGGTCACGAACTGAAGGGATTTGGCCTTGTTCAGGTTCGGACGGGTGCTAGGCGTCAGCTTCGACTGGAGTTCGCGAACACAGGAAAACGGGAGGGGGATTCGGAGTCGGGTTCGGTCCTAGGAAGCAAAGTCTGGAGCATGAGAAAGTGGTCTTCGGGCTCCTTCGGGCTTCTGCAAACCAGATGGAACGGACAGGAAGAGGGAGCGAAGGGCTCGGCGTCGGACTACTTCCTGGGGTCCGCGAACGGGAGCGTGAGGGCTCTGATCTCCGAGAGCCTGGAGACTCACGCACTAGATCGAAAATGGGGAGGAGGTTCGGACATAGCTTCGGGCTCGGCTGGAGTTCGCGAACGCCAGGGAGAGCCAGAGAGGGAGGGGCGACGGGTCTCTGCTGGGTGATTCGGCTTTGGCTTGTGCAAATCCAAGCGAGAGAGTGTGAGAGTGGGAGGGGGGATGTCGCCTGGGATATCCTGAACCGAGAGAGAGAGAGATCCCGTGTGAGAGAGAGGGACAGCGGGCTCGGCCTGGCTTCGTCTCTTGGCGTCGGTTTGGTACCGAGAAAACGAGAGAGGGAGAAGAGGGAGGTCGGGAGATTGAGGGAGAGTTCGGCTCTTGGAACCGAGAGGGTGTGACTGAGAGCCAGCGGGGGAGAGATCGGGCACCGTGTGAATGACCTAGCCGGAAGCCTCTTTCCCAACTTCTAACGTCTCTCTACCTTTTGCTTCGCTCGAAAAAAAAACCCCGAAAAAGGCCCTGCGGCCACGGGCAACAGTCGGCTTCGGCATTTTTTGGGAAATCGGAGCCATTCGATGCTATTACTAAATTTAGGAATTGATTCAAATTAAGCCAAAAGTATATTGGAATTTATCTAAATCAAAATGAGCTGGTTAGACTCAGATTCAGGCTAAGACCGGGCTAAATTCCATGTCAAAAATTGGGTCAATTTGGGCTCGAAACAGTTCGACTTAATCATGTCGATGAAATTACACCCAAATCGATATTAATTTAAATCAAATCGAGCTCGACGCAATCAATCGACTAATTGAACGCAGTCGAGACTAATTGAAATCAATTCGAATAGATTCGAGTTCGAATTGAGCTCGACGAGGTCTAATTAACCGATCGAAGGTGCTCGAGAGTGCTTGAGCGAAAATCGAGGTCAACAGTCTCTCCTTGGAAAGATCCTGTTTCAAAAGCCTCTAAGTATTGGAAAAATATTTGTAGGGATGCTAATTTGGCTAAAGCTAAATTTCACTTTAATGTATCTGCTAACTCTAATGTTGCCCTGTTCTGGGATCATTGGGTTAAAGATAGCTGTATCAAAGAAATTGATGTCCTTCAATCGCTGCTTTCAGTTTTTCCTGTTAATGAGAGGATTAATGTCATTATGAATGGGTTTGCTTGGGACCTGCCTGAGCATTTGCCGCTTGCTGTTCGGAATTATCTTTCCGGTATTCCTATTTTTTCTGTTGATCGGGATACAATTTACTGGGATGATGTTAAGGCTTGCTGGCATAAGAAATTCAGGGATTTTTTCCATATTCATGATGTTAATGTTAATTGGTGGGAATTTGTTTGGCATAAGCGTTATATTCTTAGATACTCATCTTATAGTTGGATGGCTTTATCTGGGGGTTTAAAGACTGGGGACTCTTTACTAGCCAGAAATATCTCTGTGGATCCTATTTGTGCTCTTTGCCACTCTCATGCAGAATCTATCAACCATCTTTTCTTTGAATGTGACTACTCTTTTACTATTCTCTCAAAGCTTATTTCCAATCTTGGTTTTTTACTGCTCAGGCCTAGTGTGCTGCAAATTTTTGAATATATCAAAGAAACTCGTGACAAGAATAAAGATTTTTACTATCTACTTATTTGCTCTTCAATTTACTATATTTGGAGAGAAAGGAATGATAGAAATTTTGGGGATTCTGCTCTTTCTTCCTCTTCTTTAACCCTGAAAATTAAGACTGCAGTTTTCTCTAGAATTTTGAAATGGAAAAATAGAGATTTGCTGATGAAGTTACTGTAAGGCTTCTTGAGTATTGTATGGTGCTGTGACTGGTGGTTCTTGCACGCTTCTGTTTTGCTGGATGTGTTTTTGGGTTGGCAATCCGGGTGCTGTTCTGTTTTTACCTGCTGTAGTTGTTTTTGCTCTTTGCTGAGCTGCTGATGGAATTGGTTTGTGGGGTTTATCGTGAAAATGGACAATGATGATTGGATTGCCATTTTCCCCTTTGGATGGCAGGAATCTTATTTTTGCAACCAGGTTGAGAGAGCGGCAATTCCTGAGCCCGCGGCATCTCTGATCTCCTCTTCCTTTGGTTATTTTCTCCTGTTTTTCATTCTCTTTTTGGTTATTTTGCTTTATAGGTTTGTTCTGGGGATTTTGTTTTATTATCCCATTTTTGGATCTTGTAAGTTTTGACAAGATCGTTTTTATTGCTCTTTCTTTCTTCATTACATGTAACAAGTTTATATTAATGAAAAGGGCTTAGGCCATAATTTTCCCCAAAAAAAAAAAAAAAATAAAAAACTTTTTTGTGAAGAAAATACAAAAATGGGCTCTAAATGCTTTTGTGAAGTTATGCCAAATAGAAGTAAAGTTTGCAAGCAGAGATTATCAGTGAAGGCAGCCATGTCGCCTTATGATAAAGCAAAAGCTTTGGAAAAGGCAGCTGGACCAGAAAACGAAATTGATCGAAACAGAGTAGGATTTTTTTTTTAAATCGTATTTTATATCATCATTTTTTTTTAAATCGTAAATGTTGGAGCTCTATAAGAATGTTTGTGGCTAATTATTTTTGAACTTGATTTTTTTTAATTTGAAATAAATAATTAATTAGGTTAGTATAATTGCCGATGTGTTAATTAATCTTAAACGACTTGGTTCAAAAAGTCGTCGATCCGAGTCGGCCCAAGCTCAAGCATGTGCATTATATGAGATAGAATTTAAGCTTGAATTTGAGCTTGTGCTTGTGGTTTGATAAACTCGACTTATAAATTTTTAAGCGAGTGAAATTTGAGCTACTTCACGGGCCGATTTGACTCATTTATCATTATTATTTAGTATTTTTTATATTTAAAAAATTAATATTGTTTAAAATATTTATGCTGATTAAGTATTATTTTGATCCTTTCTTTAAGTTCGAAATGACAAGCGAGTCATTTTCAAGTATTATTAAAGATGACTCAGTGTATGATCATCATGGTTGATTTTTCGTTTTTAAATTTAGTAGTACATTGGGATGGCTGATTATGATATATGCCATTAAAATTACTTCTAAATCAAGTATTTAATTAACAATTTTAATAATTTCTAAAACAACTTACTGTAATAGAGTCAAAAGAGACAAAACTACAGAATGCACACACTAGCGTGTATCTTAGGGAAAATTATTACTCACGGAGTCCGAATTCGTGCGGAGGTGAATTCGGACGCGCAACATTACCCAGATGCACTTGACCCTGGGTGACGTGACGCGTCCGGATTCGCCTTCGAACGTTCCGGACACCACACGTAATAATCTCTCATATCTTAGGGCACATAGATACACTAGCACAATCAGAAAAACTTACGAGTTCAGTGAATCAAATGCATCGGACCGGACCGGCTGGCCAGTTCAACCGGTTTAACCGTGAACTGGTCTGGCCAGTGGCGGAGCCACATGTTCCTTAGGGGGCGAATTGCCCCCCTCTCAAAAAAAATAAAATAAAATAAAAACTTTTATAGGGAAATTTTTTTTTGCCCCTCCTAATAATTTTTTTGGCCCCCCTAAAAAAATTGTTCTAACTTGCCCTAAAATGTTTATGTATTTCTTCACATTAACTTTTTTTGAAATAGCTTTTCATTTTATATGTATATTGTACTTGCCCCTCAAAATTAAAGGTGGTTCCGCCCCTAATCCGGCGGCCGATTTGAGATGATGAAATACTTGGGTAAACAACAAACCGGCGAAAAAACCAGTTATGAATTGGTTGAACCGGAGAACCCACGGATCGGACAATTTTAGAAGAGCCGTCTCGATTCTTAAAATCACAAATCTTAAATCTCATCCGCGTGGTTAAGATTGCGTATTTACTATTTTGTTTGCCAAAGTTGCGTGTTTTGTCTGGTTCTTAAATCCACGTGGCTGAGATTTATTAGGGAATTACCTCAAACGTCTGCCCTAGGTCGCGTATTTGGTCTCCTAGGCCCGACGGGTGTTTTTCGTCTTCTCTCCGTCAGGAAATCGAAGGTGTTCTCGCGCTCTACGTCCCGCTCGAGCAGCTGCCGGCGCCGCTCGTCGTGCTCGACTGCTGGTGTCCTGAACTCGTAAGTGTTTTCCGATCGAGCTCTTGCATCTCTGAGCCCCTAAGATACTTAATCCAGAAATTTCAAATCAGTTTGCACATCCTTAACAATAAAATATATTAGTTCATCCTTTTGCTAACTATTTCACTGTAGCATAAACGATTTTTTGACGAAGCGTTTATCTGTTTAAAGCGATTTTATTAACCATCACTGGAAGGATTCAACAGTATTACTTTTTCATAAAATAGCTTTTTCCTCCGCTAGGGTTTGTTCCCTCGCGACGGCAGCGTGTCGCTCTCCGCTCAGGGCCGTGGCGTTGGCTTTCAGGGAAGTTCCAAATTTTCTTACTCTGGTTGTGTATTGTTTCTGAGATTTTGTTGGTGGTTTGCTTTCCGGCATGCGCCGGATGGCTCCGAATATTGTTGATCATGGATTTTTAGGGGTTTCGTCTTCCTCTCGGTCTTTTCTTCAAGCTTTATCGGGATCTTCCTCTAGTAATGAATTTCCTAAACTCAAGGTATCGTCTTTTCGCGGTATGCCTTCCTTGTGGATATCGGATGAGGAAATCATGGCTTTGGCTAAACCTTTGCAGTTTGCTCTTGTTGGTTTTTTTCCTACGAAACTCCCGTCTCTTGAATCAATTCGTAAATTCTTTTTTAATCTTAAGCTTATTGGTGATGTGTCGGTAACTTTGCTGGATTCGTCCCATGTGTTAATCAAACTAGAACAAAATTTGGACTATTGTCGTATTTTCTGTCATAGATCCTATTTGGTTTTCAATTGTTTTATGAAAATTACTAAATGGTCTCCCTTTGTTGAAATTGGAGTTGAATCTCCTGAGATTCCGATATGGGTCTCTTTCCCCTCCTTAAGGCCGCATCTTTTCTCTCCTAAAATTTTGCATGGCTTAGCCTCCATCTTTGGTAAGCCTCTTAAAATTGATACGGCTACGACTGTGGGCTCTAGACCATCTTTAGCTTGGGTTTTAGTTGAACTAGATATTACTAAAACTTTTCCTGATCGTATTTGGCTGGGTTCTGAAAAGCTTGGATACGTGCAGCACGTTGTAATGGAAGAATTCCCTGTTTTTTGTAGTGCTTGCCATTGTTTCGGTCATACTGTGGGTGAATGTAGAAATAAAGCTGTTGTTTTAGATGCTTCTGTTTTACCTAAATCCGTTTTACCTAATGCTAAAACTGCTTCACCGGTTTCTGTGGAGCCGTTGGATGGACATCAAGATGCTGTGATTATGCCTACTTTGGTGAATTTTGAGTTAGCTAGAGAAGAATCGGTCGTTCCTAACGTATTTTAGGGGGTGTTTGGTATCAGATTGGATTTGATTTTAATAGGATTTACTAAATTGTGTAAATCATGATTTAATAAATCCTTTGCTCATAAATCCTAAAATATGTTTGGTATGACAACTTTTAAATCCTGTTATCCAGCGAAGTTGTTTGTCAACATATTACAAGATTTAAAACATTTAGAGATTTAAATTGTATGATTATCAAGATTATTAAGTTCAAATTACTTATTAATTTTTATTACACTATTAATTACACTATTATATATTTAGTAATATTTTTTTTAAGTTATATTAATTAAGCTAATGATATTATATTTAATTATTAATATATCATTAATTTTTCAATTAAGTTAAATTAGATAAATATTTGATGCACTAATTATACTATTAATTTACTCAATTATTATTATTTTAACTTATATTAATTAAGTTAAGCAGTAATAACTTCAGAGGCGTATGGGGTTTGCCTTTCATCTTCTCTTTTCGTAGTAGCTGTTCGGCTTCATTGCTTCACAGGAGGTGTAGAGATTGCGGTGTAGAGATTGCACGCGTCGCTCCTTCGGCTCCTTCGTCCTTCGTGGCTGTTCGACTTCGCTCCTTCCTCGACTTTCCCTTCCTGTCGGATCGGAAGTTACGACATTTTGATCGGATTGAACAACGGGAGCTCGCTGGCTTTGAAGGTAACTTTCTCCCTTTCGCTCTCTTCTCCGGCCAAATCCCGTCAATCTTTTTAAATCCGGGAAAGGATGGGATTAGGATTTACCCGGATTACCGGATTTATGCCGTAAATCCGTAAATCCCGGATTTAGGGAGTCGCCGGATTTAGATGCGCGCGAAATGGTGTTTGACTGGATTTAGGTTAAATCCTACAAATCCGATACCAAACACCCCATTATTATCACACATGATTCGTTTTTTTTTATTATTACATTTTTTATACTTAATCGATGCTTGGCAAATTAAAACTCTGAAACTTGCGCTACAATATGACACAAATCTCTCCTCCATAATCCTTGAATATAATTTGGTAGAATCATGGTATTTGCCTTCATAAGGTTGTTAATAGTTGTATATATATTTGTATAGACAGTTAATTATGCAAAAATGGAGGCTATACATTATGACTTAAAGTCTTCCTTGCTCCAGAATAGTGTTCTTGAAAATAAATTGTGATACAATGAGTAGCGAAATGACTCCAGATTTGTTCTTCCAAAAAAATTATGATACAGAAAACAGGGAGAAATGACTATGCCTTAGGAAATATATGTATACTATATGCTCATTTAAATATTGGCGAATTAAAAGCTTTTTTTGTTTTAACTTCTCAATATCAAAATGATATTTTAATTATTCTGAGATAGTTGAACTATACTTTTAGATAAGAAATGAGATGCTCTCAGAAACAACCCAAGAAGTAATGGCATATCTCATTGATTAAAAGGAAGACTATAAGGAGAAGATGTTACAACTATCAATTATCTTCTAATCTAGTTTCATAAGCATTTCTAATTTACCATTTTTCTATGATTAAACTCCCCTAAGAATGACTGGAAAACCGTTATCTCTACCTGTCAGTCACCTCTCCCACATGATTCATTCCTTATGCGCTGCTAATAGGCTGTTGCCCACTTCATTCCTTTCGCGGATGGCGGATCCATTCATTTGTTGTCTCCGCTTACTGTTACTCGAGCCGCTCGTCACGCACTTGAGCCTGACGAAGTCTGTATTGAACTCGAGCTCGATAATTAACTGAGCTAAAAAATTTTGCTTGAACGTGAGGTCGATACTTGATAAGCTCGACTTGCGAGCTTGTTAACGAGTCAAGTTTGAGCCGGCGTGCGAATCGGCTTGGCTCATTTGCACCCCTAATGTCAACCTTCCTCTATGGTTCTCTTAGAACTTAGGGATCCTTACTATAGTGTAGAAGTCACCTCCAGGATTTCCCTTAGGTGGACGCCGAATGACACAATGTTGACTCAAACTCAATCGCATTGATTTGATCTCAATCAAATAGGTTTACACCAAATTGAATTTATTTAATTCGACTTCAAGCTAATGAATGCTAATTCAATATAAATCTTTTTAAATCGTGCTATGTCGAGTCAATTCAACTCAATGTCTGTTGGCTCGACTCGACTGGACTCGTGGTCAATTAGACTTCGACGACTTTGATGGGCCTAAATTAATTCATCTTCAATTCTCTAAAATTAAATCAAAGCTATTTAAAATGTTAATTCAGCTTGTAAATAAGGGGTAATGAAACAAACTGATGTGAAGAACATAAAATTGGAATTCACTTTGCTATAATAAAGCTACATCGTTGATATTATTGCTCACTTTCATACAGATTTCTTTTATACAGCAGTTGTGGAAAAGGAAAAAAAAAAGTTTTGAGCAGTAATTCAGTCTCGCAAGCCAGAAAATTAGACAAAAGTAGTTTACATAACGTAAGTAAAATGAAAAAGAAATACTCTTGAATCGTATTAAAGCGAACAAATTAATTCAATAAAACTTCAGGCGAGGTATTAAAATGACTTAGATCTTATCCATACCTCTCACACTCGACCAAATGGAGAAGATACAATAGCCGGCTGCCCCCTTGCCCTCTCACACTCGATCAGACAAAATACTACAAAGAATCGAAAGGTCAGATGAAGAGAGGAAGAGACACATACGCATGCCGCTGCCTTGCCTTAGGTTCGGTCAAATGGGGGAGACACGCACGCACGCCAGCGCCCCTCTCTGGCTATCTCATTGTATCACAATTTCTTTTCATGAACACTATTCTGGAGCAAGGAAGACTTTAAGTCATAATGTATAGCCTCCATTTTTGCATAATTAACTGTCTATACAAATATATATACAACTATTAGCAACCTTATAAAAGCAATTGCCACGATTCTACCATATTATATTGTAATCAGAATATTCACTTACTCACATACAGCATTTCTATTTGTCGAAACATATGTCACTTA
Organism: Dendrobium huoshanense; assembly: GCA_016618105.1. NCBI lineage: Eukaryota > Viridiplantae > Streptophyta > Magnoliopsida > Asparagales > Orchidaceae > Dendrobium > Dendrobium huoshanense. The sequence goes on along the minus strand of CM028346.1, from coordinate 40,539,467 downwards.
TCATAAATAGAGATTGTATTTTTCATTTGTATTTATGATTAACAGAAGTTCAAAGAGCTATTTTGGTATGTAATGGTTACTTGTATTTGCCCGTAATTGTGTCCTAGAAATGAGATTTTGATTAAGCAAAAATTGTCAAGCCTTCTTTCATTTTATTTGGAGAGGTTCTTGTTTGTATTATGTCAATGCATTCCACCATGCACTTAAGGTTACTATTTTTCTGTTTAATAAATTGCCATAACTGGTCCTTGTGTTGTAGTTAGATATTACTAATTTGATTCAATGTTTACATGTCTTGCTTTGATAGAAGCTTCTTAGAACTTGTTTTCTAAAATATTCATGTTTTTCTTAGGTATATACGATAATCATGATGCTATAACTTGATATCTTTTAGGTAAAAGTGTAATTTGAAACTCTCTTTGTTTCATCTACAATGTTATGGATATACTCTTTTTCATGTATATATTCCTTACAACAAAACACTGACCTTCTATCTGTAGTAATTATACTATGACACCTCATATCATATGATTGAATATATGTAGGTTCAACTATATATTCGTTCATAGATTATAATGAGTCGGAATACAAATCCACTTCACTTGTGACCCCGATAGGTGATGTAGAGTGTAGATAGAAGCCTTAGGCACCACGTTTATACTAGCCTTCATTCTTCATGAACATATACATATAGCATAAGGTCGACATCCTAGGCTAGATAACATAGACATATGTTCACCATCCATACCCTATGCACCTTCTAATTGGCAGCCTAGGGTTAGGTTCTCTAACACCTTAGCATATGAGGTCCCATTGGATGAGGTAACCCATGTTTACTGACAAGGATCCTTAGGTCGACATTCGTCCAGTAGGTTATGTACATTGAACTCGGGATGATGGACAACCATGAGATCTTGACCGGGGACGTCATACCTATCAGGTAGGGTAGTTTGCAACTTTCAAACATCTATCTACCTAAAAATCCAACATACATTAGATGTTAACTTCAGTAACCTTATACACCAGGTTAAGTGATTAAGTTCTTTAGTTCTTTTTTAATATATCTCTTTATATACTGTTCATTTGTTTTATCTTTAACTATTCATACTTTATATCATTTATCATTTTCTTTTCATTATAAATTTTAAATCATTAATTGCAAACTCAAATCCAAAATAAAAATAAAACCCATTTGATTACAACTTTGACTAGAACTGAAAATTGAAACGTTTAGTTAGGAAATAAAATAATTGTCACTAGAACTTTGACCGACATTTCAAACTTTGTGTTTTATACACTAGAACTTCTCTGATTTTACATAAAAGGAAAACATAAACTGGTGTACGATAGACACTTGCATGCTTGCCTTGAGATAGTTCTCGCTAGTGTTTAGGGAAAAAGTTTTCTAACAAAATCCCTTTAACAACATAGAAAGATAAGTAAGAAGATATAAATGATAAAATCCCCACCACATTAACAGACCACCAGAAATAAAATATTAACTGCATTTAGTTTTAGAAGCATATGTCGATCCTAATCTTCTTCTTAAAACTACAACCCATCTTCTCTTGCACCTCATATGACCAAATATAATTTCAAAGCACTTAGTGGCGCTTAGTTGGCATTCCTATCTAGGAAGGATTATAAGTCTAGAAGAGTCGGACCTTTTAGCACCTCATATCTGAATTTGAGTCCTATATGGCTATATCATAACCACTAATCTCCTTGGCATTCTCTTGATATGGTGATCAAGAATATTAGTCTCAATTTTCTAATAAAATTTCAACTTGAACAAAATAAATATCGTTCAAAAATATTAAAGCTCAACTATAGGATAGATTGGAGCACTTCTAATTGGTTTTAGAATCCTAATGCTCTTTACTCTTATTCCTTTGATTCCATAAAGAACTACTCGATTTTGATCCTATTCCTTTTGAATATTCTATAATCCTCTGATCCTTGCCTTAAACTTTGAAATTCTAAAAATATTCGTCACTACTTTAATCGAGAGTGTTATCAGGAGATTAACTTTTCTTGGGATGTAATTAATCATAAGGGCTTGCTCTTATGGAGAACCTGTAACTCCATATAAAATAACCCTATTTTACTCTCGTAGGTATGAGAAAGATCTTTGGGAACATAGAAAGTCTTTCCAAAATCAATTTCTATTTTCAAATACCTTTGTAGTATTTCGTTATCATCTTTCAAGATGATACTATATTCTCTTTGTCGTATTTGATTGTAGAAATGACGCAAATTTTAAAATCCATGCTTGCTTTCATATCCTTTCCAGAATATTATGTTCATCTCCCAAGATGATATACTATTCTCATTGTTGCATTTGATTGCAAGAATGATAAAACTTCAAAAACTTATTTATCTTTTCAAATATTTCCATAGAATATTGTGTTCATCTTTCGGGATGATATTTTGTTCCTTTGATTGACAATATTTAACTAAATCAGCTCGGTATAACCCGATTTAACATAATTTGGACCACATTGATTTTATTTTAATTTAAAACCCACTTGATTAAATAAATGGAAGCCGATTGAGGTTATTTTAATTTTAAAATTGAGTATGAATTTGATCAAGTTCAATTATTTTCAAACTTAATTTTTATTTAAATAGATTTGATTTAAATTAAGCCCATTTGATTTAATTAACACTAATTTGATTCAAATTAACTTGAAACGAGCTGGCCAGCATCCATCGAAGTTGCTGACGTCGGATTGGGTTCGAGTTGGTTTAATTTGTGTTGATGTAATTTCAATTAATTCAAAGTGTATTAATTTGAACCGATCAAAGTTGTCGAGGTCGAATTGAACACAAGTCGAGTCGAGCCAATGGTCATTGAGTTGAATTGACTCGACATAGCACGATTTAAAATGATATAGATTGAATTAGCCTTCATTGACTTGAAGTACAATTTAAAATGATTTAGATTGAATTAGCCTTCATTGACTTGAAGTTGAATTAATTAAATTCAATTTGGTGTAAACCTATTCAATTTAGATCAAATCAATGCGATCGAGGTTGAGTCAATATTGTGTCATTCGGCATCCACTTAAGAGAAATCCTAGAGGTGACTTCTACACTACCGTAAGGAGCCATTAAGTTCTAGGATTTCCCTAAACTTGAGATGTGGCCGACAGAGGGAGGAGAGCTTTCGAGAGATCCGAAGGAACCAAGAGAGGAGGATGTTGCGTGCTTATAGAGGTCAATCTAGCAAAGATTGTTGCCATCCATACCTCTCACACTTGACCAAATAGAGAACATGCAATAGCCGACCGCCCTCTTGCCCTCTCACACTCGACCAGATGGAATACATGAAATAATCGAAGGGTCAGAAGAAGAGAAATTGACACATACAAATGCCGCCACTTTAGGTTCGGTCAAATGGGGGACACACACGCCACCGCCCTTTTCTCTCGCGTGTGCGACTCGGATAAATAGGGGAAAACGCACAAACCGGTCCCCTTGATGCCCTAAATGCATGAAGAGAGCTCAATTGCCATCTTGTCGTTCTGCTTACCTTACCTTATATTCCAAGCTATGTTTTTTTTAAGTAATTTTCTTGAGATTTTCATTTATGGGTTTTTTTTTCAAACTCGTTAGGAGAGTTTGAATATTGGACAGTGATTCATCTTAAACATCTAGTATTTAGGCTGTAAAATTGTATGTTTTCCCTTGTATTCATAAAGAAAAATTCTTTATTTGAACCATATGGCAGTGTATAGGTTGAATTAGGGCATGATTTTTTCAGCTAAATGTTAGATAACATTAAAGATTGGATTAAAGTTTATCTTGCTATGTTACATGGTTTTTCCACCCATACATGAGGCAAGTATAGAAATTCATACCTATTTCTTTATAATGTTTTGTAAGAAGTACTCAGATACAATTATTGTATGTATATTTTTAATCATTTAGATGTGTAAAAGTTGCAGAGAATCTTTGTTATCAGGAATGGAGTTCAACACATGATGCATTAGTAAGGTGGTAAAAGTTGAGAAATTCTCCCTCCTTGCTTGCATTCGAAGCATGCAATTGTTTAAACTTGAGATTATTCACTCCATATTATTGTACGATAAAAAGGAAGATAAATCACATAAGTGTCCTTTTGTGTAGGTTAATGTTGTAGAATATCTTTCGTTTGGGTTCATTGCTTTACCTTAGGTCTAAATCAATAATAAAGGGGGATTAGAATGACAAACATGAACATCCGAATTTTTTATGTACCAAATTATAAAAATTTCATTGGAGCTTTTGAAGTTTGGAGATATTAATTTATGAAATTTTTATTAGGAAAAATGAGAACGAGAACATTAGATCATGACGCATCTCAAATATTTAAAATTAGGAAAAGATTTTGATTTTTGTCCATATTTATGGGGAGTAAGGGTTTGCAAGACAACTTTTTTTATTAAAATTTATTTAATATTTATATCATATTATATTATTAAAAAAAAGTAAAAAAAAAAAAATCAGAGTAGGTGGCCTTAGATAGTTAGTAGGGCTGCAAGCGAACCAAACAAACTTGAACAATATTTTAAATACTCGATTCTTAGATAAACAAGCTTGAACACTAATGCGTTCAGCTCGTTTATGTTCGCGAACAACATCAGTTGATGTTCATGAACAAGCTCGTTAAAAAGCTCGATTCGGGTTCGATTAAAACTGCTTGATAAAAACTTAAATAATATGTTATTATAAAATTGATAAATATACATAATATAAAAACTTTAATTATAACATAAGAATATAATTATTTTTTATTAATAACAAGAAACATTTCATAATTGTCCATGTTTGTTAGATTGTTTGTTTAGGATGTTCATGAACAAATTTAAGGTTTGCTTGTTCAATAGATTGTTTGCGAAATATGTTCACGAACATAGCTTGTTTAAAGCTCGGTAAGCACTAAACAAACAACATGAACCGAACTGATTAAATTTTAATTGATTACATTTATTTAAATTTATAACTTAATTTAAGTTAATAAAGTTATTAAATTTAATTACTTTCTCCCTTTCTCTCTTTCCGCTCTCTCGCTCTCTAGGGCGTCCGTTTTTCTCTCTCTCCAGGCTAATACACCAAATGATTTGACTTAATTTGCACCTTTTTAAAATTTTCATAAACTAAGCTTTCTTTACTTAATTAGGTTTTAAACATACCTCTTTTAAAAATTCGGCCAACTCTATAAACACGTACTGTTATCAGCTATGGAATAAGAAAATGACTATTCACCTAATCCCCCTTCTTCTCTACGCTGCTGCTTTCTTCTTTAGCTTAGGTCGCGGACTCGCGGAAGCCAAAGGGGCGGAAGGCGGGAATCGGAAGTGTTTGACGCGTAAGGATTCAGCAGTTCAGTGGTTCAGACGAAAAGCTTTCTTCTAATCTCGTTGGAACGCCGAAAGCCTCCCGTTCACCTTCAGCGGCTCAGGGCGGCTTGCGAAGAGTCGGCGACAGTCGTCAGGTATGCTAACATTTTTCTATCTCTCGGCTTTTCCGGTTTATCTCCGTTTAAATGCTTAATCCTTTTTTTTTAATGACTTGCACAAATTTTCGCTGATTTCAGACACTTTTTGCTACTCGCTCTCCCAACAAATCAAACGGATCCGATCATCCAGGGTTTCTTCTTCGGACGGGAGGTGAGTTTTCAGCTTTTTCATTCCTCAAAGGAAACATTATTTAGTTTTGTTTCTTTTTTATTGTTATAATTATTCTAGCTATGCCATTATGTTTGTTTGCAAGAACTGCAAACCATTTTTCCCTGTTTGCTTCTCAAATTAAAACCCTAAGAAGAGTAGTCTAGTAGTTTTACAGAAAAAAAAAAAAAAAAAAAAAAAAAAAACATAAAATTAAAAAAAAAACAGAAAATTAAAAAAAAGCGAGCTTCAACAAATTTACGGTAAAAAACTGAGTAGTGACGCATTTTAATCGGTTTAGCTCCAGTGAAATAGTTAGTAAGAGGATGAACTAATATATTTTATTGCTAAGGATGAGGAGACTGATTTGAAATTTCTGGATTAAGTATCTTAGGGATTTTCACTGGCCTAAGGCAGTACTTCCTCCTCACAAAAATAAAAACAAAAAAAACAAAAGTATCTTAGGGGCACAGAGATGCACGAGCATGATCAGAAAAACTTACGAGTTCAAGACACGAGCGGCGCCGGCAGCTGTTCGAGCGGGACGTAGAGGACGAGAACACCTTCGGTTTCGAGACGGAGAGAAGACGAAAAACACCTGTCAGGCTTGGGAGACCAAATACACGACCTTAGGGCAGACGTTTGTTGTAATTACCTAATAAATCTTTTTGGGAAATATTCCAGTCAATTCGGTTTAATGATAGTTGAGTGATTAAATACACACATTATAGCTTCCAGTCAATTCGGTTTAATGCCTATGTTCCAAAACAGATATAAGGACAAATAGCAGCGGCTGCTAACTAATTAGTTAATTAACTGCATATAGACACTAATGATAGTTGAGTGATTAAAGTCTGACGCTAATTATGGTGGCGTGTTGGTCCGTATCTATTTCCCCATTTAAGGCTAATATCTCATTTTAATTGTGATTAACAGCTAACAATTCCCTAAACAATGTGATTAAAAGCCGTCTCTCTCCGTAGCTCTTTATCCTAATCATAAAGAGAATTTCATTTTTTTTTAAATTGTGCCACTTGGGAAAGCATGGGTCCGCCCCTTATTTAATCTTAGGCGTTATGATTTTGTGCTAATACAAATATGCTTATATAAAGGCCAAAGAATAAAATAATAATGGAAATGCAATAAAATAGAATATCCTCAATAATAAGGATATATTACATGAATAAATATGATATTTTTTACTATAAATGTTATATGACAATGAATAATTCTAATTATTCTCTTTTTGGTAAGTTTTAAAAAAGAAAGTTTATTGTCAACGCTAATGTTTACGATAGATAAATTGTGCTAATGTTTTACCTTTGTTGTTTAATATTAGGTTCCGTTTTGGATGATTTTTTTATTATTTTTTTAAATAGAGTTTTAGTAAAAAATAAATTTAAATCTTTTTAGATTAATCATATTATCATTTTTATTGTTTTTTTTTTATCACAGCATTCCTTAATTTTTGAGGGATGGATATCAAGTGCTCAAGGCATTATATAAATGAGCTACACCAACCCAGCTACGCCATCATCATGATCATCGTCTTCCTCTTCCTTGTTATAGTATGATGTCATATTCGAGATCTGGCCAAACTATGCAGAAGCCATGCGTCAAGTCCGTCAAGATCCGCGATCGGCCTCAACCAACTGCTGCTCAATATGCCTTGATGACCATGACAATGAGTAAGGGGAGGATAATCCATTGAGGCTTTTATCAGATTGCGGTATATGTTTCATGCTATATGTGTGGATCAATGGCTGCGATAACATCCAACTTCTCTGATGTGTCGCTCGTCATGCTTGGATGAGATCTCGCTTGAAACTGAACAACTACTATTTGACTCTCTCTTTGTGATTCTTTGCCCTTGTTTGATTGGGTTGGTGCTGATGGATAAGTTTGTTTAAAAGCATTTGTATGGAAAGTTTCAGAGCCAAATGCAAAAATCTCTCTAAAAAGAGCCCTGGATCACTAAGGCATTCCATTAATATGTTCATAATTGTGATATCAGTAGAAATAAATTGTCCGGCGAGTGTTAGCTTACTGACACAACAAGCTAGCAATTGCTTCTCAAAATTACCGCGTAATCATTAAATGTACTCGTTGATCTTTCTTTATCAAAATTATTTTCTTAGAGTATCAAATCTTTTCTGATTAATCATATATATATATTGACAGTATTCCTTAGTTTTTGAGGAGTATCTAAGGCCTCAAGGCATTAAATAAATGAGCTACACCGACCCGAGCTATGCTACCATTATCATTATGTTTCCTGCATGCTCAAAATGAAGAAAATTAAACAAGGACAATATGTCTCCTCCATTCATCATAATTCTCTTTATACTTAACAAAAGTTTCTTCGACTTAATTGTCATGCTCGCGTTGTTACTTGAATCGTATTCCAGCTTCATCTTTGAATACCTTGGCGACTATGATGATGAGGAAGGGGAAGATAATCCATCGAGGCTTTTGCGAGATTGTGGGTATGTATTTCATGTTATATGTGTGGATTAATGGTTGCGACAAAATCCAACTACCCCGATGTGTCGGTCATCATGCTTGGATGAGATTTCCCTTGAAACTTAATTTAATATTTTTTTAAAAAAATTTGAGGTCACTTCGACTTAATTTAATTTTTTTAAAAAAATTATATTATTTAGTGATCTTATTTTTAGTTTTAAATTGAATTAGCTCTAAATATAATGAAGATTTTCACAAGAGGTAGTTCTATTCTCATGATGATTTCATAAATTTTGAAATCAATATAATTTGTAGAATTTAAAAAGACATTTGCATTTTTGTAGAATTTAGAAGAAAAGCAGATCCTGTAAATATGTTCAGATCAAAAGCGTTCAAACTTCTGTGATCATCTTAGCACACAATTCACAACTCGTACACAAACCAATAAACTACCCGATCAAAACATCAAGAATTGTGGTCTATTTCACGAGAAATTATTCTGTGTGGAATCCGGATGTAGTTTTACAACTGTACTGTGGGGTACAGACTATGTACAAATATACACTATATGTTGTATGCAACTTTACATCCGGACTCCGCACAAAATAGATTGAAGAACAAAAATATCATGCGGATTGACCATCTTCAAATCACCTACGTATAAATGCCTAATGAAAGAGTAATATTAGATCAGTTAATGTTATTGTTGATATTGTAGAATTTCAATGAGAAACCCCTCTGCTGCACAAAACCTTGCCCTAAGACATCAGCTTGAATCGTATTCAAGCTTCTTCTTCTTGTTCAGATCAACATTAATGGTAGAATTCCCTTCACTGGAATGTTAAAAAAACTGTTTCTGAAAGAGAAGAAATTTGGAAAACATTCAAAGAGTAGGGGGTTACGTTTGAAAGCAAGGAATATCCATAATCATTAATCAAGCAATAATTTTTTAGATTTTCATTTTGATACGTCACAAAAAAAAAAAGTCTTGATAATGCACAAATCTTGAGGCATATTCAAGTTGGAAATTTCAACAATTAAATCAGATACTATCTAAACTTTGATTTCAGCAAACTTATAGTCGAACTAAATGCCTCAAAAATACGAACCCAACGACACCAAATTTGACTCAATCTAAGACAAAATTAATGAGTCCAAATCAAAGACTCGAAGCGTATTTGGAAGGTTCAATCCATAATTCATATTATCAAATTTCCAAATGTGACATGCTTGTAGTCAAATCGAGTGGCTCGACGAGACGAATCCAACGAGCCCAAGATCTCTGAATTCCGACATTGTTAAGGCAATTAAATAGTTAAAAAATGCTCTATGATTAGGAGAATCAATACGGTCCATCCGATTAAGCACTCTCCTGGCCCGAATCTTCTCTATATTTATGGGGTGTGCCACTCACAAAAATTTATAAATAGACAATCACTCTCTATACGAGGGGGATCTTAACTAGAGATTAGAGAGAGCTATGAGGCTTCAAGAGCTCCAGCACCACCGCTGGCGAACCCTCATCGATTGTCGTTGAACTACCACTCGACCGTCGATGATAGTCGAACTTCCACCCGACTGCTGCCGAACTTCAACCTGACCATTTTCAGATCACTGCTCGGTCGCTGACTGCAGCCGGGCTTTAACCCAACCATCGTCGAGCTACCACCAGGTTGCCGACTGTCGCCAGACTTCAGCTCGACTGTCGTCGGACTACCACCAGGTCACCGACTGTCGACAGACTTCAACCCGACCTTTGTCGGACCATCGTCCGGCCGCCGACCGCTACAAGACTTCCACCCGATCTCCGACCATTGTCGAACTTCAGTCTGACCATCGTTGGACCACTGCCTAGTAGCTGACTACCGCTATTTCCACCCAACCACCGGACTTTAGCTCGGTCATCGTCAGACCACCGCTTAGTCACCGACGACCATATTTTATTGGAGTTATACAAGACCAAATCAATTATATATCATTTCAATTTAAATTGAATAAGCGAATTTGCATTCATCGAAGTTAATTTGGCTTGAAATTAATTGAATTGAGCCGATTAATGTCAATAAAGTTAATTTGCACTTAATTCGAGTCTGGACACACTAAATTAAATCGATCGAAACCATCAAGGTGGGTAGAATTCAAATTGAGTTGAACAAATTTGGCGTCATCAAATCTAGTTCGTATAATCAAATTGTCTTCAATTAATTCGCATGTGGTTCAATGTTGATTTTAAGGAAAATTGATGAGGTCGATTACAAGCAATATTGAAAGGCTCGGATGATTGTAGCACAAGGTGACCTCTTACAAAAATGAGGTCAACATAATTTTTTACCAGTGAATAGTTATTCCCATTTTTCAGTAACGAAAACAAAATTTTAATCAAAATTTTTTATAAAAATTACATATTTTTTTTTAAAAAATTCAACTCGGATGATATTAGCTAAGTATGTCCAAAACTCTTTGGTAAAATCGGTTTACAAAACGGGCACCTAACAATCCAATATTCCCATTTATACTGACAAATACTAATTTCTTAAGGAAATATACTAGTGTTCAAAAATTATGAAAAAATTAGTGAAACTAAAATATAACAATATCTATGTTATGGTGAAGATGATTTGTGATTTAAACTTATAATAACTCTCTAAAGAATTTTTTTTACTGTTACAAGTAAAAATAGCTCTTTTAAAAAAATTAAGGGTTTTCACATCATATCCTACCCACCTTAAAAAAAATCATCATCGACATTTTTAGACCAAAGTAAGTCAGATTAAACCTAGATATAGCTATCTCATCTCAAATCAATTCTCTCAATTTAGCCATTGTTTATAAACTGCTTTGGAATTTAATTAACAGTAGTTTTCTAGAGTCCCTTTATTTAATTTATTTTTAAAGCAGACATTAGAACTTTCTTATTACATTTGTTATATATTTTTTTCTTCAGCAGTATATCAAGGCATTAAAAGAAATGACCTACATCGATCCAAGCTATGTCACAGCCATGGCAATCGTCATCATCTTACTTATCATTTTCATCGGCGTCAACTTATACTTGTTTTTCCGTCGTTCCACCGCTCCCCCTATGCTTGAGCTCACACTCGGAACCTGGCCTAACTATGCAGAAGCCATGCGTCAGGATCCGCGGGCAGCCTCCAGTGACTGCTGCTCAATTTGCCTTTCTGACTATGATAAGGAGGAGGGGGAGGATGATCCAGTGAGGCTTCTACCTGATTGTGGGCATGTATTTCATGCCAGATGTGTGGATACATGGCTACAGCAACATCGAACTTGCCCGGTGTGTCGATCGCGGGTGATGCACGGATGAGATTATGCTTGAAATTGAACAACTATTATTCTACTATATATTTGACTCTCTTTGTGACTCTTTGGCCTTGTTTAATATGGTTGTTGTTGATGTATAAATTTGTTTAAAAGCATTTGTATAGAAAATAGCATTTAAAAAAATGGTGTATGAATATTGGAGTTTAATCTTATTTGTGGAATGAAAACAAAGTATTGCTGCATATAAATCAAATGTGAAGTCTATTTAGTAAACAAGTAAAATTCAGGTGCTTGATATTTCAGCCTTTATGAATATTATATATAATTTATACATAATAAATAGACCTATAAACTTATATTATTTTTCATAAACAATAAAGAATGTATGAAAAGTAAAAAGTGTGTTAATGTGCAACGCAAAGGGTCCTAATCGATTGAATGTATGATGATAAAAGTTAATAAGAGAAGAAGAATTGGAGCATGAATTATCTTCAATTTTTTTCATTCGAGTTTGGAACCTTTTCTATAAATTTGAGAGGCTTAAGAATAAAATAAATAATTGTAGTGAATTAAAATTAATAATTAATAGTCGATATTAATAAAAGATAAATTAAACTCTAACTGAAGCAATTTTTTAAATTTTCGATCATTATAAGAGATTTAATCCTAAGCTCTAAATAAAAAACCGAAGTGAAGCTATTTTTCAAAACTTCAACAAGAAATACAGATCTTTGGCCAGCTGAAAAAAATACAATGATATCAATTCCAAACAAAATCACATCATTTTGCAAACAGTATATGCTTATTAAAATGTTGCAATGATCTTTTATGATCAAGGACTATATTTTAATCAAAGATTAAAATCTGTATTCAGTACTTATATATATATCTGTATATTTAGTTATTGAGATTTTGATTGGAGGTAGAGTTCACCGAACTACAAGTCTAAATTATTAGGTGCTGATGCCGAACGTCATTCGGAGATCAATCGGAATGGGCCACGTCACCTATGTGCTTGGTACCGCTCGTTACCGTACTGCGTCTCGGTACCACTGATATAGCGCATTCTGATTAGTCTCCGGAGGGTGTTTTGCATCTAGTCCCCGCACGGAATAATTTATGTGCGACATAAATTATTTGTTCTTGTTTGATTCTTGCAGCTGAATTTTTAGATTGATATATGTGCAGGAATCCATTTTTAGTTCTGCTTGAAGTGAGTCCTGTTTACTGCGGTTTAAATATTGAGCAAGAAATAATTTGTTCAGCCAGTGCTTACACGAAAAAGCTAGCAATTGCTTCTAAAAAATACTGTGTAATCATTAAATATACTCGTTGATCTTTCAAACATGAAGCAAATAAAGAAGCGGCCATGCAAACAATTATTATTCTTCAAATAACACATAAAAATCAAATATATTTAAGTAAATTTAACACATAGATCGAAGTACATTACTGTAGAACACTAAACAAGCTGCTTGTTAAAATAGCTGACAACACCGTGATAATATATGCCGAATAATATTAATAAATTGAAGGCAAGCAATTAAGCAACCAATGATCGATCTCTAGCTATTGTTTGTCCAGAACTTAGCCTGAAGTATTTCCACGGTCTTCTGATCAAGCTGGAAAGCCTTCTCTAAAATATAGGGAGAGATAGGCGGCTTTGATCCAAAGACTGCATTGGCAATGGTAATCACCCCCGGATTCTGGCTGCTGAGCCCGGAAATAGACACTGCATTTGTATTTCCAATGTTGAGCTGAAAGTGGATGAGACCTTGTGGAAAGACAAAGACATCTCCCTCATTAAGAACCTTTGTGAAGAGCTTGTTGTCCGGGTTATTGGATGCCACGAAGCCAACAGCAAGAGTGCCCTGTATCACCACAAGTATCTCGCTGGCCCTCGGGTGAGTGTGAGGAGGAATGAGACCATAAGGCGCAAAGTCTATGCGAGCAAGTGAGATGCCGAGTGTGTTCAAACCTGGGAGTTGCGTAACAAAAACAGGTGTCACCTTTGATCCCAACTGGTTTGCTGTGTTGCCGGGTTGGTTTAAGCCCGTGAAGAGGAAGTCGTTCTCGTTCACCAAGTTGGGGTCCTTGCAGACGAACCCATTCACAAATACTGCAAGATCATTATTTATTTACATAAGCATATATATGTATGTTCTGCATTGCAAATGATGAATAAATGAATGAATGCATGAGAGACATATATATAGATCGTACTGTTTGACGTGTTGTCTGCAACGCAAAAGTCTTGAAGTTGTGTGGGATCAGTGGCTATTGCAAGCGAGGAAGCCAAAGCAAACAAACCAAGAAAGAGCTGGAGGTCATGAGACATAGCCATTTTCCTTAATTTGTAAATATATGGCTGATCTCTCTCTCTCTTTCTCTCTTATACCAACCTTTACCTTGCTTGTGGTGAATTTCCTTTAGGGTGTATAGGATTATATATAATGTGCTATCTAGAGAGATCGGCAATGCTTGGAACTTTCATGGGAAGAACAAGTCTTAAATTCACTTCTCCTCATGAGATACAATGAACTTCAAGAGTAGCGAAATGGTCTTCAACTACTTGCAGATTAAACATGGTAGCCGGTAATTAATGACCAAATCAGCTAAGAACTTCATGAACGATTGCATGTTAGGAGTTATTTGTTATTGAAAGCAATTAATGTTTGGTGTTGATTTCCTCTTTTGATTACTTTTCCATTTAAACTTGTTAAATACTAGCCCTACTTGCTACGTACGTAGAAAATAGACCCTAATGCCTATTAATATTTTAGTTTATCGGTTCTGATCATAGAGAGGTTGGACTATTTGTATTCTCACAATGATTGCTATATCATTGTGAATTGTTGCAGCAATTGCATTATTTGAGCCTAAAGGAAGTATGTCCATGCATTTCTTTACATCTTAATTAATAGGCTCGTTCACATCAAAAAACTGCATTGCCAGCTTCTTAATTAGTTGGTTCTGCCATAAGAACTTTGTTCAAATTTTAAAATCTTACTGTAAGAGTGCTTTCTTCTTTGAGCGTACAACAACTCATCTTTATTATTTGTGATCCTCTTCTCAACATTCTTAGTTATTCTAATGAGAAGTAAATAAGCTCAGCTTCCTAACTTACTAATTAAGTAGATTAGATAAAAAATAATTTTGATTTCAAAGTTATTCAACAAGACACCTATAACATACATTGGAGACTAAAAATAATTTCAATGCCCCCAAATCACATGCAAAATTAAATCATCGATAAAATTATTGGAAGCGTACTTGAATCCATTGAAAATGCAGAATTGAAGTTTTGAGGTTTTCATTCTACCACGTTTGAAGCAGTGTTATTCAAGAGAGCGAGAGATCCCTTATTTTCATTCAAGATGGAAATTAAGAAAAATGAAAACTTAACTGCTTAAACTCTGTATCACGATCCTATTTATACTTTAGGGTATTTATTTTATTTTACCTCTTCATTAAAATAAAATAATATATAAGGTTTTATTTACAATATTTAATTCCATACAATTTTTTTGAATTGTAATATATGATGGCCTAATAACTCAAACAATAATGCCCTAGTTCGGGATGGTGTCGGGTCGTCGCCCTGCTGACGCAAGTCTATAGCTCTGCCTCGCGGGAGAGGGGGCCAGCGTGATCCATTATGGGAGGCCGGCAGCCCTTGCCGTCGCCGGTGTCGCGGGAGTGGTTCGGCCAGTGGGATCAAGAGTGGGAGACCGGCAGTGTCGCCGGTCTCTAGCTGGCCTGGTTCACGTGGCTTTGCCGAACACTGATTTTCCACAGCATATTTGAGCTATCAGTTTCCTGGAGTTCCCTAGCCAATCTCTGTCGGTGGTGCTTGGCTTCTTCCTTCGCATGATGAGGGAAGTTCTTTTTCCCTTTCTTTTTCTTTGTTTTTTGCCGTAATGGCGGTTTGTTGTTCTTCCGATCCTGGCTTTCTGGATGGATCAGCTAGGTCCCATTCATTTTTGGAAGCTTTAACGGGTTCATCTCCTGGTAGATTTCATGATCTTATACGCTCTTCTTTCCATGGCGTTCCAGCTCTTTTGGTTTCGGAAATTTTTTTCTCTTGCCGAACCATTTAAGTTTTCGCTTGATGGCTTCTTCCCTTCGCGGCGGCCTCCGCTTCCGTCGATTCAATTTTTTTTTTCAATCTTCGTTTAAATGGCGCTTTCTCTGTGACCGTGTTTGATTCTTCTCATGTTCTCATTAAGCTGGAGAATGATCAAGACTATAGTATGGTGTTTTGTCATAAGTCTTATCTAGTTTTCAATTGCTTCATGAAGTTGTCTAAATTGTCTCAATCCGGTGACATTGGGGATGAGTCTCCCATTGTCCTAATCTGGATCTCATTCCCTAATTTGCGACCCCATTTTTTCTCTCATTGTATATTGCATGGATTGGGTCTTCTCTTTGGTAACCCGCTGAAGGTGGATAATGCCACCGCATTGGGGTCTCGCACATCTGTTGCCCGTGTGCTGGTGGAAATTGATATTACGAAGAAATTTGCGGACAAGATTTGGATAGGACCTGAGAAATTAGGGTATTTTCAGCAAGTTACTATGGAGGATTTTCTCTCTTTTGTCCCAAATGTAAGCGTCTTGGTCATTCTTTTGGTGACTACCGACCTACTCTTGATGCTAGCTTGCATGCTACTCCTTTGTCTAAACCGAATTTTCGGGTTTTTGATGTTAATGACATTCATGTTGGTAATGGGGATGTTAATGATTTAGGGGATACGGGTCTTATCCTTCCTAATCCTATTCTTGCTGATCTGTCTCCTATTGTTTTACCTCCTCTGTGTCAGGACAGCTCTGTGGCTGTGTCTCCCGTATATTTGCCCGTTATTGGTGATGTAGGAGTTGAGTTAATTCCGTCTTGTCAATTTCAGTCTCCGGTTGTCTCTACTTCTGTTGTCAGGATTTATTCGAGTGGCTCTCCTGTTCTTCTGGTGGAGCCGGCTGCAGTGCTGGATTCCCCTATCCATGCTATTAATGGTTCTATTGTGGGTGTGCCTTCTGCCGGTGATATTTCGATTATGGGTGATGATGCGGAATTATCTGTTGATTGTGGTTAGGAAACCTTGGTTGCTGTTGGGGATGAAGGTAGTTTGATGCCTCTAGTGGATGTGCCTGTCTCTATCATTTCTAATGCTAATATGTTAGTCCATGTTGCTAGAGATGTTAAATGGCAATGTGATTGGCTACATGATGACATGGCTATTGATAGTGGGAAGGACTTTATTAATAACACCCTGGATACGGGCTCGCTCGATAATTTTGTTAGGCAACGTAAACGGAATTCCAAGAAGAAATGATTTTCTTCTTTTGGATGGTTTGGGTTGTGCTATTTTATTCTTCCGATTTTGTCTTTCCTACTCTCAATTTGCCTTGCTCCTACTTTTCTTTATTTTAGCATTTTGTAATTCTATTGTTGTGGCCATTTTTTTGGTCTTGTCATGTATCTTTCTATCTTAATGGAATTTTTTGTTCTTAAAAAAAAAACAAAATTAAATTGATATCATATAAGTTAAAAAATAATTTAATTTTTTAAGTAGATCATGCTTTTTATTGGCTTAATTTTAGATAGCTACTAATATATATATATATATATATATATATATATATATATATATATATATATATATATATATATATATATATATATATATATATATATATATATATATATCGAATTTTCCTAATAGCGGGTGCTATTGAAAGGCAAAGGCATGCAGCGATGGAGGGGGGCAACAAATGAGGAAACTTCACACATGTCGTGTATTTTGAATTCTTACAAATCAAACAAATTTCAAATATATTAAAAAAGAATTAAGTTAGAAATTCTAACTCCCTCAAAAAAACTTCACATAATCCTCTTTTCTCATAATTCAATAACTAATGTTTCATTTGGGATATCTTTTTTTATTGTTTTCTAAAACAACTTTTTTAAATAAAAAAGATATAAAATTATAATATAATTTAAATAATATTTTTTTAGGCCAAAACTATACAATGCATAATTAAATATCAATTAAAATTTATAAAAAAAATAAGTATAATAATTTATCTATGGATAAATTAGAATTAGAATGCTAATTAAAATTATTAAAATTATAGAATAATTTATACGGATACAATAAGCATATTTTAAACAAAACAAATTTAAATTACTTCTATCCATAAAATTAAAGACTAACCGGCACGCATAATCAACATAAATAAGCTATCTTTGGATTAATTATATACATGATTAAGATTAATTACTTTGTTTAAGGGAAGCATTTGGACGATTAATTCTTGGTTTAGGTGAGGTTGTTATTAATCTAACTTTCCTAATAGAAAGAGTAGTTGGTCACTAAAGCCAGAGTATTTATATTAATTAATCAGTAAATACCAATTCAAGACCTCGTGCTGCTTTGAAACTGTTATGTAATTAATTACTCAAATAGGATACTGACTTAATTAAAAAATTGGAAAAAATTGTGAAAAAAAAAATTCAAAACAAAATAGCAAAAATACGATAATTAAATTATTATAAATTAAAATTTTTTAGCTAAAGGGTAATTAAGAAGATATTACAAGTCTTAATCCTACCAAAAATAGGGCTATCGCAGCACAATTTTTTACCAATCCCAACAGTTTTAACTGCTACTATTTTTATTGTAGCGGTTTTAGAATCCCTATACTTCCGCTGTGATTGTAATACCCTGCAATGACATTCCGCAACGGTTCGAGGACCAGCGGGGTAGACATGCTTACTTTAGCAGCTATTCTAACCAGTGCACATATCCAGAATTGTACCAATTATAACCGCAACAAATACTCTCAATGAAAACGATGTCCAGTAAGGTGGTGGTTTTAACAGCCACCATTCTGGAATATAGTAGCGGATATAACTGCTACTACAGTCAGAAAACAAATATGAGATATTCAGTCATATATAGCAGCGGTAGTTATTATAGAAATACTGATTCTTTTATTTGGAAGAGACTTTGCAATATTAAATGGAAAGCTGACAAGTACATTCAATGGGGTTTAGGACAAGGTGATGTTTTTTTCTGGCAAGACAACGGGTTAGGCTACTCGTCTATTGACTCTTTACTTAATACGTGTTCTTTAAGCAATATCAAAGTCTCCTCTTTTATCACTAATGACAGTTGGGATATTTCTAAGCTTTTGGAGATGGTTTCTCCTTTCATTGTTGAGAAAATTTTAAAAATGCATGAAAAAGACATTATTTTATGCTCTCTCTCTTCTTCTGGCAAATTTATGTTGAAAGAAGTTTGGGATACTTTTAGAAGCAAGAACGATATTTCGGTTTTATTTTCGGCTATTTGCCATAAAAATTTTCCTCTATCTTATTCCATATTAGTTTGGAGATGCATTAAAGGGTACATTCCGGTTGACTTTATGCTTCAAAAGAAAGGTATCCATCTTACCTCTAAATGTTTTTGCTGTTCTAACATTGAGAGTATTGATCATCTTTTTGTTAGTGGCTTAATTGTGCAAAAAGTGTGGAACTTCTATGATATTCTAGCCAATAAATCGCTTCACACTTCTTATAACAATTTTAATTCGGTTATTAAAAGTTGGGTGAATGTCTCCAAAGCTCACATTTTTAATCTTATTGTCTGGTACATTTGGAAAGAGCGTAATGAGGCTAAGCATCATGGGATTAAGATGGATGCTTCTATCATTATTTCTAATGTGAAGCATAAAATTTGTCAGCTTCATTCTTACAATCTTCTTTCTATTAACAATTTTAGAAACTGTAAGGATTTTGCTAATAACTTGGGTCTTACCTTTTCTGATATTTCTATTAATTCTTCTGATAAAATTGTGAAGTGGATCAAACCCAAACCTCCTTATATAAAGCTTAATTCTGATGGATCGGTTGGTCCCAATGGTGCTGGTGCAGGTGGGATTATTAGAGACTGTATTGGTAATGTTATTGCTGCTTACTCTGCCCCCATTCAAAGTTGTTATGCTAAATATGCTGAGCTTAATACTCTTTTATACGGGCTGAATATATGTACCAATTTGGGTTTTGATTTCATCTGGATTGAGGTGGATGCTATGCTTCTTATTCAAATTATTAACAATATTATCCCTGGCAATCCGAACAATTTCTATCTCATTAAGAAAATTAAGCAATCTCTTTCTAGTTTCACTTACTATATTTCTCATATTTATCGTGAAGTTAATGTTTGTACCGATTGGTTAGCTAAAAGAGGTTGCAATATTCATAATTATGAGGAGTTAGACCCTAGTTGTCTGCATCCTCAATTACAAGGAATGATTAATTTAGATAAATCTGGATTACCTTATTTTCGCCATGGTTGATTTCTCTGTTTGTCTTCCTGATTGGTTTTTTCTGGTTTTCTATTATTTACACTCTTCCTGCAGTTTTCACATATCCCGTAGTGTATACTTCAGACTGGGTTTTTTTTCCTGATGTTTTTCACTATGCCAATCTCGTATCCTTTTTTTATTCTTCGATTTTCAATTTTGTTGACTGGCAGATTTTTGTTGAGGGCTGTTGTTTTTCTTTGGCTGATGTTGTCTTTCATTGTGCCTATGTTGTCTCTGTTCTTTACTTTAATATGGTCCAGTCGATTACCATTAAGTTTTCTATTTGCTGGAATTGTTGTATTTGCTGGCAGATTTTAGTTCTGCGCTACTGCACTATTTCGTGGTTGAATAATTTTATGGCCTATGTGTGTTCGGGTGATTGCTGGAGGTGTAATATTTTTCTGTATTTTTGTATCAATTGGTTCGATTCTGGGAAGATGAGTAAGGAGATTAATCTTAAGTTCATGTATTTGAATTGGAGTTATATGATCATGTTTTCTGTCCACTATTACAAGTCCTTCAACTATGACATTTTTAAGTTCTTTTTGCCTAATTTCACTTTTTGGAGAGTGCCTTGCAGGATTATTTCAATTTTGGATTATGGGAGCTTCAATGTGCGCAAGATACTCCTTTTTTGGTTTATTTTCTTGCTTTGCTGTGTTCTTCTTCTTTTTTGCAGGAAGATAGTGCTGAACGAGAATCTTCTTATCTTCCTTTTTTTGGGTGCTGTCTGCTCACAGCCCGAGTATTTTTTTAGTCTTTTATTGTACTTTTAGGAAAAGGAACCACATGCTCGTAGGTTTTATTTTTTTTTTGCTTGTAGCTCGTTCGAGCATTATTGAGCTAGTGGATCCTTTTAAGGACTTTGTAACCGCATTTTTGAAATTAACGCGTAGGCCCCTCTGCGGGTTTTAACCAAAAATATAGCAGCTGTAGTTATACATACATGACTAAAATAAGGATATCGTTATCACGTACCCAATTGCAAGGACATAATTGCAGATATCATAAACTGACCCTAATTCGTCTACATTCTTGACCATGAAATATCAAAAGATTAGGGAAGCCATTAAAAATATATATTTTTTAAAATTTCTAGTACAATGCTGTAATTTTATTGTCTCAACCTACTGATTAGATTAAATTTATGTGCTCCAAATGGAAAAAAAAAAAAAACACCTATGCTTAACCATTCTGCCAACCTAAGTAAACTTACAGTCTGCCTAACCAAAGCTAAGAAGAAGTAAGGATCATATATGCAAGAAATGGAATCCATTCTCACCTCAGAAATTTACTTTGAGTAAGAAAAAGTAGAAGAAGAACGAGCAAATGCCATCAGTGCAATTAGAGCCATAAGAAATTTGTTAAGTTTATTCATATGAAATACAAAGGTGGTATGTGAACATGTGCCAGACAACGATAGAACAAATAAGCAATTTCTCATAACTATTTTCATGCGTTGTGAAATCAACTGCCTTAATTTTGTTTTTCAGATTTTGATGAAAATGCATTAAATTCTTTTATGATCGATCTAATTATAAGCTCAAACTGATTTTAAATTTCGATTATTAAACCAAACTTTTACAACAAAATAAGAACAAAGTAGTAAAAAAGCAAAGTCATAAATCCTTCTTAACAATGGCTTCTAACACTACAAAACCTCAATAATGCAGAACATGTTAGATTTGATCCTCATTATCATGGTCATTAATGCCCAAAGTCGGCCTCCTCTCCCTTAAAATTTAATTTTTTAAGAGCACAACAATAATAGAGCTTGATCGTAATAATCAACAATTACATCGGTATTTCTTAAATCAACAACAATTAAACTAAATGTGATAATGAATATTGATAATAGGTGCAGAAATAGACTTTTTTGCTTTTGATGGAGTATGTTGGAAAGACTTTTGATCAAATACAATGACTCCAGCTTGAGCCACAACCCACTCTTGTGTGGTTGTTTCTATAAGGATTTTTTTATCCAAGACCTCTGTCAATATCTTGTTATCCAAACACAATCGAATTTCTAAAAAAGATTTTCATCTATCATTGCTTTGACTTCTTCACTTACCATGCAAAATCAAAATGCCTTGCATGTTGGTTCTCTAAACGAAAAAAACTCTTTGACGAATAAAACTTCTTGATCTCAAATTTCATGGCCATCGATCTTTGCCACGCTCTGACCGAAATTTGTTATAACTAAAATATCAAAACTCAATACAAAAGTATCACCAATGGAGGACGGACAAATAATGAGCGTTGGATTAAATTTTTGAAAATAATCAGTGTCGGTTTACATCAACAAAACAAGAAGAAGAATGAGAAAAAGACGAAGAGGAAGAACCAGAGGAGACTCACAATGAAGCCAGCCAGATGTTTCGTCATGTGAGGAGAATACCGAGCAAAATGCGAGCGGGATGTGCGGTTTGATCCTCTCCGATAGTGCGACACTCCGTTCGCTCTGCTTGAGTCGTGCGCAGGAAGGAAGAGGGATCGGAGACGAAGCCTTGAGTGCTCCGCTTGAGTCGCGCGCAGGAGGAAGAGGGATCGGAGACGATGCCTTGAAAAAGTTCGTGCGCATATATTGCAAATTAGGGCTTCTGGCGGAGCTTTATAAATTAGGTGTTATTTGCATCGGTTTAAACCGGTGCTAAAAGAGGTTTTTAGAAGCGGTTCAAAAACTGCTCCGAACAACCGGTGCAAAAAATCCAACTTTCTAGTAGTGATCAGTGATCACCTGTTAAACTTATTTGTTTAGACAGTAGCAAATTTGATTGAAAATATAGATTAAGGCAGGGATTTTGTTTTTTTCTTTTTAAACATATGTAAGATATAATTAAGAACTAATTTCTCTTTATTTTTTATCTAATTTCTCTTTATTTTTTTATGAGAACTTGGTATCACAGACACTATATTAAATGCTTTGTTTGAGACAATTTTCTTACTGTTTTTTAAATTAGATTTCTAGCACCAATTTTTTAGTTTTTTAGAATCAAATTAAATAATTTTTAATTGTGCATTTAGTCCATAACCAAATTAAGAAAGATTAACAGAAAAAAAAAAAACACACAAACACACTTTTCTGCAATTGCAATAACAGAATTATTAGATCCATATTAAATCACATGAGATTTTTAAATAAAAATTTATGAAGAAAATTTAGGTCAAATATTCTGATTAAATTTTAAATTATGATAGATTTTAAGACTTTTAAATTTAATTAAAATATGCTTTCACAAATTTTATTTTCTAAATAAAATGTCTATGTAATCGTATGGGAGATTCCTGGATGAATGATTATTTACTTGCTTATATTGAGAAGAATATATTTAATAGTATTGATAATGAATTGATTGTACAACGGTTTCATAACACTGGGCCACACAAACCCAGATAGTGAGAGAACCCCCTACAAGGCAAGAATCCCCCAAAGAGCCCAACAAATAGAATTAATCCCTTGCATTTTTAGACTGTCACCTCTAATGGCTACCACTAGAAACCACCACCACCATTCCCAAACTTCTATATGTATTTAACATTGTTATTAGGTTTTAATAGTTTGCCCGTGAATATCAGATTTATGCAATCCCTATAAGGAAATAAAATATTTATTCTCAAATAATCTCATACTCTTCAACTAAGAGGAAATGAGGATCTTTGTACTTCCTGTTATATATTGGATCATTTAATTGGGCCAAATCCTTACATATTTTTTACTTTACCAATTTTTCATATAAAAATTTTTCGGCCTCCTGCAAATATTTTTTGTAAGTGCTGAATTTTTGACAAATTTTCTAGCGCGTAACAACTGATTTGATCATTAATTAATTACTGGCTACCACCATGACTAATTAACAACTACTTTAAAACCATTTCAACATAACTGAATGTGTATCTAATAAGAAGCAGGTAAATTTAAGACTTGCTCTTCCCATGACAGATTCAATGACTTGTAAACTTGGAATTAACTCCATCTCGAAGCATTGTAGATCTCTCTAGCTAGCACCCTATATATACTCCCATACAACCCATAAGCAATTCACAAAGCAAGGACTTGTTAGTTAAGCCAGTTAACAGAGTGAGAAAGAGAGAAGAGAGAACACAAAGAGAGAGAGAGAGAGATGGCTAAGTCTCATGACCTCCAGCTCTTTCTTGGTATGCTTGCTTTGGCGTCCTCGCTTGCAATAGCCACCGATCCCACACAACTCCAAGACTTTTGTGTTGCAGACAACACGTCAAACAGTAGGATCTATATACATTTCTCTCATGCATTCATTCACAATTTCTTACTAGTTGATTAAACTTTTT
This sequence comes from Dendrobium huoshanense, assembly GCA_016618105.1. NCBI lineage: Eukaryota > Viridiplantae > Streptophyta > Magnoliopsida > Asparagales > Orchidaceae > Dendrobium > Dendrobium huoshanense. The sequence goes on along the minus strand of CM028346.1, from coordinate 40,515,394 downwards.
TTAAATTTTCATCATTTACAAAGCAGAAGAAGCAAATGCTTATGTAAACATATATATGTAATGATCTTGCAGTATTTGTGAATGGGTTCGTCTGCAAGGACCCCAACATGGTGAACGAGAACGACTTCGTCTTCACGGGCTTGAACCAACCAGGCAACACAGCGAACCAGTTGGGATAAAAGGTGACGCCTGTTTTTGTAACCCAACTCCCGGGATTGAACACACTCGGCATCTCACTTGCTCGCATAGACTTTGCGCCTTACGGTCTTAACCCTCCTCACACTCACCCGAGGGCCAGCGAGATACTTGTGGTGATACAGGGCACTCTTGTTGTTGGCTTCGTGGCATCTAATAACCCGGACAACAAGCTCTTCACAAAGGTTCTTAATGAGGGAGATGTCTTTGTCTTTCCGCAAAGTCTCATCCACTTTCAGCTCAATACTGGAAATACAAATGCAGTGGCTATTTCTGGGCTCAGCAGCCAGAATCCGGGAGTGATTACTATTGCCAATGCAGTCTTTGGATCAAATCCACCTATCTCTCCCTATATTTTAGAGAAGGCTTTCCAGCTTGATCAGAAGATAGTGAAAACACTTCAGGCCAAGTTCTGGATGAACAATAACTAGAGGTCGATCACTTGGGTTCTTGCTTGCCTTCTATATACCACACAGTTGTCAGCTTTTTTAACAATAATACAGTTTCTGCAATCTTGTGTAATAATGTAAGCTTCTATGTGTGTTGATTTTACTTAAATAAGTTGAGTTTTTTTATGTGATATTTGAAGATGAGTGCATGAATGATCATCTCTTTGTTCGTTTCATGTTTGAAAAATCAATAAATATTTTTAATTAAGACGTGATGTTCCCTCTATTACCTTGCTCTTCCTTATAGCTTTATGCACCTATGTAGTTTGGCTACCTAATTAGTCATAAAAAGAGCTTCTAAAATTAGTTTTGAAAAAAAAGTAACAGAAAACATTAAAATAAATTTTTTATAAGATAAATTATAAATTTGTTAACTGTTTTTAATATGAGTGCAATATAAATTTTAATTGATTATTCATATATTATATTATCTCAAAATAAATTCAACTGAATTGATATTTATTCTTATAAATATTTAAATTTATTTAAGAAAACATAAATTAAATTTTGCCATTTATTTATTTATTTTATTAATAACAATCAAATTCAACAATTTTTAATCATGCATTTAGTCCTTAACCAAATTAAGAACGATAAACAGAAAAAAAAAAAAAAAAAAAACTCACTTTGCTGTTATTGAAACTGTGAGGACAAACTCCTCTTGACCTTCATGTTTTTGCAATTGCCATAACAGAATTATTCAATCCATATTAAATCACATGAGATTTTAAATAAAAACTTATGAAGAAAATTTAGGTATGATTATGGCATGATTGTGTTAATTTTTATTAATTAATCTAAAATTTATTGTTAAAAAAATTATTATTATTTTTTAAATCAAAATGAATTATCAGGTTGGGTTCAAATCATTCAGGTTGGTAGAGTGGGTTGGGTTCAAGTTCTTTTTTTTTACACATTAAATGGGTTGGATTCGAATCAATTTCATGTCAGACCCGAACCCAACACATTGAGTCATGGACCCATTTAAACACCCTCTACTTAAAATCACAATACCTCCTCCCCCTTGGGGAAGTAAAAATCTCTCTTCGGCAAACACTTGAAAACTCATCACTTCAATATTCCCTCAATTGGCTTCCTATTTCTCCTTTCATTTCCTATTCTGTGTATTTTGTTTTTTTCCATCAAGTTCTTGGATTCTCATTGATCATTTGAATTATCTTCATTTTTGTGTCGTCTTTGTCACTTTTTAATGAGAACTTTGATTAAAGAACGTGTTTGGTAGTATCTTTTTTTTTTTTTTTTTTGTTCATAAGTCATTAAAGAGCCCATTAGTTAGTCAACAATCATTGTTTCTAAATATTTAACTTCCTCAATAGCTACAACAATATACTGAAATTTTTCATTTACTGATAGTGAGGTTAGATTATTTGCATTCTCACAATGATTGCTATATCATTGTAAGTAATTGTTGCATTTCTTTACACCTTAATTAATAGGCTCGCTTGCATCAACAAACTGCATTACCTGCTTCTTGATTAATTGGTTCTGTAAGAACTTTGTTCAAATTTTTAAATCTTACCGTAAGAATGCTTTCTTATGTTGTCTTCTTTGAGCGTACAACTCATCTTTATTAATTGTGTTCCTCTTCTCAAAATTCTTTGGTATTCTAATGAGAAGTAAATAAGCTCAGCTTCCCATCTTACTGAGTAAATTAGATGCATAGTAATTTTGATTTCAAAGTTATTAAACAAGACAACTGGGCTATGATACCAGATACATTGGAGAAAAATAATAATAATTTCAACGCCCCCCAAATTACATGTCAAATCATCCAGAAAATTATTGGAAGCATATTTGAATCTATTGAAAATGCAAATTGAGTTTTTGAGGTTTTCGGTCTTCCACATTTAAAGCAGCGTTCTCCAATAGAGCGATAGTCCCCTTATTTTCATTCAAAATGGAAAATAAGAAAATGAGAACTTAACCAATTAAACTGCGGACTACGACCCTATTTATACTTTAGTGCATTTATTTTATTTATCTCTTCATTAAAATATAGATCTCTACACAATATTTAATTCCATAAAAAATTTCTATTTCAAAACAATTTTGTAACAAAAAAATGCTTTAGAAAACAATATGAAAATTGTCTTAAATAAAACCTAAATTTAAAAATTCTTACATTTGGCTTACTCTACACTACTAATATTCAGAACAAAACAACCCATTGGAAAATTTGAAATTAATGTCTGTCAAACTATACTGAAACTTTGAAATATTTAAATATCATTTAAAATTTATAAAAAAAATAAGTATAATAATTATGTATAGATAAATTAGAAATTGAATGTTAATTAAAATTATAGAATAATTTCTACAGCTATAATAAGCATATTTTAAACAAAACAAATTTTAATTATCACTATCCATAAAATTAAAGAGTAACGGGCACGCATAATCAACATAAATAATCTGTCTTTGGATTAATTTTACATGATTAAGATTAATTACTTTGTTTAAGGCAAGTATTTGGACGTTTAATTATTGGTTTAGATGAGGTTGTTATTAATCTAACTTTCCTAATATAAAGAGTACAGTTGGTCACTAAAGCCAGAGTATTAATATTAATTAATCTGTAAATACGAATTCAAGACCTTGTGCTGCTTTAAAACTGTCATCATTGGTCCCGCGGTTCTGGCTGATTTGTGTGGACGAACGGGCATCGGAGAAGACGAAATCTCGACCGTCCAAATCAAATAGATTAAAACGACAATCGTGATTTTCTCTTCCTCGCGTACACACCGAAACCCTAGGAAAATATTTGATCTTAAACACCCGATATAATGAGCTAAATGGTTTCAAAATTTAAACAGAAGTATAAAAAGACTGTAATAAAATTTTTGAAGAGTTCCTAAGGTCATCTCCAACCGAGAACTCTATTTTTCACGTCAAAATAGCGCAAAAAGCAAAAATGGCGTGGTGCTGCTCAAATCCAACGCCATTTTTTTGCTTCTGCGTCAAGGTAACGACCCTTCTCCTTTCCCGCATTTTTCCGGTTGACAGAGAAAAATGGCATAGGTGAACAGTGCAACGCCAATATTGGCGTTGCACTGTTCACCCGCAAGCAAATGGAGGACTTTTTGGCGTTCGGCTGGAGCGAAGGAATGATGCCAAATGCTCGTTTGGCGTTCGGTTGGAGATGCCCTAATACTTTTGATGTAATATTCACAGAGTTATTTAGAAACATACTTAGAAGCCAAGGGCTCGAGTTTTACCTCTGCACAAGCGATCTCAGAAGGATTTTAATGATTCTTTTTCTTCGTATGGAGGTCCTCTGCCACTTTGTATAAGATCTCAAACTCGGAAAAACAACGGATGAGAAGTTCGATTTACTGGAACAGATGATCTCTCCGTTGCCTCCTCCTCTCGCCGGCGGCAGCTTTCAAACAACGGTAAATCGTCTGGGAAATGTGCAGAAGACTATAGGGAAGCAAATGGATACTTAAAAAGGTCTGGAGAGATGCTAGGGTGTGAGTCTGAACGGATAAGATCAATCAGAACTATTTTATTTTTCTGAATTTAAACAATAGTGTTTATTATTGTTTGTATACATTTCTTATAAACTAATATGTAGAATGTAGTGTAAAATTTTTTATTATTAACTTGAAAAAATGCATAATTAGTTTGGATCTGCATATATTGTTGTGGAATTAGGAGATATTTTAATTGACTATGTTTACTTTAATTTTATTATGGATTATTTATGATAATTTTTTTATTTTTATAATTTGAATAATTTTTTTGGGTGATGTTACTTGTAGTCGCAGTTTCGCAATAAAATAGATGATTTAAAATTTGGCTTCTATTATGCTCGTGCATAATGGGCAATTGAGTGTGAATGAGCAGTTTTCACCAATGTATAACGAAGGTCAAACTCATCCAATAAAAGTCCTGAGAAATAGAAGTGTAGATCAGCTGAAGTTACGAGTCTTAAGGGCATGTAAATATGATATATTAAACACCAAAGTAAATTTGATATGTCATCCCATTGGAAATGATTTTGTTGCACCAAAAGTTGATGATAAGAAGCATGTGAAGGTTTATTAGAGAAAGCATCTAGTGAAGCATTATCTTTATGTTTAAGTTCAAACGTCAGACACTGAGGTGATGGATGTTGAAAATAGAAACGTCCGTATGACGCAGTCCTATAACTTGATATTCCTAAAGGACGTCGAATAAGTCATTTTGAAATTGCAGAAGTCAATGAGCATATGCAGTAAGTGTTCCACAAATTTTATTTATGTTTTATATGTCATAATTATAATGCTGAGTGATAGTATGTTCAATAAGTTCATGAGAGATGAAGTTGATATAAATATTGCAGCACCATCAACACAATCATCTTGGCATAACTTTGATGAAGAGGAAGGTGTTGGGTGTCATATGCCAATATTTGTCGAAGGCTATGAGACAATGAATAGAGATTATAATGATGAGCTTGATGATAATATAAAAGAATATTCTTCTGATGCAGTTTTTCCTAACACAATAGATTATTATGCTATGCAAAACTTGATTATAGACAGTTGTCTAAGGTCTAAAAATGCAGAAGAACAAACGATTTGTAATACTAACATTGTGTGAACCTCCGAAAGGACACCGCCGGCAGCAAAGTGCATAGGGTACACGACCGCACCAATCCAATTTTCCAGACATTTTCTCGATCCAACGGGAAAATCCAAATCAATAACTGAACTTTTTGAACCTACATTAAATGTTGAATCAGAAGATCTCACTAATTTGAATTTTCTTTAAGTCTAACATAAATCCTAGATTATTGTGGATTAAAAGGTGAAGGAACCTAACTAAGAACCCACACTCATTTATATATCAATTCTAACATTTCAAACCTTTGACCATTGCCTTTAGCAGCAAATATGGACTCCATGGACTCCACCTCATCAATTTAGATCCATTGAATGGTCAAACCAGTCAAGGCATATCCCAAAACACCTCATAGTAGTCAAAATACCCAACCCAACCTCCCTTGAACTCAAACCCACCCAGCTCACTTAAACCCTTCTAGAACAACGTTGAACTCTCACTCGACCCAAAGCAGCCCCTTGTTCAGCCCATCCAGCAAGTGGTCTCCTCCATGCTCGAAAATAACACCAAGTCATTTTCCCTCTGCCCAGCTTGTCTCTCTACTACCTAACAGCCTGGGCTAGCTTTCAAGCATCCCAAAAATATCCCTAATTAATCATAGCCATTCTCGGTAGCTCTAGCATATGAATTAAGCTAAACTTCTTTAAACTCTAATTCTGAATTCATTCACACCTTAGCAGGTCTCTATACTTTTTTAGTATCTATTTGCTTCCCTATAGTCTCCTACAGATTTCCCAGATGATTTACCGTTGTTTGGAAGCTGCCACTAGTGAGAGGAGGCGGCAACCAAGAGATTGTTCATTCCTGTAAGTCGAACTTCTCATTCGTTTATTTCCAAAGTTTGAAATCCTCTTCAAAGTGGTAAAGGACCTCCACATGAAGCAAAATAATCATTAAAATCCTTTTGAGATTGCTTATGTAGAGGTAAAACTAGAACCCCATGGGTATTTAAATAACTCTACGACTATTGCATCATAAACCTTAGGAATACTTCACCTTTTTTATTCTAACCCTAATCTACCTCAGTTTAAATTTTGAAACCATTTAGCTCATTATATTGGGTGTATAAGATCAAATATGTTCTTAGGGTTTTCGGTGTATACGCAAGGAAGACAAAATCATGATCGTCCTTTTAGATTTCATCGTCTCTGATGCCAGTTCAAACGCACAAATCATACAGAACTGTAGGATTGAAGCTAGCTATCAGATTCATCATGTATGCAATCGAACAGCTTAGAGCAATGCCCTGCTAGTTAAGTGATCCAGTCACTTGACCACCGCCATCCGCTTGGACTAATTGTTTACTTCTGAATGGAAAGTACCTGCACAGTCAGCGTCGCCAGGTGAGTGTGTAATATAATCCTATTAATAAATTCAGCAAATGATATAAAACTTCAAAAAATCATAGAAAACTCACTTTGAATCCATTTTGTGCGATTGAACTCCAAGGATTAAGAATAAAGATTACTTCATTTCAAAAATAAAATAAAGTAAATTAGATTAATATTATATAAATTATTTCAATAATATAGAAAAATTTATTTAAATTTTAAATAAAAATTTATAAATCATTTTAATCTAAATTTTGACAGGGTTAAATTAGGTTGTAGGAGGAAAAAGGTGTTTTGTTTTATTTTATTAACTTATGGTATTTTGACGTAATATTTTTTGTTTATATTTGCTAAAAGTTACTTAAAATAGTTTTTTTTGTTAAACTATATTCTTATATTCTACCATTGGCCATGAAATTCCTTACTGCTTTTTACTCTTGTTGATGTTGATGATTTATTGTGAAATTATTCATCATATTGGTCCGTTTTAGTTTTTTTTAGAGAAACCTATTGACTAGGAAGGTAGCCCACTGTTCTACTACTTATAGCTTTTTTTATCCATTAGGACAAGGATAGTTTATCTATCAAAAACATTAGCATTGATGATAAACTTTATTTTTTATTACTTAATCAAATAGAGAGTAATTAGAATTATTCATTGTCATATAATGTTTATAGTACAAAAATTATCATATTTATTTATGTAATATATCCTCATTATTGAGTATATTATATTTATTGCATTTCTATTATTATTTTATTCATTTGCCTTTATATAGACATATTTGTACCTCAAGAAATAAGGGGTGTCGTTGGCCTCATAGCTATTAACATAGGTTGCTTTATTTTATTTTTTGGAAATTAGGGGCTTAGCCGGATGAATTAACAAAAACAGTTGCAAATTACAATTGCAGGGAAAAAAAAACCACAAAATGGAAAGATGTCATTAAAATTTGGCGGTGGCCACATAATTGACAAAGTACACAACTTATCTTGGCCTGTTGGTTGAGAGTTTAGGCTTTCAACTAAGAGGTCTTGAGTTCGAGTATTTGTGTAAGTGTTTTGTGTACGAATTTGCTTAAATGACCTAAATGTCCAAAAAACAAAAACGATTGACAAAGGTTCGCATTGTAGAAGAAAATATATGAATTCTCTTCACAAATCATATCATGACAATTGTAAAGGTTCAATCTATTTATTCTAATTATCATTTTCTATTTTTAACGCCTAAGATTAAATAAGAGGCGGACCCATGCTTTGCCCAAGTGAGCCAATTTAAAAAAAATTGAAATTCTCTTTATGATTAGGATAAAGAGCTACGGAGAGAGACAGCTTTTAATCACATTGTTTAGGGAATTGTTAGCTGTTAATCACAATTAAAATGAGATATTAGTCTTAAATGGTAATATAGATTCCAACCAACACGGCACCTCGATTTAATTGTGCCAGACTTTAATCACTCAATCTTAACTACCCTTAGAAATTATAAGTAGTTAATTAATTAGTTGGCACCTGCTGCTATTTGTTCTTATATCTGTTTTGGGAACGTTAGCATTAAATCGAATTGATTGGAAGCTGTTATACGTCACTTCTTAGTTTTTGACCGTAATTTTTTTTAGAAGCTCACATTTTTTTTAATTTTCTGTAAAACTACTAAATTACCCTTCTTAAGGTTTTAATTTGGGAAGCAAACAGGGAAAAATGGTTTGCATTTCTTTCCTAGGAGAGGGGAATATGTCTAAATTTGGGGAAGAAGAACATAAAAATTTGCAAATAACTACTAAAAAATTACTAACAAGCTACTAAAAACTTGCAAACAAACATAATGGCATAAGCTAGAATAATCATAACAAAATAATGAAATCCTAAAAACATAAAATAACACAAATATTTATCATAAAATCAAATTCAACACAAATATCTGTCATAAAACTTACTTGATCCCCTCTGTGTCTTGTTTATCGGAATGACCGGTGAAGCTCAATCAATCGATCATGGGGAGAGAAATATGTAAAGAGGCGGAGACAGAAAAGGGAGAGAGAGAGGACCATGGGGAGAGAGACTGGTTTGGATCAGACAGAATAAGAGAGGAGGAGAGAGATGGCATGGGGGGTATTTAAGTATTTTTTATATAATACAATGAACTCGTGGGTTTAAAAAAACAGAGTAGGTGGCTGTAGAAGCCCTCCTTCCTAATAGAGTAACAGTAACCATTAGAAGAAAGTAGACACAATGACATTTTGGCATTTAGCTTTTCATGTTCAGAGGATTAATGATGCATGTAAATATGATTAATGTATCCATTAGATTGATACACATAGTTCTTAATGGCTAGTTGGTCTTCTGTCATCTCTCTCACCTCTCTTTATCTCTCTCTATATATGAAGGAATATGATTAAATTAAATGACATATTCTCAATGCCTCAAATAATTTGATTTAATTTGGAACTTATTTTTTCTAAATAATTTTTTAATACAAAAATTTAAAAAAAATTTATGCTGAAAATTTACTTTAAAAAATACTAAGAAAACTATATCAAATACCTTTTTTTTTTAATAATTTTCTTGAGGTTTTCATTTATGGGTTTTTCATTAGAAGTTTAGAACTCGCAAGCAAGGAGAATTTTATAAAAAGGAGAGTATTTTAAATTTAAATTAGTTTAAAGATCTGATTAAAAAAAAATTAAAAAGGAGCAAACACAGAACTCAATTATCTGATTTCTGTTTCGAACGGAAACCGAATTTTTTTCTCGGGTTTCTATATTTTTAATTTTTAATTTACTTCTCCAATTTTTTTGTTTTCTGAAATTCTATTATTTTTTAATTTAAACAAGAAACTGGAATGAATTAATCCAGTTTCTTTACACCAATTTTTATATTGTATTTCCTAATTAATCCAGAAAATTAGAAATAAGAATATTGGAAAATTGGGATATTTAATAATTTTCTAATTAATGTGTATACACTGCTCGACAAAATAAGAAAAATGAAAAAAAAAAAGTCTAGTAAAAATAAATTAAAATTAAATTTATTCATTCTTGTCATTATAAATTCAAATATTATTTATATCAAAACTAAAATATTATTTATATCAAAATATTCTATAAAAAGAGTTTTTATAAAATTAATTATTTACATTTAATTATTATATTTTATTTAAATAATATTTTTAAATTTTTTTAATATAATTCTTATTTAAATATAATATTTTAAATTTAATGGTTATTATATTAAGTCAATATAATAATTTATTTAAAAAAATTAATAGTTATTATATTAAATCAATATGATATTTAATATAATTATTATTAAATGGTTATTTAATATAATTATTATTTAAATATAATATTTTTTTAAAAAATAAAATTTAAAGGTTATTATACTTAAAATTCAAATATATATATAAAAAAATTATAATAAAAATTTAATTTAATTTATATTAATTTATTTAATTATAATTTATTTTTATTATATATATGTATTATTTATTTTAATTTTTTATTTGATATATATAATTTAAAATTTAAAATTATAATAAAATTTACTTTTATTTATTATGCCATGTCTTCACGGCTGAAAATTTTTATTTAATTTAATTAATCCAAATTTAATTTATTTTTTATAAACCGGTGAAAATTGTGATAATAAATAAAACTCTATCTAATTTATTTTTTAATAAAATGGTAATAAAAAAGCTATAATTTTTAAGGTATTGGATTTACTTACATATTTAAGAACAATTATAATATCTTAAATAATCTAGATTCTTAAGAAATCGGATTAATAGGGGCAAGAGTGATAAATAGAAGGGGTATTAATAGGGGCATGAAATACAAGAGGGAGAGAGAGAGAGAGATTAGTTCAATTAAGCAAGAGTGACAAATAGAAGGGGTATTAATAGGTTCATGAAATACAGTAGAGAGAGAGAGAGAGAGAGAGAGAGAGAGAGAGAGAGAGAGAGAGAGAGAGAGAGAGAGAAAGATTAGTTCAATCAAGCAAGAGTGACAAATAGAAGGGGTATTAATAGGGTCATCATATACAAGAAGAGAGAGAGAGAGAGAGAGAGAGAGAGAGAGAGAGAGAGAGAGAGAGAGAGAGAGAGAGAGAGAGAGAGAGAGATTAGTTCAATCAAGCAAGAGTGACAATTAGAAGGGGTATTAATAGGGTCATGAAATACAAGAACAGAGAGAGAGAATAGTTCAATCAAACAAGAGTGACGTCAAATAGAAGGGGTATTAATAGGGCAATGAAATACAAGGAGAGAGAGAGAGAGGGGGGGGGGGGGGGGGGTGCAATGGAACAGGGATCACGTTTTCTCTCATGGGGTGAGGATCGAGGGTGACCTGGATGACAGATCACACATTGCCAACTCTCACCACTTGCTGATGATTTGGCATTTGGTTTCTAGTTCCCCTCCACATCACAGCCTGATGTAGCACAACTAAGCACCCTCTCTCTCTCTCTTCTTGTATATGATGACCATATTAATACCCCTTCTATTTGTCACTCTTGCTTGATTGAACTAATCTCTCTCTCTCTCTCTTACTGTATTTCATGAACCTATTAATACCCATTCTATTTGTCACTCTTGCTTAATTGAACTAATCTCTACAAATTCCGATTTCTAGAAATCGGAGTTTGTTAATTTGTTTCTTAAGAAATGGAATTAATTTATTCCTATTTATTTTTTAAATTAAAAAAATAGAATTTTAGGAAATAAAAAAATTAAAAATATAGAAACACGAGAAGCAAGATCCGTTTTTCCTTCGAAATAGAAACCGGATAATCAAGTTCTGGTTTATATTGAAACCGGATAATTGAGTTCTGTGTTTGCTCCTTTTTAATTTTTTTTTAAAATCAAATCCTTTTACTAATTTAAATTTCAAATATGTTTTTTTTTTTTTATAAAATGACCATTTGGACATTGGACGATGATGCATCTCTAACATCTAGTATTTTGGTTGTAAAATTGTATGTTTTCCCGTTGTTTTCATAAAGAAAATCTATTTATTTAAATCATATGGCAGCGTATAGGTTGAATTAGGGCATGCTTTTTTCAGCTAAATGTTAGATCAGAACATTAAGTATTGGATTAAATCTTATCTTGCTATGCTACATAGATTTTCCAACCAGACAGATTATTTAGTAGTTATTTCACCTTTAAATATGGGAAATCTAAGTCCTGTAAGATATTTTATGGAATGTATAACATTCTTTACTAATTCCTATTAAGGATACGTCCACGTCGACCGTTCAAGAAACGGCCACGTCACCATCATATGTACTTTCTTGCAGCCATTTCTTCATCAGCCTCTATATATACATGTACCCTGTAATAGATAGATCATCATAATATACATTACTTTAGTTTCCTTCATCTCCTTCTTCTGCTTTCCCATTCTTGTTCTGGCTCCGTCCAAGCCTCTTCTCATGATATCAGAGCTGCAAAGCTCCACAACACATTTTTTATTTCTCATGGCCGAAGAGGACAACGGCAGAACAACGTCAAATGTATCCAATCAAGAATCCGAGCTACTCATCCCTTCTCATCTCAAATTCCTGATATCCAATATCAAGAGCCTGGTACCGACTCTGCTCACCTCGGAGAATTACGCAATCTGGAGGCTATAACTCCATCAACATTTCTCTGCGAATGGGTATGGTGAGCATCTCACCGGTCTTGATACCTGCCCACTGGAATCCGCCGGTCCAGAACACAATCGATGGAAGCTTATAGATCGCAAAGTCGTGTCCGCTTTGCTTTCCACCATCTCCCCGTCAATTCTTCCATACGTGATCACCCTAAACATCGCCCAAGACATTTGGCACACTCTCAAACGTCGTCTTCAACCCACAAATCGATCTCGCGTTATACAGCTCAAGAATGAGCTACATCAAATCCAGATGAGGGATCGAACCATGCAATAATATATTGATCAAATCAAGACAATCGTCGACAACATTGCGGCGGCTGGTTGTACAGTTGACACCAAAGACATAGTTCTTTATATTCTTAATGGGCTGCTTTCAGCTTATAATCCCTTTAAGACGGCGATCAGAACATCTCTTCAACCCATCAATCTCGACGATCTTTACTCCCTACTCATCAGTGATGAGATAAATCTTCACCATCAACATCTCAAAGAAAGCCAGTAGTCAGACTCTATGGCTCTATACACAAATCGACCCACAAGCTACCGCAAGAAACGCCTCGCGGTCAAGGATTCTGTCAGAGGCAACAATCTAATGAACGTCAACAGCCCATGATCGAGGCACAAACTTCAACAAGAAATCAACACCAGCGTCCATTATGTCAAATATGCGGGAAATCCGGTCACTTAGCCCTGAACTGCTGGCACAGGTGCAACCTCAGCTATGTGCCGCCAACAAATCCAAGAGCTCTCACTGCCCAACAACAATACGCCGCAACAAATGACTGGATCTTGGACTCCGGCGCATCTTCACATCTCACCGCAGATGCGACGAACCTTCAACAGTCAACACCATATAACGGCTACGACTCAGTCTCCATCGCAAACGGTAGCACTCTTCCCATTCAAAACTCGGGCCAAGGCCTTTTGCCTCTACCCGAGTCTAACCGTAAGCTTCATCTTCGCAAGATTCTTCACGTTCCATCGTTATCACATAATCTTTTATTTGTTTCTCAATTAACCTCAGACAATAATGTATCGATTTCTTTCACCGGTAATGAATTTATTATAAAGAATCTTCAAGACAATCAGGTGCTTCTCCGCGGTCCCAAACGTAATGTTCTGTACCACATCAAGTTCCACAGCTCCTAAACAGCTCCTAAACGCAAGTAGGTAAATCCTTCTGGTTGCCAAACAGCTCCTAAGCTTTTATTTTCTTCTTCCACAAATTTTGACATCTTCCCCTCTCCTCGGAAAGAACTGCAAACCATTTTTCCCTGTTTGCTTCTCAAATTAAAACCTTAAGAAGGGTAATTTGGTCCGAATCTATATTCCCATTTAAGACTAATACCTCATTGTAATTGTGATTAACAGCTAACAATTCCCTAAATAATGTGATTAAAAGCCGTCTCTCTCCGTGGCTCTTTATCCTAATCATAAAGAGAATTTCACAACTCCCCTTGGCCTATTGGTTGAGAGCTTAGGCTTCCAATTAAGAGGTTCAAGGTTCGAGTCCATGTGTATGCGTTGTGTGTGTGAGTTTGCCTTAATGGCCTAAATGTCCCAAAAAAAAAAAAAAACTTGTTTGTATGTTCATTTGTAAAAGTTAAAAAGCAAAAGAAGAGTAGAACAGAAGTACATAACAGAGAAGGTAAACAGAGAGATGAGCTAAGCTTAGAAAGTCATTACTGCAGCTTTCACTGTTTTTACAGCCATGCCAAATACCGTAGGTGAGTATATTTATACTAGAATATGTGCAGTTGGCTTTACAGATGTAAGGCTATGATTGCACGGGTTTGTTATGTGTTTATGGTTTTGATGCTGTAATTGTTCATCTTGATGCTGCTCAGTGGTAGTGGAGTAGCTGCTTTTACATCCCCACAACTAATGGTGAGGGTTGAACTATTAGTTTGTTTCGAAGCAGATGGAATCGCCATGTTAATAGTGGCTCGGCGAAGATTTTCGTGATTTGATCAATAGTTCTGAGGGGTAGTGCTCAAACTTTTTTGGACTAAATGTGATCATGAATGAAGTGAAAGTTCACATCGATATGATTGGTCCTAGCATGAAATACTGGATTATTTGCTATGGCATTTGCAAAGGTGTTGTCACAGTGTATATTGGTTGGTTGATCTTGAGGAAGATTGAAATCTTTGAGAAGTTGACTGAACCAGATAATACCTGTTGTAGCTGTCGCTAATGAGTGATATTTTGCCTCTATGGAGGAAAAAGCAATGGTTTGTTGCTTTTTTACAATCCAAGAGATGCGGTGTCGCTATGAAAGCAACAATATCCTAATGTGTATTAGAGCACAATATCAATACCGGTGAAGAATAAGAAATAGCTCTCTATATTGCCTTATATGTAACCACCGAAATTTCCTATATATACACCTGCTGTACTTAGAATAACATATAATAAAATCATTTCAAGATTCTCTTTTCTCTGTGCTATTTCCACGATCCATTCTCTGTTCTTGAAGGAGCATTAATTTCTACATGGTATCAGCAGTCTAGGAGAAGATCCAGGAAGAGTAATGGAGTCCCCCATGCTATCTCCGAACAACTCACAGACGGATTCCTCCAATCCAGTCACTCCAACTATCTCATCTTCTCTCAAATTCGTTCTTGCCAATCTCAAGAACATTGTTCAAACACCTCTCTCAGCCGATAACTACTCTCTTTGGCGCTCCCAAATCCTCAAAATATGTCGAGCAAATGGATTTGATTCATTTCTTGACGCTCAGTCGGCCATTCCCGACCAGGTTTTAACTCAAGCCTCCGGTTCTTGCCTTCCCAATCCCGCCTACAAGCAATGGCTCTTAACCGACCAAAATCCTGCCGTCGCCGTTTGCTCAACTATTTCCGCATCTATCCTTCCGTATGTTCTTGATCTAGACTCTACCGCTGCCATCTGGAATGCCCTGCAAACTCGCTTCCAATCTACAAACCGGTCGAAGGTTATTCAACTCAAAAATGAGTTACATCACATCTCGCTCAAAAATCTGTCCATGCTACAGTACCTCAACGAAATCAAGAAACTCGTAGATCAGATCGCCGCAGCCGGCTCTCAGCTCGACTCCGAGGATATTATCCTTCATATCTTGAATGGCTTACCACAACAGTATACCTCTTTCAAGACTGCGATCCGGACAATGACGCAACCTTTAAGTCTTGATCAACTCTATTCCCTCCTCATCAGTGAGGAGATCCACATAGCCTCGGACACGGCACGATTTGATTCTTCAAATCAATCCAACCTTGCCATGTTCACTTACCGTGGCCGCGGCAGAAGGAACAGGGGACGGGCCACCAGTTCAAGAAATCCAAATTCAGATAAATCTGCCTCAATCTCCACGGTATGCCAAATCTGCCTCAAACGAAGCCATGCCGCGCCAGAGTGCTGGCACCGAATGAACTCTCAGTACGTTCCCTCTTCGGCAAGACAATCCTCAACTGCATTAGCGGCTGACTCAAACCAATCCTACACGGACTGGTTTCTTGACTCGGGAGCTTCCTCTCACATGACGCGATCTCTCGACAACCTCTCCATCTCCAACTCATATCAAGGTTCCGACGGCGTTACGATAGGCGACGGGAGTTCGGTCAGTATAGCTCACTCCGGTAAAGGCTTACTACCGACTCCCTCTCGTAAGTTCACGCTGTCTCATATTCTTCATACTCCTGCACTTCATTACAATTTACTCTCTATATCTCAACTCACCAAAGATAACAATCTTGCAATCATATTTGATCCATCTGGCTTTACTTTTAAGGACCTGACGAACCATCAAATCGTTCTTAAAGGACCGTGCAAGAACGGGCTGTATCCGCTCCGCACGCCATATACCTCACAGCAACATCAGGCGCTTCACACCGCTCAGGATACTCCGTGGCACGATCGCTTAGGACACCCTCATCACCGGATTCTCAACTCCATTGCAAGCAGCAATCCGACATTACAAATTCATTCAAAAACCAAAGAATGTCATTCTTGTATAATGAGTAAAAATCATAAACTGAGTTTTGATACTTCTGTAAGCAATACCAGTTTCCCCTTATCCCTTATTCACTCCGACGTATGGGGTCCAGCTCCCATGTCGTCCCACACAGGTTTTCTTTACTATGTGACATTTATCGACGATTACACTAGATTTACTTGGATTTTTCCGTTATACAATAAATCCGACGTTCTTTCTACTTTTACGCATTTTAAACTTTACATCGAAAATGCTCTGTCAACTAAAATCAAATGTCTCCGTACGGATGGTGGTGGTGAGTATCTAAATAATTCGTTCACCAAATTTCTTCGGGACCATGGCATACAACATCACGTCTCATGCCCATACACACCGGAACAAAACGGTGTGGCCGAACGAAAACATCGGCACATTCTTGAAACGGCTCGCACTCTCATACATAAGGCTTCCATCCCATACAAATATTGGTCTGAGGTTGTCCTAACATCTGTATTTTTGATAAATCGCATGCCTAGCTCGGTCACCAAATTCAAGACGCCGTACGAACTGCTGTTTCACTCCAAACCTGACTACAAGATACTTCGGACATTTGGTTGTACATGCTTTCCACTTCTACCGCAGCATCAACGGCACAAACTGCAACCAAAATCGGTAAAATGTGCTTTCTTAGGATACTCTGACAGATATAAAGGGTATAAATGTCTAAATCTACTTACAGATAAAATTATTATTTCACGGCATGTAACGTTTCTTGAAACAGAATTTCCATTTGCCACTGTAAATACTTCCACATCATCCGAATCATCTCAGATATCTCCACTATTCTTAACGCCAACATCCATATCCAATCCTACCATCAACACTGCTCGGACAATTCAGCCAACCCAAACAGTCATACAGCACACCGATGCCGTCATTCCCAACAGACCAGCCGATCCCGCACCAGAACATTTCCCTGATCCTCCAAGTCAGCCACCGCTTCAATCCACCAACCAAGGAACTCATCAAATGCTGACCCGTCATAAAACGGGCAACCTGAAACCGATACAAAGGCTAAATTTACTTCATATTCATACTGACACTGATAAAAACTTAGCTCCGTCTGGTTACAGGGAAGCATCCAAACTTCAGGAATGGCGCCTCGCGATGGCCGAAGAATTCTATGCGCTCCAAAAGCAAGGCACCTGGGATCTTGTACCTCCTCCTCCGAATGTGTCAATTTTAGGATGCAAATGGACATATCGCACAAAACTGCATGCAAACGGGTCCATCGCAAAACACAAAGCTTGCCTGGTAGCTCAAGGAAACAACCAGGAATACGGAATCGACTACACCGAAACGTTCAGCCCTGTTGCAAAACTACCAACCATTCGCATAATGCTTGTCGTAGCTCTCCACAACGACTGGCCCATTCACCAGCTAGACGTGGCCAACGCATTCCTCCACGGACCCCTATCGGAGACCGTATACATGAAGCAACCAAAAGGCTTCGAAGACTCGACCAATCCGAATCACGTATGTCATCTCAGAAAAGCTATTTATGGGCTTAAACAAGCGCCACGGCAATGGTACAACACTTTCACTTCCTATCTAATTTCTCTTGGCTTTACTCATAGTACCTCCGACTCATCTCTACTTGTGTTCAATAAGAATAAAACACAATTATTCTTACTTATATACGTCGATGACATATTACTAACGGGTAATAATCAAGATGAAATCACCAAAATTATCCATCAGCTGCACAGTCAATTCACCATGAAGGAGCTAGGCCCAGTAAACTCTTTTCTGGGAATCAAAATTCAAAAAGAGAAAGAAAGGTATTTTCTATCCCAGCAGCTTTATGCGAACTCTATCTTGCAACAGGCGCAATTAACTCAGTGCAATCCCTTGTCCAATCCCACGTACACGAAGCCACCGAAAGACATTCCACCGGATCCAATACTCACTGACCCGACCACTTACCGTAAAATTACCGGTTCCTTGCAGTACCTAACTCTAACTCGTCCAGACATTACCTACAGTGTCAATCTTCTCTCGCAACACATGCACCACCCACTGCCGGAACATGCGTTTCTCCTCAAAAGACTTCTTCGCTACATCAAAGGTACGCTAAACTACGGCATTCCTATTCTAAAATCTAATCTACTCCTTTCTTCTTTTTCAGATGCAGATTGGGCAGGAGATCCGGTCTCACGGAAATCAACATCCGGCTATTGCTCGTACATTGGTCAAACACTAATCTCGTGGACGGCTAAGAAACAAACAACAGTGGCTCGATCATCGACGGAGTCAGAGTATCGTTCTCTAGCAGCACTCACCGCGGACGTCATTTGGCTTCGAAGATTGCTCACAGATTTCGGAATTCACCAAAATACACCAACCACCATATACTGCGATAACACTTCGGCTATAGCTCTTGCAAACAATCCGGTGTTCCACGCTCGCACCAAACACATAGAGATAGACCACAGATTTGTTCGCGATCACATTCTTCAAGGCAACATTCGACTGTTCCCCATCAGCACAACCGACCAGATCGCAGACATCTTCACCAAACCTCTATCGACTCCTCGATTCCATCACTTACATCTCAAACTGAACGTTATTCAGAACCCTTCAGCTTGCGGGGAGGTATTAGAGCACAATATCAATACCGGTGAAGAATAAGAAATAGCTCTCTATATTGCCTTATATGTAACCACCGAAATTTCCTATATATACACCTGCTGTACTTAGAATAACATATAATAAAATCATTTCAAGATTCTCTTTTCTCTGTGCTATTTCCACGATCCATTCTCTGTTCTTGAAGGAGCATTAATTTCTACAATGTGGAACTACGGGTGTCAAGGTTGGTGGCCTTGTCAGCAGCAGAGAAGGCTAATAGATGTAGACTAGAGTGTGAAATGGGAAGGCCAAAGTTTAAGGTGCCTTTGTTGTAGCAAAGAAGACATTTCGAGAGTTGATAATGAGAAAGAGAGGGAGCGTGCATATGTTGACATAATGTGTTGATAGAAAAGGAGATATTGGGATGAGTGATCGTTAGGTATTGAAGAGATCTAGTGAGATGATGATAAGTAGTAGGATTGAAGAGCAGATGTAGAGGGATTAGCTAGTGGGTTAAATCTGTCAGGTCTTACTTGTTGCAGGATTGAGTGGGCATAGGAGGATTGTCATAAAATGAGCATTTTAACTATCAAATCTTAACAAGTTATTTTTTAAATAACAAATAAATATATTGACAAACATAAATGAAGGAATGAATAAATATTTAAATTTATTTTTTATATTTCATTTATATCTTTATGTTTTATTAAAATTTATGTAATATTTACATCATATTATATTATTTAAAAAAGATGATGTAAAAAACAATAAAAAAAATCAGAGTTAGGTGGTTGTGTGGATGGCCTCCTTGCCAATAGAGTAACAGTAACCATTAGAAGAAAGCAATGCATAATGACATTTTGGCATTTAGTTTTCATGTTCAGAGGATTGATGTAAATATAATTAATGGAGCACAAAACCGTTCACTCTGACATGCCACAGTAAATCGAGAAATTATTAGGTGCGGAGTGCGGACGGGGTGAGAACCGTCCGCACAGACACAAGGTACTAAGCGGTACCCAGTGATACCGAGTGGTACCGAACAGTACCGAACGCGATTTTATACTAGTGTGCGGACGGTTCTCCCGTCCGCACTCCGTACCTAATAATTTCTCCAGTAAATCGCAGCCATTCATGTAGAACAAACACTTTCATCAGGCTCACATGTGTAAACTATCTAAGCTCGAAACTATATAGCCCGAAATTTTAAAAGAAACATGTTTTAAACTTAATTAAATAAAAGAAGCAAATTTGATAAAAAAATTAAAAAGAACAAATTTGTCAAATTATTAATGATTTCGCGAGTTAAGAATAAGCCAAATCATTTGATCATATTTGCCTAGAAAGAGAAAAAGTGAGGGGAATGACGAGAAGAGAGAGGGTGTGAAGCTTATCCGGCGAGCAAAAGTAGAGGAGAAAGGGAGAGTAGTGGTTAATATAAATTAATATAATTAAAAATTAATAGTTATAATAACTTATAAATTAAATATAAAGTTATTAAATTAAATTAAGTTATAAATTTAGTTAAATTAAATTATAAAGTTATTATATTTAATTAAGTTGTAAATTTTAATGTAATTAAATTAAATTTAAATAAAGTTATTAAAATTACTATGAAATTAAATTAAATTAAGTAATAAATTTAAATAAAGTAATTTAATTGATAAATTAATAACTTAATTTAATTAAAATTTATAACTTAAATTTATAATGTAATTTAATTAAATTATGTTATGAATTAAATTATAAAATTAAATAAAGTTATTGAATTTAATTAAGTTAAAAGTAATAACTAATTTAATTTAATTTAATTACTTTTATTTAAATTAATAATTTAATTTAACTAAATTTATAAGTTAATTTAATTTAATAAAGTTATGAAATTTAATTACTTTCTGTCTCTCTCTTCGGCTCTCTCTCTAGGCGTCCGTTTTTCTCTCTCTAGGCTAATACTCCAAATGATTTAACTTAATTTGCACCTTTTCAAAAATTTCATTAATACACAACTCTCCTTGGCCTATTGGTTGAGAGCTTAGGCTTCCAACTAAGATGTCCAGGGTTCGAGTCTATGTATATGCGTTGTGTGTGTGAATTTGCCTTAAATGACCTAAATGTCAAAAAAAAAAAAAAAATCATAAGCTTCTTTTACTTAATTAGGTTTTAAAGCTGCTTCTTTTATATTAATAAGAAAAGGACTATTCACTTTTAATACCCTTCTTCTTCACGCTGCTTTCCTATTTTGCTTAGGTCGCGGACTCGCAGAAGCCAAAGGGGCGAAGGGCGGAAGTCGGAAGGGTTTCACGAGCAAGGATTCAGTAGTTCAGCGGTTCAGACGAAAGCTTTCTTCTAATCTCGTTGGAACGCCGAAAGCCTACCCTTCACCTTCAGCGGCTTGCGACGGGTCGGCGACAGTCGTCAGGTATGCTAACATTTTTCTATCTCTCGGCTTTTCCGGGTTTTCTTTCCGTTTAAATGTTTAATCCATTTTTTTTAATGACTTGCACAAATTTTCGCTGATTTCAGACACTTTTTTCTGATTTCGGCAGCCTGCAGCTACTCGCTCTCCCAACAAATCAAACGGATCCGGTCATCCAGGGTTTCTTCTTTGGACGGGAGGTGAGTTTTCAGCTTTTTCGTTCCTCAAAGGAAATAATATTTAGTTTTCTTTTTTTTTGTTATGATTATTCTAGCTTATGCCATTATGTTTGTTTGCAAGTTGTTAGTAGTTTGTTAGTAAATTTTTAGTAGTTATTTGCAAGCTTTTATGTTCTTCTTCCACAAATTTAGACATATTTCCTTCTCCTCGGAAAGAACTGCAAACCATTTTTTCCTATTTGCTTCTCAAATTAAAATAGCCCTGATTGATCTTATCCGTTCAGACTCACACCCTAGCATCTCTCCAGACCTTTTTAAGTATCCATTTGCTTCCCTATAGTCTTCTGCACATTTCCCAGACGATTTACCGTTGTTTGGAAGCTTCCGCCGGCGAGAGGAGGAGGCAACGGAGAGATCATCTGTTCCAGTAAATCGAACTTCTCATCCGTTGTTTTTCCGAGTTTGAGATCTTATACAAAGTGGCAGAGGACCTCCATACGAAGCAAAAGAATCATTAAAATCCTTCTGAGATCGCTTGTGCAGAGGTAAAACTCGAGCCCTTGGCTTCTGTGGGCTCCGAAAATTCGGCCCCGGCCTCCGCTCGCTTTTCTTATTCGGCGAGGGAGTTTTAACGAACTAAGTTCTAGGGTAAATTTTGGAAGGCAGATGGGTTTGTAGATAAGACACTACCCAGAGATTTCGCCCTCATTTTTGCGAGGACTTTATGATCTGAGTTCTGGTTTCCTATAGGCGCAAGCCCCTATAGTTAATTACCCCTCCCGATCACGAGAGAGAACTTTCGATTAAGGCTAGTCATCAATCAGATTCGTATAGAAATACGTGTATCTTGCATATATTAGCAATATAGGTATTGGTATTGAGGATTGGAAGTTTGGAATTTAAAGGGTTTGGATATTGGGAATTGAAGAATTGGATTTTTTTTTTATTTGAGAATTTGGAAAGTTTGGATATTTGGATATAGTTGATATTTAAAACAGAAATGGCACCATCTTGCACTTAAAGAGGATGGTGGGGGAATGGATGATAGACCCGATCAAGATCTCATGGTTCCGTCGTCCCGGGCCATCATGGTCCCTGGTCTATTTAGTCAGAGGAGGTAGTCGACCCAACCTGACAGAAGGATCCTTGTCGGCAGCCATGGGTTGCTTCGTCCAAGGGGACCTTGTAGACCGGGGTTGAATGTTTGTCTAAGGGGAAAAATTTTAATTCACCTTAGCTTACAGAGGGCTTTGTGCCCTATCGATCATATCCTATTGATTCATATCTCAAGGATTTAACGCCATTAAGGAATGTATTGGCTCTGGCCATAACCGCTATCTGTGGTGCCATTTGGCGGCGAAATCACTCGGTTCAGAGGGCCCCGGGTCATAACCGTTTACTTGCAGTGCCATTTGGCGGCAAAACTGCCGGTTAGAGGACACGTACCACGTCCTTACTAGCAATAGATTGTTTGAGAATGGATCCTAGTGATATTTTCGACTAGGCATTTGGCTCTTTGTGAGCTAGAGTTAATATTTCATATTTGTCCGCCTCGACAAACTGTTGCGGAGGGCGGATATATTTTGCTTTAAGTTTTTGATGGATTTATTTCAATTTTAAATATTTTTGGATTTTTGGGATTTATGGATTTTGGATTTTGTGAAGTTTTGGGTTTTGAATGAATATTTGGGTGGAATTTTGAGTATTTGAGATGGCATTTGAAAAATATTTGTGAACCCCTCCGGTTGAGATAAGAAATCAACACGGCCATCATCGGGGTGTTTGGGGTCATTTATCTTTATGGATTGAACCTTGTCAACTCTGTCAGACTGTCGACAGAGGATCGGGTTTTGTAGGCTTCGTGCCTTTATTAGTGAATTCATATTATTGTAGGCCTTGATGGCCTAATATGAATGTTTTAAAGCAAATATACCGGTCGCCACAACTTTATATTTGTTTAATGGTTCGAACCCTGTCGACTTCTATTGACCCGTATAGAAGGATCGGTTTCGAACCTGAATTCACTTGTCAACCTGCGCAGCATCCCTAGACGTCACGTGTGTACCAATAATACGCTCGCCGGGGCCCATGCGGGTGTTTGAGGGTATTTTATAATTGAACCCTGTCCACTCCTTTTATCTTTTTAGGAGGATCGGGTTTAAATTTGATAACCCGCGCAGCATCCCTAGACGTCACGTGTATTTCTATAGCACGCTCGCCGGGGCCCATGCGGGTTGAGATTGTACTTTCCCCTTTAGTGTACCTATGTGTATAAAAACTACAGTGCACGTACGAGGGTATTTTGAAAGTATTCGTAGACGCCTTCTGTATGCTTGTACGGAGGTTACAGATTCGGTGGCGAGGCGTTGTAGTTTGTAGACGCCTTCTGTCTGCTTGTATGAATGTTGCAGATTCGGTGGCGTGGCGTAGCAGCTTCTGGATAGAATTATTCGCTGCTTCGTACAGGTAGACTGCCGTGCACTATTTGTTGATTTTTGTAGGCGGGTCATAGTGCACTAACTAATCTCCTGCCTTGGTTCGTAGAAGCTCGTATGAACTTGTATTCTTGATGCATTCTGCTTTGATTTTGATCTTTATAATACGTCCACTATTGCCGGAGGTAGATGCATTCATCTTTAGACTGAAGTTTACTACAGGATACTGCATTTACTGTAGTCTTTATGTATCTACATAGGGTGGCACATTGTACATACATCTATGTCAGTAGAGAGATTATATGCACTGCAGATCTTTATCGATGTATTTTCTTGCATTGAATCATTGCTGGTGGTGGAGATGTCATCGTATTTCTTCATCCCCGTTCACTCACTTTAGCTGTCTATTTAATCAAATAGATCCTTCTATCACAAATCAGTGTGCTCACTTTATATTTCTTGTATGAAGTTCATTTGAATGCAATCACTTCAAGTAAATTACATTAAATCCCACAAGCTCTTGTATCTCTGTTTGCATGGTTGACATTGGCTTATATGGTGTTTATTTGGATACACTTGAATGATTAGAATCATTAATTGTAGTTGCTTATTGCCCTTTGTTACAATCTTCTTGTTGCTTGCAAGAAGATTAGTGTATTCATGTCATTGTAACCATTACAATTATTTTGAATCACTTAAATGCTTGAGTTTCGTCATTACTTGTAAGTCACCTTGCATATGAGCTATAATATTCAATGGAATATCCTTGTGTCTTCGCTTGTGACTAGATCACATATCCTTGTGATTGTTCATTGCTTGTAGACATGTTATAATTATGAGCTCTTTGTTTCTACATATTGTTTGCAATATGCATGATAATTTCACATAAATCCTTCATTTTTTATTATGAGCAAATTATAATCATTGAAACTTTAACATAAGTCTTTTATTATCAAATAGAAATGATTTAAATAGAGAAATCATTTATTAACATTTGCATTTCAATAATTCTTTATAATATCATTGAAAATATTATGTCATCGTTATAATTATTCTCCTTATTGATCATTAATTCCATTCATGTCTAAATTCAAATTCAATTCATGCTCATGTTATCTTGCTTCTTGTTTGAGTTCGACATAAATTCAAATTCATGTTAAAATTTTATGTCTTTTGCATCAAGTTCATTTGAGCTTAATCAAATCCACTTGCAAGTTCATTTGAGTTCAAAATCAGTCCCATGTTGTCCAAAAGATTGCAAGTTCAAGCTCTCCAAAATTTGTCCAAGTCCTCGGTTTCAATGGAAATTTCGGCAGCCTCCCGGCGTCTCCC
Source organism: Dendrobium huoshanense (assembly GCA_016618105.1). NCBI lineage: Eukaryota > Viridiplantae > Streptophyta > Magnoliopsida > Asparagales > Orchidaceae > Dendrobium > Dendrobium huoshanense. The sequence continues at coordinate 40,490,191 of CM028346.1, read as the reverse complement.
CCGTTTAGGGGAAAACTACGGAAAACTGGGCCTCCCGCCACGCTAGAGAAAAGCGTGCACGATAGGTGCCCTCGTATGAGGACACCGCGGCCATGAAATTTTGTTCCCCCACCACGCCAGAGAAAGGCGTGCATGGGTCTTCGATACCTGTTGCAAAAGAGAAGCAGTCGTTTCCCCGCAAGCGGGTACTTATGGGCATCCTGGTCTCGTCATAGGCACCGCACCGGGTTCCCTTCCCACCACGCTAGAGAAAAGCGTGCATGAGTTGGTTTCCCGGTTCGACACTAACGTCGAGAATAGGATTTGGAACCGAGTCTCACTCACCTACCTCGCCGTAGGTGTCGCGCCGGTTGCACCTCCCACCACGCTAGAGAAAAGCGTGCATGGGCAGACCACCGACTCGACACACATGCCGAGGTAGGGGAGAGAGAATTGGTTCGAAAATCAAGAGAGCATCATTTTTTTTTTGAAACTTCTTTTCTTCTTTTTTTTTTTCTCTTTTTTTTTTGTATTTCCTTCTCTCCTTTTTTTTTGAAAGCTCTCCACATCTCCTCTTTTTTTTTTGAAACTTCCTCTCTTTTTTTTTTGCTTTTCTACTTTCTTTTTTTTTATGCAATCCCCTCTTTTTTTTTTTTTTCTCCTTCTCTTTTTTTTTTTTTTTTGGCAAAGTATATATATATATATATATATATATATATATATATATATATATATATATATATATATATATATATATATATATATATATATATATATATATATATATATATATATATATATATATATATATATATATATATACATATACGTTATCAATAATAATAACATTCAGTAACATTACAATTCATTATTAGCACTTATAATAATAGTTGATGTTAACAAACTAAGACAAAGTGGATAGGATGAAACAATGTAAAATTATAGAAGTAAATAGTAACAAATAACTTAAAGCTTAGAAGTAAAAAAAAATTTACTGTGTATGTTTTGGCATTTGAAAGTAGCCACTTCAATGGAAGTGGATTTCTTTTTATATACGGGATGAGTTAATTCTTAGTGAATGGGCCTTTGAGTGGGCTGAAATGCAAGGACTAGTTTAGTGGTATATCACTACAGCAACATTCTCATATTTTAAAAAAAAGTAAACTTAAGCCGGCTTTTGCATTAGTGGCTTTGTCTCATTTGACTTTACTAAAATCCAAACCAAATAAGCTTTAACAGTTCACTGCCAACCTATCAAATTGCTACAGAACTATTTATCTCTTTATTAGACCGTCCTGTATTCACCTCCAGCAAGCACAGGGATGAGTAAAGCACAGAAAATATTCGATGTAATAAAATAAAAAAAAAATCATGTCAGAATCTCTCCTATCCTTTTTTTTTTCACGTGGCATAAAGACCCACCTTTTTTTTTACCTTAAAGCACGGGAGGAGTGGAAAAGATCTGCGTGAGCTTTATGTAGAAGAGACGGCAAGCAGCTTGAGACAAACAGAGAAGAAAACGGTAAGAGGGATCGGTTCTGAGGTGTTTTACGGTACAGAGCTGAAGAGAAAATGAAATTTCTCTCTTTCCTTGCTTGGGGTTGCTGCTCAATGTTAGAGAAGACCTAGAAGCTGAGGTTGGGCTGTGAGATTACAAGGCGGCTAGCTTTTTTTTTTGGAAGTGTGGAGAGGTGCTGCTTCAGTGGTTAACGAGAGAAAGAGAGGTCGGATAGCAGAGAGAGATTGAGCGGTATATGGGGAACTTTGGACTGGCCTCCAGCTTCGAGTGAAAGAACCACCCTTAAACAATGCTCATTTCTCGTTTTGACATTCGCTTAAGGCCAGCTGTGCTGAGGTCGAAGTGTCAAGGAAACGGAACAAAGAAAACTTCACATAAACAGAGGATTTTGAGCTGAAACAGGTAATGCATTTAATTAATATTTGACATTTTCTTGTTTTGACATAAATAAATTGCCATATAAATGTTTTAGTCAATCGTTAATTAATTTAACATGACAAAACTGCGTCAGCCAGGTCAAAAATTGCCTCAATCAGTGTGCAATTTTCTCATTTTACGTGTATTTTTGCCTCGTTAAATGTGCCAAATTCGTCGAACATCTGAATTAGACAAATTTATAGTGAATTTAGGGTATTGCTGATGTCCCGGTCGTAACGGCGTAGTCCATTTTGAGATCGGACTTCGTTTGGGCGACGACGAGGCTTAGTTCCCTCGTAATGCATGTTTTTGCAACATATTTGAATCCCCTTTGAGATTTACGACACAACCTCAAACCATCGAATTTGATCAAATAAAATATATATTCTGAGTGTCGGCGACATTCCAGACGCAATGGTATTGTCCGTTCGTTGATCGGAATTTGTTTGGGTGGCGACGAGGCATCGTTTCCTTCGTAGCGCATGCCCTTTGTAACATATTTGAGTCCCCTTTGAAATTTGCAATCTTACCACAAACGATCCGATTTAATCAAATAGAATGTAGATTCTTAATGCCGACGACATTTCGGATGTAACGACGCCATCCACTTTGCAACCGGACGTCATTTCGTCACTGACGAGGCTAATTTCCCTCGTAATGCGTTCCTTTGCAACATATTTGAATCGTCTTTGAAATTTAAGATGCCACCTTAAACGATCCAATTCAATTAAATAAAATGTATATTCTGAATATCGGAGACGTTCTGGACGTAATGGCGCTGTCCGTTTGTCGATCGGACGTCGTCCGAGTGTCTTCGAGACCTCGTTTCCTTTGTGACGCAGGTCTTCATATCATATTTGCATCGCCTAAAAATTCACCACCATCTCAGATGATCCAAATTTATCAAATAAAATATATTTTCTGAATGTTGATGACGTTCCGGATGCAATGGCGCTATCCGTTTGTTGATCAGACGTCATCCGAGCATCTTCGAGGCCTTGTTTCCGTCGTAACGCAGGCCTTCGCATCATGTTTGAGCCGCCTTTGAAATTTTTTAACACTTCAGACGATCCAAATTCATTAAATAAAATGTATATTCTGAATGTCGGGGATGTTCCGGACACAATGACGCTGTCCGTTCATCAATCGAACGTTATTTAGGTGACGAAGAGGCTTAGTTTCCTCGTAATGCGTGCCTTTATAACATATCTGAATCGTTCTTTGAAATTTACGACACCACCCCAAATGATCCAATTTAATCAAATAGGATGCAGACTTTTAATGTTGACGACATTCCGGACGCAACGACGTCATCCGTTCTGCGATCGGACGTCATTTCGCCACCGACGAGGCTAATTTTTCTTCATAGCGCGCACCTTCGCCTCAAATTTGAACTGCCCTTTGATATTTACGACATCGCCTCAAATGATTCAAATGAGATGTAGACTCTTAATGGCGACGGCGCTCCGGACGCGATGGTGCCATCCGTTTGGCAATCAGACATCATGTCGTCTCCGTAGAGGTGAATTTCCGCAATATGCGCATTATTGCATTATATTGGGATTGCCTCGAGATATGTGCCACCAATATGGGCGCTTCAAATTGAATAAACAAAAATTGCAATTTTTAGAGGTTGACATTATTCCGGACGCAACGGTGAAGTCCGTTTGTCGATTCGACATTGTTTGATCAACCTCGCGCTTTAATCTCGAGTGTCAGCCATCCCTTTTGATCGACCTCGTCTGATTCAATTACGAGGGGCCTCGACCTCGCAGAATTCAGTATCCTGATCACAACGATACCATCCATTTGACAATCAAAGATCATTTAATCCCTTAAGTGATGCATTTTGTCAATGCACACATTGCCTAAATGATCGTTTTTGCTTCTTTTCACATGGTTTATATATAGGGGTCAACAGCTTCTAAGTATGTTTCTAAATAACTCTTTGAATATTACATCAAAAGTATTAGGAACTCTTCAAAAATTTTATTACAGTCTTTTTATACTTCTGTTTAAATTTTGAAACCATTTATCTCATTATATCGGGTGTTTACGATCAAATATTTTCCTAGGGTTTCGGTGTGTACGCGAGGAAGAGAAAATCACGATTGTCGTTTTAATCTATTTGATTTGGACGGTCGAGATTTCGTCTTCTCCGATGCCCGTTCGTCCACACGGATCAGCCAGAACCGCGGGACCAATGATGACCGTGGGATTCATCCTGTACGTGATCGGACGATCGGACGGCTTAGAGTAATGCCATGCTTAGGGGTGTCAATTCGGTTCGATGGGTCGGATTCGGGTCGAATCCGACTTAATCTGTACGTGGCCTTAAACGAGTAAAGATTGGTCGGTGGGTGGAGTAAAGATAGGTAGGTGGGTGCAAATAAATAAATCGCGAGCTCATGGTTTTGTTTCGTTTGCTCCTGGCTCCTCAGCCGCCACGCCGTTCGAAGCTCGAAGGTTGAACAGGCGAAGGTCGAAAACTCCTTCCTCTTCTTGCCTTACCTTCTTCCAAGTAAGCTCTATTTTTTTTAAATAATTTTCTTGAGGTTTTCATTTATGGGTTTTTCATTAGAAGTTTAGAACTCGCAAGCAAGGAGAATTTTATAAAAAGGAGAGTATTTTAAATTTAAATTAGTTTAAAGATCTGGTTAAAAAAAATTTAAAAAGGAGCAAACACAGAACTCAATTACCTGGTTTCTGTTTCGAACGGAGGGTTTCTATATTTTTATTTTTTAATTTACTTCTCCAATTTTTTTATTTTCTTAAATTATATTATTTTTTAATTTAAACAAGAAACTGGAATGAATTAATCCAGTTTCTTTACACCAATTTTTATATTGTATTTCCTAATTAATCCAGAAAATTAGAAATCAGAATATTGGAAAAATGGGATATTTAATAATTTTCTAATTAATGGGCACATTGAAATTTCAGCCGATGAAATTATTAATGAATAATATTAAAGAAAATAAGTTTCTGAATTTTCAATTACACCATTTTTTATAAATTGGCCATAATGATTAAGTTTCAAAAAAGTAAAATTAAATTAGTTTTATTTTTTATATACACTGTTCGACAAAATAAGAAAAATTATAAAAAAGTCTAGTAAAAATAAATTAAAATTAAATTTATTCATTCTTGTCATTATAAATTCAAATATTATTTATATCAAAACTAAAATATTATTTATATCAAAATATTCTATAAAAAGAGTTTTTATAAAATTAATTATTTACATTTAATTATTATATTTTATTTAAATAATATTTTTAAATTTTTTTAATATAATTCTTATTTAAATATAATATTTTAAATTTAATGGTTATTATATTAAGTCAATATAATAATTTATTTTTAAAAAATATTAATAGTTATTATATTAAATCAATATGATATTTAATATAATTATTATTAAATGGTTATTTAATATAACTATTATTTAAATATAATATTTTTTTTTAAAATAAAATTTAAAAGTTATTATACTTAAAATTCAAATATATATAAATAAAAAATAAATTATAATAAAATTTAATTTAATTTTTATAAAATTAAATTTTAATTTAATTTATATTAATTTATTTAATTATAATTTATTTTTATTATATATATATGTATTATTTATTTTAATTTTTTATTTGATATATATAATTTAAAATTTAAAATTTTAATAAAATTTACTTTTATTTATTATGCCATTTCTTCACGGCTGAAAATTTTTATTTAATTTAATTAATAAAAATTTAATTTATTTTTTATAAGACCGGTGAAAATTGTGATAATAAATAAAACTCTATCTAATTTATTTTTAATAAAATGGTAATAAAACAGCTATAATTTTTAAGGTATTGGATTTACTTACATATTTAAGAACAATTATAATATCTTAAATAATCTAGATTCTTAAGAAATCGGATTAATAGGGGCAAGAGTGATAAATAGACGGGGTATTAATAGGTTCATGAAATACAGTAAGAGAGAGAGAGAGAGAGAGAGAGAGAGAGAGAGAGAGAGAGAGAGAGAGAGAGAGAGAGAGAGAGATTAGTTCAATCAAGCAAGAGTGACAAATAGAAGGGGTATTAATAGGGTCATCATATACAAGGAGAGAGAGAGAGAGAGAGAGAGAGAGAGAGAGAGAGAGAGAGAGAGAGAGAGATTAGTTCAATCAAGCAAGAGTGACAATTAGAAGGGGTATTAATAGGGTCATGAAATACAAGAAGAGAGAGAGAGAGAGAGAGAATAGTTCAATCAAACAAGAGTGACGTCAAATAGAAGGGGTATTAATAGGGCAATGAAATACAAGGAGAGAGAGAGAGAGAGGGGGTGCAATGGAACAGGGATCACGTTTTCTCTCATGGGGTGAGGATCGAGGGTGACCTGGATGACAGATCACACTTTGCCAACTCTCACCACTTGCTGATGATTTGGCATTTGGTTTCTAGTTCCCCTCCACATCACAGCCTGATGTGGCACAACTAAGCACCCTCTCTCTCTCTCTCTCTTCTTGTATATGATGACCATATTAATACCCCTTCTATTTGTCACTCTTGCTTGATTGAACTAATCTCTCTCTCTCTCTCTCTCTCTTACTGTATTTCATGAACCTATTAATACCCATTCTATTTGTCACTCTTGCTTAATTGAACTAATCTCTACAAATTCCGATTTCTAGAAATCGGAGTTTGTTAATTTGTTTCTTAAGAAATGGAATTAATTTATTCCTATTTATTTTTTAAATTAAAAAAAATAGAATTTTAGGAAATAAAAAAATTAAAAATATAGAAACACGAGAAGCAAGATCCGTTTTCCCTTCGAAATAGAAACCGGATAATCAAGTTCTGTTTTATATTGAAACCGGATAATTGAGTTCTGTGTTTGCTCCTTTTTATTTTTTTTTTAAATCAAATCCTTTTACTAATTTAAATTTGAAATACGCTTTTTTTTTATAAAATGACCATTTGGACATTGGACGGTGATGCATCTCTAACATCTAGTATTTAGGTTGTAAAATTGTATGTTTTCCCGCTGTTTTCATAAAGAAAATCTATTTATTTAAATCATATGACAGTGTATAGGTTGAATTAGGGCATGATTTTTTCAGCTAAATGTTAGATCAGAACATTAAATATTGGATTAAATCTTATCTTGCTATACTACATAGATTTTCCAACCAGACAGATTATTTAGTAGTTATTTCACCTTTAAATTAGGGAAATCTAAGTCCTGTAAGATATTTTATGGAATGTATAACATTCTTTACTAATTCCTTTTAAGGACACATCCACGTCGACCGACCGTTCAAGAAACGGCCACGTCACCATCATCTGTACTTTCTTGCAGTACTTTCTTGCAGCCATTTCTTCATCAACCTCTATATATACATGTACACTGTAATAGATATATCATCATAATATACATTACTTAGTTTCCTTCATCTCCTTCTTCTGCTTTCCCATTCTTGTTCTGGCTCCGTCCAAGCCTCTTCTCATGGTATCAGAGCTGCAAAGCTCCACAACGCATTTTTGATTTGTCATGGCCGAAGAGGATTCGGCCGGATCTTGCCGGACCGTCGCCGACGGCAGAACAACGTCTAATGCATCCAATCAAGAATCCGAGCTACTCATCCCTTCTCATCTCAAATTCCTGATTTCCAATATCAAGAACCTGGTACCGACTCTGCTCACCTTGGAGAATTATGCAATCTGGAGGCTATAACTCCATCAACATTTCTCTGCGAATGGGTATGGTGAGCATCTCACCGGTCTTGATACCTGCCCACTGGAATCCGCCGGTCTAGAACACAATCGATGGAAGCTTATAGATCACAAAGTCGTGTCCGCTTTGCTTTCCACCATCTCCCCGTCAATTCTTCTATACGTGATCACCCTAAACATCGCCCAAGACATTTGGCACACTCTCGAACGTCGTCTTCAACCCACAAATCGATCTCGCGTTATATAGCTCAAGAATGAGCTACATCAAATCCAGATGAGGGATCGAACCATGCAATAATATATTGATCAAATCAAGACAATCGTCGACAACATTGCGGCGGCTGGTTGTACAGTTGACACTGAAGACATAATTATCCTTAATGGGCTGCTTTCAGCTTATAATCCCTTTAAGACGGCGATCAGAACATCTCTTCAACCCATCAATCTCGACGATCTTTACTCCCTACTCAGCAGTGATGAGATAAATCTTCACCATCAACATCTCAAAGAAAGCCAGTAGTCAGACTCTATGGCTCTATACACAAATCGACCCACAAGCTACCGCAGGAAATGCCTCGCGGTCAAGGATTCAGTCAGAGGCAACAATCTAATGAACGTCAACAGCCCCTGATCAAGGCACGAACTTCTGCAAGAAATCAACACCAGCGTCCATTATGTCAAATATGCGGGAAATCCGGTCACTCAGCCCTGAACTGCTGGCACAGGTGCAACCTTAGCTATGTGCCGCCAACAAATCCAAGAGCTCTCACTGCCCAACAACAATACGCCGCAACAAATAATTGGATCTTGGACTCCGGCGCATCTTCACTTCTCACCGCAGATGCGACGAACCTTCAACAGTCAACACCATATAACGGCTACGACTCAGTCTCCATCGCAAACGGTAGCACTCTTCCCATTCAGAACTCGGGCCAAGGCCTATTGCCTCTACCCGAGTCTAACCGTAAGCTTCATCTTCGCAAGATTCTTCATGTTTCATCATTATCACATAATCTTTTATCCGTCTCTCGATTAACCTCAAGACAATAATGTTTCGATTTCTTTCACCGCTAATGAATTTATTATAAAGAGTCTTCAGGACAACCAGGTGCTTCTCCGCGGTCCCAAACGTAATGTTCTGTACCACATCAAGTTCCACAGCTCCTAAGCAGCTCCTAAACGCAAGTAGGTAAATCCTTCTAGTTGCCAAACAGCTCCTAAGCTTTTATTTTCTTCTTCCACAAATTTTGACATCTTCCCCTCTCCTCGGAAAGAACTGCAAACCATTTTTCCCTGTTTGCTTCTCAAATTAAAACCTTAAGAAGGGTAATTTGGTCCGAATCTATATTCCCATTTAAGACTAATATCTCATTGTAATTGTGATTAACAACTAACAATTCCCTAAACAATGTGATTAAAAGCCGTCTCTCTCCGTGGCTCTTTATCCTAATCATAAAGAGAATTTCACTTTTTTTATTTAGCTACAAACTTGTTTGTATGTTCATTTGTAAAAGTTAAAAAGCAAAAGAAGAGTAGAACATAACAGAGAAGGTAAACAGAGAGATGAGCTAAGCTTAGAAAGTCATTACTGCAGCTTTCACTGTTTTTACAGCCATGCCAAATACCGTAGGTGAGTATATTTATACTAGAATATGTGCAGTTGGCTTTACAGATGTAAGGCTATGATTGCACGGGTTTGTTATGTGTTTATGGTTTTGATGCTGTAATCGTTCATCTTGATGCTGCTCAGTGGTAGTGGAGTAGCTGCTTTTACATCCCCACAACTAATGGTGAGGGTTGAACTTGTCACGACCCGACCCGACGGGGACGGATCCCGCCCGAGCCGGATCGCGACGAGAGACCTACTTATCCAGGATCTGGCTTTGGATTAGGTTACTGAACTGAACTTCCAAATACTTAACTCAACAGACACTCACAGAACAACAGAGCTACTAAAAACATCAAATGCAGCGGAACAAAACATCTATCTTTTCATTTCCTCAAAAATAATCATCTACAGAACAGTACATGGCTTTCAACAGAAAGAAAGACAGAACAGAAAAGCCATGACTGTACAAAAATCAAAAAGTACAAAAGTACCTATACTGATCAGACTCTGAACTAATCCTGAACTTCCTTGCCCTTCCCAGAACCTGAAAACCACCAGAAAGCAAGGGTGAGCTCAACAGCTCAGCAAAGCAACAAACCACCAATCTAAATTCTCAGAAATCAAAACCAAACTCATCAGACAGAAATCAGATCGGAAATCGGAACAGAATCGGAAATCAGAACTTATACGGACAGATGTCAAATCAGAATCAGAGTCGTACAGATCATATCACAACAGAACAAATCAACAGAGTCAGAATCAGAAATCAGAATCGTACGGATCATATCATATCATAATCACGTTTTCGTACAAAACAGAACAGATACAGAAAACAGAACAGATACATATAGCTAAATGCCCTGACACTGACGGAATCTCTACGGATTCCGGCCCCTTATACCTCCCTTCCCAGACACTGACTGAATCTCATAGGATCCAGGCCCCTTATGTCTCCCTTTGTGCTCACGGCACCAAAACAGATGTGCTTATAGCACCAGAACAGAATTCATCGGATCCGGAACAGAACAGATATCAGATTTCAGATTTGAGCTCATTTCAGATTTCCCGTTTCACTAACTGAATCTCATAGGATTCAGGCCCCTTATAACTCTCTTTTTATAGCTTATACACATAGCATTTCAATTCAGAAGAAATCCGGACAATTCAGAAATTACCCAAAAATCGGGCAGCACAACGGCAGTATACAGAATTTACACAAAAATTCCTGCAAAGAAAATTCACCGAATTCGCACAGAATATAGATAATCATATTCTAGAACATTTATTCTACTGCACAGAGCATTTCCAATTTCACAGAAAATTGTAGTCTACGAAAAACATCGCCGAATCAAAAATACCCGGACAAAAATCTTCGGAATATAGTCAAAACGTGCACACCCGGCACGGCAACGATATACAGAAACTTACGCGGTAAAAACTGAACCAATCAAAAGATACGGACGAAAAACCGTAACGAAAACGAAATCCGGACAGAAAAATACCGCCAACCGCGACGGAACTGAAAATTGAGAAAGACGGAATGTGCCTTACCTCGAGCACAGCAAATTCCTCAACAGTCGCTTCGATCGAAAACGGCTCCGCGTCTTCCCGAAATCAACTTTTCCAAATTTCTCTTTTTCTCTCTCCTCAGAGCTGAAAATCAGATATTTTATTTTTAAATTTCTCTCTCTTCAAATCGGCTGAATTCCTTAAATCCTCTTCAGATCGGCCTGGCCGTTCGTCTCGATCGTCCTGGACGATCAGACCAAACCAACATCGCCTGGCCGATACTCCAGGGCGATGATCAGGCCGATCCTTATGAACAGTGTCAATCGGCCTGGCCGATGTCCCCGATCGGCCTGGACGATACATACAAAAAATCACCTGGAGCAAAACTGGGCAAAATCTGGAGCTGATTTACAACTGATCGTCCCAGGACGATCCAAAATCGGCCTGGACGATCCTGGAGCAGATTGTGATATTACAGAACTATTAGTTTGTTTCGAAGCAGATGGAATTGCCATGTTAATAGTGGCTTGGCAAAGATTTTCGTGATTTGATCAATAGTTCTGAGGGGTAGCACTCAAACTTTTTTGGACTGAATGTGATCAAGAATGAAGTGAAAGTTCACATCGATATGTTTGGTCCTGTAAGCTGTAACAAACCATTGTATTTCTTGCATACGTGGGATCCACGTCACCTAGCCGTTAGACACATGTATATCAAAATCCATTATATATTATCTCCTGTACATGTATCTGTAATTAAGGAAAAATACTTTCTCTTTCTTTCAAGAATCGCATGCCCTGTGTGTCTCTGTTTACCAATTCTACATGGTATCAAAGCCTTAACCGATCTCCTCTCTTCCTCACTCCGCTGCCTCAACCCTCCCCATTCCCCTTCTTCTCCGGCGACGAGCTCAATCCATCTATTCATGGATCAATCCTCCAACAGATCTTCTCCTACCAACTCCATCACCGATGACACGGTACCTTCTTCCCCGCCGGCAATCCCAGCCTCCTTAAAATTTCTGATGGCTAACATCAAGAAGGTTGTCGCCCCTTCCCTAACTGCCGACAATCACCCTCTTTGGCGCTCTCAAACGCTAAAACTCTTTCGGGCAAACGGCTACCATGGTTTCTTGGACGGTTCCTCCACCTCTCCAGCTCCAACGATCACATCTTCGGACGGCAAGATCACTCCAAATCCGAAGTATGACCTATGGCAATTGCTAGACCAGAATCTTGCGGCCGCCTTATATTCTGTCATTTCCCCGAGCATCCTCCCGTACATTCTCTCCGTCGACCATTGCTCGGACATTTGGACTATCCTTGATCGGCGTCTTCAGTCCAGTACGCGATCCCGCATTATCCAGCTCCGGTACGAACTTCACTATCTCACCATGAAAGATAAGACGATGTCCCAATATCTTCTAGAAATCAAGAATAAGGTCGATTCACTCGCTGCCGCTGGAGCGCCCGTCGCCGCAGAAGACATCATTCATTACACACTGGACGGACTTCCGGCATCCTATCAAGGTTTCAAGACGGACATTCGCACCAATCTACAACCACTTAATCTCGACGATCTTTATACGTTACTGTGTAGTGAAGAAATCAATCTTGCTCATGAGGTCTCCCGAGAAATGCAATCTCTTCAACTCTCCGGCAATTCTACTGCTCTCGCCGCAACCAGAGGCCGTGGCCGAGGGAGATCCACTTCCTCTCGCGGTCGCTACAATCCTACTACCCGCTCCAACCAAAACTATCAATGCGGCGGGAAATCAACTCGCCCAATGGTCACATGCCAAATATGCGGCAAGAATGGACATACTGCCGTCAAATGCTGGCATCGGCACAACGACGACTACAACACAGATCCCCCTAACGCTAACGCTGCTTTATTTACATCTCCTTCGCCGCAACCCCCTACTGAATGGTACCTTGACAGCGGCGCCTCTTCTCACCTTACCTCTGATCCACAACAAATTCAGTCAGCTCATCCTTATACCGGCTCCAACCAGGTCATTCTCGGCAATGGCCAACAAGTACCCATTCATACAGTCGACAAAGGCCTTCTTCCTACCCCACAAGGTAATTTAAAACTCTCACACCTAAATCTCGTGCCAAATTTATCCTTTAATCTATTATCTGTACACAAACTAACCAATGACAACAATTGTCTTATCACATTCTCGTCCAATGGCTTCGAACTCAAGGATCAGAGGACCATGCAAACTCTACTCAAGGGTCCATGTATTAATGGACTATACCCTGTACAAGCTCGGGACAGCAAGAACACCGACCGATCCAACTTAGCTCTCCTCTCGGTTCAACCCGTCTCCGATCTCTGGCACAGACGTCTCGGACACCCCTCTACCTCTACTTTACATCTTATGGCAAAACAATTTTCAAATATCTGTACTTCTTTTTCATCCTTTTGTAATGCTTGTAAAATGGCCAAAAGCCATCAATTACCTTTCAATAAATCGCAGAATAACAGTTCTACTCCTTTTTCTTTGATACATTCTGACGTATGGGGACCGGCTCCTACTGCCTCCACCTCCGGACATCGATACTACGTTAGCTTCATCGACGACTTCTCCAAATACACCTGGGTCTACCCGATCATCCACAAAACCGAAGTCCTTCACAAGTTCATGGAATTTCACAACATGATTCAACGTCAGTTCAACAAGCACATTCGGACACTACGGACTGACGGAGGCGGAGAATTCATCAACAAACAATTCAAAATGTACACCTCCAACCAAGGTATTATTCACCAATACACTTGTCCCTATTCCCCATCACAAAACGAAGTCGCTGAGCGTAAACACAGACACATCACCGAAACCATGCGCACTCTACTCATTGACGCCTCACTACCCTATCATTTCTGGGTAGATACACTTCTCACCGCTGTTTTTCTAATTAATCGTCTACCTTCGCCCAACACCTCCAACAAATCCCCTCACGAACTTCTCTTCCACAAGATTCCCGACTACAACTATCTAAAAGTCTTTGGATGCTTGTGTTATCCATGGCTTAGACCCTATACACAACATAAGCTGTCTCCTCTGTCTCATTCATGCGTCTTCATAGGCTACGCTCCCCATAAAAAGGGATATCGTTGTCTCGAACCCAAATCTAATAAGGTTTATACCTCTCGCCACGTTATCTTCAACGAAAATATTCTCCCGTTCACACAGCTCTCACAGAATAATTCAGCTAATCAAACCGCAACTTACATGCCACCTCTCATGCTTGTGCCTACTACCGCACTACCCACGTCCATCAGTACTCCCATTCGGTCCAATCCCTCTCAAACCAGCGCTTCACCAGCCAGCTACACTGCTCCTCATACACCCTCGACTCAACCGGCTCATCGTCCCTCAAATTCTCAAAACAACACTACTACATCCTCTCTCAGTACATCACGTCCTAACCCCATTCCGCCTGCACATCCCATCAACCCACATCCCATGCTCACTAGATCTAAAACCGGGCACTCTAAACCCAAACACATCTTCAGCCTATCACATCTCATCCATAACACTGAACCAACCACTTACAATCAAGCCATCAAAAGTGAACACTGGCGTGCGGCCATGTCGCAAGAATTTCAAGCACTGCAAATGCAAGGAACCTGGGAATTAGTTCCATATCAATTCGATCAAAACGTCCTAGGATGCAAATGGACTTACAGAACAAAATTAAATTCCGACGGCACCATAGCTCGATACAAGGCAAGACTATTCGCAAAGGGATTTGATCAAGAACAAGGCGTGGACTATTCCGAGACATTTAGTCCCGTAGCCAAGATCCCTACCGTGCGAGTACTCATCGCCATTGCCCTGCATTTCCAGTGGACCATACATCAACTTGACGTCTCAAACGCCTTCCTCCACGGCAACCTCACCGAAACCGTCTACATGACGCAACCACAAGGCTTTGAAGATGAAATTCATCCCACTCACGTTTGCAAACTAAAGAAGGCCTTATACGGCTTAAAACAATCTCCCCGTGAATGGTACGCTACTCTTTCCTCCCATCTACAACAATTTGGATTTTCTATAAGCACTTCTGACCCCTCTCTTCTCACCTACAAATCGGGACAAATACGTATGTACATCTTGATCTACGTCGACGACATCCTCCTTACCGGCAATTCTCCCACCGAAACGGCAAAGCTACTTTCAAACCTTCACAATCGCTTCCAAATGCGGAATCTCGGACCACTTGCACACTTTCTCGGCATCCAATCTACCCCCACGCCGTTCGGTCTACTCCTACATCAACAACAATATGCAAATCGCATCCTGGAACGAGCAGCCATGCACAACACAAAACCGGTAGCCACACCAACATCCAGCAAAGAAGTTGACACTCCAAACGCTGACATCCAATTCGCAAATCCTCAGCTCTATCGCCACCTCATCGGGTCTCTCCAATACCTCACCCTGACTCGACCCGACATCCAATTTGCAGTCCACCAACTAAGTCAGCACATGCACGACCCAAAGAACAAAGATTTCAATGCTCTCAAACGACTATTGCGATATATTCAAGGTACCACTACACACGGCATTCCTCTGTATCGCGATAACCTCACCTTACAGGGCTTTGTGGGCGCCGACTGGGCAAACGACATTCAAGACCGCAAATCCGTTTCCGGATATTGCAACTTCCTCGGGAAATCACTCATCTCGTGGCAAGTAAAGAAACAAACCACTGTCGCAAGATCCTCCACCGAAGCAGAATACAGAGCATTAGCCACCGAAGCTTCCGAAATACTATGGCTCCGCAGTCTCCTACACGACTTTCATCTCCCTCAGACCACACCGACGAAAATTTACTGCGACAACACCTCCGCCATAGCCTTAGCAAACAACCCCATATATCACGCCCGAACAAAACATATCGACGTCGACTGTCACTTCATACGAGACAGCATCCGGGCAAAACATCTCTCCGTTCATCACATTTGCACCACGGATCAACTCGCCGACATCTTCACCAAAACGCTACCAGCTCATCGCTTCAAACTATTACGCAACAAACTGATCGCTGCATACCCACCATCAGTTTGAGGGGGGTTGTAAGCGTTAACAAACCATTGTATTTCTTGCATACGTGGGATCCACGTCACCTAGCCGTTAGACACATGTATATCAAAATCCATTATATATTATCTCCTGTACATGTATCTGTAATTAAGGAAAAATACTTTCTCTTTCTTTCAAGAATCGCATGCCCTGTGTGTCTCTGTTTACCAATTCTACAGGTCCTAGTATGATCTTGAGGAAGATTGAAATCTTTGAGAAGTCGACAGAACCAGATAGTACCTGCTGTAGCTGTCGCTAATGAGTGATATTTTGTCTCTATGGAGGAACAAGCAATGATTTGTTGCTTTTTTACAATCCAAGAGATGGCGGTGTCGCCATGAAAGCATCAATATCCTAATGTGGAAGTGGAACTACGGGTGTCAAGGTTGGTGGCCTTGTCAGCAGCAGAGAAGGCTAATAGATGTACACTAGAGTGTGAAATGGGAAGGCCAAAGTTTAAGGTGCCTTTGTTGTAGCAAAGAAGACATTTCGAGAGTTGATAATGAGAAAGAGAGGGAGCGTGCATATGTTGACATAGTGTGTTGATAGCAAAGGAGATATTGGCATGAGTGATCGTTAGGTATTGAAGAGATCCAGTTTAGTCACCGTGAGCATCAGGAGGTTGCTTTGAGGTAGAGGGATTAGCTTGTGGGTTAGGAGGATTGTCATAAAATGAGCATTTTAACTATCAAATCTTTTAGTTATTTTTTAAATAACAAATAAATATACTGACAAACATAAATGAAGGAATGAATAAATATTTAAATTTATTTTTTATATTTCATTTATATCTTTATGTTTTATTAAAATTTATGTAATATTTACATCATATTATATTATTTCAAAAAAGATGATCTAGAAAACAATAAAAAAAATCAGGCGAGCAAAAGTAGAGGAGAAAGGGAGAGTAGTGGTTAATAACTTAATATAACTTAATATAATTAAAAAATAATAGTTATAATAACTTATAAATTAAATATAAAGTTATTAAGTTAAATTAAGTTATAAATTTAGTTAAATTAAATTATAAAGTTATTATATTTATTAAGTTGTAAATTTTAATGTAATTAAATTAAATTTAAATAAAGTTATTAAAATTACAATGAAATTAAATTAAATTAAGTTTTAAATTTAAATAAAGTAATTAAATTGATAAATTAATAACTTAATTTAATTAAAATTTATAACTTAAATTTATAATGCAATTTAATTAAATTATGTTATGAATTAAATTATAAAATTAAATAAAGTTATTGAATTTAATTAAGTTAAAATTAATAACTAATTTAATTTAATTTAATTACTTTTATTTAAATTAATAATTTAATTTAACTAAATTTATAAGTTAATTTAATTTAATAAAGTTATGAAATTTAAAAACTTTATCTCTCTCTCTTGCGCTCTCTATAGGGCGTCCGTTTTTCTCTCTCTAGGCTAAGGCTTCGTTTGTTTTTTTTGTGCTTTTTTAAAAGACAGTTTTAAAAAACATTAGTTCAGAAAATGGAGTTTTCTAACGGAGAAGCACATATAAAAAGCTTTCTCAAAACTGAAGAAAAATGAAAAAAGGAGTTATTGAGAACATGATTTGACGAATCAAAAAAAAAAAAAAAAAAAATCCTCCATTTTCGAAAACGGTGAAGGCAAAAAAACGCTCAAACAAACAAAGCCTAATACTCCAAATGAGTTGACTTAATTTGCACCTTTTTAAAAATTTCATTAACTAAGCTTCTTTTACTTAATTAGGTTTTAAACCTGCTTATTTTATATTAATAAGAAAAGGACTTCACTTAATACCCTTCTTCTTCACGCTGCTTTCCTATATAGCTTAGGTCGCTGAAGCCAAAGGGGCGAAGGGCGGAAGTCGGAAGGGTTTCAAGTTCAAGGATTCAGCTGTTCAGCGGTTCAGACGAAAAGCTTTCTTCTAATCTTGTTGGAACGCCGAAAGCCTACCCTTCACCTTCAGCGGCTTGCGACGGGTCGGCGACAGTCGTCAGGTATGCTAACATTTTTCTATCTCTCGGCTTTTCCGGGTTTTCTTTCCGTTTAAATGTTTAATCCATTTTTTTAATGACTTGCACAAATTTTCGCTGATTTCAGACACTTTTTTCTGATTTCGGCAGCCTGCGCTCTCCCAACAAATCAAACTGATCCGGTCATCCAGGGTTTCTTCTTTGGACGGGAGGTGAGTTTTCAGCTTTTTCGTTCCTCAAAGGAAATAATATTTAGTTTTCTTTCTCTTTTTGTTATGTTTATTCTAGCTTATGCCATTATGTTTGTTTGCAAGTTTTTAGTAGTTTGTTAGTAAATTTTTATTAGTTATTTGCAAGCTTTTATGTTCTTCTTCCACAAATTTAGACATCTTTCCTTCTCCTCGGAAAGAACTGCAAACCATTTTTCCCTATTTGCTTCTCAAATTAAAACCCTAAGAAGGGTAGTTTAGTAGTTTTACAGAAAATTTAAAAAAAAGTGAGCTTCTACAAATTTTCTGTGAAAAACTAAATTTGTGAAAAACTGAGAAGTGAGGCATAATAGCTTCCAGTCAATTCGGTTTAATGTCTATGTTCCAAAACATATATAAGAACATATAGCAGCGGCTGCCAACTAATTGATTAATTAACTGCACATAGGCACTAATGGTAGTTGTTGGTCCGAATCTATATTCCCATTTAAGACTAATATCTCATTTTAATTGTGATTAACAGCTAACAATTCCCTAAACAATGTGATTAAAAGACAGTCTCTCTCCGTAGCTCTTTATCCTAATCATAAAGAGAATTTCTTTTTTTTTTTTTTTTAAATTGGGCCACTTGGGAAAGCATGGGTCCGCCCCTTATTTAATCTTAGGCGTTAAAAATAGAAAATGATAATTAGAATAAATCGATTGTACCTTGACAATTGTCATGACATGATTTATGCTGAGAATTCATATTTTTTCTTCTATAATTCGAGCCTTTGTCAATGGCTATGTATGTGATGCAGGATGGAATTAGTAGTTCTCCATTTATTGGGTGATTGGGGCATTCTTTTGGCTTATATGCGTCCTTCGATCAAACATGAGTGAAGTTCTAGGGCACTGATCAATGGGTTGTCACGAACCAGGGAAATAAGTTGGGGGCTTTCTTTCGTCTTGTTATTAGGATGAGGTCTTGCTTTACACGTACACCCAATCAAAATCGTCTAGGCCGGGCATGACCGATTCACTTAAGTTTTTGGAGTATGGCGAACTCGTTGGTATACTTGCTCAGGAATGAAGACTATGCTCGCTCGTTGATTTTTCACCTTCGTGGCTTCAATCTTCAAGGACAGTTGTTTGACAAGGAAGAGGGAGCCGGGAGGGGAAAGTTGAGAGCCAGGATGGGAGAGTTGCTTGCGATTCAGAAATTCACGCATGACTAGAATCGACTAGGGAAAAAAGGGAAGAATATGAGATGTAGTTGGTGATGTAGAGCATCGTTGCTTAGCGTCTTCTGGAAGAGAAACTTACCTTCAATACGCACCAATTCTTTTATGGTGTTGAAGCTCCACCATCTTACTGTTATATTTAATATCTTAATACTTTTTATACCTTTAACTTGTTTAGCTTTTATAAGTATAGCTGAAAGGAAATAGCATATACTCAACGGAACCTTGTAGAGAGGCATCTTCTTGATTTTATTATCAATACAGAAATACGTTTCCTGGTTTCGTTTCTTGTTTTTCCTCTGATTCTCCTTCTTGCAGGTTCGTCTACACTAGCGGGGCAAATTACTAAAGTAGGTGTTGGGATATTTTGATAATTTTCCCTCCTACACCTCATATTCTACCTTTTGTCGACAAATTTCTCATTTTATATGAAAAAAAAAAGAAGATAACGATGATTGATAGCATGCAGTTAGCCAACAAAAGTATATCTAATACATTCAATTAGTTTAGTTCAAGTTGTAATGATTTACTTTGGAATATTTGCAAATATTATTTCATAATTTTATTTATCTAAATTCTGCATGTATACCAGAATATGAATCATCCAAATGTTATCTATAGCATTTTAATTTGGATCTGAAAGCTCCTTTCAGCTTTTCAGCCTCGTATCATTTCTTACTCTTTAACTGCGCCAAAAAAGGCTTGGAAGACGGTGCAAGGAACTTGAAGCATGACATCAACCTAAACCTGCTTGACGTTGATATATAATCTACTTTGAAGACCAATGAATTTCCATTACAGCCTTTTAACGTAAAATGTTTATTTCGGCTTTGTTTGGCTTGGTGTGGGATGATTTTTTTTATTGCTTTTTAAAATGGAGTTTTAATAAAAATAATAAAGTATTCACGTAATCCTTTTGAAGCCTTCCATTTAATTATTTCTAATATAAGCCTTTCATTAATTATTAACTATTTTATTACAGCATTTCCAGCTAGAGTATTCATTCAACTCCAATCATGTAATGCTCGGTATGCATTGTCGACTATGATGATGAGGAAGGGGAGGATATATAAGACATATTAAGGCTTTTTTACCGGATTGTGGGCATTTATTTCATGCCATGTGGGTGGATCAATGGTTGCGATAACCTCCAACTTGTCCGATGTGTCGGTCATTGGTGATGAATGGTGTCGCGCCGATGCCTTCAGCTGGATCGAGTACAAACCTTGGAAGCCTAAGCTCCTTCTTTGGCTGCTGGTATCAAGTTTGCACTTCAATCTGTTCTTGAGTTTTGATAAACAGCTTACTTGTAGAGAGCAGACGGTAAAAACACATCATGTTGCTTGTTTTTTAACAAAGTCTATCGATATATTTTAAGAAATCATCAACCTCTCAAGTCTCGCCTACCAACATCTATAAAGGGAAATTTTTGAAAAAAATAAATAAATGAAGCTTTTATTTCATGCGATATGTGTGGGATAAATGATTTTGGCAACATCCAACTTATCCAAAATTGTGTCGATCGTCGGTATTGAAAATTCTGTAGTTCTACTAGATCAATTTCTTCCACCAAAATTATCCTTATTTCTTGTGGTACTAGAAATTCTATAAAGTTATATTTTTGTTCGAATGATTTTGTACTAATACAAATATGCCTATATAAAGCCAAATGAAAAAATAATAATGGAAATGCAATAAAATAGAATATACTCAATAATGAAGATATATTACATGATTAAATATGATAAATTTTTTACTATAAATATTATATGACAATGAATAATTCTAATTACTTCCTATTTTGTCAACTATTAAAAAAGAAAGTTTATTGTCAATGTTAATGTTTATGATAGATAAACTATGCTAATAACCTTTACTTTTTAATTTTAGGTTTTGTTTGGGACGATTTTTTATTTCTTCTTAAAATAGAGTTTTAGTACAAAAATAATATTTTTTTAGTATTGATTCTTAAAATGGAATTTGAGCAAAAATTCATTTTAAAAAGCAAGAAAAAATTCGTCCCAATCGAAGCCTTAATCTCTAATTTTAACTCTTAAACTTTCTCAATCCCTTGAAATATGAGACATGAATATGTAACTACAAAGAGAAAGAAAGTAAATCATAGCAGAAGATAAATTATGATTTAATATGATGCAACATTCTAGGGAAAATTAGTAGGTTCGGACACCAGACGTAGAGATACGTTCGGACTCCAATAAAATATTTACACGTGGATACTTTATAAATTAAATGTATCAGTATAATTTTAAACCAAGCACATTAAAGGCGCAGGTATAACACATGTGAAGTACAGGTAAAGCGCAATAAAAAAAAGTCAAAGCATAGTCAAAGCGTAGTCGAAAAGCACAGTAAAAGCGTATTAAAAGCACAGTCAAAATGCAGTAAAAAAGCACAGTCAAAGTGCAGACCACGTGTTAAATTTTAATTGGATATCCAGACCTATTTCTAGGTCCGCTATCCAGACCTAATAATTTTTCACACTCTGGACCTGGCCTAAATTCGCCAAAGCCATGTGTTAGGATCCACATATGGCCTCAACCAATTGCTACTCAATATACCTTGACGACTGATGATGAGAAATATGAGGATAATCCATTGAGGCTTTTACCAGATGATGGGTATCTATTTCATGCTATATGTGTGGATCAATAGCGGCGACAACATCCAACTTCTCCGATGTGTCAATTGTGAATGATGCTTGGATGAGATTCCGCTTGAAATTGAACAACTACTATTCTACTATTTGAAAGTATATCATATTTAATCTCTAATTTTAGCTCTTAAACATTCTCTATCCCCTGAAATGAGAGATGAATATGTAACTTTAAAGAGAAAGAAAACATATCATAGTAGAAGATAAAGTTTGATATGTTTTCACATATTTTTCATCATATGTTGAGAATATGATGGACAATCACAAATATTTTAACTTATAAAATTTATTTTTTTAGCAATATTAGTTGAGATTTAAATCAATTTTCTCCAATATGCATACTAAATTCACCGCTGGAACTTAATCAATTCTGCAAAGCTTGGTAATTAATTAAGTCATAATTAGAAGCTAAAGATAAATTAATTAGATTTTGTGCTTCACTTGCCCTGTATACTTTCATTAAAGTTGATAAGATGGAACCATACTTAAAAAAAAGGAACCAGATAACATCATGCCCCTACTTCAATCTTAGAAAAATATAGCAAAATCCATCATCATCTTTCCCATTTTCACTCTGAAATAGATAATGACTGTAGAAGATCATCCGATAGTTGATGCTCTACCTTCACTAATTGACATGCCTCATTTTTTGAAATAAACTCCACTTTGTCTTTTAATCCAAGCACTAAAATATACAATTCAAATCTTCGTACATCTTGATACTTTCAAGATGAATAATATAACCTAAATAGTGAGCCTAATACAGAATCTCATATTTCAGATCTTTAAAAAGAGGAACCCACTGTCTGTCCTTGTAAAAAATAATGTCATAATTATGACATTATTTTTATCATAAATAATGTCATAAATAATGTCATAATTATGACATTTTCACTCTGAAATATATATCCAACGATAATATACAGGACCTCCAATCCTTGCCTCGGTGGCCAAGTGAATTGTCAAATGCACCATGATATCAAAAAAAGCAGGAGGAAATATCTTTTCAAGATGACAAACTGTAATTGCAATTTCTTTTTCCAATCTAAGAAGCTCAATTGGGAGAAGAACTTTAGAGCACAAGCCTTGAAAAAAACGACTTAGACGAATTAAAGGAGAGCGAACTGACTTAGGCAAGACTCGTCTTAAGCATAATGGAAGCAATTGTTGCATTATTATATGATGATCATGGCTCTTTAATCCAAGTATTTTTAATGGTTTCAGTTGCACTCGTCTTGAAATATTAGATGCATATCCATCTGGCACTTTAATATTTTTCAAGACTTTACAAAAAATTTCTTTCTCTTTTTTGTTCATTGTAAAGCATGCTGCAGGTAAATAAGTATGTCCAGATGAAGTACAAATAGGGTGCAATGTAGGGCGTATTCCCATTTTTTCCATGTCTTTACGTGCATTCAAATGATCTTTTGTCTTTCCATCAAGATCCAACAACGTACCCAAAATCTTATCACATACATTCTTTTCAATATGCATAACATCTAAGTTATGGCGCAAAAGATTTTTTTCCCAATACGGCAACTTAAAAAATATGCTAAACTTCTTCCAATTAGAAGGCAAATTTGGATTACCACGTGTTTTCTTTCCAAACTTCACATTTATACTTCTTAACATATCAACAATTTTGGATCCATTAATTGGTGTTGGTATTGTCCCATGTTCTTCACAACCATTAAAAGATCGACTATCTTTTCTATCAGGATGATCGTGATCTAAGAACCTCCGATGTCCCATATAACATCTTTTACGGCTGAAATGTAACCACTCAGAACATGTACTCTCCTGACAAATAGGGCATGCAAACTTCCCTTTTGTACTATAACCTGATAAGTTAGCATAACATGGAAAATCATTTATAGTCCATAATAATGCAGCTCGCATTTGAAAATTCTTCTTAGAACATGCATCGTAAGTCTGCACACCAATTTCCCATAACTCTTTTAACTCAGCCACAAGTGGTTGTAAATAAACATCAATATCATTTCCAGGTTGAGTTGGCCCAGGAATAAGCAAAGAAAGCATCATGTATTGTGATTTCATACACAGGTTTGGTGGCAAATTATATGACATCAATACAACAGGCCAAGTACTATGAGTTGAAGTCATTGTCCCAAATGGATTAAATCCATCTGATGCTAAACCCAATCGTACATTTCTAGGATCTACAGCAAAATTTGTATCTTGGTAGTCTAAGTGCTGCCAAGCTGGAGTGTCAGCCGGATGCCTCATGCAACCATCTTTTATGCGATCTTCTTTATGCCATATCATATATGATGCAGTCTTAGATGACATGAACAATCTCTGCAATCTTGATGTTAATGGGAAGTGCCACATGACTTTTACTGCCACCTTTTTCCTTTTTTTACTTGATATATCTTTTGAAGTGTTATCTTCTGCAACCCATCTTGACTCATTACAAATATCACATTCATTCTTAAATTCATCAGGACCCCAATATAAAATGCAATCATTACGACATGCATCATATTTTTTATAACTCAAGCCCAAATCTTGAATTATCTTCTTTGTCTCGTAATAAGATTTTGGTAGACGAATATCTTCAATTGCTTCCCTTAACAAGTCAAGCAACATAGTAAATGATTTCTGAGTCCAATTACCAAGGCATTTAAGTTGAAGTAGCCTAACAAGAAAATCAAGTTTTGAAAACTTTTTACATCCGGGAAATAATTCTTGTTGTGAGTCACTTATCAACTTATAAAACTTTGTAGCATTCGCATTTGGTTTATTAATTTCTTCTTGTTCATCTGCAGTATTACTTTCAAACCCAAATGCATCATTTAATAGCCCTTCCATATCATCACTAACATCATCAACATTGAGAGAATGTGATCCAATGTCATTTCTAAATGAAGTTTCTCCATGAGCAGTCCAATTGTAATATCCTGGTTTAAATCCTCTCCAAAGCAAATGAGCTTCAACATCATCTCTTGTCCTACAAATGCCATTTCCACAATCTCTACATGGGCATAGTATCATTCCACTTGAACTTCCATAATTGAATGCAAAATTTAGAAAGTTTTTAACTCCTTCTTTAAAAACCATACTACTCCTTGAACAATACATCCAACTTCTATTCATTTCCATATTAGAACCTTCATATAGCAAAAGATAAATGAATATTAGAAATCATGAGTAAATTCTTTGATTTGTATTATAAATAAACAAGTGAATAAGCAAGGAGTAAAAAAACTCTTCAAAAAATAAATAAAATCTTATAATGATAACATTGATAGTAATATTGCATATGAGTAAATTCTAGAATGCAAAATTTATTTATTCATTGAAGTTGTAGGCTTTAAGCCCCATCAGACAATAAAAATCATGAGAGCTAGTGGATGCATATTCAAATGGTTTAAAGTAAAATCTTTGATTTGCAAGGAGTAAAAAATAATCTTCACAAAAAAAGAAAATCTGATATGATAACTGAACCATTTAAAAACAACTATAAGTCAATGGCTAATTACATGTCCTCATTAATCAACTGTTATATTAGGTGACAATTTGAAGATCATTATCAAGATCTTCAATTAGCCATTGACTTATAGTTGTTTTAAAAGTAGCACCTTTAAGACATACATATATTCAAAATCATAGAAACGTTGACTTATTGACTGCATTTCTAAGAAAATCACTATAAAACATAAAAGAGACATGTAATATTAACATTCCAACAATCATTAATAAGTCAATGTCATATCAATAAATGACAAGTTCAAAAACTTGCAATCCTCATTGATCAAATTATAATGAATAACAAAAAACCCAATTATAATTCATAATTAAAAGTTAATACTTTGTATAATCCTTCCCCGTAACAATATAAGCATTGTGGTTCTGTATAGAAGTCGATTTAGAAAGTGTAGCAAGTTTCAAAGATGGTATAATGTGTTTACTCCCCACCTTACTACTTACTGCATGTTCCAAGAAGCAACTTGCAAGGCTGCAGCAGCCAAGTTCAACGATGATTGCAGAAGGATTCAGAAAAAGGATGCTAAACACCTCAAAAAATATAATAGTAGATTATGACGTTCACTTTAGTATAAGGGTGGAATCTTTTTTTCCCTCCAGTTGATGCTTCACTAAAATCAATTGATTTATGATTAATCCAAAGACATCCAATGGCCCAGCTCGATCCTGATCAATTTGAAACATATTATTCTTATAGTCTCAACATCTTCGGTCCTCATCTATATATTTCAGAAAACTATAACGTACGTCATAATCAGTTAGTGTCGGATACAAGATTTTCAAATCTGTACTGTTCACATATTCAAATATCAGGCTAGGAATTTTAGAATCCTGATATCTGACAATGTCAAGAAGCTTCACAATATTGGGACCACCGCAAGGTTTTGAAGTATTTTAATCTCTCTTTATCTGCAAAATAAATAAATAAGTTAAGGTAATCAAATAATTAACAATTAGCTACGAAGTACTTGGTGAATGCTCGACATCAAAATTTGTAGGGCTGAGCAAGCAGAACTATTTGGTGTACTTTGATCGGGACTTTTGGCTGTTGGGTTATGTTCTATAATTCTTTTTTTTTCTTTTTTGAAGCTATTTTTAACTGTTTTGTATTGGAGGTTATATTTATAAATTTATATTTACATAAATACCCACTATAAAGACCACCCACCCTTGTATTCAAACAATCTAATTCATTCTCCTCTCCGTCTCTCCCTCACTTGCTCTATTTTGGTTTTTGTTTTTTGTTTTGTGGTGGCTTGCTGGTTCGATCAAGAACCTGAGGAATTCCCATTCAGAAGATTTTTAATGTACAAACAAATGACAAATTTAGCTCTAATGGCTCAAACCAAGAATGATGATGTAAATAATAAATTGCAAATTGAGGTGAAGTCAAAGAACCATGAAATTCTTGAAGGCAATGATTAAGAAAAAACTGAAACAAAACCTGAAAAGATTCTATGATTTGAAACAACTGAAATTTAAATTGAGCAAGGATCAAGAACCAGGTTATGATGCCGAAAAATTATCTATGAAAAAGATTCCCCATCAAAATGTTGTAGATAGTGTCATGTATGTTATGGTCTGTTATAGCCTACATTTAGCTTATTCACTTAGCATTATAAGTAGATTCATGGTAGATACAAGAAGACATTATAGGGAAGCTACAAAACAGATGCTATAATACTTAAATGGAACCATAACCTTGGTATTAAGATTTGAAAATTTTTAGTTCTAAGAATGAATTTACCACTGCATCTGTACATTTAGATTTTATAGGATGTGATACTAGAAGATCCCTTACAGTTATGTATTTAATAAATTTGGAAACACATTTAGTTGGAAGGCAAATTTGCAATCAGTTGTAGTCTTGTCTACAACTGAAGATGAATACATCGTTGCATCTAAAGCTATGAAAAAAAATTGAATGGTTGAAATGGTTGATTTTTGAATTATTTTAGCTAGTGATTTCTTTCCTGTATTTGTTTTGTGATAGTTGAAGTCCAATATTTCTCTCAAAGAAGCACACAAATTGATGAGCTAGGGGCCTCAATATTGGAAAGCTGTCGGTATAGAACTGTCTGATGATTATTTATTGGGATTCTATCATATATTAAGTAGGTTTTTAAATTTAAAAAATAAAACTACTTCAATATATAGATTTCCTTTCTTTCTTTGATACGTTAATTCCTTGCTTGTTTTTCTTCTTTGTAATCCTCTATAAATTGGGCTTGATTACATCTTCAGGAATGCATGGAGTATTCCTCCTTTTCTTCTCCCCTATTTCTCTTATGCTTCTTTCTTTCAACATTATACCACTTCACCACTTCATGCCACTTTTTTTATGCATTCAATTCTCAAGATTTAGCAGCACAATTTTAGTTTACTACCGTTTTAAATATCACTAGCTCTGAAACATCCAATTACTACATGTTTATATAGTAATTGGATAATATATAGTCTTTTAGATGCAGGATAATATAATATCAGGAATAAATAACGACACAACAAAATGATGCAGTTTAAGCAAAATCAATATACCAATGATCTTAGATAATTTCAACATGACTATTACATGTATTTATATTCCACTTTAGATGGGAGATATCATGAGATATTTTCAAATTTGACGTATAACTTTTGAAAAACATGACATTTGATTCCCAAAGAGTTGAATTTTGCTTAATACTTTTGGCTAAGTGTTGTTGTTATAATAAAAGTAGCTATAGCTAATATGCAAAAACTTAAGGAAAAATATGACATTCATTGATTAAAGAAATCAATTGCATAATCAATTTAAGAACTTCACACAATGCGACTCTAGCATGGTTAAATATTTTATAAAGTTTAAAGATCTTTTAGTCAAATACTATTTGACTATATATTATTATGAAATCAATACATGTTTCCTAAAGATCTTAAGCAAAAAAATCAAGCATGAATTAAAATTAAATTCACTAAACACGATAAATAAGAGTTTATACATAGCTTAAAATTTTAAGAAATAGCATAATTCTAATTTTAGAACTACTTTAGTAGAGCTTAACATTCCTAAGAAATAAAAAAAGTTGAATCTCATATAAGGCATATCAATCCCATATTAATACAAGTATCTAGTATGAAAAATCTTTAAGTTTTGAAAAAACAAAAGTTCATAAATATTCTTTAAATGATATATTACATGCGAAAAAAAAAGTTATAATTACAATATGATTCTATATCAGAGTTTATACTAGGACATATTTATAAATAAAAACATAAAGTTGAGCAAAAGATAAAATTTGAATATGAAACTAAATTTGAGCATGAGGGTATGTTTCGAACCTAAACATCATATAAAATTCTAATTTATAACTATTTTTAGGATTTAGCAAATCATTCATACCAAATTTGATAAACCAATTGGACATAATAAGACATAACTACTAATGAAGTATCTATCAAAATTTTCTCTACTTCTAACAATACAACATATAATTATTTTTTTGTTTCTTGACTAACAAAATCATAAAAATAACTTTCTTTAAAAAATTAGACTACATAGACATACCATAGATTTATGTATGATAACACCTTTTAAGA
The DNA here is from genome assembly GCA_016618105.1 of Dendrobium huoshanense. Taxonomy (NCBI): domain Eukaryota; kingdom Viridiplantae; phylum Streptophyta; class Magnoliopsida; order Asparagales; family Orchidaceae; genus Dendrobium; species Dendrobium huoshanense. Next base: position 40,461,175 of record CM028346.1, on the reverse strand, counting down.
AAATATGAAATTCAAAAGTCTATTTAGATAAATAATTTATCATAAGTGTGAATCTAGAGCATAAATCTTCATCCGTGATGAAGATTCTGAGCAAAGCCCTACGGGGAAAAAAACATTAGTTGTTACAGAACAAAATTTGATTGTAAGGTAATTGTTGGCTCAATATTAATATTGAGCATGGCAAAGCATCAGGAAAAAAAAGTAATGCAATGAATCAAACAAGAAAAATGAAGGGAACTAAAATCATACCAACGTCTGGATGATTAGCGGAAAATTTGGGTTTTTACCGATGTCTCCGGTAGGTCTTTCAAAAATTAGGAGAACCTCAAAAAATCCTACAAATCAAAAGAAGAAAGAATGAAATTGTATGGAACCCTAGATAGTGGGCATTCGACATTCAAACGATTAAGGCCGATTAAAAGCATTTTACCTGATGCGCAGTCGCCTTGTGGATTTTGAGGCAGCGATCAAAGAGGCGAACAAATCGTGATGGAGGCGGCGAACAAGAATCGTGATGGCCGGTGGAGGCGGCGAACGAACAAAGACGATGGATTAAATGGAGGAGGCAAATGAAATAAGAAGAAGAAATAAAATCGGGATGAAATATAAGAAGTGCGCGCGGGGATGAAATAACCGCGCGCGGGATGCTTAATACTTTTAATAACTATCCGCCTGTTTGCAAACTCTTTTTAATTAGGAAAAAAAAAATCTTTTGCCGACATCTTAACCCTCGCGCCAAATTTCTACTAATTAGCGGGAAAAGAGTGTGTCTTAATAAATATTTATTAAGGCAGTTAATTAAAAATGCCTTAATATGTATGTCCTTAAAACTTGTTTTTTTTGTAGTGTAATATAAAACTTGTAGTTCAGATTTCTTACTGATATGATCAAGTCAATCAACTTTGGATACTCTGTATCTGGCTTATATGATTCAAGAATCTGTTCTTGCAAAGAAGGTTGAATAATCATTTGAGCCAGTATACTATAATCCCAATTATTAGAAAAAATCACTTGCAACTGTAATCGTTCCATATCTCATATTAAATACTCTCAGAAGTGAGTTGTATATAAGATAATTCAAAGGATTTCTTGCTCAGAGCGTTTACCACCACATTAGTCTTATCAGACAGATACTAAATATTCATATTGTAATCTTTGATAAACTCAAGCCATCTGCTTTTCCTCAAGTTTAGATCCTCCTGACTGAATATATATTTTAAACTAATAATCAATGAAAATCTCACACCTAACATCATAAAAATATTGTCTTCAGGCCTTCAAAGCAAACACTGCAGTAGCAAGTTCCAAATCATGTGTTAGATAATTTCTCTCATGTGACTTCATTTATTTGGAAGCATAAGTTAAAATTTGACAGTGTTCATTAAAACACACCTAAACCTCTATGTGAAGCATCACTGTATACATGAAAGCCTTATGTACCAGAAGAAAAAACAAAAACTAGAGCAAAAGTTAAACAATCATTCAATCTTTGAAAACTTGCCTTACAATCTAGTGTCCATACAAAAGCTACCAACTTATGAGTCTATTTCACTAGAGATATATAAATCTGAGAAAATTCTTTCAGAAATTTCTTATAATATCCAGCCATGACTAAGAAACTATATACCTCAAACATAATAGTAGGTCTTGATCAATTAGTGACTACATGAACTTTTTGAGGATCTATAAAAATAATAGCACTAATCACGATGTTTCCTAAAAAAGAAATACTCCTCATCTATAAATCACAATTAAAATTTTTGGCATATAATTGTTGATGCCTTAAAGTCTCTAAAATAATCCTTAAATACTTGACATGATCTTCAGCAGAAGTAAAATATACATAAATATCATTGATTAAAAATTCCCTGAACACATTATTCATTAGATCCATAAAGATAGCTGGAGTAGCAATCATCCTAAATGGCATAGTCAAAAACTCCTAGTGTCTATATATCGTACTAAAATCTATCTTCATCATATCAACATGTTTCACCTTCACCTGATAGTACCCAGAATGCAAACCAATCTTACAAAATATAGAAGATCCAATAAGCTAATCAAATAGATCAATGATCCATGATAAAGGATATTTATTCTTGATAGTGTCTTTTGTTCAACTAATTGTAGTAAATATATATATGCATCAAACCATCCTTTTTCTTCACAAACAGAATAAGTACTCCCCCACGAAGACACACTAAGATGAACAAATCCACTATCAAATAATTCTTGAAGCTGAACCTTCAACTCCTGAAGCCTCTTAAGTGTCATTCTATATGAAGCTTTAAAAATTTGAGTTGTACCATGAAATACATCAATACAAAATTCAATGTTTATATCAAGAGGCAAACCGACTAACTCCTCAAGAAACACGTCTGAAAAATCTTGTACTAACAGAACATCATAAAGAAAAATAAAATCAATAATGATATCCTAAACTAATGCCAAAAATAGCATACAACCCATCTTCCAAAATCCATCTACTTCCATAGTAGAAATTAGACAAGACAAAATATCTCTAGCACTCTGAAAAACATAAATCTCACTACTAAAAAAAAACTTCAAGCAATTAATCTGAGCCTCATACTAAGTCAATCAGTCCATACCCAAAATAACATTAAATTGTAAAAATGGATAATAAAATCAAATTATACCTCCACTTTATATCAAAAATCACAAGAGCACAAAAATAGATCCTACGAGTTATCATACCATCTTTAATCGATATAGTAATAAAAAAGACAATAAAAAATTTGAAGATAAGTTTAGTGAAATGAAGAAATGCTCAAAAATAAATGAATGGATGGCTCTATAATTGAATAAAATATAATATGAATGCTTATAAATGTAAGTCATACCGGTAACCACATATGGAGCATCATGAGCCTCATGTTGAGTCAAACTATACACATGTGGTTGAACTAGATTTGGAGAAACAATACTACTAGAGTCTCTCTGACCATTATCAAAAGGTTTATCTATTACTTAACTAAAACCATTGCCTATACCCATAGCACTCTAAACAAATGTATAAAGTGGAACTATCCTCGGCTTCGTTATCAATCTAACAGAACTCTCAATTCTTCGCTCAAGTCGTCGGCCAAATCCTACATGTAGACACTGTAAGACCTCGTTCCTTTGCTGTAGCTTTTGAAAAAGTGATTTTCCTCCCAGAATCGGCCAGGACGAAGTTTGGATCGTCCAGGCCGATTAGTGCATTGAAAACAGCTGATTTCTGGAGCTATTTCTGGACAGAATCGTCCAGGACGATATTGAGATCGTCCAGGACGATCTGCACTGTTCCTAAAATCGTCCTGATCATCGCCCTGGAGTATCGGCCAGGACGACCAGAATTGGTCTGATCGTCCAGGACGATCGAGACGATCGGCCTGGCCGATCAGTGTATAGATATAAGAAAATCAGCTCGTTTTGAAGAGAGAGAAAAACATTTTTAAAACCAAAATATCTGAGGAGAGAGAAAGAGAAGGAAAGCAAAGGAAGAAGTCCGATTTCGAGGCCCGCGGAGCGATTTTCGTCGTTCGTTGCTGTTGGATAGTTTGTTTATCTCGCTGTAAGGACTCCGAACCTTACTTCTGTTTTCGAAGATATTGTGTTTTGACCGAGTTGTGATCTGTTTTGTGTTTTCGTAGTCGACTTTTCGACATGGTTTTGATTTGACACAACTTCCACCGCACAACTTCTGATATGTTATAGATATGTTTATTGCACACGATTTGACTGTATTCTACGAAGATTTTACCGGTCGGAATTGATTCTACGTGATTTTAATCGAATAGAAAATAATCGGGACTTGATTTGATTTGGATTCTATAGATTGATAGTCTTGCATTGATGCCGTGGTTATTCTGTTGTAATTTGGTGAAATTCAGAATTTGTCTTTTTGCAGGCTTTTTGTGTAATTTCGATAGACTACCGTTACTCTGCCCGATTTTCGTATGATTTCTGATTTTCCCGGAATTGATAGATTGAATGGATCTGCCTAGGACTATTGATATGATCGTTCTCGATTTCTTTAATATTGCTTATTGCATCGATTATTGATTGATTGATTGACTGCTGAAAGACAAGTGGAAACCTAGTTGAACGTTGGTTATAGAAACCAACGTGTATTGAACGAACTACAACAACACTATTGATATTGAACGAACTACAACAGCACTATTGATATTGAACGAACTACAACAGCACTATTGATATAGATTGACCACTACAATAGCACTATTGATATTGAACGATTGATAACTACAACAGCATCATGACTAGTGTTTGGGCTTGTCGAGTAAGACCATTGTATGAAATTGCATGTATACGATATTGCATCGCATAGATTTTCTGATCTATATTGATTTATTGATTTCGGATTGATTTATTGATATTGACGGATTTACTGATTTACCGATTTCTGCTTTATTGGAATTGATAGGATTTATTGATTGATACGACTTCACTGATTTCATCGATTGATTACCGAGCATTGATTCTTCTGAACATTGATATGGACATTGTATAGATTCACTGATATTGCTGCCTATAGACTTATAGATTCACTATTGCTACTGTTCTACACCGTATTGACTGTTTTATAGATTCATTGTCTCGTATCGTTTTTCTCATTTGACTTCATTGATTAGATCGCACTGATTTGACCGTATCGATTTGATTGACGACGTTGATTGATTGAATTGATTTATCGAATTGCCTGCCGCTATCATTGATTGGTTTTATTGACTATTGATTTCTGTATTGCATTGACTCATTGATCATGTTCGACTGATTGATTTGACTTGATTTGATTAACCTGCATATTGTTTTCAGTGTCGTGCTTTGTTTTCAGTTGTAGGCTTTGGTGACCTGCTGGGCTTTGTAAGCTCATTATATGTGGTTAATATTTCAGGTGCAGGGCCTCCAGTCTGAAGATCTTTCTGTCGAGTTCAGCCTTTTGTTTTGTAGCCTTTGGTAGGATTTCTTTTGTAGCCGGTGTGGCTAGTGTAGATATTTCTTTTGGACTCTTTTGTCTTTTCTCTGATTGTACTATATGTGAATTATAGTATCTGCTGTAGTTTCTTTTTGTAATGTAATTATCTCTGGCTCTGGATATATGTTGGTATGGATTGATATGAACGACAGTTGAGGAAATCGATAGAAAGAAAAAAAAAAAGAACGATCAGATGAATCCTTTCGCTACACGGATCTTGGGGTTGTTACAATTGGTATCAGAGCAAGTGTAGTGAAAAGGATTTGATTATATCCAGAGTTGATGATTGCATTATTTGATTTGATTTGTTTTGTTATACGTATTTGATTTTCGCGATTTTGATTCGAAAGATTTGTATTGTTCAGGCCGATGGATCCGAAAGGAAAGAAAGTTGAGTCTACTACTGATCTCCCACTCACGTCTGCGAATATGAATAAGTTTGCTAATATGGTCGCTCAGATGGTGAGTGACAAATTGGCAAAACGCTCTGGCCGTAGCAAGAAGAGTGGGGAAAGTAGCAGAGCAAAATTTAATGTTTGTAAATGTTGTGGGAAAAGAAATTCGGGACAATGTTATCTGAGGACTGGGCAATGTTTCTGATGTGGTGGATATGGACATAGAGTGACGGAATGCCCAAGTTCTGAAAGACAAGGACCTGTTCCGATGGTTCCGACTGCTTCGACTGTCCCGACTGATCTGATTGGAGATAAGCAAGAGATGGAGGTGGATGCACCAGGAATGCCTGTAGATGTGACTGGTACGAGTTTTGTTTATCGCTTGCTTCGTTGTGATTTGCGCGATTTATTGAACGATTGGATTAGCTCTGTTTTGTTTCGTTTTGCTTTTGTTTTGCTCTGTACCCTTAGGGAAATGTCGGGACGACATTTTTCTAAGGTGGGGAGATTGTAAGACCTCGTTCCTTTGCTGTAGCTTTTGAAAAAGTGATTTTCCTCCCAGAATCGGCCAGGACGAAGTTTGGATCGTCCAGGCCGATTAGTGCATTGAAAACAGCTGATTTCTGGAGCTATTTCTGGACAGAATCGTCCAGGACGATATTGAGATCGTCCAGGACGATCTGCACTGTTCCTAAAATCGTCCTGATCATCGCCCTGGAGTATCGGCCAGGACGACCAGAATTGGTCTGATCGTCCAGGACGATCGAGACGATCGGCCTGGCCGATCAGTGTATAGATATAAGAAAATCAGCTCGTTTTGAAGAGAGAGAAAAACATTTTTAAAACCAAAATATCTGAGGAGAGAGAAAGAGAAGGAAAGCAAAGGAAGAAGTCCGATTTCGAGGCCCGCGGAGCGATTTTCGTCGTTCGTTGCTGTTGGATAGTTTGTTTATCTCGCTGTAAGGACTCCGAACCTTACTTCTGTTTTCGAAGATATTGTGTTTTGACCGAGTTGTGATCTGTTTTGTGTTTTCGTAGTCGACTTTTCGACATGGTTTTGATTTGACACAACTTCCACCGCACAACTTCTGATATGTTATAGATATGTTTATTGCACACGATTTGACTGTATTCTACGAAGATTTTACCGGTCGGAATTGATTCTACGTGATTTTAATCGAATAGAAAATAATCGGGACTTGATTTGATTTGGATTCTATAGATTGATAGTCTTGCATTGATGCCGTGGTTATTCTGTTGTAATTTGGTGAAATTCAGAATTTGTCTTTTTGCAGGCTTTTTGTGTAATTTCGATAGACTACCGTTACTCTGCCCGATTTTCGTATGATTTCTGATTTTTCCGGAATTGATAGATTGAATGGATCTGCCTAGGACTATTGATATGATCGTTCTCGATTTCTTTAATATTGCTTATTGCATCGATTATTGATTGATTGATTGACTGCTGAAAGACAAGTGGAAACCTAGTTGAACGTTGGTTATAGAAACCAACGTGTATTGAACGAACTACAACAGCACTATTGATATTGAACGAACTACAACAGCACTATTGATATTGAACGAACTACAACAGCACTATTGATATAGATTGACCACTACAACAGCACTATTGATATTGAACGATTGATAACTACAACAGCATCATGACTAGTGTTTGGGCTTGTCGAGTAAGACCATTGTATGAAATTGCATGTATACGATATTGCATCGCATAGATTTTCTGATCTATATTGATTTATTGATTTCGGATTGATTTATTGATATTGACGGATTTACTGATTTACCGATTTCTGCTTTATTGGAATTGATAGGATTTATTGATTGATACGACTTCACTGATTTCATCGATTGATTACCGAGCATTGATTCTACTGAACATTGATATGGACATTGTATAGATTCACTGATATTGCTGCCTATAGACTTATAGATTCACTATTGCTACTGTTCTACACCGTATTGACTGTTTTATAGATTCATTGTCTCGTATCGTTTTTCTCATTTGACTTCATTGATTAGATCACACTGATTTGACCGTATCGATTTGATTGACGACGTTGATTGATTGAATTGATTTATCGAATTGCCTGCCGCTATCATTGATTGGTTTTATTGACTATTGATTTCTGTATTGCATTGACTCATTGATCATGTTCGACTGATTGATTTGACTTGATTTGATTAACCTGCATATTGTTTTCAGTGTCGTGCTTTGTTTTCAGTTATAGGCTTTGGTGACCTGCTGGGCTTTGTAAGCTCATTATATGTGGTTAATATTTCAGGTGCAGGGCCTCCAGTCTGAAGATCTTTCTGTCGAGTTCAGCCTTTTGTTTTGTAGTCTTTGGTAGGATTTCTTTTGTAGCCGGTGTGGCTAGTGTAGATATTTCTTTTGGACTCTTTTGTCTTTTCTGTGATTGTACTATATGTGAATTATAGTATCTGCTGTAGTTTCTTTTTGTAATGTAATTATCTCTGGCTCTGGATATATGTTGGTATGGATTGATATGAACGACAGTTGAGGAAATCGATAGAAAGAAAAAAAAAAAGAACGATCAGATGAATCCTTTCGCTACACGGATCTTGGGGTTGTTACAGACACTCTGTCATCCTATATCCAACATATCCATATCTAAAATACTAGCTAGTCATCCTGTAATCACTAATCGAAGTGACGTCTGCCATAACTCTAGCACACAAGTGCCCCACTAACTAAATGTTAAAAACTAGCAACATTGCCCCTACTTAGAGCTTCTATATATACAAATTATCTACTGTTAGAAGTCTCGCCACTAAACCTTTTCCTACTAGTAGTCCATCACTACTGAGTAGCCGTCAAATCATTCTCTATCAGACGAGCTCTCTCCAAAAGCTAAAAAAAAAAAAATTAGAAATATGAAATATCACTAGAGGCTATCTCAAAGTCCTATAAGAAACCTGTAGTACTTCTCAACGGGAGTGTTAATCAACTATGGAGCATATGTAGACAAAAATATGAACTTTGGCTTGTATTGCATCATAGTCTTGCTATTTTAAACCAATCTTAGAAATGTCTCATTCATATGCTATCTTGCTGAAGGTGATACAAACAAGGATCTAAACTTATTTGAGAACTCCCCCAAGTAATCATAGAATTTAATCTCCCCTAAAATTTTTCCTCTTACTGGCCATCCACCAGCGCTCATCCTCCTTATATAACATAAAGATTGCTAATGATACATCTCTCTCAGGAGGACATTGCATACCTTCAAATGTCTTCTCCAGCCTCCTCAACCAGTCCTCTACTGTCTTGGGCTCAATAGCACCCTTGAACCTCGGAGACTTCAATATTAAAAATATTTGTAGATGTTTATATACCTCATTAGATCTTATATCAATAACCTTGATATGTCTCTTACCCACATTTGAGCTATTAGACTAGTAAAACACATATTAAAATTGACTATCAGAGCTGTACTATGTACAAGAGCTGCCTGACTTGTACTCCATCCATCAATTATATCTAGGTTTGGCCACTACAAGAAAAACGTCATTTTCCAGTGGCCATTTTCGTCAGAAAATGGCCAAAAATCCGTCAGAAATTTGCATTTCTGGCGGATTTCCGACGGAAATATTTCCGCCGTTTTGGTTCGCGTCGTAAAATGACTTCCGGCGTAAAAAAATCCGACAGAAACATTTCCGGCGGATTTCCGACGAAATTTCCGCTGGAAAAATATTTCCGTCGAAATTGTAATGCGCCGGAATGCCAACAAAAAAAAAAAAAATTTATGTCGACAGGCTACTGCTTCGGCTGCTCCGCGGACAACCACAGGCCACTCTGCCCGCCGCCCGTGGTCTCCCAGTGAACACAAGGCCTGGCCGTGAAAGCCGCCCGCGTGAACCGCTCAACCGGCCTGCCCGCGAACGCCTGACCCGCAGAACCGGCCTGCCCGGGTGAACCGCGGACCCTGCCCGCCGAAGGCGGGATTCGAACCCCGCCTACCCCCTCTCTCACGCGCGCAGCTTCTGCCTTCTGCCAACTAGTCTGAAATCAAAAACTGTTATTTATATTACTTTTATATTATTTAGCTATATCCTATTAATTATAAAATCATTAATTTGATTTAACAAAAAATTTAAGTTATATATTCAATAATTTAAGTTATAATAAATTTAAATAATAATTTAAATTATATATTCAAAAAATTTAAGTTATATATTCAATAATTTAAGTTATATATTCAATAATTTAAAAAAAATTTAAATAATAAATTTTTTTATTATAATTTAAGTTATTAAATTCAAAAATTTAAGTTATATTTTAAAATAAAAATATTTAATTTTTAATTTCCGTCGGAAATCCGCCGGATTTTCCGTCGGAAATTTCTTCGGGAAAAATTCGTCGGAAAACCAATCAAAAATTATGTCGGAAATTCGTTGAAAAAAATCCGCCGGAACGCCGCCGGAAAATCCGCCGGAAATTTGTGACGAATTTACTTCAGCCGGAAATTCTGTCGGAAATGAGCTGTTTTCCTGTAGTGGGCGAATCCAAAATCACACAAAATATATAATTAAACATATATGCACATGAAACAAATAATAATAAACACCCATATAGACTTAAAATTATCCCACTTGACTTACAAATAAATTTCTAAAACCCTGTTTTATAATTTATTCCAAAACTATTGCTTTAATACTATAAAAATATGTCACAACCCAACCCAACCAGTAGTACTATAAATCCTAAGATATAGGTTTGGAATGCATTAAATTTTATTTCAATATTTATTTTAAATAAATTACAAACTACAGAGCTACTAAAATATTCAAAGTAGTACTATAAGCAAACTCATCCACCATATTTCTTTTACTTCATAAAAATATATAAATTATAGTACATTGCTATAAATAGAAGCTACAAAACTGAATAATAAACTAGTTATGACTATACAAAAAATAAAATAGACACATACCTATAAATTTAGATTTGATCCTAAATTGTTAATAAAAAAGCTCATTCCCATTCCCAGATCATAGAAATCAGAAACAAAACTATAGTGAGTTAAAACAGCTTAGCAGGCCACACAAATCGATCCAAAATTTTAATTTTTTTTATTAACCATTTTTTAATATTTAAAAATAATTAAATGTAGTATAATAAATAATTTGAGCACTTTATCTATTATAACATGTATAATTTTAACATATATGCACATTTTTCATCATATTATAATATTTAAAGTGTAATTAAGCATGTACAAGAATTGCATAGTTTTTTATAATGATAGGCAACATAAATTCCTACTAAGCAAAAATGTACATTTTCAACAAATAATCAAATTATCAATGTTATTTTAGTAGATTTTTATGAATTATCCACAAAAATATACGCTATTTTCAGACTTAATCGAAATATAATATTATTTTTCGGCATCTAAATAACTTTCTATTCAATAAAAATTACATAAATTCTAAAACACCGGTTGTAAAATTTTTAAAAAATATTCAAAATATTCATAATCTTAATCTCTATAATATATAAAAGTTACACGGTGAAATATTTACTCGTACAAAATTATCAAAAATTTTTAATAAAATATTAAATAAGTATTCTAATTATTTAATTTTAAACAAAAAATTCATCTAAATTCTTTTATATCCTCAAATATTTAAATCCAAAATTTTTACAAAAATATTCATAAATTAGCTAAGCATGTCCAAAACCCTCTCGTAAAATCAATTTACATACACCTAACAGTCCCAACTTCTCATTTTTACTGACAAGAGCTAATTTCTTAAAGAAATATACTAGTGTCCAAAAATTATGAAAAAAATTAGTGAAACTAAAATATAACAATATTTATGCTATGATGAAAATAGTTTGTGATTTAAACTTATAATAACCCATAAATAATTTTTATATAAACCAAGATATAGCAATCTCATCTCAAATCATTTCTCTCAATTTAGCCATTGTTTATAAACTGCTTTGGAATTTAATTAACAATAGTTGTCTAGTATTCCTTTATTTAATTTATTTTTAAAACAGACATTAGAACTTGAAGATTGTTATATAATATGCAATAAATAATATATCTACTTGAAATTTCAAATAAGAAAATTGGAACATAGCCATTACAACACCATATGCATTAGGAACCACACCACCCAACTGATTCTATGCTATCAATTTGGAGGATGGAACCAAATGCAACTCATAAATATTGCAAAATTTGAAATACTGGAAAGCAATTCTATTTTAATTTTAAACTATAAATAAAAAAGAAAATCATTCGAGCAACATTGATCATCATAAACTATAAATAAATTAAAAAGTATTATTTTATTAAAATTGTCCTTGTTTAATTTTCTACATTTTTTAATTTTCTTTTATCTTTGTTGCTTTATATTTATCAGCTTGTTAAAGTTCTTTCTATTTTTTTGGAGTATCAAATTTATTTATTTTTAATCATATTATCATTTGTTATATATATATTTGCAACAGTATATCAAGGCATTAAAAGAAATGAGCTACATCGATCCAAGCTATGTCACAGCCATGGCAATCGTCATCATCTTCGTTATCATTTTCATCGGCGTCATCTTATATACTTGTTTTTCCATCGTTCCATTGCTCCCCCTCTGCTTGAGCTCACACTCGGGACTTGGTCTAACTATGCAGAAGCCACACGTCAGGATCCGCGGGTAGCCTCCAATGACTGCTGCTCAATTTGCCTTGTTGACTACGATGTGGAGGAGGAGGGGGAAGATAATCCAGTGAGGATTCTACCCATTTGTGGGCATGTATTTCAAGTCAGATGTGTGGATACATGACTACAGCAACATCCAACTTGTCCGGTGTGTCGGTCACGGGTGATCCATGGATGAGATTATGCTTGAAATTGAACAACTATTACTATATATTTGACTCTCTTTGTGACTCTTCGGCCTTGTTTAATATGCTTGTTGTTGATGTATAAATTTGTTTAAAAGCATTTGTATAGAAAATAGCATTTAAAAAAATGGTGTTTGAATATTAATAGGCTCTCTCACATCAATAAAATGCATTGCCAGCTTCTTGATTAATTGGTTCTGCCATAAGAACTTGTTCAAATTTTAAAAAACCTACCGTAAGAGTGCTTTCTCATAATCTCACAACTAAAATTTAGGCTTCGTTTGGGACTGCTTTTTCATTGCTTTTCAAAACGGAGTTTTAGTACAAAAATAAAAAAATTTGTACTAAAACTTCGTTTTAGAAAGCAATAAAAAAGCCGTCCCAAACGAAGCCTTAGTTGGGACGGCTTTTTTATTGTTTCTTAAAGCTGCTTTTAAATATAAAAAATTAAAATTTTGTACTAAAAAGTTATTTTAAAAAATAGTGAGAAAGTTGTCCCAAACGAAATTAAACCTAAAGCTTAGTCTGGGACAACTTTTTTTAATATTTTCTAAAGCAATTTCTTAGCACAAAAGAATTGCTTCAGAGAGCGATATAAAAGCTGTCCTAATCGAAAACTAATTTAAAAATTCTTACATTTGACTTAAGATTCGTTTGGGACGGCTTTCTATCTGTTTCTTAAATCAGCTTTATAATAAAAACTACTTTAAAAAACAGAAAGCAAATCGCCCCAAACAAAACCTTACTCTACACTACTAATAGTCAGAACAAAACAACCCATTGGAAAATTTGAAATAAATGTTCGCCAAACTATACTGAAACTTTTAACAAATTTGTCATTTTCCTTTTTAATTTGATTTATAGACTTTTCCTTCAAGCAACTAGAAGAACTATTAATTTCAAACTAATTGCCAAGGAGATTTTATTCTAAAAGATACATTATGAATGGCTTGAACATTCGCACACTCTATCATGATGAAAATAAAAAAAGATATAAAATTATAATATAATTTAAATAATAATTTTTAAGCCAAAACTATCCAATACATAATTAAATATCAATTAAAATTTATAAAAAAAAAGTATAATAATTTATCTATGGATAAATAAGAATTAGAATGTTAATTAAAATTATATAATAATTTATACAGCTATAATAAGCATGTTTAAACAAAACAAAGTTTAATTACCTCTATCCATAAAAAGACTAACTGGCATGCATAATCAACATAAATAAGCTATCTTTGGAGTAATTATTGCGTCATGAAATATTAGTGGCAGTAGAGAATTATAAAATTTATTGTCATAGCTTCGTTTGAAAATCTAACACACAAGAAGATAAAAGATAGGGTATAACGTTCATAAGAGATACCGGAGTTTTTACGTGGAAACCCAAAAAAATGGGGAAAAATCACGGGATCTGACCCAGTTTGAATGAATCCATTATTATTTGCAATCGATTACAACTGTCGGAAAGACCATTATCCACTGATGGAGGTCGGAAGGAGACAAGGTTCAGAAAAATCGTCATATGGCGATAGAGGTTGCAAGGACTATAGTAAGCGACAAAGGTCGGAAGGATCATAGTCGGCATGAGGCATGGGTCAGAAAGACCATTATCTACTGATGGAGGTCGGAAGGACCGTAATAGGCGACATAGGTCAGAAGGACTGTAGTCGGAAGGAGATAGGGGTCATAAAGATTGTTATCTGGCAACGGAGGTCGGAAGGATCAAAGTTAGAAGGAGATAGGGGTCAGAAAGACAGTTATCTAGCGATGGAGATCGGAAAAATCGTAGTAGGCAACAGAGATCAGAATGACTGTAGTTGATAAGAGACAGGGGTCAGAAAGACCGCAGTTGTAAAGCGGTGGTCCAACAGAAGTCCGGGAGTTATTCGTTGGTCTGGCGAAACTCCGACTTCTGTCGGTGGTCTGGTGAAAGTTTGGGCCTCAATCGATGGTCCAGCAACGGTTTGGTAGAACTTCAGCGTTAAGCGGTGGTCTAGTGGAACTCCGGTGTCATGCGGTGGTCCGTAGGAAGTTCGGCATTAGGCGGTGGTCCTAACTGAAGTCCAGCGTTAAGCGGTGGTCCAGCGGAACTCCTGCATCAAGCGGTGGTATGGCAGAACTCCGGTGTCGAGCGATGGTCCTAATGGAAGTCCGGAGGGCAATGGCCTACCAAAAGTCCGATAGAAGTATGGCTTCAGGCGGTGGTTCAGCGGAAGTTCAGCGTTAGGCGGTGGTCCGATAGAACTCCGGCGTCGGGTGGTGGTCCTGACGGAAGTCTGGCGTCATGCGGTGGTTCGGCAAAACTCCTGCGTCAGGTAGTGGTCCAACTTGATTTTGTCTCGAGATTCATGCCCGATCAAGATGATTTTTTTGATGATGTATCAATTATACATGATTAAAATTAATTACTTTGTTTAAGGCAAGTATTTGGACAATTCTTGGTTTAGGTGAGGTTGTTATATATTAATCTAACTTTCCTAATATAAAGAGTAGTTGGTCACTGATGCGGTGCATCATATGAACTGGACCCATCTTACATAATCCAGCTTTCCATCATCCTATTTCTGTTTTAATCACCACTACCTTAGCTATCTTTTTACTCTTGTTAGTTAAAAAATCACTAATTACCTGGCTAGTGCATTAGGCAAATACAGATATGAGAAATAGAGATCAAAATATATACACAGATGGAAGTTGGGAAAGATTAATTATTTTGTTTTAAGCTAAGTATTTGGACTATTCTTGGTTTAGGTGAAGTTGTTATTAATCTAACTTTCCTAATATAAAAAGTAGTTGGTCACAAAAGCCAAAGTATTAATATTAATTAATCAGTAAATACCATTTTTTTTTGGACATTTAGGTCATTTACGGCAAATTCACACGCAACGCATACACAATGACTCGAACCCTAGACTTCTTAGTTGGAAGCCCTAAGCTCTCAACCAACAGACCAAGACGAGTTGTGTAGTAAATACCAATTCAAGACCTCATGCTGCATCGAAACTGCAGTGTAATTAATTACTCAAACAGGATATTGACTGAATTAAAAAATTTGGAAAAAAATGTGAAAGAAAATTTCAAAACAAAATAGTAAAAATACGATAATTAAATTAGAATAAACTAATTTTTATGGCTGAAGGGTAATTAAATAGAGATTATAAGTCTTAATCACCTGTTAAACTTATTTGTTTAGACAGTAGCAAATTTGAAAATATAGATTGGTTTTTTTTTTCTCTTATTAAATAGATGTAAGATATAATTAAGAACTAATTAGAACGAATTTTTTTATCTAATTTCTCTATATTTATTCATGAGAGCTTGGTATTACAGACTCTACATTAATGGTTTTGTTTGGGACAGCTTTCTTATTAATTTTTAAAGCAGATTTCTAGCAAAAATTTTTATAATAGAAAATTATTTTCAAAAACAATAAGAAAGCTATCCCAAATGAAACAAAAATCTTATAATTATAAGTTTTAATTTAATTATTTATTAGAAGTTTTCGGTTGTAAGATATCTAATTTTATGAGTTTGTATATTTAGGTCTGTTTGTGGTTTTAATAACACTGAAGGAATTGAATGATGAAATGGGAGTATTTGTTGCGGGATTGAATATATGTGGCGATAGAGTTATAATTCTACATCTTATCATTGTATGGGTATTCAACTCACACACAGAAAACACAAGAATTTTTTACATGGAAAATCCTGAAAAGGGGAAAAACCATGGAGCCTGACCCAGTTGAAAATGATTTTACTAAAATTCGAGTAGATTACAGTGGGCTGACTCATCACTGGAGGCAATCAGATTATAAATGTCAACCGTACTGGTTGCAGTCTGATAACAAACGGTGATGAAAGTCCGACGTCACTTGGGGGTCCTATAGAAATCCGGTGTTAATTAGGTGGTGGTTCAATGGAACTCTGGCGTTAGGTGGTGGTCCAGCGGAACTCCGGGCGTCATGTGGTGGTCTAGCGGAACTCCAAGTGATGGTCGAGTTGGCAAGGAGGCAAGAGCGATATTTGATCTCTCTCTTATTTCCTTTGGCTTAAAAGTCCCTTTTCAAGATGAAGGATGTGTCTATTTATCGATTTCCTAGAGTGACATGACCTGTAAATAGGAGAAAGATCAAGAGTAAATGGGGAGTGGTTTGGATGGACGAACGATATTGAATCCCTTGACCGTGGACTATTTGCTGGGCAGTTGAATGTCTTATTGATATCGAAATTCTATGATCTTCGGCTCGTTGGATTCGTCTCGTCGAGACGCTCAATTCGATTATAAGCATGTCACATTTGGAAACAGTTTGTTAAACTAAATTGTTGTTCAAACTTTTCAATAGTGCTTCGGGCCCTTGATTTGGACCCGTTTCGGCTCGAATTGAGTTGAATTGGTGTCGTTGGGTTTGTATTTTTCAGACGTTTAATTTGATTGTAAGTTTGCTGAAATCAGAGTTCGGATGATACCAAATTTAATTTATAAATTTTTCAACTTGATTTTGCCTTGAGATTTGTGCCCGATCAAGATAATTTTTGGATTATACATCAGTGCTCATAAATTATTTTGAACTATTTGAGAATTTTTATCAATAAAAATACAAATTGAGCTGACTATAAGAATGTTTTTTTATTGGATGTTTTTATTTATTTGATATAAAATTAAATCTAAAATTTCAACCTATATATCCACAATTTGCTTGCTAACTTTGAAAACAAAACATCATGAGCTTAGCCTCAATACAATTAGCATGTAATTTTTGTTTTCAAAACCAAAAGACCATCCAGTACGTTGAACTTGAGCTTTCCTTTGCATCTTCTTCCCTGATTTTTTTTCTTCTTCTAATATCTTTATTGTGTCATCACAACTTTATATCATTTATAATTGTGGCGGGCTGAAAGATTCAAGGCGGTAGAGTGAGTAAACATTTCGTCTTAGCGATGCACTATCTAAAAATAGCTTTGGATCACTACGACATTCCATTAAAATGTTCATAATTGTGATATGAGTAGGAAAATTGAGGTTTTTTGAATTCTTTATCAGCCTTCATGAATAATAATTTGGAAGTTTCATTCAGACATAATTTTGATACTAATCAAATACTATGGTTTCATTTGGAACAATTTTTTTACAATTTTTTAAAATAAATTTTTAATATAATTTTTTTTAAAATAGAAAATATTTCAAATGAAACAAATATCTCCAAATAAATGATTCTTTTATCTAAGATACCACCTTTACGTTTTTAATAAGATCCTCTCAAGAGAACACTGATAATTTAATCCATTTTGTAGGCTGCAATAATATTTTTGGAGATTTTCATTTGATGTAATTAAACATTTTGAAGAGATTTTATTATTGATTTTGATATGAATTTTTTCTTTATAATAATAAACATAGTATTGGTGGAAAAGATTTTGTATCTCACAATAACAAATAAACATAATAACATACTAATTATTTAATTTTTAAAAAATAACATTATAACAAATACACACACAAAATAGGAGAAAATTATTAGGTGCGGACACCGCACCTAGAGATGCGTCCGGATACTGCACATTCTATGCTTAAGTTCAGCCTATGCTCTGCATATTTACTAAGTATACACTGCGTTCAAGGAATATAATTTTAGATAATTTTGTAATTATAAGTTCAATGAATCACCGGCTTTTAGGTTTTAGTTTGTTTTATTTTGTAGCTATTCTGAGCATTAGAAAACTGGAGATTCCTTTTAAAGACTTTGTAACCGTGTTTTTGATATTAACACGAAGAGGGTTTTAACCAATATTATATATATATATATATATATATATATATATATATATATATATATATATATATATACACACTGCGTATTGCATTGCAGTAAATGAGCCGCAAATATTTAGTGCCTAAACCTTTACCTGTTCATCCAAGGTTCCTTCCTCAACATCTCAGCCGCCCAAGCCAATTTCATCACGAAATATTCGTGAAGAGTCTGTAAAAAAGAAGCCTGTTAGAAGAAGATCAGATGAAGATGATGATGATGATGCTGATGCAATCCAAATGATCAGAAATATGTTCCCGTATAATCCTAACAAATATGCAGATGCGGATGGTGATGACAGTGACATGGAAGCTGATATTAGTCAAATTGAAAGGAAGGAAAGGAGGAGTTCTCAGATTGCTAGGAAAGAAGATGAGGAGCAGCTTCGTCTGATCGAGGAGGACGAAAGGCGAGAGAGGATTAAAATTAATTAGCAAGAATATTTTTTTTGTCTCTGTGGGCTCCGAAAATTCGGCCGCGGCCTCCGCTCGCTTTTCTTATTCGGCGAGGGAGTTTTAACGAACTAAGTTCCGAGGTAAATTTTGGAAGGCAGATGGGTTTGTAGATAAGACACTACCCAGAGATTTCGCCCTCATTTTGTGAGAACTTTATGATCTGAGTTCTGGTTTCCTATAGGCGCAAGCCCCTATAGTTAATTACCCCTCTCGATCACGAGAGAGAACTTTCGATTAAGGCTAGTCATCGATCAGATACGTATAGAAATACGTGTATATGGCATATAGTAGCAGCATGGATATGAAAATTAGATTTTGAGTTTAGATTTGGGTATTTGTAAAGGTTTGGAAAGTTTGGAAATAATTGGGAATTTGGAGATTTTTTATATTCAAAATAGAAATTGCATCATCTTGTACTTAAAGCGGATGGTGGGGGAATGGATGATGGACCCGATCAAGATCCCATGGTTCCGTCGTCCCGGGCCATCGTGGTCCCTGGTCTACTTAGTCAGAGGAGGTAGTCGACCCAACCTGACAGAAGGATCCTTGTCGGCAGCCATGGGTTGCTTCGTCCAAGGGGACCTTGTAGACCGGGGTTGAATGTTTGTCTAAGGGGACAAATTTAAATCCACCTTAGCTAACAGAGGGCCTTGTGCCCTGTCAATCATATCCTATTGATTCATATCTCAAGGATTTAACGCCATTAAGGAGCGTATTGGCTCTGGCCATAACCGCTATCTGTGGTGCCATTTGGCGGCAAAACCACTCGGTTCAGAGGGCCCCGGGTCATAACCGTTTACCTGCAGTGCCATTTGGCGGCGAAACTGCCGGTTAGAGGACACGTACCACGTCCTTACTGGCAAGAGATTGTTTGAGAATGGATCCTAGTGATATTTTCGACTAGACATTTCGCTCTTTGTGAGCTGAAGTTGATTTTAATTTGTCCGCCCCGACAAACTTTTGCGGAGGGCGGATGATTTTTGCTTTAAGTGATTAATGGGTTTATTTTAATTTTAAATATTTTTGGAATTTTGAATATTTTTGGGATTTTGGGTTTTTGAGATTTTTGTGGAGTTTTTGGGTTTTTGGATTTCTATGGGTATTTTGGGTGGAGCTTTGGAATATTTGAAATAGACTGTGGATATTTGGGAGACATTTGAAAATATTTGGGAACCCCTCCGGTTGAGATATGTATTCAACACGGCCATCATCGGGGTGTTCGGGGGTCATTTCTTTTTATGGATTGGAACTTGTCAACTCTGTCGGGCTGTCGACAGAGGATCGGGTTTCGTAGGCTTTATGCCCTTTGATAGTGAATTCTCATTGTTATAGACCTTGAAGGTCTAATATGAATGCGTTAAGACAAATATGACGGTCGCCACGACCGTATATTTGTTTATTGGTTCGAACCCTGTCGACTTCTATTGACTCGTATATAAGGATCGGGTTCGAACTTGAATTCACTTGTCAACCCGCGCAGCATCCCTAGACGTCACGTGCGTACCAATAACACGCTCGACGGGGCCCATGCGGGTTTTATAATTATTTTTACCCCTTTTAGTGTACCTATGTGTATACAATTTATAGTGCACGTGCATGGGTACTTTGAAATAATTGTAGACGCCTTCTGTCTGCTTTTACGAAAGTTGCATATCCGGTGGCGTAGCAGCTTCTGGATAGAATTGTTCGCTGCTTCTTACAGGTAGACTGTCGTGCACTACTTGTTGATTTTCGTAGGCGGGTCATAGTGCACTAACTAATCTCCTGCTTTTTGTCGTAGGAGCTTGCTATCTATTATAGTTCCCTTTCATTCTTCTTGTAAATGACATGTTACGAGTATGACGAGTTTCCTATGACTGCTCGTAGGTATCTGAATTTACTGCATATCATTTGCTCTTCATTGCAGCGAATTGGACAGTCGTATTTGCTGGCCATTGAACGGTGATTGATTTCTGGGGTGTCATAGCATCCACGACTGTTGTAAGCAGATGTATTCATTCTTAGACTGAAGTTGACTACATGATACTGCATTTAGTGTAGTCTTTATGCATCTACCTATTGATGGATGTTGTACATACATTTGTATTCGTAGAGGATTTGTATGGATTGCAGATCTTTGATCATTCTCAGAGATAAATTGTATCTTGCAAGATTGAATACGCTTGCTTACATTTTGATCTTGATTGTAGGATCTTTCCATGCTTACTACCCCTTGTCTTACGGTTCGTAGATACTTTCATCTACTACAATCTTTTCTGCCTTGTTTGTGATCTAATGTGTTGAATGTCCATGTTCACAGATGATCCATTACATTTGCAATTTCTTTACTGTTGTTGCTTATAGGTGAGTCGTATTTGTCATACCTCCCTTGGTATTGCACTGTGTATATATATATGATATCTCATACTTACAACATTCAGTTGTAATTTTTTTAAATAGATCACCTCTGTTGTTGTTGCTTGCAAGTAGGATGTTGCATATTTGGTACTCATGTTCGTAGGAGACTTATTAAACCCATTGTGATCTTCTTCATGAACAAGTTATTATTTTTATGCGAGCATCACATGCTTTCATTATCTCTTGCATATCATGAAACTTCTGCTTGCTTGTTAGTATTGATTTAAGGATCTAGAACATTATCCTTCAAGACTCTCTACTTTTGATCTTGTTGTGCAATCACCAACTTAAGGGTCCAAAGCTCTCATATCATGGCTTCGTAGTCAAGCCTTTCTTTTCACAATCATCTGGTTCCTTGCAAATGAGTCACAGTTGGAAATTCTTTATTTTCAAAGATAATTTGCAATTTGCATGACGAGCTTGATATCATGCTCTTCAATATTTTCATTCCCAATTGAAATGATCACTACAACTTGATAGTTATTGCCCAAAGCTTCATGTCAAAGTTTGCAAATCTTTTATGTATGTCTCTCTTCTTGTAGGCAAGCTATACTCCTTGCCTCCACATATGGTTTCCAACATGCATGAGAATTTGGAGATAGTTTGTCATATATCTTGCAATTCAATGAACCTTATTCAAAGATGAATCAAATCTCATATTATGAGTTAATTAGTTTGACCCAAAAGCTCACACCATGGCTTTGTAATCAAATCATTAACTCTTGCCTTTTTTTTTTTTACTTTGCTTGTTAAGATTCACATTTTCAATCGTGAGCATTTAATTACATTCTCCATTTTCTTCAAATTGATGATCGTTTGCAAGTTCATTTTTGTTATCACTTTGCTTGAGTCCAAATCAAGCTTTAAATTTTTTTTTTTTTAAAATTAGTTTGAATTTATTTAAGTCCATTTAGTTCAAGTCCGAGTCCAAGTTCAGTTCAGGCTCAAGATGAGCCTCTTCCCTTCATTCGAGTCCCCTGTAGTCCTTGCAAATGCAATATAATGTCCAAATTGTTCAAATAATGACTTGAGTTTGAGTCCACTTAAGTCCAAATAAAGCATTATGTTCACCCGAAATTTCGGCAGCCTTCCGGCGTCTCCCCCGTTTAGGGGAAAATTACGGAAAACTGGGCCTTTCCCGCCACGCTAAGAAAAGCGTGTATGGTAGGTGCCCCCTTTCGAGGACACCGCGGCCGTGTATTTTTCGATCCCCCACCACGCTAAGAAAAGCGTGTATGGGTATTTTGCAAAAAAAGTATTTTTTTTTGAAAATATTTTGCAAGAAAAACAGTTATTTCCCCGCAAGCGGGTACTTATGGGTATCCCCGCTTCGTCGTACGCATCGCACCGGGTTCCCTCCTACCACGCTAAGAAAAGCGTGTATAGGTGGTTTTCCGATGCGTTACGAACTTCGAAGAAGGATTTGGAACCGAGGGTCGCTCGCCTACCTTGTCGTGGGTGTCGCGCCGGTTGCCCCTCCTACCACGCTAAGAAAAGCGTGTATAGGCAGACCACCGACTCGACACGCATTCCGAGGTAAGAGAGCAAACAATGGTTCAAAAATCGAGACAAAAAAATTTCTTTTCTTTCTCCTTTCTTTTTTTTTTATTTGGAGAAATCTCTCTCTTTTTTTTCCTTTTCTCTTTTTTTTTTTTCTGGAGAAATCTTCTTTTCTTTCTTCTCTTTCTTTTTTTTTTAATGCATTTTCATGACTAACAAGATCATGCTATAAATGATATTACAAATTAATGGTAATGATATCACCATCTCAAACATTAATAATGGCATCACTGTTAATGACGATAGCAATACGAAGCATAAACTCACAATCATTATTAATGTGGACAAGCATCAGAACTGAAATCATCACTTAAGTAAATGTTAAGATAATCATGCATATTAACAGATAATCATAATTATAAAAATAATGCAAGGGAAATGTATGAGATTAACTAGAAATGACACAGATAACTCACTACCACTTTTCTTTTGAACCTTAAAAGGTATCAAAGATCTTCTTCTTCTTTTTTTTTGCTGCTAGTGAGGGTATCAAGCTAAATAAGTTGTGGTAGTGGGAAAAAAAGCCAAAGAGATGAACAGTTGTTGTGGGACTTAAAGTCAATTGAAATGGAAGATCCGCATAAAGTCACAGACTACGTGTAAGAAGCATAAAGGGATTGTTTGGCAGTATGGAAGAGGACAAAATATGCTATTTACTTGAAAGCAGATGCTTGTGATCGTAAGAGGGAAAGAAGAACGCCGAAGGCAAGGTGGCGGGAGACAGAGCAAGAGAAAATACAGTGGGAGGCTACTTCTCGACGTGAGTGGGGAGATGGTAGAGTGCAGAGAAGTTGAAGTGGGAGCTTGACGAGGTCGGCTGCTACAGGAGTCATCGAAGGAAGATTTGAATAATGGGCTGTTCGGCCAGGATTTTGGCTCAAGTGGATGGAGGGTTGGGTGTTTTGCCGGACTCAGCAACCTGGGTTGAAGAGGGAAGCCGTGAGGTTGATCTGAAGGATGGGTGTGAGGCTACAGGTAGTTTAGAGAACTTCTAATCATGACAAACTGCAGGAGGCGGACAAGGAATCCTTTGCTGTTATGGGGTTGACGGGAGGGGGCAAAGCATAATATAGTGTGGAAGTTCGGTTTTGATATAGAAGCAGTGAGGAGATCGGTTGGAAGGGGTTGTTGCTTCGGCTGAGCTCATCCGTCCGGGAGAAGATTCAGAGAGAAGGGGTTGGACGGACAGAGCTCGTAGTGAGGAAACGAACAGGAATCCGGTAGTAAGGTGAAGCTGATGGATTTGCGGCTGTTTGGACGGATGGGAAGAGGGCCTGGGCCTGGAGACGGAGAGGGCCAGGGAGTTTAGCCGTGGGTAGAGAAGGTGAAGTTGGAGCTTTTGGTGAGCAGAAAATCCACTGCTGGGAATGTGAGGTAGAGGAATTATGTCCGCTTCCTTGGCCAACTGAAGGCTTATTTGATGTCGTTCTTAATATCCATCCTTTGGTGTGAGAGCAACATCGTTTCAACCGAGAGCTCACTCTGACTGAGATGAGATTTGTGAAGGCGTTCAGCGGGATTTAAGGGATTCAAAGCAGAGATTTGAGCTCGACATATCCGAGGTTAACATTAATGTGATTTGAGATAAAATTTGACTTTTCATTTGTGTTAAAATATATTAAATTAATAGAGATGTAATAATTATTTGTCAAATTGAAATGATAAATCAAATAGAATTGCTTTGATCCGCGTGTTATTTTCTCGATTTGTGTGCTGATAGCCTCATTTTTCGTGTTGAATTTGCCGAATATTGAATTTAACAAATTGATAATGCATTTAAGGTATTGCTGATGTCCTGATCGCGATGGCGTTGTCCGTTTCGTGATCAGACGTCATCCAAACATCGTCGAGGCCAAATTTTCATCAAAATGCGTATTGTCATATTCGAATTATCTCGGAATTTGTGCCATCACCTCGAACAATCTAAAATGATTAAATAAAATATATATTCCTAATGTCGACGACGTTCCGGATGTAATGGTGCCATCCGTTTTACAATCGGACGTCATTTTGCCACCGACGAGGATAATTTCTCTCGTAATGCGCGCATTCGCATCATATTTGAATCACTTTCGAAATTTGCGACACCACTTAAGATGATCCAATTTGATCAAATAAAATGTAGATTCTTAATGCCGACGACGTTCCAGACACAATGGCATTATCCGTTTCTCGATCCAACATCGTTTCGTCACCGATGAGGCTAATTTCCCTCGTAGTGCGTGCCTTCACATCAAGTTTGAATCACCTTTGAAATTTGCGACACCACCTCAAACAATCCAATTTGATCGAATAAAATGTAGATTCTTAATGGAGACGATGTTCTGAACGCAATGGCATTGTCCGTTTGTCGATCGGATGTCGTCCGAGTGTCTTCGAGGCCTTGTTTCCGTCGTAACACAGGCATTTATATCATATTTGAATTGCTTAGAAATTCACCACCATCTTGGATGATCCAAATTTATCAAATAAAATGTATATCCTGAATGTCGACGACGTTTCGGACGCAATGGCGCTGTCCGTTTGTCAATCGGACGTCGTCTGAGTATCTTCGAGGCCTCATTTCCGTCGTAGCGTAGTTCTTTATATCATATTTGAATTGCTTAGAAATTCACCACCATCTCAGAAGACCCAAATTTATTAAATAAAATATACTTTCTGAATGTTCGTAATGTTCTAGACGCAATGGCGCTATCCGTTTGTCGATCGAACATCGTTAGAGCGTCTTTGAGGCCTCATTTCTTTGATATGTGCGCCTTCACATCATATTCGAATTGCCTCGAAATTCACGAAGACACCTCAGTTGATCAAAATTGATTAAATAAAATATATATTTTGATTGTCGATGACGTTCCGGACGCAATGGCGCTGTCCGTTTGTTGAGCCGACATCGTACCGTCTTTATAGGGGCAAATCTCCTCGATATGCGTGTTTTGCCTTGAAATTCGTGTCACCACTCCGGATGATCCAAATTGAATATACAAAATGCAGTTTTTATAGGTTGGCAATATTTCAGATGCAGCGATAAGTCTATTTATCGATCTGGGATCGTTTGATCAGTCTCGCGCTTTAATTTTGGGTGTCGATCGTCTCTTTTGACCGATCTTGTCTGATTCAATTGCGAGGGGCATTAACCCAGCAGAGTTCGAAGTCCTGATCGTAACGATGTCGTACGTTTAGCATTCGGAGGTCATTTGACCCTTTAAGTGACATGTGGTACTAAGGCGCATAATATTTTATTCACCAATTGGGGTCCTTTATCGCGTGGTTTGAGGTATAGGGGTCAACAGTCTCTAGGAAATTGTATGAAAGAAATCTCTAAAATTTGAAATAATTTTTAATAGTTGTTAGTTGAACTTTTATTATGAAAATTTCTAGGTGTTTTTAGAATGGTCTTTGTACAGATATAAAAAGACCTTTAGCCTTGTCAATTTGATGTAAGAGAAAGAAATCTAAAAGAAGTTCTTTTTCTTTTGTCATATTCTCTTCCACTTTTACAAACAATTTATCTCTAACAAGTGATATAATAGCCAAATTCGATAGTAAGTACTATGAATCTATAAATGTCTTGTCTCATAAAGGAGAATTACGAGAATTGGTGTCTTTAAATGAAGGCATTATTTGGTTCGCAAGATATTTGAGAGATAGTTGAAAAAGGTTATATCAAGCATAAAAATGAAGTAGCATTATCGAAAGTCCGAAGGGAGTTGTTGATAGAAAGTAGAAAGAATGATAAAAAAAACACTCTTTTTCATTTATCAAGCACTAGATGGGGCAAACTTTGAGAAAGTGGCAAATGTATCTACCTCAAAGCAAGTATGAGAGATACTTCAAGTTGCATATAAAGGAAGATAAAGAAAATCCGACTTCAAACTCTCCGAACTGAATTTGAGGCACTTCAAATAAATGAAGCAGAAAATGTGGGGGACTATTTCACAAAGTCTTAACTATCGTCAATCAACTGCGACAGTATGGATAAAAATTAGAAGCTATTTGAGTGATAGAAAAAATTCTATGTTCAGTAAATGATAAATTTGAGCATATTGTAGTAGTTATTGAGGAAGCTAAAGATTTAAAGACAATATCTGTTGATGAACTAATGGCTCTTTAATGACTTATGAACAAAGAAAAAAATAAGATACTATCAAACAAGTTCTCAATCAAATCTCTCATTAAAAGATGACAAAGACGACACAAAAAATAAATATAATTCAAATGATCAATGAGAAACAAAACATATAATAGGAAATGAAAGGAGAAATAGGAAGCCAGTTGAGGGAATGAAGTGATGAGTTTTCAAGTTTTAAAATGTTTGTGGAAGAGAGATTTTTACTTCTCCAGGGGGGGGGGTGGGCGTCTTGATTTTAAAACGGGGATGTTAAAATTGATCAATGGGTTGGATTCGGATCTGACTTGAAATTGATTCGAATCCAACACATCTAATATGTCAAAAAAAAAAAAAAAGAACTTGAACTCAACCCACTCTACCAACCTAAATGATTTGAACCCGACCAGATTATTCATTTTGATTTTAAAAATAATAATAAACTTTAGATTAATTAATAAAAAATAACACAATCATACCAATAATCATACCTAAATTTTCTTCATAACTTTTTATTTAAAATCTCATGTGATTTATTATGGATTGAATAATTCTGTTGTGGCAATTACAAAAACATGAAGGTCGATCAAGAAGAGTTTGTCCTCACACTTTCAATAACAGCAGTGAGTTTTTTTTTCTGTTAATCTTTCTTAATTTGGTTGACTAAATGCATGATTAAAATTTGTTTAATTTGATTCTTATTAATAAAATAAATTTATAAATGGCAAAATTTAATTTCTGTGTTCTTAAATAAATTTAAATATTTATAAGAATAAATTTCAAATCAGTTGAATTTATTTTGAGGCATATGAATAATCAATTAAAATTTATAGTGCACTCATATTAAAATAAATTTAACAATTTTATAATTTATCTTAGTAAAAAACTTATTTTAATGTTTTCGCTTACTTTTTTTTTCCAAAACTAATTCTAGAAGCTGTTTTTATGACTAATTAGGTAGCCAAACTACATAGGTGCATTAAGCTATAAGGAAGAAAGAATAAGCAATTTGATGATCATCATAAGAAGAGTATTTATATATTCTAAGACTTCATTTGTGACGGCTTTTTTAGTGTTTTTTAAAGCAAATTTTTAGTATAAATATTTTAATTTTTGTACTAAAAAGTTATATTAAGAAGTAGTAAGAAAGCTGTCTAAAATAAAGCCTAATAGCTAGCATCTAATAACTTATTCCATGCTAAAAATTTTAAGGTAATAGAGGGAACTTCACGTCTTAATAAAAAATATTTATTGATTTTTCAAACATGAAACGAACAAAAAGATGATCATTCATGCACTTATCTTCAAATATTACATAAAAACACAAATTATTTAAGTAAAATCAACACGCATATATAGAAGCACATTATTACATATATAAGATTGCAGAAACTGTATTAATTATTGTTAAAAAAGCTGACAACTGTGTGGTATATATATAGAAGGCAAGCAATAACCTAAGTGATTCGACCTCTAGTTATTGTTCATCCAGAACTTGGCCTGAAGTGTTTTCACTATCTTCTGATCAAGCTGGAAAGCCTTCTCTAAAATATAGGGAGAGATAGGTGGATTTGATCCAAAGACTGCATTGGCAATAGTAATCACTCCCGGATTCTGGCTGCTGAGCACAGAAATAGCCACTGCATTTGTATTTCCCGTATTGAGCTGAAAGTGGATGAGACCTTGCGGAAAGACAAAGACATCTCCCTCATTAAGAACCTTTGTGAAGAGCTTGTTGTCAGGGTTATTGGATGCCACGAAGCCTACGGCAAAAGAGCCCTGTATCACGACAAGTATCTCACCGGCCCTCGGGTGAGTGTGAGGAGGGTTGAGACCGTAAGGCGCAAAGTCTATGCGAGCAAGTGAGATGCCGAGTGTGTTCAATCCTGGGAGTTGCATAACAAAAAAAGGCGTCACCTTTGTAGCCATGTATCCACACATCTGACATGAAATACATGCCCACAATCAGGTAGAAGCCTCACTGGATCATCCTCCCCCTCCTCCTCATCATAGTCAGAAAGGCAAATTGAGCAGCAGTCACTGGAGGTTGCCCGCGGATCCTGACGCATGGCTTCTGCATAGTTAGACCAAGTCCCGAGTGTGAGCTCAAGCATAGGGGGAGCGGTGGAACGACGGAAAAACAAGTATAAGTTGACGCCGATGAAAATGATAAGGAAGAGGACGACAGTTGCCATGGCTGTGACATAGCTTGGATCGAAGTAGGTCATTTCTTTTAATGCCTTGATATACCGCTGAAAAAAGAATATAACAAATAATAATATGGTTAATAAAAATAAATTTGATTCTCCAAGAAAATAGAAAGAACTTTAACAAGCTGACAAATATAAAGCAACAAAGATAAAAGAAAATTAAAAAAGAAAATTAAACAAGGACAATTTCAATAAAATAATCCTTTTTAATTTATTTATAGTTTATGATGATCAATGTTGCTTGAATGATTATCTTTTTATTTAAGACTTATTTTCATATCAATCTTTTAGAATTGCTTTCCAGTATTTCAGATTTTGCAATATTTATGAATTGCATTTGGTTTCATCCTCCAAATTGATAGTATAGAATCAGTTTGGGTGGTGTGGTTCCTAATGCATATGGTTGTTGTAATGGCTATGTTCCAATTTTCTTATTTCATTTCAACTAGATGTATTATTCATTGCATATTATATAACAGTCTTTAAGTTCTTTTTTTGATGAATTTTGTAATCTGAATGTTCTAATGTCTTCTTTAAAAATAAATTAAATAAAGGGATACTAGAAAAACTATTGTTAATTAAATTCCAAAGCAGTTTATAAACAATGGCTAAATTTTAATCTGACTTACTTTGGTCTAAAAATGTCGATGATGGTTTTTTTTAAGGTAGGTAGAATGTGACAACCCTTAATTTTTTTTTAAAAAAGAGTTATTTTTACTTATAACAATAAAAAAATTATGTATGAGTTATTATAAGTTCAAATCACATACTATCTTTATCATTGCTTAAATATTGTTATATTTTAGTTTCACTAATTTTTTTCATATTTTTTGGACGCTAGTATATTTCTTTAAGAAATTAGCTCTTATCAGTAAAAAAGAGAAGTTGAGACTGTTATGTGTATGTTTGTAAATTTATTTTACTAGAGGATTTTGGATATGCTTAGCTAATTTATGAATATTTTTGTAAAAAATTTAGATTTCCATATTTGAGGATATAAAAGAATTTAGATGAATTTTATGTTTAAAATTAAATAATTAGAATATTTATTTAATATTTTATTATAATATCCTAATCCACTATTATATAATTTAATAAAAGCTTTGCATGAGAACATCTAAGAGGAAAAAAGATAAAAAGATATTTTTGCATGTAAATCTAGTTAGAAAATTTAAATTTGTTTGTCTCAAGGAAGTTCACACTATATTTATCTTAATTTTAAAAAATATGTAATTTTTATAGAATTTTTTTATTAAAATTTTATTTTTGTTACTAAAAAATGGGAAAAATTTTGCATGAGTAAATATTTCACCGTGTAACTTTTATATATTATAGAGATTAAGATTATAAATATTTTAAATATTTTTTAAAAATTTTACAACCGGGGTTTTAGAATTTATGTAATTTTTATTGAATAAAAAGTTATTTGGATGCCAAAAAATAATATTATAATTCAATTAAAGTCTTAAAATAGCATATATTTTTGTGGATAATTCATAAAAATCAACTAAAATAACATTGATAATTTGATTATTTATTGAAAATGTGCATTTTTGCTTAGTAGGAATTTCTGTTGCCTACAATTATAAAAAACTATGCAATTCTTGTACATCCTCAATTACACTTTAACTACTATAATATGATGAAATATGTGCATATATGATAAAATTATACATGTTATAATAGATAAAGTGCTCAAATTATTTATTATACTACATTTAATTATTTTTAAATATTAAAAAAATGGTTAATAAAAAATTTTAAAATTTTAGATCGATTTGTGTGGCCTGCTAACCTGTTGTAACCCAATGTAGTTTTGTTTCTAATTTTTATGATGTGGGAAAGGGAATGAGCTTTTTTATTAACAATTTAGGATCAGATCTAAATTTATAGGTATGTCTCTAATTTAATTTTTGTATAGTCATGACTAGTTTATTATTCAATTTTGTAGCTTCTATTTATATCAATGTACTACAATTTATATATTTTTATGAATTAAAAGAAATCTGGTTGATGAGTTTTCTTATACTACTACTTTGAATATTTTAGTAGCTCTGTAATTTGTAATTTATTTAAAATAAATATTGAAAGAAAATCTAAATCATTCCAAACCTATATCTTGGGATTTACTTGTCACAGCTCAATACGATAGGATATGTACTGGTTGGATTGGGTTGTGATAATTTTTTATAGTATTAAAGCAATAGTTTTGGAATGAATTATAAAACAAAGCTTTAGAAATTTATTTGTAAGTCAAGTGGGGTAATTTTAAGTATATATGGATGTTTATTATTATTTGTTTCATGTGCATATATGTTTAATTATATATTCTTTGTGATTATGGATTCGTCAGGCCTAGATATAATTGATTGATGGAGTACAAGTCAGGTAGCTCTTATACATAGTACAGCTCCGATAGTCAATTTTAATGTGTGTTTTACTAGTCTGATAGCTCAAATGATGGGTAAGATGCATATAAAGGTTCCTGATATAAGATCTAATAAGGTATATAAACATATACAAATATTTCTATGATTGAAGCCTCCGAGGTTCGAGGGTGCTATTGAGCCCAAGACAATATAAGACTGGTTGGAGGCTGGAGAAGACATGTGAAGATATGCAATATCCTCCTGAGAGGGATGTATCATTAGCAATCTTAATGTTATATAGAGAGGATAAGCGCAGGTGGATGGCCAGTAAGAGGAAAAAATTTAGGGGAGATTAAGTTCTATGATTAGTTGGGGGGAGTTCTCAAATAAGTTTAGATCCTGGTTTGTATCACCTTCAGCAAGATAGCAGATGCATGAGAATTTTTTAAGATTGGTTTAAAATAGCAAGACTATGATGCATACAAGCCAGAGTTCACCATTTTGGCTATATATGCTTCATAATTGATTGACACTCCCGTTTAGAAGTACTACATGTTTCTTAGAGGACTTTGAGATAGCAACTAGTGCTATTTCATATTTCTGATTTTTTGAGATTTTGGAGAGAGCTCATCTGATAGAGAACAATATGACAGCTACTCAGTAGCGATGGACTACTAGTAGGAAGAGGTTTAGTGGTGAGACTTCTAACAGTGGATAATTTGTATATATAGAAGCTTTGAGTAGGGGCAGTGTTGCTAGTTTTTAACATTTAGTTAGTGGGGCACTTATGTAATATTTCAAACTGCTCCAGTATTGTCCAGGACGATCTGGGATCGTCCTGGGACGATCAGTGTATTTTCAGTTTCAGAATCTGTCCAGAATTGCTCTAAGTGTTTTCCTGTAGGGATCGTCCAGGCCGATCG
Organism: Dendrobium huoshanense; assembly: GCA_016618105.1. Taxonomy (NCBI): domain Eukaryota; kingdom Viridiplantae; phylum Streptophyta; class Magnoliopsida; order Asparagales; family Orchidaceae; genus Dendrobium; species Dendrobium huoshanense. Next base: position 40,429,051 of record CM028346.1, on the reverse strand, counting down.
AGGTATCGTCCCGGGACGATCAGTGGATGGCACAAGTCAGTGAGTAGGGGTTTTTATCGCCTATGAATAGTAAACATCGTCCTGAAAAATCGTCCCAGGACGATGGGAATTGGTCTGATCGTCCAGGACGATCGAGACGATCGGCCGGGCCGATATGAGCATTACTTAAGGGAAATGAGTCATTTTGAGGAGAGAGAAAAATTTTATAAAATATCAGATTTTGATCCGAGGAGAGAGGAAGAAAAAGAGAAAAAGAAAAAGTTGATTTCGGGAAGACGCGGAGCCGTTTTCGAGCGAAGTGACTGTTGAAGAATTTGCTGTGCTCGAGGTAAGGCACATTCCGTCTTTCTCAATTTTCAGTTCCGTCGCGGTTGGCGGTATTTTTCTGTCCGGATTTCGTTTTCGTTACGATTTTTCGTCCGTATCTTTTGATTGGTTCAGTTTTTACCGCGTAAGTTTCTGTATATCGTTGCCGTGCCGGGTGTGCACGTTTTGACTATATTTTGAAGATTTTTGTCCGGGTATTTTTGATTCGGCGATGTTTTTCGTAGACTACAATTTTCTGTGAAATTGGAAATTATCTGTGCAGTAGAATAAATGTTCTGGAATGTGATTATCTATGTTCTGTGCGAATTCGGTAAATTTTCTTTGCAGGAATTTTTGTGTAAATTCTGTATACTGCCGTTGTGCTGCCCGATTTTGGGTAATTTCTGAAGTGTCCGGATTTCTTCTGAATTGAAATGCTATGTGAATAAGCTATAAAAAGGGAGTTATAAGGGGCCTGAATCCTATGAGATTCAGTTAGTGAAACGGGAAATTCTGAAATGAGCTCAATATACATTTTGATATCTGTTTCGTTCCGGATCCGATGAATTCTGTTCTGGTGCTATAAGCACATCTGTTTTGGTGCCGTGAGCACAAAGGGAGACATAAGGGGCCTGGATCCTATGAGATTCAGTCAGTGTCTGGGAAGGGAGGCATAAGGGGCCGGAATCCGTAGAGATTCCGTCAGTGTCAGGGCATTTAGCTATGTGTATCTGTTTTGTTTTCTGTATCTGTTCTGTTCTGTACGAAATTGTGATTCTGATACGATATGCTCCGTACGATTCTGATTTCTGAATTCTGATTCTGACTCTGTTGATTTGTTCTGATATGATCTGTACGATTCCGATTCTGATTTGATATCTGTCCGTATAAGTTCTGATTTCCGACTATGTTCCGATTTCTGATCTGATTTCTGTCTGATGAGTTTGGTTTTGTTTTCTGAGAATTTAGATTGGTGGTTTGTTGCTTTGCTGAGCTGTTGAGCTCACCCTTGCTTTCTGGTGGTTTTCAGGTTCTGGGAAGGGCAAGGAGGTCCAGGATTAGTTTCAGAGTCTGATCCGATTAGGTACTTTTGTACTTTTGATTTTTGTACAGTCATGGCTTTTCTGTTCTATCTTTCTTTCTGTTGAAAGCCATGTACTGTTCTGTAGATGATTATTTTGAGGAAATGAAATGAAAAAGATAGATGTTTTGTTCCGCTGCATTTGATGTTTTAGTAGCTCTGTTGTTCTGTGTTTTTCTATTGAGTTAAGAATTTGGAAGATCAGTTCAGTAACCTAATCCAAAGCCAGATCCTGGATATGAAGGTTGCGTCGCGATCCGGCTCGGGCGGGATCCGTCCCCGTCGGGTCGGGTCGTGACAAGCTTTTGTGGTATCAGAGCACTGGTTTTGGAAACAGGTCGAATTGTAAAACAGAGCTCTAGGAAGTGATCAGTGAGTCTGTCTGGGAGGTAGTTTTGGGTCGTTTGGCTTTTTATTGTGTTGTTTTTGTGTTGTTTTCGTGATAGTTTTCCGGATTTTCTGGATTTTCTGTATGGATCAGCCAGACCCAGACATGACAGACGGTCAGAGTGATGATCAGGCAGCACCAGTGGGGAGTACAGCCCCAGTGGTCGGTGCTGATACGCTTTCACAGTTTGCGTCACTTGTTGCTCAGATGATGAGCGAGACTCAGAGCAGAGCGTCGACTATTAGATCTGAGGACATTGATCGACACCTGCAGTTATTTTTGAGGTTGAAGCCTCCGAGGTTTGAGGGCGCTGTTGAGCCCAGAGCTGCTGAGGAGTGGCTGAGGAGATTAGAGAAGACTTTTGACGGGATGCAGTGTCCTGCAGACAGGAAGGTTCCGTTAGCAGTTTTTCTGTTAGATGGAGAGGCTGAGCACTGGTGGGATGGCCAGCAGGCAGCCAGATTTCAGGGTAGATTGAACTCTTTGATCACTTGGGAAGAGTTCACTGAGGTGTTCAGAGACTGGTTTGTTCCCCCTTCTGCACGACAGCAGATGCAGGAGAGTTTTCTGAGGCTGGTTCAGGGGAGCAAGACGGTGATGCAGTACGAGGCTGAGTTTACTGCATTAGCCAGGTACGCTCCGCAGCTGGTTAGCACTTCTGCTGAGAGGTGTTACAGATTTCTGAGAGGCTTACGAGACACTTTGAGGCAGCCTTTGATACCGTTCCGGATTACTGATTTCTCTGAGCTTGTGGAGCGAGCTCGTCTGATTGAGAATGATATGACGACTACTCAGCAGCGGTGGTCTGCGAGTAGGAAGAGGTTCGGAGGTGATACTTCTGGCAGTGGTTCCTCTGGGAAGAGGAGATTTGTTCCTGGTTCTGGATCTGGAGATTCCAGAAGGAGCGGAGGATCGTCTGGTACTGCTACCAGTACGACTAGTTCTGGATCTGTCAGTACGGCACCCGTGTGCCAGAGTTGTGGACGGCGACACCATGGCCAGTGCTACAGGATAGCTGGTCTTTGTTTCAGATGCGGTCAGCCGGGACATAGGATTGCAGAATGTCCACAGATGGGATTTGAGCAGCGATCTGAGGGCTTCGTCAGACCTGTTGGTTCAGCAGCAGGAAGACCGAGGACTGTTCCTCCACGCCCTGAGGGATTTGCTGGTAGAGGTGGTGGTTCTAGTTCTGCACCACGGAGACCACCTACGATTCAGAGGGAGCAGAGTAGTTCTGTTGCTTCAGCTCCTGTTCCAGTTCAGCCACGAGTTTACAGCTTGAGTCAGCAGGAGGCTCGAGATGCTCCGGATGTGGTGACAGGTACGGTTTACATTTCTGATCAGCCCTGTCGTGTTTTGTTTGACTCTGGAGCGAGTCATTCTTTTCTGTCCGAGCATTGTTTTGAGATTTTACATTTGGATTCGAGGGTTTTACCGGGTTCTTTGTCTGTGATTTTGCCGGCTGGGAATCCATTGATTGCTCGACAGTTTTGTTTGTGTGAGATCGAGATTTCTTGCAAGAAGTGGAAATCGAGTTTGATTCGATTGCCGATTTCTTCGTATGATGTGATTCTGGGCATGGATTGGCTGAGTCAGTATGAGGCTCAGATTGACTGTCTGAAGAAGCAAGTGAGTTTGCTTGTGGCTGGAGAGAGAGTTGTATTTCAGGGATTACGAGGTGTTCTCTCCAGTCTGATTTCTGCGTTAGAGGTGAGCAGAATGTGGAAGAAAGGATATCCAGTATTTTTGGCTTCGGTGCGGGATCTGAACCTGGAGGTTGGTTCTGTTTCTGAGATCCCTGTGGTACGAGAGTTTACTGATGTTTTTCCTGAGGAGTTGGTTGGTTTACCTCCGGATAGAGATGTGGAGTTCTCTATCGATGTTTTTCCGGGTACAGCTCCGATATCGAAAGCTCCGTACAGGATGGCACCGAAAGAACTTTCTGAGTTGAAAGTTCAGCTTCAGGAGTTGGTTGACAGAGGGTTTGTACGTCCTAGTGTTTCTCCTTGGGGAGCACCTGTTCTGTTTGTGAAGAAGAAGGACGGTACACTCCGTATGTGTATTGATTACAGAGATTTGAACAAGGCCACGATCAAGAACAAGTATCCTTTGCCTCGGATAGACGACTTGTTTGATCAGCTTTCCGGATCTTCGGTATTTTCGAAGATTGATTTGAGATCCGGATATTATCAGGTGAAGGTGAAGGAATCTGATGTGGTGAAGACTGCTTTCAGTACTCGGTACGGGCACTACGAGTTCTTGGTTATGCCTTTTGGGGTAACCAATGCGCCCGCTATTTTCATGGATCTGATGAACCGAGTATTCAGGGAGTATTTGGATCAGTTTGTGATCGTCTTCATTGACGATATTCTGGTATATTCTGCATCTGAGGATGATCATGCCAGACATTTGAGGATTGTATTGGAGACTCTGAGGAGGCATCAGCTGTATGCCAAGTTCTCCAAGTGCGAATTCTGGCTGAAGAGCATTTCATTTCTGGGGCATGTGATTAGCGGAGAAGGTATTTCTGTAGATCCCCAGAAGATTCAGGCGGTTGCTGATTGGCCAAGGCCGACTACGGTATTTGAGGTACGTAGTTTCTTAGGCATGGCCGGGTATTATAGGAAATTTGTGAAAGGATTTTCACAGATTTCGACTCCTCTGACGGGACTGACTCAGAAGTCAGTTCCTTTTGTTTGGACACCGGAGTGTGAAGCTAGTTTTCAGAGATTGAAGGATTGTTTGACTTCAGCTCCAGTGTTGGCGCTTCCGTCAGGTACGGAAGGTTTTCAGGTGTTCAGTGATGCTTCACTGAAAGGACTGGGATGTGTTCTGATGCAGCATGGTCAGGTAATTGCTTATGCTTCGAGACAGTTGAAACCACATGAGAAGAATTACCCGACGCATGATTTGGAGTTAGCTGCAGTTGTTTTTGCTTTGAAGATTTGGCGTCATTACCTGTATGGCGTCACATGTGAGATGTTTACTGATCATAAGAGCCTGAAGTACATTTTTACTCAGAAGGATCTGAATCTGAGACAGAGGCGGTGGCTCGAGTTGATCAAGGACTATGACCTGACTATTCAGTATCAGCCTGGGAAGGCGAATGTGGTAGCAGATGCTTTGAGCAGGAAGTCTTCTGGATTCTCAGGTATTCAGCTTACCTGTGATGACTTTCTGATTCGAGAATTGGAGCGATTGCAGTTGGAGGTGATTTCCTCCAGTGATTTGGAGTTGGCTCAGATGAGTACTCAGTCTTCTTTGGAAGCAAGGATTCAAGAAGCTCAGAAGTCAGATTCTGATTATTCGAAGTTGCTAGCTCAGATTGGATCTGGTAAGACTCCTGAACTTCGAATTTCTGATTCTGGTGCTATTTTCTGTAAGAACAGGTTGTGGGTACCTGTGTTTGGAGATCTGAGGCGGGAGATTCTGTATGAATCTCATCATTCAGGCTACACTGTTCATCCAGGCAGTGGTAAGATGTATGCTGATATGAAGCTTTTGTTCTGGTGGCCTGGAATGAAGAAGGATGTGGCGGAGTTTGTGTCGAGATGCGAAGCCTGTCAGTTGGTGAAGGCAGAGCATCAGCGACCAGGTGGACTGTTGCAGTCGTTGCCTATCCCTGAGTGGAAATGGGAGGAGGTAACGATGGATTTTGCTATGGGTTTCCCTCGATCACGACAAGGACATGATGCTATTTGGGTAGTTGTGGATCGATTGACGAAGTCAGCCCATTTTCTTCCGATCAGACAGACGGATTCAGTTGAACGCTTGGCACAGATATATGTGAAAGAGATAGTCAGATTGCACGGTGTGCCTCGTGTGATTGTATCTGATCGAGATGGACGTTTTACTTCCAGACTTTGGAAAGGCATTCAGCAAGGCTTGTGTACGAAATTGCATTTCAGTACAGCCTTTCATCCTCAGACCGACGGACAGTCTGAGAGGACTATTCAGGTACTGGAAGATCTGTTGAGACTTTGTGTTCTGGACTTTAGCGGAAGCTGGGAAGATCATATCCCACTGATTGAGTTTGCCTATAACAACAGTTTTCAGTCCAGTATCGGTATGGCACCGTACGAGGCTTTGTATGGCAGGAAGTGTCGTACTCCTTTGACTCTGACGGAGGTCGGAGATAGACAGGCTTTGGGGGCCACTTTTGCTGATGAAACTGCTCAGAAGATTCATTTGATAAGAGAAAGATTGAAAGCCGCTCAAGATCGTCAGCAGAAGTATTACAATCAGAAGCACAGATTTGTTGAGTTTCAGGTCGGTGACTTTGTGTATGTCAAAGTCAGCCCGATGAAAGGTGTGAGCAGATTTGGTCAGGTGAGCAAGCTTAGTCCAAGGTATGTTGGACCATTTGAGATTTTGGAAAGAATTGGAAAATCTGCTTATCGCCTATTGCTTTCTGATTCTATGCCTGATGTGCATAATGTGTTTCATGTATCCACTCTGAGGAAGTGGGTATCCGACTCTGGGAAGAAGGTATCAGCTGAGGAGGTTGAGATTCAGGAGAATCTGGCGTACAAGGAAGAGCCAGAATTGATTTTGGCGTACGACGTCCGCAAGTTAAGAAATAAAGAGATTCCGATGGTTAAAGTCCAGTGGAAGCACCGGACTGTACGGGAAGCAACGTGGGAAAAGGAGTCTGATATGAGACGGTCGTACCCGTACTTGTTTTGACTGCGTTTGGATTGGATAATGTCGAGGACGACATTTTTCTGAGTTGGGGAGATTGTAATATTTCAAACTGCTCCAGTATCGTCCAGGACGATCTGGGATCGTCCTGGGACGATCAGTGTATTTTCAGTTCCAGAATCTGTCCAGAATTGCTCTAAGTGTTTTCCTGTAGGGATCGTCCAGGCCGATCGAGGTATCATCCCGGGACGATCAGTGGATGGCACAAGTCAGTGAGTAGGGGTTTTTATCGCCTATGAATAGTAAACATCGTCCTGAAAAATCGTCCCAGGACGATGGGAATTGGTCTGATCGTCCAGGACGATCGAGACGATCGGCCGGGCCGATATGAGCATTACTTAAGGGAAATGAGTCATTTTGAGGAGAGAGAAAAATTTTATAAAATATCAGATTTTGATCCGAGGAGAGAGGAAGAAAAAGAGAAAAAGAAAAAGTTGATTTCGGGAAGACGCGGAGCCGTTTTCGAGCGAAGTGACTGTTGAAGAATTTGCTGTGCTCGATGTAAGGCACATTCCGTCTTTCTCAATTTTCAGTTCCGTCGCGGTTGGCGGTATTTTTCTGTCCGGATTTCGTTTTCGTTACGATTTTTCGTCCGTATCTTTTGATTGGTTCAGTTTTTACCGCGTAAGTTTCTGTATATCGTTGCCGTGCCGGGTGTGCACGTTTTGACTATATTTTGAAGATTTTTGTCCGGGTATTTTTGATTCGGCGATGTTTTTCGTAGACTACAATTTTCTGTGAAATTGGAAATTATCTGTGCAGTAGAATAAATGTTCTGGAATGTGATTATCTATGTTCTGTGCGAATTCGGTAAATTTTCTTTGCAGGAATTTTTGTGTAAATTCTGTATACTGCCGTTGTGCTGCCCGATTTTGGGTAATTTCTGAAGTGTCCGGATTTCTTCTGAATTGAAATGCTATGTGAATAAGCTATAAAAAGGGAGTTATAAGGGGCCTGAATCCTATGAGATTCAGTTAGTGAAACGGGAAATTCTGAAATGAGCTCAATATACATTTTGATATCTGTTTCGTTCCGGATCCGATGAATTCTGTTCTGGTGCTATAAGCACATCTGTTTTGGTGCCGTGAGCACAAAGGGAGACATAAGGGGCCTGGATCCTATGAGATTCAGTCAGTGTCTGGGAAGGGAGGCATAAGGGGCCGGAATCCGTAGAGATTCCGTCAGTGTCAGGGCATTTAGCTATGTGTATCTGTTTTGTTTTCTGTATCTGTTCTGTTCTGTACGAAATTGTGATTCTGATACGATATGCTCCGTACGATTCTGATTTCTGAATTCTGATTCTGACTCTGTTGATTTGTTCTGATATGATCTGTACGATTCCGATTCTGATTTGATATCTGTCCGTATAAGTTCTGATTTCCGACTATGTTCCGATTTCTGATCTGATTTCTGTCTGATGAGTTTGGTTTTGTTTTCTGAGAATTTAGATTGGTGGTTTGTTGCTTTGCTGAGCTGTTGAGCTCACCCTTGCTTTCTGGTGGTTTTCAGGTTCTGGGAAGGGCAAGGAGGTCCAGGATTAGTTTCAGAGTCTGATCCGATTAGGTACTTTTGTACTTTTGATTTTTGTACAGTCATGGCTTTTCTGTTCTGTCTTTCTTTCTGTTGAAAGCCATGTACTGTTCTGTAGATGATTATTTTGAGGAAATGAAATGAAAAAGATAGATGTTTTGTTCCGCTGCATTTGATGTTTTAGTAGCTCTGTTGTTCTGTGTTTTTCTATTGAGTTAAGAATTTGGAAGATCAGTTCAGTAACCTAATCCAAAGCCAGATCCTGGATATGAAGGTTGCGTCGCGATCCGGCTCGGGCGGGATCCGTCCCCGTCGGGTCGGGTCGTGACAACTTATGTGCTAGAGTTATGGCAGACGCCACTTTGATTAGTGATACAGGATGACTAGCTAGTATTTTAGATATGGATATGTTGGATATAGGATGACAGAGTGTCTACATGTAGGCTTTGGCTGACGACTTGAGCAAAGATTTGAGAGTTCTGTTAGACCAACAGTGAAGCCGAGGATAGTTCCACTTTATACATTTGTTTAGAGTGCTACGGGTATAAGAAATGGTTTTAGTTAAGTAATAGGTAAACCTTTTGACAATGGTCAGAGAGAGTCTAGTAGTATTGTTACACCAAATCTAATTCAACCACATATGTATAGCTTGACTCAGCATGAGGCTCATGATGCTTTAGATGTGGTTACCGGTACAACTTACATTTATAAGGATTCATATCATATTTTATTCAATTACAGAGCCATCCATTCATTTATTTTTGAGCATTTCTTCATTTCACTAAACTTATCTTCAAATTTTTGTATTGTCTTTTTTATTACCATATTGATTTGAGATGGTATGATAACTAGTAAGATTTATTTATGTGTTCTTGTAATTTTTGATATAAAGTGGAGGTTTAATTTTATTTTATTACTCATTTATGCAATTTAATGTTATTTTGGATATGGACTGATTGACTTAGTATGAGGCTCAAATTAATTGCTTGAAGTTATTTTTTAGTTGTGAGATTTATGTTTTTTAGAGAGTTAGAGATGTTTTGTCTTGTTTGATTTCTACTATGGAAGTAAATTGATTTTGGAAGATGGTTTATATGATATTTTTGGCATTAGTCTAGGATATGATTATTGATTCTATTTTTCTTTATGATGTTCTGATAGTACAAAATTTTTCAGACGTGTTTTCTGAGGAGTTAGTCAGTTTGCCTCCTGATATAGACATTGAATTTTGTATTAATGTATTTCATGGTACAACTCAAAATTTTAAAGCTCCATATAGAATGACACTTAAGAGGCTTCAGGAGTTGAAGGTTCAGCTTCAAGAGTTATTTAATAGTGGATTTGTTTATCTTAGTGTGTCTCCGTGGGGGAGTACTTATTTTGTTTGTGAAGAAAAAGGATAGTTTGAAGCATATATGTATTTACTACAGTTAGTTGAACAAAAGTCACTATCAAGAATAAATATCCTCTATCATGGATCAATGATCTATTTGATTAGCTTGTTGGATCTTCTATATTTTTTTAAGATTGGTTTTCATTTTGGATACTATCAGGTGAAGGTGACACAGGTTGATATGATGAAGATAGATTTTAGTACGAGGTATAAACACTAGGAGTTTTTGGTTATGCAATTTAAGATGATTGCTACTCCAGCTATCTTTATGGATCTAATGAATAATGTGTTCAGAGAATTTTTAATCGATGATATTTATGTAAATTTTACTTCTAATGAAGATCATGTTAAGCATTTAAGGATTATTTTGGAGACTTTAAGGCATCAGCAATTATATGCCAAAAAATTTTCATGAGTAGTGCTATTATTTTTATAGATCCTCAAAAAGTTCATGTATCACTGATTGATCGAGGCCTACTACTATGTTTGAGGTATGTAGTTTCTTAGGCATAACAGGATATTATAAGAAATTTGTGAAATAATTTTCTCATATTTATATATCTCTAGTGAGATAGACTCATAAGTTAGTAGCTTTTGCATAGACACTAGAGTGTAAGGCAAGTTTTCAAAGATTGAATGATTGTTTAGCTTTTGCTCTAGTTTTGGCTCTTTCTTCTGGTACATAAGGCTTTCATGTATATAGTGATGTTTCACTTAGAGGTTTGGGTGTGTTATAATGAACACTGTCGAGTTTTAACTTATGCTTCCAAATAAATGAAGTCATATGAGAGAAATTATCTGGCACATGATTTGGAACTTTTTACTGCAGTTTTTACTTTGAAGGCCTAGAGACAATATTTTTATGATGTTAGGTGTGAGATTTTCACTGATTATTAGAGTTTGAAATATATATTCACTCAGGAGGATCTAATTAAACCTGAGGCGAAGGAAATGGCTTGAGTTTATCAAAGATTATAATATGAATATTTAGTATTCGCCTGATAAGACTAATGTGGTGGTAGACGCTCTGAGCAATAAATCTTTTGAATTATCTTATATACAACTCACTTTTGAGAGTATTTAATATGAGATATGGAGCGATTACAGTTGGAGGTGGTTTTTTCTACTCATTGGGATTATAATATATTTGCTCAAATGATCATTCAGCCTTCATTGCAAGAAAAGATTCATGAATCATATAAGCCAGATACATAGTATCCAAAGTTGATTGACTTGAACATATATAGTAAGAAATCTGAATTACTAGTTTTAGATTATGACATTATTTTTTACAAGGATAGACTGTGGGTTCCTCTTTTTAAAGATCTGAAATATGAGATTCTGCATTAGGCTCACTATTTAGGTTATATTATTCATCTACAAAGTATCATGGTGTACGAATATTTGAATTGTATATTTTAGTGCTTGGATTAAAAGACAAAGTGGAGTTTAGTTAAAAATATGAGGTCTGTCAATTAGTGAATGTAAAAGCATCAACGATCGGATGATCTTCTACAGTCATTATCTATTTCAGAGTGAAATTGGGAAAGATGATGATGGATTTTGCTATATTTTTCTAAGATTGAAGTAGGGGCATGATGTTATCTGGTTCCTTTTTTTTTAAGTATGGTTCCATCTTATCAACTTTAATGAAAGTATACAGGGCAAGTGAAGCACAAAATCTAATTAATTTATCTTTAGCTTCTAATTATGACTTAATTAATTACCAAGCTTTGCAGAATTGATTAAGTTCCAGCGGCGAATTTAGTATGCATATTGGAGAAAATTGATTTAAATCTCAACTAATATTGCTAAAAAAATAAATTTTATAAGTAAAAATATTTGTGATTGTCCATCATATTCTCAACAAATGATGAAAAATATGTGAAAACATATCATACTTTATCTTCTACTATGATATGTTTTCTTTCTCTTTAAAGTTACATATTCATCTCTCATATTTCAGTGGATAGAGAATGTTTAAGAGCTAAAATTAGAGATTAAATATGATATACTTTAAAATAGTAGAATAGTAGTTGTTCAATTTCAAGCGGAATCTCATCCAAGCATCATTCACAATTGACACATCGGAGAAGCTGGATGTTGTCGCCGCTATTGATCCACACATATAGCATGAAATAGATACCCACAATCTGGTAAAAGCCTCAATGGATTATCCTCATATTTCTCATAATCAGTCGTCAAGGTATATTGAGTAGCAATTGGTTGAGGCCATATGTGGATCCTGACACATGGCTTTGGCGAATTTAGGCCAGGTCCAGAGTGAAAAATTATTAGGTCTGGATATCGGACCTAGAAATAGGTCTGGATATCCAATTAAAATTTAACACGTGGTCTGCACTTTGTCTGTGCTTTTTTACTGCATTTTGACTGCGCTTTTAATACGCTTTTACTGTGCTTTTCGACTACGCTTTGACTATGCTTTGACTTTTTTTTGCTGCGCTTTACCTGTACTTCACATGTGTTATACCTACGCATTTAATGTGCTTGGTTTAAAATTATACGGATACATTTAATTTATAAAGTATCCACGTGTAAATATTTTATTGGAGTCCGAACGTATCTCTACGTCTGGTGTCCGAACCTACTAATTTTCCCTAGAATGTTGCATCATATTAAATCATAATTTATCTTCTGCTATGATTTACTTTCTTTCTCTTTGTAGTTACATATTCATGTCTCATATTTCAAGGGATTGAGAAAATTTAAGAGTTAAAATTAGAGATTAAGGCTTCAATTGGGATGAATTTTTTCTTGCTTTTCAAAATGAATTTTTGCTCAAATTCCATTTTAAGAATCAATACTAAAAAAATATTATTTTTGTACTAAAACTCTATTTTAAGAAGCAATTATCCTAAAACTCTATTTTAAGAAGAAATAAAAAATCGTCCCAAACAAAACCTAAAATTAAACAGTAAAGGTTATTGGCATAGTTTATCTATCATAAACATTAGCATTGACAATAAACTTTCTTTTTTAATACTTGACAAAATAGGAAGTAATTAGAATTATTCATTGTCATATAATATTTATAATAAAAAATTTATCATATTTAATCATGTAATATATCTTCATTATTGAGTATATTCTACTTTATTGCATTTCCATTATTATTTTTTTCATTTGCCTTTATATAGTCATATTTGTATTAGTACAAAATCATTCAAACAAAAATATAACTTTATAGAATTTCTAGTACCGCAAGAAATAAGGATAATTTTGGTGGTAGAAATTGATCTAGTAGAACTACAGAATTTTTAATACCGATGATCGACACATTGGATAAGTTGGATGTTGCCAAAATCAGGTATCGCACACATATGGCATGAAATAAATGTCCGCACTCCATTAAAAGCCTCATTTATTTATTTATTTCAAAAATTTCCCTTTATAGATGTTGGTAGGTGAGACTTGAGAGGTTGATGATTTCTTAAAATATATCGATAGACTTTGTTAAAAAACAAGCAACATGATGTGTTTTTACCGTCTGCTCATATTTTGTGCCTCTTACAACTGTTCACACAACATCTTCATTGTAAACCATGCCAACCATTTTGCGCTCGTTGATCACTAGGATGTGTCTTATTCAATTTTCGTTAGTCAATTAAGACTTTGAATGAGACAAATTTGTTACTGTTTCTAAAACAACTTTTAATATATACATATAAAAGCAATGAAAAATAAATCGGATCTTGAGCTTGAAATAAATACAATATTTATCACGGATGACCATCAATCACATCGCTGGAAGAAATTTTGTTTCACACAGAAGATCAAACTCCAATATTCAAACAACATTCATTGAAACTCCAATTTCTATACAACTGCTTTCAAACAAATTTATACATCAACAACAACTCAATTAAATAACAATTTTTGAGAAAAATTATACATTAACAACACCCCAATCAAACAGGGCTAAAGAGACAGAGTCAATAGAAGAATAGTAGCATAGATACATTTATGCCTATTCAATTTCAACCAGAATCTCATTAGCTAAAGGCATAGGCGTGGCACCATTCATCACCGACGATTGACACATTAGAAAAGTTGGATGTTGTGACAGCCATGTATCCACACATATGGCATGAAATAAATGTCCGCAATCCGATAAAAGCGTCGATGGCTTATCCCCTCCTTCCTCATCATCATAGTTGACAAGGCTAATTGACGACCGACACACCCGACAAGTTGGAGGTTACCACAACCATGGATCCACACACATGGCATGAAATAAATGCCCATAATCTGATAAAAGCCTTAATATGCCTCACCCTCCCCTTCCTACTCATCTTCATAGTGGACATGGCATTTTGAGCATTACATGATTGGAATTGAATGAATACTCTAGCTGGTATGGAAATGCTGTAATAAAATAGTTAATAATTAATCACAGGCAGTTATGAACTGTTCTGTAATATTAACAGCTAGGGGAGAGGGAGAGAGAGAGATAGACTCACTAACCTGAAAGCACGGCCACGGAAGCGAAGAAGACGCAGGCTGAAATTGTTTTCATTAATAGTTGCATGATTAATGAAAATTATTGAATGAATCCTCTAGCTGGTATGGAAATGCCGTAATAAAATAGTTAATAATTAATGAAAGGCAATTATATTAAAAATAATTAAATGGAAGGCTTCAAAAGGATTACGTGAATACTTTATTATTTCTAATAAAATTCCGTTTTAAAAAGCAACAAAAAAAAGCCCTCCCACACGAAGCCAAACAAAGCCGAAATAAACAATTTACGTTAAAAGGCTGTAATGGAAATTCATTGGTCTTCAAAGTAGATTATATATCAACGTCAAGCAGGTTTAGGTTGATTTCATGCTTCCAGTTCCTTGCACCATCTTCCACGCCTTTTTTAATGCAGTTAAAGAGTAAGAAATGATACGAGGCTGAAAAGCTGGAAGGAGCTTTCAGATCCAAATTAAAATGCTATAGATAACATTTGGATGATTCATATTCTGGTATACCAAAATACTATATCTTATATTCTTCCCTTTTTCCCTAGACGATCCTGTTCATGCGTGACTTCCTGAATCGCAAGCAGCTCTCCCCTCCCGGCTCCCAACTTTCCTTGTCCAACAACTGTCCTTGAAGATTGAAGCCACGAAGGTGAAAAATCAACGTGCGAGCATAGTTTTCATTCATGTTCATTCAGACATGCCACTAAAATTAGCGCTAGATTTTAATCACTCAACTATCATTAGTGTCTATATGCAGTTAATTAACTAATTAGTTAACAGCCGCTGCTATTTGCCTTATATCTGTTTTGGAACATAGGCATTAAACCGAATTGACTGGAAGCTATAATGCGTGTATTTAATCACTCAACTATCATTAAACCGAATTGACTGGAATATTTCCCAAAAAGATTTATTAGGTAATTACCTCAAACGTCTGCCCTAAGGTCGTGTATTTGGTCTCCCAGGTCCGACGGGTGTTTTTCGTCTTCTCTCTGTCTAGAAACCGAAGGTGTTCTCGTGCTCTACGTCCCGCTCAAACAGCTGCCGACGGTTCTTAGTGCTCAACTGCTGGTGTCCTGAACTCGTAAGTTTTTCTACTCGTGCTCGTGCATCTCTGTGCCCCTAAGATACTTAAGAAATTTCAAATCAGTTTGTTCATCCTTAACAATAAAATATATTAGTTCATCCTCTTACTAACTATTTCACTGGAGCTAAAACGATTATAATGCGTCACTAGTCAGTTTTTTACCGTAAATTTGTCGAAGCTCACATTTTTTTTTTTAATTTTCTGTTTTTTTTTTAAATTTTCTGTAAAACTACTAGACTACTCTTCTTAGGGTTTTAATTTGAGAAGCAAACAGGGTAAAATGGTTTGCAGTTCTTGCAAACAACCAAAATGGCATAGCTAGAATAATTATAACAATAAAAAAGAAACAAAACTAAATAATATTTCTTTGAGGAATGAAAAAGCTGAAAACTCACCTCCCGTCCAAAGAAGAAACCCTGGATGATCGGATCGTTTGATTTGTTGGGAGAACGAGTAGCTGCGGGCTGCCGAAATCAGCAAAAAGTGTCTGAAATCAGCGAAAATATGTGCAAGTCATTAAAACAAAAAATCGATTAAACATTTAAACGGAGAGAAAGCCGGAAAAGCCGAGAGATCCAAAAATGCTAGCATACATGCCGACTGCCGCCGACCCGTCGAAAGCCGCCGAAAGCTGCTGAAGGTGAAGGGTAGGCTTCCGGCTTTCCAATGAGATTATAAGAAAGCTTTTCGTCTGAACTGCTGAATCCTTGTGCGTCAAACACTTCCGACTTCCGCCCTTCGCCCCTTAAGCTTCCGCGAGTCCGCGACCTTTGTTAAATAGGGAAAGTGAAAATAAATTAAAGCAGCGTAGAGAACAAAGCGCTACAAGGTCATTGCACCCATTTGCTCGGACCACTCGCCTCTCATCACTTCCATCACCTCCCCTAATGGCCTCCCTAACCGTTTCTTATTTAAGAATTATTAGACTTTTATGGATGGTTTTTGGGAAGATGTTCTTACTGCTTTCTCTCAACCTTCTCATAAAAGTCCAATTTGTCATCTCCACCATTGTCTCAAGACCCTTAAAGGTTTTTTAAAAAAGAGAAGTTGGACTTCTGCAAATTTTCTTTCCAACAACATTTTGGAGCTTAAGTTTAGCCTTCAAAACTGCTTAGATAATATTCAAATCTCTCCTTTTGACCGTAATTTGAACAACACTTTGAAAGAGATTAATGGAAAGCTTGCCGGCCTACAAGCTTCTTGGGCCTCTTGGGTTTCTCAACGTGCTAAAGCTAAGTGGCTATCCCATGGTGAAGATGACTTAGGGTTTTTATATGCAAAAATTCGTGCTAGAAAGAATCATAACAATTTGTATGAGATCTCTAATGAAAATGGTACCCATTCTACCCATCAAGACATTGCTGCCTCTTTTATCCAGTATTTCAAAAAACTCTTTAATTCAACTAAGCCCAGTATTCCATCTTCATGTTTGATTAATGGTGGCAATTGCATTCCCACGGATTTGGTTGATTCTTTGGTTGTTCCTTTTACTTATGAAGAGCTAAAAAAAAGTAGTTTTCGATGGGAATGACTCTTCATCACCGGGTCCTGATGATTTTTCGTTTGCTTTTTACAAGAGGACTTGGCATTTAACGGGGCACTACCTTTTTAGACCTGTGATGGAATTTTATAATACTGGCTATTTACCTAAGAGTGTTAAGGCCACTGCCTTGGCTTTAATCCCTAAAGGGACCCATGTTTCCACTGTCTATGACTATAGACCAATATCCCTTTGCAATGTGTTATATAAGATTATGGCTGAACTGGTGGCTAATAGACTGAAGGGGGTGCTTCCTTACATTATCCATGATAGTCAATCTGGTTTTATCAAGGACCGTTATTCCACTGATAATATTCTCCTTGCCTCTGATATCCTGAAAGGTTTTAATAAGTCTTTTTGTGCAAAGCTAGATATTTACAAAGCCTTTGATTCGGTTTCGCATGATTTTCTTTTTCAAAGGCTTTATCAAAAAGGTTTCCCTGGAAAATTCATCAAATGGGTTAAAGGTTGTATCTCCAATGTGTTCTTTTCTATTTGCATCAATGGTTCTTTGAATGGTTATTTTGGTTCCACCAATGGTCTTAGGCAGGGCTGCCCTTTATCTCCACTGTTGTTTTGCATTGTCATGGATGGTTTTTCATGCACTTTGGAGAATATGGAACCCCCGTTCATTTGCTCTCAGATCCATGATTACAAGGTTTCTCATCTGCTCTATGCAGATGATGTCCTGGTGTTTGGCAAAGCTTCATCTTCTAATGCTACAACCTTGGCTAAGGCTATTTCAATTTTCTCCAACGCCTTTGGACTTACTATCAATTGCAGTAAGAGCTCTATTATTTATTCTAAAGATGTCACTGATTAGCACTCTTTTGGCATGGCTATTGGCATCACCAACTCGAGCTCTTATCTTAATTACCTGGGCATTCCCATTGCTGTCGACCGCCTCAATTTTTCTCACTTCCAACCACTATTGAGTAAAATTTTTACTCTACTTAATGGTTGGAAAGTAAAATTTCTTTCTTTTGCAGGTAGGGTCCAATTCATTAGGTTTACGATTGCTAATACTCTTGCGTATTGGATTAGGGGGGCAATATTACCAAAATCCTGTCTCAAATCTATTTCCAAGCTTTGTTCAAGATTTTTTTATCACGGTAATATTAATGATAAGAAGCTACATCTTATTGCGTGGGATAAGACTGCTTTACCCACCTGTTTTGGGGGGCTGGGTATCGCTTCTTTGGATGCTCTTTGTCATGCCAGCCATTGTTCATTCTTGTGGAGATTTTTTACCAGGAGAAATTTAGCTGTCTTGGTTTAGATATAAATATCACTCCCCATGGAAACCCCTAAACTCTATGGCTTTTAAATTCTGGAAGAGGATTCATGCTACGGCTTTTCTTATTAAATCTAGTTTTTCTTTTGCTGTTTCCTGAACTGCAATTTCTCTATGGATTGGGATCCCTGGTGCAATGGAGTTTCTCTTAATGACATCCTCCCATCCTTCAAATTTAGGAAGCTTTTTGTGAATTATTACACTGATGGCAACGATTGGGCTTTGCTCTCTTCGACCCCAACTGCTCTACGAATTGAACTTTCTGGAATCACTTTTAAAGAACAACTGGCTATTGCCTGGGATGGCTCTTTGTTGCCTACCTTTTCTTATAGTTTTTTCAAGCATTTTGATGAAGTTAACTAGCATTCTTATCTCTAGCATAAAAAATTCTCTTTGAGGTATTCTGCCTACGCCTGGATGGCGATTCTGGGTAAACTTAAAACAGCTGATCAGCTTCGGTTGAGGGGGATAGATGTTATTTCTGCTTGCTCTTTTTGTGATTCTGGTAATGAGTGTCACTCTCATTTGTTTTTTGGTTGCGACTACACTTTTACTGTCATTTATTCTCTTCTTCCGGCATTGGATGTTTTCCTTATGAGGCCTAATCTGATGCAAATTTTTTATTATTTTGGAACTGATCAACATCTCTATAGCTGGGAAAAACATTTCTGTTTTTTCGTGATTAACTGCTCCATTTATTTTATTTGGAGGGAGAGGAACTCTAGAAGATTTGAAAATGTTTGGAAAAGCCCTCTTGCGATTATTACAAACATTAGACACGCTCTTTTTGCCATAGTTAAGAACTGGAAGTATTTCAATGAGCTCAAAGTCCGTTTTCAGATCCTCAACTGATTTTTCTATGTTGCTGTTCGTGCTGGTGGATTCTGCGGGCGATGATGTTCGTATTGTTTTTACTCCCCCTTGGACGGCAGGGGTCGTATTTTTCGTGCCATATGCTTAAATGACTTTATAATGATGCTTCTTCTGCAACCAGGGGGTATTGCCTTCTCGTGGATGATACCCTGAGCCCGATTTTTGTTAGCTTCCTCTAGTTTTAGTATTTGTTATTCCTGTAATTTTATTTTCTTCCGTTTGGAAGCTTCATTTTTCTTTTACAGGTTTATACCTCTCTTGTAACTAGTTCTCAGTTTTAATGAAATCTGGGCTTTTAGCCCTCTAATTTCCAAAAAAAAAAAAAGGTTTTAGGTGAATAGTCATTTACAGTACCGTGTGGGTTGCAGCTGCCTTGCCAGAGTGAACGGTTTCGTGCTCCATAAATGAGGAGGACATCGAAGATCAACAGGTACGATCGTGTCTATTTATTTTGATGTATTTTATTTGTACTTTTCCCTTTCTACCCTCACTTGAGGGCTTTGTCTTATGTTTTCCCTAGGGGCAATTGTGTCTTTTTTATTTTCCTTCATGTATTTGACTATTTAAGCCCCCATTCCTCTTGGAAAGGGATGATGGATTATTGATAATGAAAATTTTATGTTCTTAGTGATCTCTTAGTGAGTTCATGTTGATCTCTTAGTGAGTTCATGAGAGGAGAAATCCGAGGAGGGTGACTTGCAATACTCGTCAATCTTTGGAAGAGTCCAAGGTTCGCGGTTCTTACGATCTCTTTGTGAGTTCGTTAATTACTTTTATCTTACTTGTATTTCGTTCATCTCCTTTATGCCCTCTTCATCCATCCAAGTCTTCCCCTAGCTCCACCTCCCCAAGCCGCCGACCATCACCCACCCGATCGCCGGCCTCCCTCCCACGGCCTTCCCCCTCCACCCACCTAGCCACCGGCCACTTTCTTCCCATCCCTTGAATGAGAATTTAATGTCTCATTATTACCTTCCTATAGAGCATGAAGGATTTGTGGAAATTATTTTAAACCATTTGAAATTCAAAATTTGAATTTCAAATAGTTTCCTAATCTATATTAGGAATGTCTTTAATGTTATTCACTTTTAAATTTCAAATTAGATTGGATGACATTATTCTCTCCTTAAATTGGCCAATTTGGAAGTTGTTTTAAACTTTCCCCCCAATCCCCTCTCCCTCTATATGCCGTCGGCCATGCTAGGCAGGAAGCCCAATTAATGCTAATTCAATGCATTAATTACAATTGATTTGAAGTTTAAATTTTCATAACCTCTCCTCCCTCTCTCTCTATGCCGCTAGCCATGCATGTGATGGATTTCCATGTAATGCACAATCAATGCATTGATTACAATCCAATTGAATTCAAATTTCCCAATTAATTCCTCTTTGGAATTCTTTCCAAAAGCCAAGCCATATTTTGAGAAATAATTCACGTGTTCCCTCCCTCCGTAACTTTGTCCAAAATTAGACTTTTAATTTTGGAATGAAATCCCACCATCGCCTCCTCTCAATGCTCTTCCCACGTTTCCTTCCTTTCCTGGAAACTTCACGTGGCTGTCCAAATTTCTGGGCATAAGTTGCACGTTGTCTAGCACATCCCAGATTTTCTTCTTGCTGCCCATCACCCCAGCAAAGGGAAATCAACCATTTTGCTGCCGTGAATCCTCCTGTTGTTGTCCAAAGACTTCCTATGGTTGCTGCTCAGATTTCCTAAGTTATAATGTTGCTGTCCAGAAAATTCTGCATTACTTACTTCATCAGTTCATCTTACATTTGCATAATCATGAGTTTAAGTCCTGCCTTCAAACCTACATTGTTTCTAATTGCTTAGGGCAATCACAGGCATTAAAGTGGTGTTTAAGTGGTGATGAGGTGGCAATTAGAGAGAGAGAGGCAATAAAGGTGAGGTGGCCGGCCATATGGGGAGAGAGGGGGGCTTGGTATTAAATAAAATGGGGCCCACAATTACAGCAGATTTAATAAAAAATCTGGATTGAAATTTCAGGTTTAATGTTTGGAAAAAGTTTCCTAAAGTACGTGTAAACGTTAGGCAGCTTTTGAATTTCAAAATTAGGATTGAAATCCCATTATGAAGATGGCCCAAAATTTAGGAGTTATATTTGGAAGGTAATCAATATCTCTTGGAATTTGAATTTCAAATTCATAACCAAGGGGAGAGGGCTGGCGAATGGAGGGGCAAGAGGGGAAGCCAGGGAGAACGGCGGCCAGTGGGTTGGACGGGCTTGGTGTGGTCGACGGGTGGCTTGAGCGGCCCAGGTGGCCGGCGGCAAGGGGTTGATGGGGGGAGGGGAAAAGTAAAGCTAGAAAATCAAGAAGAAAATTTGGAAGACTTGATCAAGAGAAATAAAAGAAAAGAGGAGACAGAAGAATAAGAAAACCTAGAACTCACAAAAAGATCTAGCTTCTCCTACAAACTCACTAAGAG
The DNA here is from genome assembly GCA_016618105.1 of Dendrobium huoshanense. Classification (NCBI taxonomy): domain Eukaryota; kingdom Viridiplantae; phylum Streptophyta; class Magnoliopsida; order Asparagales; family Orchidaceae; genus Dendrobium; species Dendrobium huoshanense. The sequence continues at coordinate 40,407,919 of CM028346.1, read as the reverse complement.
ATCGAGGAGGTTTGCACTCACAAAGAGAACATGAAATGTAAATTTTCATTCATCCCCCTATCCCAGTTCCCTTAGACCGAACACTTTAAAACCACTCTTTTTGTGACTTGTCCACTTTTTCTAGCTATGTGTTCATGTGAGTTAGTATGTTGTTGTGTGTGTTTTGTAGTCTATTGTCTTCCAAAGCTTTCTTTGTTTAAAATTTGTGTGTGAATCCATATGTCATTCGTCTTGCATATCAAGTTTCTTGCACCACCTCATGTTCATCTTGTTGAGTCTTGAGTTTTAGACATATGAATTCGCATAGCACATGTCGCATTTACATTACATCTGCATGACTTTCTTAAGAAAATTGCACGCCTAACTGAATAGAGCAATAATAAGTATAAACTTTATGCTGATTCTAAACGACAATTTAAATCTATTAAAGTTGGTAACTCAGTAATGGTGCGAATTCGTCCGGGAAATTACATGCTAGTCATTTAGAATAGTCAATAAAATCAATAACAACGCTTGCGTGGTGGATCTGCTTGCAGAATTCAACATTTATTCATTTTCTAACATAAAAGATTTAGCAGGCTTTGAAAGTCCGGAGTTAAACCCCCAAATCCAATTCAAATTAAGCCTTGTATGACCCCACCTTGTGAGAACCCCAAAGCCTACCTCCACTCCTAAAATTATTCCCGAAATTCCTATAGCGGAGAAGGTTGACATGATTCCTAGTGATGATATTATTTCCACAAAAGAGGGTGGACGAAGAAGATACTTGACTAGGGTGAACCAAAGTCAGAGGATACGTGGTCAGAGTGCGATGAGCTACAACAGATAAACCCAGATGCATGAGGAGTTTTCGAGACACCAACTCGACGGAGTCGAATTTTTCTCCCACCTGCGGAGAATGATGAGGACATCGAAGATCAACGGCTACGATCGTGTCTATTTATTTTGATGTATTTTATTTGTAATTTTCCCTTCCTACCCTCACTTGAGACATAAAAAGAGCTTCTAGAATTAGTTCTGAATAAAAAAAAATAACGCAAAACATTAAAATAAATTCTTTTTCTTAAGATAAATTATGAAGTTGTTAAATTTATTTTAATATTAGTGTCATATAAATTTTAATTGATTATTCCTATACTATATTATCTCAAAATAAATTCAACTGATTTGAAATTTTTTCTTTTTGTATTTTTTAACATGCTTTTTGATAAGATGAGGGCTGCAAACTCTTGCAGTCAGTTTAAATTTATTTTTATTACATTCAGGATTTTTCTTTGTTCTTAAGGTTCATTTAGTTGATGACGGTAAAGGCCTTGTTTCAAAGAAATTGTGAATTTATGATATTCCATCTTTTGTTTTGATGAAATTAGAGATTAATATAGTTATTGTAGTGTTCAAACTTCATTTTCCCAAAAAAAAAAAGTGTTCAAAGTTTGTTGTTTAACTACAAATATGCATATAAATATATTGAATTAGCTTGAATCACATTTTGAACAAGCCATATTGACTCGAAATCAACTAAACAAAAGCTCAGGTTGAGATATTGGCATATAACTCAACTTGGAGTTCATGGATTGTCTGCCAACAATGTTTCTGGCGATGTTCTCATTTTCAAGCTTCAGAAAAATCTCAAAATTTTCAAATGCTGTCTACTGCATGATTCTCTGCTAACAATGAATACTTCTGCAATCAGAATGTGAGATTTCTCCCTAAATTTCTAACCGAAGTAGGAATTATCATCAAAAGAAGTCAGGTAAATGCTAATTAGGGCTTTTGCAGTAGTTTTCTGTTACTACTTATGTTAAATTCCCTAGCTATTCTCTCTACAAATCAAGATCAGTGCTAAAGCTCAGAGGAAAGTTGCAAGGGAGATCAAGCTGCGCGTGCCTTAGGGCTTATGCCTTTTACCATTCTATGGCTTATGGGTAATTTTATGATAATAAAAAGGGAGCAGCTAAACTTACCGGAGCCTGCAGAGCGTGAGCGACTGAGCGCAGAGATGCCGAAGAAAAATGAAGTTCTCGCCTCCTCCAAATCCGAGTGAGCAAGCGATTGATGAGCGCAGAGAAAAATCACGAGCAGCGATGCCGATTGATGAGCTCACGACGACCGTCGGGATTCTAGCGTCGAGCGGAGAGAAGAAAACCTAGGGCGCATGGACGGAGTCTCGAGCAAAAGAAATCGGACGGAAATGCCAAAAACAACCTTTGGGGAAATTTTTAACATGCTGAAGAGGCAATTTACTAAAAAACCCAATCTTTAATACATATTTTAATTTTTTTAGAGGGGCAATTGACCCCCTGGACTGGGCGTGGTTCCGCCCCTGGTTCAAACTTCATACTCAACTTTTAAAAATAGTAGATTCCAAAATCTTTAAAAAATGGGTAATATCAATCTGTCTCGTGTATGTTATATATCTTACATCAAATCATTATTGATCTTTTTATTCAAAATTGATATTAGAAAAGTATTTCAAAAGAAAAGTTGAAGGAGATGATTAGAAATTTTTTGGTGGAAAAATTAATATACAAAATAAACAAAGTCGTGTAGAAATAAATTTTGCTAATAACCTTGCCGATCATGGCTTGAAAAAAAAATGGATTATCATCCCATCGAGAGAAATAGTGTTCAGAGACATTATTAGTTGAAATGACCGTGTCGACTGTGTGATCATGAATTCATGCGCACACGACTTAAAGATAAATTTCGTAGATCACAAAGTTTTGTTAGAATATAGTATATCCAAGGATGCATCTTATTATTTGTTTTATTTCTGTATTGACCTCAAATTGAAGGGCAGACTAACGATGACAATTTTGACACAAATAGTTTTAGAAATTGGAAAAAATGATATATTTCATATTCATGTTAAAAATATGAATAGTGCACACAATATTACAGGACAAATGCGAAGATTTAATGAATCAAGCGTGGTTCCGCCCCTACTGGCTTGACTCACTTACACCCCTACCTACACTGTGGGTTATAACTTTATTAGATGATTTTTTCAAGTATAAATATTTATTATATAAAAAAAGTTCTTGTAAGTACATATAATTATTCTATCTTTTGTCAGAGTTCTTTGGAAATGCGAAATGCTATTTAGATAAAAAATAATTATTATTATTTAAAATTTAAACAACATTTAATACCATTTTAAAAATGTAGAAAATAGTCTAATAAGATCATAGTTAGATGATCTAAAGCAAATTAGAGTGACACCCTTCCATTTTTTTATCCACATACACATTAAAGTTCAAAATAACGTACATATATTAAACATCATACAAAGTTAGATGTAATAGCAAAAATATTATTTTATTTATATAACTGGCTTAGAGAAATGAAATATCATACTGTGAACATTAGGGCTAACCATAAGAAAAAATATGGGCATTATTACTCTCTTTCAAGGGGCGGAACCACGCCCAGTCCAGGGGGGTCAATTGCCCCCCTAAAAAAATTAAAATATGTATTAAAGGACGGGTTTTTTTTAGTAAATTGCCTCTTCAGCAGTCAAAAATTTCCCTAAAGGTTGTTTTTGGCATTTCCGCCCGATTCCTTTTGCTCGAGACTCCGTCCGTGGGCAAATTATTTCATCCGGTCACCTGACAGAGAGATCCGTTCAGATATCTCTCTGTCTACAGCAAAAGCGCATTCTGTCAGGTGACCGGATGCAATAATTTGACCCGTTCGTGCGCCCTAGGTTCTCTTAGGCATAACTGGATATTATAAGAAATTTGTGAAATAATTTTCCCATATTTATATATCTCTAGTAAGATAGACTCATAAGTTAGTAGCTTTTGCATAGACACTAGACTGTGAGGCATGTTTTCAATGATTGAATGATTGTTTAGCTTTTGCTCTAATTTTGACTCTTTCTTCTAGTACGTAAGGCTTTCATGTATATAGTGATGCTTCACTTAGAGGTTTGGGTGCGTTCTAATGGACACTGTCGAGTTTTAACTTATGCTTCCAAATAAATAAAGTCACAGGAGAGAAATTATCTGACACATGATTTGGAACTTTCTACAGCAATTTTTACTTTGAAGGCCTGGAGACAATATTTTTATGATGTTAGGTGAGAGATTTTCACTGATTATTAGAGTTTGAAATATACATTCACTCAGGAGGATCTAAACCTGAGGCAAAGGAGATGACTTGAGTTTATAAAAGATTATAATATGAATATTTAGTATCCGCCTGATAAGATTAATGTGGTGGTAAACGCTCTGAGCAAGAGTAAGAAATCTTTTGAATTAACTTATATACAACTCTCTTATGAGAGTATTTAATATGAGATATGGAGCGATTACAGTTGGAGGTGATTTTTTCTACCCATTAGGATTATAGTATATTGGCTCAGATGATCATTCAGCATTCTTTGCAAGAAAAGATTCATGTATCATATAAGCCAGATACAGAGTATCCAAAGTTGATTGACTTGATCATGTCTAGTAAGAAATTTGAACTACGACTTTTAGATTATGACATTATTTTTTACAAGGATAAACTATGGGTTCCACTTTTTAAAGATCTGAAATATGAGATTCTGCATTAGGCTCACTATTTAGGTATATTATTCATCTATAAAGTATCAAGATGTACGAAGATTTGAATTTTATTTTAGTGCTTGGATTAAAAGACAAGTGGAGTTTATTTCAAAATATGAGGTATGTCAATTAGTGAAGGTAGAGCATCAACAATCGGATGATCTTCTACAGTCATTATCTATTTCGGAGTGAAAATGGGAAAGATTATGATGGATTTTGCTATATTTTTCTAAGATCGAAGTAGGGGCATGATGTTATCTGGTTCTTTTTTTTAAAGTATGGTTCCATCTTATCAACTTTGTAAGAATGAAAGTATACAACGCAAGTGAAGCATGGCATCTAATTAATTTATCTTTGGCTTCTAATTATGGCTTAATTAATTACTAAGCTTTGCATAATTGACTAAGTTCCAGTGGCGAATTTAGTATGCAGATTAGAGAATATTGATTTAAATCTCAACTAATATTGCTAAAAAATAAATTTTATAGGTAAAAATATTTGTGATTGTCCATCATATTCTCAACATATAATGAAAAATATGTGAAAATATATCATACTTTATCTTCTACTATGATATGTTTTCTTTCTCTTTGAAGTTACATATTCATCTCTCATATTTCAGGGGATAGAAAGTTTAAGAGCTAAAATTAGAGATTAAATATGATATACTTTCAAATAGTAGAATAGTATTTGTTCAATTTCAAGCGAAATTTCATCCAAGCATCATCCACAATTGACACATCGGAGAAGTTGGATGTTGTCGCAGCTATTGATCCACACATATAGCATGAAATACATACCCACAATTTGCTAAAAGCCTCAATGGATTATCCTCATATCTCTCATCATCAATCGTCAAGGTATATTGAGTAGCAATTGGTTGAGGCCATCTGTGGATCCTGACACATGGCTTTGGCGAAGTTAGGCCCGGTCCAGAGTGTGGAAAATTATTAGGTCCGGACATCGGACCTAGAAATAGGTCTGGATATCCAATTAAAATTTAACATGTGGCCTGCGTTTTAACTTCTCTTTTTTACTGCACTTTGACTGTGCTTCTTGACCGCACTTTGACTGTGATTTTCAACTGCGCTTTGACTCTGTTTTGACTGTTTTTTGATTGCGCTTTACATGCACTTTACGTGTGTTTTACCTACGCTTTTAATGTGTTTGGCTTAAAATTACACTGACACATTTAATTTATAAAGTATCCACGTGTACACTCAATGTGTAAATATTTTATTGGAATGCGGATGTATCTCTACATATAATGTCCGAACCTAATAATTTTCCCTAGAGTGTGGCATCATATTATATCATAATTTATCTTCTGCTATGATCTGCTCTCTTTCTCATTGTAGTTACATATTCATGTCTCATATTTCAAGGGATTGAGAAAGTTTAAGAGTTAAAATTATAGATTAAGGCTTCGATTGGGATGAATTTTTTATTGCTTTCAAAACAAATTTCATTTTAAGAATCAATACTAAAAAAATTTATTTTTGTACTAAAACTATTTTAAGAAGCAATTATCCTAAAACTCTATTTTAAGAAGCAATAAAAAAATCATCCCAAACGAAACCTAATATTAAACAATAAAGATAAAATATTAGCATAGTTTATCTATCATAACCATTAGCATTGGCAATAAACTTTCTTTTTTTATACTTGATCAAATAGGAAGTAATTAGAATTATTTATTGTCATATAATATTTATAGTAAAAAATTTATCATATTTATTCATGAAATATATCCTCATTATTGAGTATATTCTATTTTATTGCATTTCCATTATTATTTTTTTTCATTTGCCTTTATATAAGCATATTTGTATTAGCACAAAATCATTCGAACAAAAATATAACATTTACAAATTTCTAATACTGCAACAAATAAGGATAATTTTGGTGGAAGAAATTGATCTAGTAGAACTACAGAATTTTCAATACCGACGATCGACACATTGGATAAGTTGGATGTTGCCAAAATCATGTATCCCACACATATTGCATGAAATAAATGTCTGCAGTCCGGTAAAAGCCTCATTTATTTATTTATTTCAAAAATTTCCCTTTATAGATGTTGGTTGGTGAGACTTTTTGAAATATCTCGATAGACTTTGTTAAAAAACAAGCAACCTGAAATATATAGAATTTATAATTAAAGGGACCTGAACAGATTGAAGTGCAAACTTGATACCAGCACCCAAAGAAGGAGCTTAGGCTTCCAAGGTATGTACTCGATCCCGCCAAAGGCATCGGCGCGGCACCATTTATCACCAATGACCAGCACATCGGACAAGTTGGACCGGCTCCCAACTTTCCTTGTCCAACAACTGTCCTTGAAGATTGAAGCCACGAAGGTGAAAAATCAACGTGCGAGCATAGTTTTCATTCATGTTCATTCAGACATGCCACCAAAATTAGCGCTAGATTTTAATCACTCAACTATCATTAGTGTCTATATGCCAGTTAATTAACTAATTAGTTACCAGCCGCTGCTATTTGTCCTTATATCTGTTTTGGAACATAGGCATTAAACCGAATTGACTGGAAGCTATAATGCGTGTATTTAATCACTCAACTATCATTAAACCGAATTGACTGGAATATTTCCCAAAAAGATTTATTAGGTAATTACCTCAAACGTCTGCCCATAGGTCATGTATTTGGTCTCCCAGGCCTGACGGGTGTTTTTCGTCTTCTCTCCGTCTCGAAACCGAAGGTGTTCTCATGCTCTACGTCCCGCTTGAACAGCTGCCGGCGCAGCTCGTCGTGCTCGACTGCTGGTGTCCTGAACTCGTAAGTTTTTCAGATCGTGCTCGTGCATTTCTGTGCCCCTAAGATACTTAATCCAGAAATTTCAATTCAGTTTGTTCATCCTTAACAATAAAATATATTAGTTCATCCTCTTACTAACTATTTCACTGGAGCTAAAACGATTATATAATGCGTCACTAATCAGTTTTTTTACCGAAAATTTGTCGAAGCTCACATTTTTTTTAATTTTCTGTAAAACTACTAAACTACTCTTCCTAGGGTTTTAATTTGAGAAGCAAACAGGGGAAAATGGTTTGCAGTTCTTGCAAACAAACATAATAGCATAGCTAGAATAATTATTACAATAAAAAAGAAACAAAACTAAATAATATTTCCTTTGAGGAATGCAAAAGCTGAAAACTCACCTCCCGTCCAAAGAAGAAACCCTTGATGACCGTATCCGTTTGATTTGTTGGGAGAGCGAGTAGCTGCAGGCTGCCGAAATCAGCGAAAATTTGTGCAATTCATTAAAAAAATGGATTAAACATTTAAACGGAGAGAAAGCCAGAAAAGCGGAGAGATAGAAAAATGTTAGTATACATGCCGACTGTCGCAGACCCGTCGCAAGCCGCCGTGAGGCGCTGAAGGTGAAGGGCAGGCTTTTGGCATTCCAGCGAGATCCTTGCGCGTCAAACACTTCCGACTTCCGACTTCCGCCCTTCGCCCTTTGGCTTCTGCGAGTCCGCGACTTAGGCAACTCCAATGAAACGGCAAACACTTGCCGTTCTTGTTTGCTCAAACCATGAACAGTCCGACGCTAATATTCGCATTCCACTGTTTATCTGCGCCATTTTTTATCTCCACTGAACTTTCGGAAGAAAGGCGCGAAATAAGAGAATGAAGGTTACGGGGCAAAATGAAGATCGATTGGAGATGAATCACAGCATTTTTTTATTTCCCTGCATTTTGGAACTAAAAATGAGATTTTCGCTTGGAGATGCCCTTCGCTAAATAGGAAAAGTGAAAATAAATTAAAGCAGCGTAGAGAACAAAGATTTTAGGTGAATAGTCATTTACAGTAGCGTGTTGGTTGCTGCTGCCTTGTCAGAGTGAACGGTTTCGTGCTCCATTAATTATGTTTAAATATGTATGTTTTCCTCTAATGGTTACTGTTACTCTATTGGGAATGAGGGCATCTAAGGCCAGCTGCTCGGATTATTTTACTGTTTTTTATATCATCTCTTCTAAAATAATATAATATGATGTAAACATTAAATAAATTTTAATAAAAAATCAACATATAAATTAAATATAAATAAATAATTGTTTAAATATCAATTACATTCATTCTTTTATTTATGTTTGTCTATAATATCTATGCTTCATTATGGTTTGTTATTGATAATCACAATAATTTGTTAGGAGAATTTTAGTGATAGTAAACTAAAATACGATCAAATTTCAATATCAGATAGGACCTAATAATTTGAGTTACGGTTTGATTACTTAGTTTCGACTAGCTATTTTGACATATTTAGATCAATGTACATTCAAAATTTAGATGATATAAAATTATGAAATAAATAATAGGATATATGAATAATAATTGAACTTAAAATGTGTTAAATAATATTAATGAATTATATCAAGTTTAATTAAAATCTATAATAATCTATGCTTAATAATATGGTTGTGTTTAAATTATTAAAAATAAATATATAATTAGCTAAGGCTGACTATAATTTGAATACGATAAAAAATAATTAATTTTTTTTAATAAAATTTTAAAATTAGGAAATTAGGATAACATGTTAGTTTTGTTAAAATTAAGTAAATTTTTTTGAGCAAAATAGCATTTAACTTAAATCAATTCATCAAGTATATAGTCCTTCATTTATGTTTGTCAATATATAGTCTCTCGTAACATCAATATGACAATTCACCAAATACCTTTGTTCTCTACGCAGCTTTAATTTATTTTCACTTTTTCTATTTAGACCATCTCAAAACGAGCTGCATACCACCATATGTCATCCGCCATTCGTTGCATTTGAACTCCAAATCTCAAGCCAAAATTTGGTATGTGAACAGTGCGACGTCAATATTGGCATTTGGACTGCTCACCTACGTCAATTTAGGTGATTAATTTGTATTAGGGATAGGGCATCTTTTTAGGTGGCTGATTTTTGAGTGCTTTTTGGTGTTCTTGGGCCCTAGCAACGTCTACAGACTTTTGAAGAGATTGATCCTCCTCTCGAATAGAGGATCGCTTTTATCTTACTATTTTCTTTCATCAACTAGCAATCAAGAGATAAAATAACACAAATACCTATCATAAAATCAAATCCAACACATCTTAACATCATCAAGTCTAAGTGGAAAATCCATATACATCACAAGGGTAAATGGAATCAATCCTTAAAGTTCTCAAGTATTGAACAAATAACATAAAACCATAGTTAAAATTATACACTAGCATAACAATCCAATGAGATTTTGGGTCTGTTTGGATTGTTGCAGTTGTTTGTAAAAATAATTGTAGAACTATAAAAAAATCTAATCTTTTTAAATCTATTGTGGGTATTATAGATTATTTAACTTTTGAAAAAAAAATAGGACTGATTTTTTCAAGGCTACCACACTCTAGCAAATATGATTATAAAAATTGTTTCACAGCATAAGAATTTTTTTAAAAATTAGCAAGAAAATTGTAAGTAAATAGAAGCACTTCAACTGTCAAAATATAAAAAAGCTGCCTTGCAAACCCTTAGTACTCCGCATAAATATGGACAAAAATCAAAATCATTTTCTAAATTTAGATATTTGAGACGGGTCATGATCTAATGTTCTCATTCTTTCATAAATTAATATCTCCAAACTTCCAAAACTCCAACGAAATTTTTATAATTTGATACATAAAAAATTTGGAATAAGTTCATGTTTGTTATTTTAGTCCCCCTTTATTATTGATTTAGACTGAGATATGAAAGGTTTCAGTAAAGCAACCGATCCGAACAAAAAATATTCTACAACATTAACCTACACAAAATGAACACTTATGTGATTTATCTTTCTTTTTATCTTAATTTGGATTGAATAATATCAAGTTTAAGCAAATGCATGCTTCTAATGCAAGCAATGAGGGAGATTTTCTCAACTTTTACGACCATGCCAACGAATCATCAATCATGTGTCGTACTCCATACTTGATAACAAACATTCTCTGCAAATTTTGCACATCTAAATGACTAAAAAAAGGCTTACAATAATTGTATCTGAGTACTTCTTACAAAACATTATTAAGAAATAGGTATAAATTTCTATACTTGCCTCATGTGTGGGTGGAAAATCTATGTAGCATAGCAAGATAAGATTTAATCCAATCTTTAATGTTCTGATCTAACATTTAGCTGAAAAAATCATGCAATAATTCAACCTATACACTGCCATATGATTCAAATAAAGAATTTTTCTTTATGAAAACAAGGGGGAAACATACAATTTTACAGCCTAAATACTAGATGTTTGAGATGCAACACCGTCCAATGCCCAAATTCTCCTTGTGAGTTCTAATAAAAAGCCCTTAAATGAAAGTGTCAAGAAATTAAAAAAAAAAAAGTAGAGTTTACTTGGAAGAAGGTAAGATAAGGAGTTTTCGAGCTACGATTGTTCGACCTTCGAGCTTCAAACGGCGTGGCGGCAGAGCTGAGAGGAGCCAAGAGCGAACGAAATGAAACCCTGGGTTCGTGGTTTATCAATTGCGTGAAGAATTGAAGATAGGTCAGTGGATGCAAATAAAAATGAGTAAATATAGGTCGATGGGTGCAAATAAATAAAATTAGGTGTAAATTACCAATTTCCCCAGAATTGTGTACAATTCGTCATCATTCCCCCCACAAACGAGACTAAAACCCAAAATTCTAAAGCTATGCTAAGTGATTCATCTTTAATTGAGAATGCTCTCCTACGAAGTAGGAGAGGAAAATATTAAAAAAGGGGGAAATTAATTATGAAGGCTTGTGATTATCAAATTTAGATATGTACTAATTTGATTCAATAATGAACTAAATATAATTTCTTCACACTCGTTCATTTAGTATACAACTATACAAAGCAGTGACTGGATATTGAAATGGATACGATGAGATGTAGAATATATTATTATAATACCTGTGTGACTGGTTCTTTTCATCTTCGTCATGTGGTAAACCAAATTTGCACTTAGTATAGGATAGGTGCTATTTTCTGGAACATTGGGGGCATTATGAACTTCCTATTTAATCTTTGCTACACATTATTGATAGTTTGAAAGCATGTGCTAAAGAGCAATGTATCGTGCTTAATAAATCTATCATAATAAGAAATCTCAATATATATACAATAAATTAAGCTTTTTTGTTTCTTTTCATTTTGAAAAAATGTGCTAAAGAACATGGAGAGTTTCTAATACTTCGAGAAATAAGGGTCATTCTAATCAGAGATATTGATGGATTAGTGTTGAAGAATTTTCAGTAGACCATATCAGCTCCTAGCGAACACAAATTTTTTGAGAAGGTTTCCCGCTAGTTTTAAGCTCTCCATGTTCAGATCTTGGAATTTGTTGGCCCACCAATTTTGAATTATATTGTCTCATATTTTATGTTAAAATTTATGCTGATAAAAATTGTGATTTTTTATAACCCAAATACTTCTTAAATAATATGTTATTATAGCTGATCGTCCTAATCAAGTAAATATACTACTATATAGAATCATTCGCTCAATAGTTTTAAATAAATAATGAAATTTAATATTAGTAACATATTCGAAATCCAATGCTATATTTAACTTGAAATGTGGGATTATTATCTACTCTCTACTGTCATATCAATGTCAATGTGTTCCAGGTTTATTGACAGTGAAGAGACGGCTTAAATTGGAAATACTTTCTATTTTCAGTCTTTTTTATAATTCTACTCTCTTTGGGTAGCATAACTACTTTAAAAAAAAAAATCAAATTTTAATTATAGTTATATAAATAAAAGGGGAAATAGCATCTAGAATATTATGATTTCAATTTTTAAATTTTATTAGGTATCCCATCTCATCGAACTCACTTCTCGACTTGTTGATGTCCTTGCTTGAGAGCTCACTAACTAGTCCTTTTTTCTATATGTATAATTCCAACATATTTTTTACTATTTATTTAAGGCGGATTTACATACATAGCATCAAAAATATTAAAATTTATGTCTAACACCTAAATTTTATTATTCACATTCATTACACTCAACATTTCCCAATAAATAAAAAATCCATCCGTTAGAATCTTTGTTACCCCCTCACCATGCTACTTTGCAGCAGTTGTTAGAATCACTAGTTCCTACCAAGTTTTCGCCCTCGTCAGGGACAGATCCAATCTTTTTTTTAGGATGGACAGATTCACTATATAAAAAAGTAAATACCAAAAATTATAATAGAATTATGCCTTTCTAATACAGAATTTTTGCACTATGCTCCTAATTAATGCAGAACCTCCAAGCCAAGGTCATTTGAACTGCAGCAACTAAGCTTGGATGGAGTCAATGGACTATAGCGGTCTGCATAAAGAGTTGCCCATTGGATTTTAACAAACATAATTTTGCATTTTCATTCTTCCAAACTTGAGGATTTCCAGAAATAAAAAACATTTGAATTTCATGGTGACTGTACAATCTTATAGCCTATGTCAAGCAAGAAATAGCAGTAAGCTGTAAAAATAAATTCATGCGGGTAGATCTTTAGAAATTTCAAACCATGCAGTTTTAAGGCCATAATGCCATATTACTTGTTAATAAGTAAATTGGTCATTATCCTAAAATCAAATTAAAATAATGGAGCTAGATATTTTAAGTTTTAAATTTACCTGACGAGGAAACCCACGGGTCAACCCAAATTGACCCGTTTGTAATCTCGTGTGACTCGATCGTGTCACTCGGTCGTGTCGCTCAGCCATTAAGGGTCGCGTCAATAGCGTCGCTTAAGCATCAGGGTTGCGTCGCGTCGCTCAAGCCTCAAGTTCGTGCCACCGTCTTGCTTGAGCTGTCGACCTGCCGTCATCATGAACCCGCATGAAATGTCGCTCATCCGTTGTCGGCCTACCAGATACCGGATTTCTTTCTACCGCCATCCTGAACCCGCCTGATTGTTTCCATCCCGCCTGAGAGCCGTCGAGCCGAAGACTGCTGTCGTCCCTCCCTCGCGAGTTGGGTCGGCTCGGCCCAATAACCCACACGGTCGGGTCTGCGGATCCAAGTTGACTATCCCGACCCGTTTGTAAAACCGAATTGGGTTAATGTCGACATGTTTATGTCGGGTCAAGTCCGACCCGCTGACCTGAATTGACACCCCTAAGCGCCGCGCTTTAAGTGGTCCTATCTACCTATCGAGTACAGGATGGATCTGAAAGCTATCATTGATCCCGCGATTCTGGTTGATCCGTGTGGTCGATCGGGCAACAAAGAAGACGAAATCTCGACCGTCCAAATCAAATAGATTAAAAGAACAACCGTGATTTTCTCTTCCTTGCATATACACCGAAAACCCTAGGATAATATTTGATCTTATACACCAGATATAATGAGCTAAATGGTTTCAAAATTTAAACAGAGGTATATAAGGGTTGTAATAAAAATTGTGAAGTGTTCCTAATGCTTTTGATGCAATATTCACAGAGTTATTTAGAAACCTACTTAGAAAGATAAGGCTCGAGTTTTACCTCTGCACAAGCGATCTCAAAAGGATTTTAATGATTATTTTGCTTTGCATGGATGTCCTCTACCACTTTGTATAAGATCTCAAATAGGAAAAACAATGGATGAGAAGTTTGATTTACTGGAACGGATGACAAAACAAACAATAAGCTGCATCTTCGTTTATACTATATTCTAATCAAGCTTTTTGTTCATCAAACCATACATGATTAAATCTATGAAATTTATCTCCAAATTTTTGTGCGTGGGAAGTCATGATCACGCGGTTGACACGGTCCTTTCAGCAAGTAATGTCTCCGAACACTATCCCTCTCATTAGGATGATAATCAATATTTTTTTTACTCAATGCAGAATTGGCAGGGATATCAATAAAATTTGTTTCTACAGAGCTTTGTTGAATTTGTATATTATTTTCCTCACATAAAATTTCATGATCATCTCTTTCAAATTTTATTTTAAAATATCTTTCCATATCTAATTTTAATTAAAACTAGATTAAAAACTTTATGTTTGTAGCAAATAAAAAAGAATATATGCTAGTTAAAAGATAAATAACTAATAAAATTACCTGTCAACTATTACAGAGGTAACAAAGAAGTAGAGCACTTGCAATCCTTCTCTTGTAGAAATGTTCCTGAATGCAAAAATTACAACATTAACAACTATAAGAAATTGCTTGACAAAACAAAAATTGGCTTAACAAGAAAAAACAGAAAAACTATGAAGCAATTAAACTTGTTTTAACTATTAATATGATAGTAAAGTTAATAGAACTGCTTCCAAAAATTGGAAAATAAATTAATAATGGCGTGATCATGAATTTCCTATGGGAAGTTACTTTTACAAACAAATTCAAACACTATCAAAAGAATATATTTATGGGAAGTTATTTTTTAAAACAAAAAAATATATATATCTTAAAAGTAAGGAAAATTATTACATTTACCTTAACAAAGAGGTAGCAAAAAAATCAGAAAAAAAAAATCTCTGATTGCAGTTTTCTCACAGAATCATTACAATATATTTCTCAGAATCTTATATATTACATTTATCTTAACAAACAAAAGTAAAAGCATAAAAATTAAAGAAAAAAAATATGTAAGGATTTGGTTTCAAAAATTCTTCCTTTAGAGAAAACATCAAAAAAAAAAAAATTTCAGAAATCTGCTTCGGAAATCGGAATACTAGTGTATAAGCGAAGAATATTATCACCAATCATTTTTCAGAAATCTGCTTCAGAAAATCACCCGAGATAACTGGTATTACCTTTTGATTCCTGAATCTGAAAACATTAGAACTCATAAGGAGAAGAATATTACCCGCCAATCCGCCGTCCCTGTCGCAAGCCGTCGATCCACGGTGAAGAGGAAAGCAACGACGCCGACGATGAAGAGGAAAGTAGCCGCGTTTCTTTTCCCCTCTCAAACCTGCTTCGGATGCAGGTTTCTTGATGTGCTCTCCTTCTTTTTATGTCTGTCCGCCTTCTGTCCCACTAAAAGAAAGCGGCAGTAATTTTATTACCCGAAAGAATCCTAAAAATTGCATTTAATCATAATTAGGAGACAATGAATATATTTAATTGGAAACTGTTATGTGTCACATCACATTTTTTTGTACAAGCTCACATTTTTTTTTTTAATTTTCTGTAAAACTACTAAACTACCCTTCCGTCTGTCTTCAGTCTTTTTAGATAGCATGACTTTTTATTAAAAATAATCAAATTTTTATTATAGTTATTTAAATAAAAGGGAATTTCCAAGTATAGCATCTAAAATATTATGATTTCAATATCTAAATTTTATTAGGTATAACATCTCTTTTTGGGAAATTTTTGGGGCTTAGGACGGAGCCAGGATTTTATTTACATGGGGGCACAAATCATTAAAGTAATTAAAAAATCCTCAACATTTTTCACCTAGGCTTGAGACCGGCATTAGCAAAATTTGTTTCTGCACGGCTTTATTTGATTTGTGTATTATTTTTCTCACATAACATTTTTCATTTATCAGCTTCAATCTTTCTTTCGAATTATATACCCATACTAAATTGAATGAAAATACATCTAAACCTTGAAATAAGTTTATATATATATATATACTATCATAGCAATTTTTTAAATAATGTGTTTATTTAACCATTAAGAAATATCTAAATAATATTATTTAAATAATATATTTAGATAATATGTTTAATAACTGTTTCTTAATTTTTTTAACTCCTCTGTGCGTGGCCACAGGACAAAATGAAAGCATCTCACATTGGAATTTACGTTTTCGGTTCTCACACCGCATGAAGGTTTCCTAAATTTTTTGCTTCTCCTATATATAAATAATTGCATTTGCAATCCATTTATTGAGGCCGACGCGAATAGCCTTCGAATGGGTTGGGCTAGAAGTTTTTTGTTATTTTGTGGAGGGAAATGGTCGCTCGATTTTATTTAAATCTTTGGAGGGATAAATATATATGTTTTGTGAATTATGATCGGCTTGTATAGTTTATCGAGCCTAAATCTTGTCCATGCAAATGAGCTTGAACTCGATCAAACCAAAGCCGGGCTTGCTCGTTCGTTTGCACAGCCCGGGGAAGGATTGTTATTGGGATGATTGGATGAAAAAGATAAAATATTATTTGATTTATCCTATATTTAAAACATCATAAATAATACTAAGATATTCATACCAAAGTCAGTGGGGAGGCCGTGCCCCCAGGGCCCATCCGCCAGTGGGCTTAGCCCGTATATTACAGCAAAAAGATTACATAAGAAGTCCTACCCAAACAAAAACCTGGGAGGAACAGAAACAAAAACAAAACGAATTACATCACAACCCAGATCGGGGCAAAAAACAGCTGGACTCAGGAAGAAAGGAACTAACAATAAAATGCATAACCAACAATGAAGAGATCAGCAATGCCAAATTTCCCTTCTTCCTTGTTTGCGAGAAAGATCAGAAAGCGCCCAAAACCTCAGCAGAAATTAGAACCCGAACCAGGCCATCCAAGGGAAAACGAAGGCTCCTGGTTGCCACCAAAGAATACCAATAAAATTCACCAACAGAAGAGCAGCCTAATTGATCAAAGCTAGCCGTCCAAAGGAAGAGACCAAACGAGGCAACCCGATATATTTAGTTCCACACATCATCGTCCGGTAGTATAGGGTAAGCACCCTCTCAAAAATAATAGCCAAGCAGATAGACTTGAGGATCCACAAAAATTCAGCAGCTCTTAAAGCAAGAAGGAAAAACAGCTTGGAGCAATTCAATATTTTTCCAATTAACAGCCTTAGCAGAGATGGCATGAATGATCTTCCTAGCTGAAGCATTAATAGAAACATTAGAACCAGTAAATCGTATAACATTTTGATCCCTCCAAAGATAAAAACAAAACAGCAAACCACAAAATAACAAAAATTCTTCTCATACTTCTGAAGCTGCATATTCCCCTCAATAAAATCAAAAATCTGAAACATAGTAGGAGGAAGCAAAAAATTTTGGAGGAGAGGAAGAAGAGAAGTGAGAACCGAAAACGTATAAGCACATTGAAAAAAGCAATGTGAGATGCTTTCATCCTCCACTCTGCACAGAGGACAAACCGGCTGAATGAAAATATTTTTTTAGCCAAAATATCAGGCGTTGTTAAACCACCTAAAAGGGCCAACCACACATAAGTCGAATATCTTAAAGCAAAACGAAGGTGCCACACAAATTTAAACCAAGAAACTTTTTCATAACCAGAGTAATACTGCAAATAAAAGGTCTTAAAGCACTGTTTGGCAGACCCAGTCCAGGTTAAAACCGGAAGGGGATGTTGCAGTATTTGAACCGATGTGATACGATTTAGCAGAGCTGGACCAAACTGGGAAGGAATATCCCAAACCCCACCAGAAATATACTTCATAACCTTAGAGTCATTAAATATCTTCACGCTGAGCAAAATCAGAAACCGCAAAACCAGCACACCAGGAGTGTCCCAGAACATAGAAAGTTTACCATTATGAGAAGAAATGTGAAAAGTAATGGCCCCCTTAATCTCACTAGCAATAAATGAAATATGCTTCCAGAATTTAGAGCCTTTAGCATGAATAGGTTTCCAAAGGAAAGTAAATTTGGCTCTAAACCAGTCAGCCACCAAAGACTCAGAATTAAAAAACCTCCAGAGAAAAGATACTCCAACAGCAAATTGTAGAGACTCAATAGAAGGCAAACCAAGCCCACCATAACACTTAGGAAGACAGGTGTTCCTCCAAGCCACAAGGTGCAGTTTCTTTTCCGAAGTAGAACCATGGGAAAGAAACTTAGAATTTAACTTGTCAATAAGCTTACAAATCGATTTTGATATATAGATCCTCGAATCCAGTAAGCGAGGGTGTTGATTATGTTGAACTTAAGAAATTGAATCCTACCTGCAAAAGACAAAAATTTTACTTTCCAACCAGCAAGTAGAGTAACAAGCTTACTTATAAGTGGTTGGAAGTGAATATTCTTAAGTTTTTTTGTAGATATGGGTAGGCCAAGATAGGTAATAATATTCTCAGAGAGAGAAAAGCCAAGCAGGGAGGTAATATCAGCAGCCAGAGGGGTATTAAGGGAAAACATAATAGAGCATTTGGCATTATTAACCCTTAAGCCGGAGTGAACAGCAAAAGCTTTTCGAATGTCCAACTTGGCACAAAAAATTTTTTCCCTAGCCATAGAATTAAAATCACTAAGAATATCAGCAGCCAAAGCAATATTATCAGTAGAAATTCTTTGCTTAATAAAACCAACTTGGCTCTTATGAATAATAAACGACATGACCTCCTTTATACCGTTAGAGATAATTTTGGCAATAATCTTATAAAACACATTGCAAAGAGAGAGGACGATAATCAGAGATACTAGCATCATGGGATCCCTTGGGAATCAGGGCTATGACAGTGGCTTTAGCATTTTTAGGAAGAACCCCTGTGTTAAAGAAAAACTTAATGGCTTTACTGACTTGTCCACTAATAATATCCCAAGTGGATTTATAAAACTCAAAAGTAAACCCATCAGGCCCAGGAGCCTTAGAAGAGGGGAGGAAACTCGGTATTGTCAGGACTAGCTGAGTTATAAAGCTTTTGAAAATAATGAATAGCAGCTTTAGCCACCTCATCATGGGTGGAGAAGAGCCCCTCATCAGTATGAAGTTCCTTGATATGGCTATAAGAGTTTCTGGATTTAATTCTTGCATAAAGAAAACCCAAATCATCCTCTCCCCTAGCTAACCAATTAGCCTTTGCACGTTGGATCACCCAAGAACTCCAAGCCTATTGAAGAGAGGCAAGAGAGCAATTGATATTTTTCAAGGTCACATTTAAGCTATGGTCCATTGGTTATCTTGGATCCGAGCATAATAAAGACTTTGAGAACCTTGGAGCTCCTTAATCTTACTAGAAAGGAAATAGGCATTTGACCATTTCTTCTTCTTAATAAAATCCTTTAAACTATGCAGCTTAGAGTAAAGAGTAGAAATGGGGCTTCCATTACACTGAGAGGCAAAAACAGAGATTAAGTCATCCCAAAAACCATTTATATTAAGCAAATAATTCTTAAATTGAAACCTTGTAAAAGGTCTAGTGTCCTGAAGGAGCACCAAGGGAGAGTGGTCCGATCAGGAAGGGGCTTCCACTTTATAAAAGGAGGTGGGAAATAGCTCAAGCCAAGCCGAACTAACAAGCACTCTGTCCAGCTTAATATGAATGGGATCATCAGCTCTTTGGTTAAAAGGGAATTTCCAAGTATAGCTGATGTAGAACGGGTACGAGATTGCTCTTGAAGAGCAAATCAAGGGGTCTAAACAGTAACTTTGACTCTTAGAAAATTCTGGACAGCAATCTCCAATGTTTGAATAAACCTTGGGCAGCTGTTATAAGGCTGCTGGAGGCTTTTGAACAGCAATTTCAGACTTCCCGGGGTGCAGGACAGCAGTTGGTGGCTGCAGAAATCTGTGGACAGCACACAGGATACAGCAGGAATTGCTGGACAGCAATTTGCTGTAGTAAAAACAGCAACTGGGAAGCTTCAGGTTGCTGTTGAAATCACTGGACAGCAATGCAAAACTTCTGGCCAGCAGGTATTGAATCAAGGAAAATATTTTAGAATAATTTATTCCCTAATTTCACTGCCAGAATTTACGCGAGCCTTGGATTGTGGGGGATTAAAGCCACATGTGAGAGTTGCGGGATTTGAAAATTAGTTTCCAAATTCCTTTCCAGCGGCAAGAGTTTTAAGAAGGAATTAAAGAGGTGGGGCTGTGGGGGATTAACGGCTCAGGGAGGGATTAGGGGAGCAATTAGGAATTTAATCAAAATCTGAATTTTAATTTCAGTTCTGATTAAATTTGGAGAGAATTGATTTGAATTTTAAAATTCAAATCAAAGAAATTAATGCCATATGGGGGAGTAAAGGAGGGAGCCCAAAGAGGGGGCCGGCGGGTCTAGGGAGAGAGATTAATTCAAATCCTAAAATTAATTTTAGGATTTGAATGAAAATGGGGGGAAATTAATTTGAAGATTGATTTCAAATTAAGATGCCATTAAATGCCTTAATTGGGGAATTGATGGGAGGAACACCAATTAGGAAATATTTCAAATTTGAAATTTGAAATCCCAAATTGTCATGAATTTTCCCTCTTGATTTTGCCAACCCAAATTGGAAAGAGGCATGGCCAAGGGAGAATGAGGGGGTGAGGTGGCCGGCGGGTTGTGAAAAGGTGGCCGGCGGGATGGTGAAGAGGTGGCCGGTCACTTGGGTGGAGGATGGGGATGTCGACAAGGAGAAAATGAAAAGATAACGAAAAGAATAAAACCACGAACCCGGCCGTCTCCAAGGTTGGTGGGTGATACGATTTCCCTCTCCAAGGGATCTCAATTCACGAGCCCGGACCCATCCTGCGGCTGGTGACAACTTCGATTCCTTCCCATAGGAATCTCACTAACGCTCTCTCACAAGAAGAACACAAGTGTGGAAAATAAATTTTTTCATATCAATCAACCATCTCTTACAATAGCTTAAGACCCTTATTTATAGGCCATAACATGAGAAAAAATAGAAAATTACAAAAATGCCCCTTGGGCCAAAACACTCACATAAACTATCCTAGGGGTAAAATAGGAAATACATAAAACAAGAGCTAAAATTCAAAAAAATAATACATAAATGAAAATTTAAATAATGGTCGTCGATTTACGACGCCGCCTGTGATAGATGCGCCAAATCTTCGTATTGATGTCCGCATCATTCTCCCCAGGTGGGAGAATACTCGACTCCGTCGAGTAAGTATCACAGCTGCTCATGTTTTTGAGAGAGGTTTTTAAAGCGTCCACCAATTGTGGAGGAAAAGATTTTGTTGTAATGATATAATCGGGTCCGATGCAAGCTTGACCATTGTTGGATGGAGCAATTTCTGATGGCTTTAGGACAACAACATTACCAGCTACAATAGCTCCTATGACAGGATCAATAGCGAGTACTTCCTCTTCATTAGCCTCCTTATCAATCAATCCATCTTATTCTTCCTTGATCACCTTATTTTTTTCTTTGATTTGCACCGTGAGTGGGAAATAGAAAGCTTCATTGGCCTCCAGCCATTTGTCAACTCTATCCACTCTTTCTCTGTTTCTTAGTGCCTTTTTCCTATTCTTTGATGAAGGGGATCTTGAAGAGGTGTAGAGCAATGGAGTTGTTGACTAACGGCGCCCAGTTGACCTAACAACCAATCTAAAGTCCGTCCAAGTTGATCCGAGTTCATGCTCTGATACCAAACTGATGTAGAACGGGTAGGAGTTTTAGTGGAGGATTGGTATGCGAGAAGATGAATAAAGGGGGTAGAAGAAAGAAGAAGAAAGAAATTCACAAAAGAAAAACCACGAACCCGGCCGTCTCCAAGGTTGGTGGGTGATACGATTCTCCCTCTCTAAGGGATCTCAATTCACGAGCCCGGACCCATCCTGCGGCTGGTGACAACTTCGATTCCTTCCCATAGGAATCTCACTAACGCTCTCTCACAAGAAGAACACAAGTGTGGAAAATAAAATTTTTCATATCAATCAACCATCTCTTACAATAGCTTAAGACCCTTATTTATAGGCCATAACATGAGAAAAAAAATAGAAAATTACAAAAATGCCCCTTGGGCCAAAACACTCACATAAACTATCCTAGGGGTAAAATAGGAAATACATAAAACAAGAGCTAAAATTCAGAAAATAATACATAAATGAAAATTTAAATAATGGCCGTCGATTTACGACGCCGCCTGTGATAGATGCGCCAAATCTTCGTATTGATGTCCGCATCAATAGCATCTAAAATATTATGATTTCAATATCTAAAAATTACCTGCATCCAAAGCAGGTTTGAGAGGGGAAAAGAAACGCGACTGCTTTCCTCTTCATCGTCGGCGTCGTTGCTTTCTTCTTCACCGTGGATCGACGGCTTGCGACGGAACGGCGGATTGACGGGTAATATTATTCTCCTTATGAGTTCTAATGTTTTCAGATTCAGGAATCAAAGGGTAATACCAGTTTTCTCATGTGATTTTCTGAGGCAGATTTCTGAAAAATGATTGGGGATAATATTCTTCGCTTATACACTAGTATTCCGATTTCCGAAGCAGATTTCCGAAGCAAATTTTTATTATAGTTATTTAAATAAAAGGGAATTTCCAAGTATAGCATCTAAAATATTATGATTTCAATATCTTAATTTTATTAGGTATAACATCTTTTTTTTTTGCAAAATTTTTGGGGCATAGCCCATATATTGCAGCAAAAAGATTACAAAAGGAGTCCTACCCAAAAAAAAAACCAGGAGGAACAGAAACAGGACCAAAACAGAAACAAAAACAAAACAGAATTACACAACCCAGACAAAAAACAGCCGAACTCAGGAAGAAAGGAACTAACAATAAAAAGCATAATCATCAATGAAGAGATTAGCAATCATGGAACTCAATTCTTGAATTGACTTGTTGATGTCCTTGCTTGAGAGCACACTAGCTAGATAGACTGCTTGGACCCATTAATGGCTTGATCCCCTCGCCCATTCGCTTTGCAATATCTCATCATCATTAGGTTTGTCAATATCTTTTAGCATCGCCTAGTCCCATCAATACCCTTGCTTATGAGCTCTCATGCAAGATAAATATTTTTGCTTACTATGATTTTTTTCCCTTTTGTTTATATATATAACCCTAACATTTTTTGAACTATTTATTTAAAGCGGATTTACATACATAGTATCAAAAATATTAAAATTTATATATCTAATACCTAAATTTTATTATTTACATTCATTTCACTCAACATTTCCCAATAAACAAAAAATACATCGGTTAGAATCTTTGTTACCCCATCATCATGCTACTTTACAGTAGTTGTTAGGCTCACTAGTTCCTACCAAGCCCTTGCCCATGTCAGGAGCGAATCCAAACTTTTTTCAGAATGGACAAATTCAATATATAAAGAAATAAATACCAAAAATTATAATAGAATTATGCCTTTCTAACACACAAATTTTGCACTATGCTCCTAATTAATCCAGAATCTCCAAACCAAGGTCATTTGAAATCCAGCAACTAGGCTTGGATGGACCATAGCTGTCAGCATAAAGAGTTGCCCATTGGATTTTAACAAACATAATTTTGCATTTTCATTCTTCCAAGCTTAAGGATTTCCAGAAATAATAAACATTTGAATTTCATGGTGACCGCACAATCGTATAGCCTATGCCAAGTAAGAAATAGCAGCAAAAATATATATATTTAAATAGCAGCAAAACCATTCAGAGTGAACGGTTTCGTGCTCCATTAATTATGTTTAAATATATGCTTTCCTCTAATGCTTACTGTTACTCTGTTGGGAATAAGGGCATCTAAGGCCAGCTGCTCTGATTATTTTACTGTTTTTTATATCATCTTTTCTAAAATAATATAATATGAATATTAAATAAATTTTAATAAAAAATCAACATATAAATTAAATATAATTAAATAAGTTTAAATATTTATTCATTCTTTCATTTATGTTTGTCAATATATTTATTTGTTATTTAAACAATAATTTGTTAAGAATTGATAGTTAAAATGATCATTTTATGATAACCTAATAATTTATTTGATTACTTTTTCTATATTTTTATATCAATGTACATTCAAAATTTAGATGATAAAATTATGAAATAAATAATAGGATATATGAATAATAATTGAACTTAAAATGTCTTAAATAATATTAATGAATTATATCAAGTTTGATTTAAAATATATAATAATCTATGCTTAATAATATGGTTGTGTTTAAATTATTAAAAATAAATATATAATTAGCTAAGCCTGACTATAATTTGAATACGATAAAAAATAATTACATTTTTAATAAAATTTTAAAATTAGGAAATTAGGATAACATGTTAGTTTTGTTAAAATTAAGTAAATTTTTTTGAGCAAAATAGCATTTAACTTAAATCAATTCATCAAGTATATAGTCCTTCATTTATGTCTGTCAATATATAGTCTCTCGTAACATCAATATGACAATTCACCAAATACCTTTGTTCTCTACGCAGCTTTAATTTATTTTCACTTTTTCTATTTAGACCATCTCAAAACGAGCTGCATACCACCATATGACATCCGTCAATCGGTGCATTCGAACTACAAATCTCATGCCAAAATGATAGGTGAACAGTGTGATGTCAATATTGATGTTTGGATTGTTCACCTACGCCAATATAGGTGAACAATTTGTATTAGGGTTAGTTGTATTAGGGTTAGGGCATCTTTTTTGGTGGTTGATTTTTGAGTGCTCTTTGGTGTTCTTGGGCCCTAGCAACATCTAGAGAGTTTTGATCCTCTTGAATAGAGGATCGCTTTTACCTTACTATTTTCTTTCATCTACTAGCAATCAAGAGATAAAATAATATAGATATCTATCATAAAATCAAATCCAACACGTCTTAACATCATCAAGTCTAAGTGGAAAATCCATATACATCACAAGGGTAAATGGAATCAATCCTTAAAAGTTCTCAAGTATTTAACAGATAACATAAAACCATAGTTAAAATTATACAATAGCATAACAATCCAATGAGATTTTGGGTTTGTTTGGATTATTGCAATTGTTTGTAAAATTAAATGTAGAACTATTAAAAAATTTGATATTTTTAAATCTATTGTGGGTATTATAGATTATTTCACTTTTGAAAAAAAAAAAAAATAGGACTGATTTTTTAAGGCTACCACACTCTAGCAAATATGATTATAAAAATTGTTTTACAGCATAAGAATTTTTAAAAAATTAGCAAGAAAATTGTAACTAAATAGAAGCACTTCAACTATCAAAATATAGAAAAGTTGCCTTGCAAACCCTTAGTACTCCGCATAAATATGAACAAAAATCAAAATCATTTTCTAAATTTAGATATTTGAGACAGGTCATGATCTAATGTTCTCATTCTTTCATAAATTAATATCTCCAAACATCAAAAACTCCAATGAAATTTTTATAATTTGATACATCAAAATTTTGGAATAAGTTCATGTTTGTCATTCTAGTCCCCCTTTATTATTGATTTAGACTGAGATATGAAAGGTTTCAGTAAAGCAACCGATCCGAACAAAAGATATTCTACAACATTAACCTACACAAAATGAACACTTATGTGATTTATCTTTCTTTTTATCTTATTTTGGATTGAATAATATCAAGTTTAAACAAATGCATGCTTCTAATGCAAGCAAGGAGGGAGATTTTCTCAACTTTTATGACCATGCCAACGAATCATCAATCATGTGTCGTACTTCATACTTGATAGCAAACATTCTCTGCAATTTTTGCATATCTAAATGACTAAAAATAGGCATACAATAATTGTATATGAGAACTTCTTACAAATCATTATAAAGAAATAGGTAAGAATTACCATACTTGCCTCATATATGGGAGGAAAACCTATGTAGCATAGCAAGATAAGATTTAATCCAATCTTTAATGTTCTGATCTAACATTTAGCTGAAAAATTTATGCCCTAATTCTACCTATACACTGCCATATGATTCAAATAAAGAATTTTTCTTTATGAAGACAAGGAGAAACATACAATTTTATTGCCATATGATTCAAATAAAGAATTTTTCTTTATGAAGACAAGGAGAAACATACAATTTTATAGCCTAAATACTAGATGTTTGAGATGCCTCACCATCCAATGTCCAAACTCTCCTTGCGAATTCTAATAAAAAGCCCATAAATAAAATTAAAATAGAAACTTATAACCTTCCAATTTTTCTATCTAGCCCCGCTCTATTTCTAGCACTAGACATCTCGTGCAAATCAACAATCTGATTCTGCATAATTCATCAACCAAGATTCAAGACAGAAATTTGGCCAACTTGGCAAAAAAAGGCGTGCGGGTTATTGAATTGAAAAGAAGACATGGCCCAAGATGCAAGGAAATGAGTTTTTTAGAGCAAAAAAAGGCAAAAGAACTTACAGCCACGGGCGGTAGCTTGAAAGAGAAGATGGGAGCTGGGAGTAGCTTCAGCCTTCGAGTTCCAAGTATGAACAGCAAAACGCAATCCTGAGCAAGGGCGGAACTTGTTTTTCATTTTACAGGGCGAAAATTTTTCATATAAATAGCCTAATATTTTTAAAAATAAAATGAAAACATAATGCTTTCGGTTCCCTTGATCATGCTTTAGGTTCTTCTCTCATCTGGAGATTTCTTAATTCTGAAAGCATTTTATTTCAATGGTGGAGAACTAAATTTCATTCCCTCTGGAATCGACAGCCAAAAAATGTCTCTGTTTACTAGAAATTCCTTTACACTATTGCTTCCAAAATCAAACACTGCCTCACTCTCAGAGTTCATATTAACAATGCTTTTTCCCTCCTTTGAGATCCATGGTGCAAGGGCAGGTCTATTATGGATTTATTGGAAATTCAATCCCCGGGTGTCAATCTCACTAACTGTTCTCAGTTGATAGTATCATCCATAATGGGGCATGGAATCATCCTTATTTCTTTACTGATGGCCTCATTTTGAAATCAGTTCGGTGGCAATTGCTCATTCGGCTATTGGCTGTCTTTGGATGGGCATTGAACACCCCAACGTTAGCTCTTTTACTTTGCATTTTACGATCAACTGGCACAATTATATCTGACACAAGCATTATGATTTAGGATTCTTGGTCTACGCTTGCTTGACCTTCAAAAACAGTTTAAAAACTACAAAATGCTCTAGCCCGAAGCGGTATCCCTGTGGCATCACCTTGAAATTCACTCCCACCTATTCTTTGAAATGTGACTTGACTTTTGCTATCCTAAAAGAATTAATTCCTGGGTTGGATGCTTTACCTTACAACCAATTTTATCTCAAACATTCTCTTTTATTGAAGATTTGAATGTTGACAAAAAAAATGAAAAGTTTTTATTATAGCTTGTGCTTCTATCTACTAAATTTGGAGGGCTAGAAATGATAGATTGTTTGAGAATTCCTTTGAGCTTCACACCACGGTGGCTGGAAAATCAAAAGAGTTGTATCCTATAAAACAACCAAATGGAAAAACTCTCACACTTTTCGTTAGCTGCTCTCTTGAGTTTTTCTGCACAGGGCTGCTTCCACTTTGCGATATGTAATTATGTTACAAGAACTGACAAAATTAAACATGCAGGTAATAAATATCAAAACAAGATAGATTTGGGCAGCCACCTACCATTCCAAAAAGAATCAAAACCAATGTAAAAAAGGGAATAATAATTCCTCCAACTAAAACACAGCAAAAAACAAGGCATTCTCAAAAGGAGACAAAAAAGAAGCAAGAACAAGAGTAAAATAAAAAGAAGAATCAGATGGTAATGGAATCCATGAAATAAGATCATATATGAATCATTACCTATTATATTGCACGTTATGCAGTACTAAGAACCCAAAAGAGCATTCCATATAGTAAATAAAAAACAAGGACCGATTGGACGAATAAGAAGTATGAGTAAGATAGCTCAAATTATCGTTAAAGATAAACAAAAAAAAAAATGTAAAATAAAACGCTTACAACTAAAATGGCAGAAACTTTGCAAGTTGCAACGGAAGGTCGCCGCCGCTCCGCGTCTCCCTACGAAATACGAATTGGCCGGGCAATGCTGTGGATGACAAAGGCAGCTTGTCGATCGTGCACTCGCGAGAGAAGAGAAACGGGAAAGAGGAAGCCGAAATAAGACCTTCCGCCTTCTACTTGAGCGTGGCTGTGCGGGACAATGTTGCGAACGAGCGCAAAGGAGCTGGTTCGCTAGGGCAAAATAATTTTTCTTCCGTTCCTTTTTTTATTTGCTGTGTTTTTGTTGGAGGAAGCAAGAATTGATTTGTTTTTTGGAATGGTAGGCGGCTGTCCAAGTCTATCTTATTTTGATATTCATTAGGGAGATTTACTAGGGGTGTCAATTCGGGTCAGCGGGTCGGGTTCGGGTCGAACTCGGAACTGACCCAACACTATTTGGGTCAACCCGAACCCGACCCGTTTTTAAAAACGGGTCAGGTTCGAGCCTAGCTCGTTCAATGTGCAGGCGGCTCGAACTCGAGCTCGACTCGAGTAAAGAAATCGAGCTCGACTCGTGTGTCCGAAACCCAAGCTCATATTGAGCTTATTAGCTCGAGCTCGATTAGTCAGCTCGAGCTCGACTTGAGCAAAAGCTCGATTACAAGCTCGAATTAAAAAATTTAAATGATTTTTTACATTAAAAATGATATTTTTAATAATTTTTTTTATTTTACCCATTAAAAAAGAGTATTATAAGTTTCTTAAAAAAATATTGTTATCTCTACAAAAATTATTTTAGAAGATATAAAAAAGCACATGAGAACATACATCAATATATTCCAACATTACTAGAATTGGAGATCGATAAAATTTCATTAAAAAATTACTAGATAATGACTTAATTTATTCTCCATATATTCCAACAATAAAACAAATCATTGGCAGCCATTCCAATAGCATGACTTTGCAATCTCACGAAAGTGAATGACTTTGCAATCTCACGGTAATTCCAATAGCATGTCAGGTCTTATTTCGGCTGCCTCTTTCCCGTTTCTCTTCTCTCGCGAGTGCAGGATCGACAAGCTGCCTTTGTCATCCACAGCATCGCTCGGCCAATTTGTATTTCGTAGGGAGACGCAGAGCGGCGGCGACCTTCCGTTGCAACTTGCAAAGTTTCTGCCATTTTAATTGTAAGTGTTTTATTTTACAGTTTTTTTTTTTTTTTTGTTTATCTTTAACGATAATTTGAGCTATCTTGCTCATACTTCTTATTCGTCCAATCGGTCCTCGTTTTTTATTTACTATATGGAATGCTCTTTTGGGTTCTTAGTATTGCATAACGTGCAATATAATAGGTAATGCTTCCTATATGATCTTATTTCATGGATTTCATTGCCATCTGATTCTTCTTTTTATTTTACTCTTGTTCTTGCTTCTTTTTTGTCTCCTTTTGAGAATGCCTTATTTTTTTGCTGTGTTTTAGTTGGAGGAATTATTATTCCCTTTTTTACATTGGTTTTGATTCTTTTTGGAATGGTAGGTGGCTGCCCAAGTCTATCTTGTTTTGATATTTATAACCTGAATTCTCAAACTTAGGGGTGTCAATTCGGGTCCGGGTCAACCCGACCCGACACAATGACCCGAAGTTGACCTAAAATTGCTAATTTTCGGGTCAAAATCGGGTCAATATTCGATTTTTGGGTCAAAATCAGGTCAAAAATGGGCCAATCTCGGGTTTTCGGGTCAAATATGAGTTTTCGTGTCACTTTCGGGTCAATTTTGGGTTGCTGGGTCAACCCGAACTCGACCTGAATTTTAAAACGGGTTGATTTGTTCAACCAGAACCCTACCCGTTTCGAGTTCGAGTTGACCCGAACCCGGATTTTTTCGGGTCGAGTTTGGGTCATGTTTTGGGTCGTGTCAAAAATTGACACCCCTAAGATTTACATACATATTATTTTATTTATATATCTAATATCTAAAATTTTATTATTATTATTATTATTATTATTATTATTATTATATATTACTTTATATTATTTTAATATCAAATGTCACTCATTTTTCATTTTCATCGCCCATTTATTTAATTCATATCACTCATATTTGACATAAAAGTGAACTATGAGTGATATATATATGTAATATTAAAGTTTTAGATGTTAAATATATAAATAGAATATTATAAAATAATATATATGTAAATGCCCCTATTAATAAACTGCATATTAGTTGGAGAATTTACAAAACAGCACTCATTATTTTCTATAAATACTCTTCTTATGATGATGATCAAATTGCTTATTACTTCTTCCTCCTTCATTATTTACCTGTAGCTTTATGCACATGTGTAGTTGGGCTAGGGGTGCAAACGAGTTGAGTCGAGCTCGAGCCGAAGACTGTTCGAGCCTAGCTCGATTAATGTGCAGGCGACTCGAACTCGAGCTCGAGCTTGACTCGTGTGTCCGAAACCCAAGCTCATATTGAGCTTATTAGCTCGAGCTCGATTAGTCAGCTCGAGCTCGACTCGAGCAAAAGCTCGATTAGAAGCTCGAATTAAAAAATTTAAATGATTTTTTACATTAAAAATGATATTTTTAATAATTTTTTTTATTTTTACCCATTAAAAAAGCGTATTATAAGTTTCTTAAAAAAATATTGTTATCTCTACAAAAATTATTTTAAAAGATATAAAAAAGCACATGAGAACATACATCAATATATTCCAACATTACTAGAATTGGAGATCGATAAAATTTCATTAAAATTTTACTAGAGAATGACTTAATTTATTCTCCATATATTCCAACAATAAAACAAATCATTGGCAGCCATTCCAATAGCATGACTTTGCAATCTCACGATAGTGACTGACTTTGCAATCTCACGGTAAAGCTTGTGAAACAGTTAAGAAGTTGGAATTTTTAACATCACCATCATGACTTGTATTTTTTTCACATCAACACCAGCTATTTCAGCAGCTTGCGGGAGAGTGTTAGGGTTTTGCTCCCGCCGCCAGCTTCCCGGTTTTGTTCTCTCTCTTCTCCCTCCTCCTCCGGCTCTTGCCGGAGGCTTTTCCTCATTTTTTCTTCTGACTCTTCCATGGAGGCTCTCTCTACCAAGGACTGTCCTCCGCTATCCTTGCATGCAAGGGGGTCCTCTTCCTCCATGCCTGCTCGTATCTGGAAAAATATTGTTGTGGAATCGGACCCCATATCTAAGGATCTTCCGCTCTCTTTTCTTCCGCTGGAGCCTGGAATTAACCGTTTGCAGGTGATAGGCTTGTTAAAGGGGCAGAAAATTGGAATATGTGATTGGTGGGCTACTCGATTGGAAGGAGGCCTTACTATGAAGCTCTTTTAGGAGCTATACGCAAAACCTGGACTTTAAAAGGTTCGATGCAACTATTATCTCTTTCCGATAGTTTTTTTCTTCTCCGTTTTACCACGACGGAAGACTACAAAATGGCCTGGTTTAAGGGGGTGTGGTTTTTCTTGGATAGACCTTTTCTTCTTCAGAAGTGGTCGCCAAAATTTCGTCCCAAGCATGAAAACTTTACCTCCATTCCAATCTGGGTAAAAATACACTATCTTCCTTTGGTCTGCTGGAACTCCAAAGGTATCTCTCGCATAGCTAGCAAGATTGGCATCCCGCTCGCTGTGGATGCCCTCACAGCTCAACGAACCTGCCTCACTTTTGCCCGAGTCTGTATCCAAGTTGACGCATATGCTACTTACCCAAAAGAAATCCCGATATCTATTGCGGATGATGTTTTTCGTCTCAAAATTCAATATGATTGGAAGTCATCACCCTGCGAGCACTGCAAATCCCTGGTACACTCCACATCCTTTCGTCCCACAAAACCGAAGACTGCTCCTTTGACCGCTCCCACAGTCCCACCGACTTCTACCACTGCTCGTGGTCAAAGTAAAAGCAGAAGGCCTCAAGATAGAAATGCTCCTTCCTCTTCTACCATTCCCCCTACTATAATCCCTTCTTCTATCATTCTTTCAGGTCACCATTCCATATTTCCATAGCTCAGCCACCTTCTTCGTCTACTTTGGAACCTCCCCTAGTTCAGAATAATCCTGTTTCATCAACCCCACAGCTTCCCCCGCATACCAACAGTCACAGCCTACATAAATTTCCACCTCTTCCTGACAATCCTCCTCCCTCCGCAATTCCTCTGGTGGAAACCCCAGCCTCCAGTATCCCGAATCTAAATTCTCCACAGGGTGATACCTCATCATCTACCTCCACCTCCATACCAACCTTCAAATCTTTACCAACTAAAGTCCACTCCCCCAATAAATTTGATGCTTTGCATTTGTTAGAGGAAGAACAAGACAATTCGGCTGAATGTTCTAATCTGGATACAGACCAAATAGCTTGGGTTAAAGAAAAAGACAGCCCAAACTCAATCGGGTAAGCCTCTCAAAAACTATGGGGGTAGATTTAGCCAGATTTAGTCTAAATCCTAGCTAAATCTTGCAATCAAATATCCCCTAAAGATCAAGAACTAAATAATTGAAGCAAAAGGTAGATCTGAAAAGAAGCCTTGAAACTCATATTCTGAGCACATTAAAGAAGCTCAAAAATATATTCATGAGAGAAAATAAAAATCTGAAACATATATCACAACTCAAACTGCATCATCTTCTTATCAAAACACAAGCACACACTTCTTAAACACAAAAAAGCAAGAAAATAAAAAACTGAAATACGATAGGAATAGAAAAACTTGATTCAAAGAAACAAAATCCATTTCAACCAATTAATCCGAAAACCAAACAGAAACTTGATAAGAATCTCACCTTCAAAAGATTAGGAACGAACACCACGTGGGCCTTGTTCTGCAACAACGAGACGGTGACTCGAGCAACTCCCTAGATGCTGCTCACAGCCGACTCACACTCTCACAGTACCGGAGGAAGAAGCAGAACTTCAGGAAAAAAAAAAAAGAAGATTGAAGAACAAATAAGCAATTGATAGGACTCCTAAAAAACATACGGACCTAATCGGAGCAGCTGGTAGCTCGAGCACCAGAGGAACGAAGCCAAGAAGCGATGACCTAGTTCACGAACGGGAAGGATGCCTCACGCCGCAGCCGCACTCTACGGCTTCGTTTGTTTTTTTTTTTTTTCGCTTTTCTAAAAGGCAGTTTTAAAAAACATTACTTCATAAAATGGAGTTTTCTAACGGAGAAGCACATATAAAAAACTTTCTCAAAACTACAGAAAAATGAAAAAAATGAGTTATTGGGAATGTGATTTGACAAACCAAACAACACAAAAACAAAAATCCTATGTTTCCGAAAACGGAGAAGGCAAAAAAACGCTCAAACAAACAAAGCCTACATCTTACAATTTACGAACCAAGCAGTAGCAGACCGGCTTTCGTTAGGTATTTACTAAACCTATGGACGACGGACGGCCGGTTTAACTTTTCGCCCGGTCTGAAAATCCCGCAATCCGGCTCAAACTCAATTCTCAAACCGCCCGCTCAGCTTCAATTCGCAAATTTCAAATCGACGGCTTTTAAACGGGTCGGCTCGACGAGCGCTCGAGCCGAATAGAGCCTGACTCGAACTCGAGCTCTATAATATACCAAGCTCAAATTTCTGCTCGAGCTCGAGCTCGATACTCGATAAACTTGACTCGTTAACGCTCGAGTCAGCTCACAAGTCGGCTTGACTCATTTGCACCCCTAAGTTGGGCTACCTAATTAGACATAAAAAAGAGCTTCTAAAATTAGTTCTGGAAAAAAAAAAAAAAGTAACACAAAACATTTAAATAAATTTTTTTTCTTAAGATAAATTATGAAGTTGTTAAATTTATTTTAATATGAGTGTCATATAAATTTTAATTGATTATTCATATACTATATTATCTCAAAATAAATTCAACTGATTTGAAATTTATTCTTATAAATATTTACATTTATTTAAGAACATAAAAATTAATTTTTTCATTTATTTATGTATTTTATCGATAAGAATCAAATTAAACAATTTTTAATCATGCATTTAGTCCTTAACCAAAATTAAGAAAGATTAATAGAAAAAAAAACCCACTTTGCTATTATTGAAAGTATGAGGACAAACTCTTCTTGACCTTCATGTTTATGTAATTATCATAACATAATTATTCAATCTATATTAAATCACATGAGATTTAAAATAAAAATTGATGAAGAAATTTTAGTTAAAATATTCTAAATAAATTTTAAATTATAATAGAATTTTAATAGTTATAGATCTAGTGAGGGGATTATGACTTTGGGCGATCAAGTCATTAATAAGAGTACACATTTTTGATATCTTAGATATATTGTTCAAATTGATGGTGAAATAGATGGAGATATTATCAACAGAATTCAAGTTGAATGGTTGAAGTGGAGGAATGCATCAGGTTTGTTGTGTGATAGAAAAGTCTCCCTCAAACTTAAGGGAAAATTCTATAAGATGATTGTGAGACCTGCAATGCTTTATGGTGTCGAATGTTGACCATTATAAGAGAAGCATAATACCAAGTTAAGTGTTGTAGAGATGAGGATGCTGAGGTGGATGAGTGGCTTTTTCCTTAAAGATAGGATACGAAATAAGCTTATACGTGAAAAGGTTGAAGTAGTTCTAGTGGATGATTTAGTGGTTTGGTCACATAAAACGGCGGCCTACCTATGACCCAATTAGGAAAGTAGAGATATTAGATTTGACTTATGTTAAGAAAGGTAGATGTAGACCTAATAATATTTGGTTGAAAAATATTAGAAATGATCATTTTTTATTAAATTTAAAAAAGAATTTGACATTTAACAGAACACAATGGAGAAAAAAGATTCATGTAGCCGACCACACGTAGCAGGTATGCTAGCATTTTTCTATCTCTCGGCTTTTCCAGCTTTCTCTTAGTCTAAATGTTTAATCGAAGTTTTTTTAATGAATTGCACAAATTTTCGGTGATCTCGCGAACTTTTTGATGATTTCGGCAGCCCGTAGATACTGGCTCGCCCAACAAATCAAACGGATCCAGTCATCTAGGGTTTCTTCTTTGGACGAATAAGCTTTCAGGTCTTCATTCCTCAAAGGAAAAAGTATTTAGTTTTATTATTTTTTTCTTTTTGTATTTTTTAACATGCTTTTTGATAAGATGAGGGCTGCAAACTCTTGCAGTCAGTTTAAATATATTTTTTATTACATTCAGGATTTTTCTTTGTTCTTAAGGTTCATTTAGTTGATGACGGTAAAGGCCTTGTTTCAAAGAAATTGTGAATTTATGATATTCCATCTTTTGTTTTGATGAAATTAGAGATTAATATAGTTATTGTAGTGTTCAAACTTCATTTTCCCCAAAAAAAAAGTGTTCAAAGTTTGCTGTTTAACTACAAATATGCATATAAATATATTGAATCAGCTTGAATCACATTTTGAACAAGCCATATTCACTCGAAATCAACTAAACAAAAAGTTCAGGTTGAGATATTGGCATATAACTCAACTTGGAGTTCATGGATTGTCTGCGAACAATGTTTCTTGCGATGTTCTCATTTTCAAGCTTCAGAAAAATCTCAAAATTTTCAAATGCTGTCTACTGCATGATTCTCTGCTAACAATGAATACTTCTGCTATCAGAATGTGAGATTTCTCCCCAAATTTCTAACCGAAGCAGGAATTATCATCAAAGAAGTCAGGTAAATGCTAATTAGGGCTTTTGCAGTAGTTTTCTGTTACTACTTATGTTAAATTCCCTAGCTATTCTCTCTAAAAATCAAGATCAGTGCTAAAGCTCAGATGAAAGTTGCAAGGGAGATCAAGCTACGCGTGCCTTAGGGCTTATGCCTTTGGGCTTATGCCTTTTACCATTCTATGGCTTATGGGTAATTTTATGATAATAAAAAGGGAGCAACTGGACTTACCGGAGCCTGCAGAGCGTGAGCGGCAAAGCGCAGAGATGCCGAAGAAAAATGAAGTTCTCGCCTCCTCCAAATCCGAGTGAGCAAGCGATTGATGAGCGCAGAGAAAAATCACGAGCAGCGATGCCGATTGATGAGCTCACGACGACCGTCGGGATTCTAGCGTCGAGCGGAGAGAAGAAAACCTAGGGCGCACGGACGGAGTCTCGAGCAAAAGAAATCGGACGGAAATGCCAAAAACAACCTTTGGGGAAATTTTTAACATGCTGAAGAGGCAATTTACTAAAAAACCCAATCTTTAATACATATTTTAATTTTTTTAGAGGGGCAATTGACCCCCTGGACTGGGCGTGGTTCCGCCCCTGGTTCAAACTTCATACTCAACTTTTAAAAATAGTAGATTCCAAAATCTTTAAAAAATGGGTAATATCAATCTGTCTCGTGTATGTTATATATCTTACATCAAATCATTATTGATCTTTTTATTCAAAATTGATATTAGAAAAGTATTTCAAAAGAAAAGTTGAAGGAGATGATTAGAAATTTTTTGGTGGAAAAATTAATATACAAAATAAACAAAGTCGTGTAAAAATAAATTTTGCTAATAACCTTGCCGATCATGGCTTGAAAAAAAATGGATTATCATCCCATCGAGAGAAATAGTGTTCAGAGACATCATTAGTTGAAATGACCGTGTCGACTGTGTGATCATGAATTCATGCGCACACGACTTAAAGATAAATTTCGTAGATCACAAAGTTTTGTTAGAATATAGTATATCCAAGGATGCATCTTATTATTTGTTTTATTATCTGCATTGACCTCAAATTGAAGGGCAGGCTAACGATGACAATTTTGACACAAATAGTTTTAGAAATTGGAAAAAATGATATATTTCATATTCATGTTAAAAATATGAATAGTGCACACAATAGTACAGGACAAATGCGAAGATTTAATGAATCAAGCGTGGTTCCGCCCCTACTGGCTTGACTCACTTACACCCCTACCTACACTGTGGGTTATAACTTTATTAGATGATTTTTTCAAGTATAAATATTTATTATATAAAAAAAGTTCTTGTAAGTACATATAATTATTCTATCTTTTGTCAGAGTTCTTTGGAAATGCGAAATGCTATTTAGATAAAAAATAATTATTATTATTTAAAATTTAAACAACATTTAATACCATTTTAAAAATGTAGAAAATAGTCTAATAAGATCATAGTTAGATGATCTAAAGCAAATTAGAGTGACACCCTTCCATTTTTTTATCCACATACACATTAAAGTTCAAAATAACATACATATATTAAACATCATACAAAGTTAGATGTAATAGCAAAAATATTATTTTATTTATATAACTGGCTTAGAGAAATGAAATATCATACTGTGAACATTAGGGCTAACCATAAGAAAAAATATGGGCATTATTACTCTCTTTCAAGGGGCGGAACCACGCCCAGTCCAGGGGGGTCAATTGCCCCCCTAAAAAAATTAAAATATGTATTAGAGGACGGGTTTTTTTTAGTAAATTGCCTCTTCAGCAGTCAAAAATTTCCCTAAAGGTTGTTTTTGGCATTTCCGCCCGATTCCTTTTGCTCGAGACTCCGTCCGTGGGCAAATTATTTCATCCGGTCACCTGACAGAGAGATCCGTTCAGATATCTCTCTGTCTACAGCAAAAGCGCATTCTGTCAGGTGACCGGATGCAATAATTTGACCCGTTCGTGCGCCTTAGGTTCTCTTAGGCATAACTGGATATTATAAGAAATTTGTGAAATAATTTTCCCATATTTATATATCTCTAGTGAGATAGACTCATAAGTTAGTAGCTTTTGCATAGACACTAGACTGTGAGGCATGTTTTCAAAGATTGAATGATTGTTTAGCTTTTGCTCTAATTTTGACTCTTTCTTCTAGTACGTAAGGCTTTCATGTATATAGTGATGCTTCACTTAGAGGTTTGGGTGCGTTCTAATGGACACTGTCGAGTTTTAACTTATGCTTCCAAATAAATAAAGTCACAGGAGAGAAATTATCTGACACATGATTTGAAACTTTCTATAGCAATTTTTACTTTGAAGGCTTGGAGACAATATTTTTATGATGTTAGGTGAGAGATTTTCACTGATTATTAGAGTTTGAAATATACATTCACTCAGGAGGATCTAAACCTGAGGCAAAGGAGATGACTTGAGTTTATAAAAGATTATAATATGAATATTTAGTATCCGCCTGATAAGATTAATGTGGTGGTAAACGCTCTGAGCAAGAGTAAGAAATCTTTTGAATTAACTTATATACAACTCTCTTATGAGAGTATTTAATATGAGATATGGAGCGATTACAGTTGGAGGTGATTTTTTCTACCCATTAGGATTATAGTATATTGGCTCAGATGATCATTTAGCATTCTTTGCAAGAAAAGATTCATGAATCATATAAGCCAGATACAGAGTATCCAAAGTTGATTGACTTGATCATGTCTAGTAAGAAATTTGAACTACGAGTTTTAGATTATGACATTATTTTTTACAAGGATAAACTATGGGTTCCACTTTTTAAAGATCTGAAATATGAGATTCTGCATTAGGCTCACTATTTAGGTATATTATTCATCTATAAAGTATCAAGATGTACGAAGATTTGAATTTTATTTTAGTGCTTGGATTAAAAGACAAGTGGAGTTTATTTCAAAATATGAGGTATGTCAATTAGTGAAGGTAGAGCATCAACAATCGGATGATCTTCTACAGTCATTATCTATTTCGGAGTGAAAATGGGAAAGATGATGATGGATTTTGCTATATTTTTCTAAGATCGAAGTAGGGGCATGATGTTATCTGGTTCTTTTTTTTAAAGTATGGTTCCATCTTATCAACTTTGTAAGAATGAAAGTATACAGCGCAAGTGAAGCATGGCATCTAATTAATTTATTTTGGCTTCTAATTATGGCTTAATTAATTACTAAGCTTTGCATAATTGACTAAGTTCCAGTGGCGAATTTAGTATGCAGATTAGAGAATATTGATTTAAATCTCAACTAATATTGCTAAAAAATAAATTTTATAGGTAAAAATATTTGTGATTGTCCATCATATTCTCAACATATAATGAAAAATATGTGAAAATATATCATACTTTATCTTCTACTATGATATGTTTTCTTTCTCTTTGAAGTTACATATTCATCTCTCATATTTCAGGGGATAGAAAGTTTAAGAGCTAAAATTAGAGATTAAATATGATATACTTTCAAATAGTAGAATAGTATTTGTTCAATTTCAAGCGAAATTTCATCCAAGCATCATCCACAATTGACACATCGGAGAAGTTGGATGTTGTCGCAGCTATTGATCCACACATATAGCATGAAATACATACCCACAATTTGCTAAAAGCCTCAATGGATTATCCTCATATCTCTCATCATCAATCGTCAAGGTATATTGAGTAGCAATTGGTTGAGGCCATCTGTGGATCCTGACACATGGCTTTGGCGAAGTTAGGCCCGGTCTAGAGTGTGGAAAATTATTAGGTCCGGACATCGGACCTAGAAATAGGTCTGGATATCCAATTAAAATTTAACATGTGGCCTGCGTTTTAACTTCTCTTTTTTACTGCACTTTGACTGTGCTTCTTGACCGCACTTTGACTGTGATTTTCAACTGCGCTTTGACTGTTTTTTTATTGCGCTTTACATGCACTTTACGTGTGTTTTATCTACGCTTTTAATGTGTTTGGCTTAAAATTACACTGACACATTTAATTTATAAAGTATCCACGTGTACACTCAATGTGTAAATATTTTATTGGAATGCGGATGTATCTCTACATATAATGTCCGAACCTAATAATTTTCCCTAGAGTGTGGCATCATATTATATCATAATTTATCTTCTGCTATGATCTGCTCTCTTTCTCATTGTAGTTACATATTCATGTCTCATATTTCAAGGGATTGAGAAAGTTTAAGAGTTAAAATTATAGATTAAGGCTTCGATTGGGATGAATTTTTTATTGCTTTCAAAACAAATTTCATTTTAAGAATCAATACTAAAAAAAATTATTTTTGTACTAAAACTATTTTAAGAAGCAATTATCCTAAAACTCTATTTTAAGAAGCAATAAAAAAATCATCCCAAACGAAACCTAATATTAAACAATAAAGATAAAATATTAGCATAGTTTATCTATCATAACCATTAGCATTGGCAATAAACTTTCTTTTTTTATACTTGATCAAATAGGAAGTAATTAGAATTATTTATTGTCATATAATATTTATAGTAAAACATTTATCATATTTATTCATGTAATATATCCTCATTATTGAGTATATTCTATTTTATAGCATTTCCATTATTATTTTTTTTCATTTGCCTTTATATAAGCATATTTGTATTAGCACAAAATCATTCGAACAAAAATATAACATTTACAAATTTCTAATACTGCAACAAATAAGGATAATTTTGGTGGAAGAAATTGATCTAGTAGAACTACAGAATTTTCAATACTGACGATCAACACATTGGATAAGTTGGATGTTGCCAAAATCATGTATCCCACACATATTGCATGAAATAAATGTCTGCAGTCCGGTAAAAGCCTCATTTATTTATTTATTTCAAAAATTTCCCTTTATAGATGTTGGTTGGTGAGACTTTTTGAAATATCTCGATAGACTTTGTTAAAAAACAAGCAACCTGAAATATATAGAATTTATAATTAAAGGGACCTGAACAGATTGAAGTGCAAACTTGATACCAGCACCCAAAGAAGGAGCTTAGGCTTCCAAGGTATGTACTCGATCCCGCCAAAGGCATCGGCGCGGCACCATTTATCACCAATGACCAGCACATCGGACAAGTTGAACCGGCTCCCAACTTTCCTTGTCCAACAACTGTCCTTGAAGATTGAAGCCACGAAGGTGAAAAATCAACGTGCGAGCATAGTTTTCATTCATGTTCATTCAGACATGCCACCAAAATTAGCGCTAGATTTTAATCACTCAACTATCATTAGTGTCTATATGCCAGTTAATTAACTAATTAGTTAACAGCCGCTGCTATTTGTCCTTATATCTGTTTTGGAACATAGGCATTAAACCGAATTGACTGGAAGCTATAATGCGTGTATTTAATCACTCAACTATCATTAAACCGAATTGACTGGAATATTTCCCAAAAAGATTTATTAGGTAATTACCTCAAACGTCTGCCCATAGGTCGTGTATTTGGTCTCCCAGGCCTGACGGGTGTTTTTCGTCTTCTCTCCGTCTCGAAACCGAAGGTGTTCTCATGCTCTACGTCCCGCTTGAACAGCTGCCGGCGCAGCTCGTCGTGCTCGACTGCTGGTGTCCTGAACTCGTAAGTTTTTCTGATCGTGCTCGTGCATTTTTGTGCCCCTAAGATACTTAATCCAGAAATTTCAATTCAGTTTGTTCATCCTTAACAATAAAATATATTAGTTCATCCTCTTACTAACTATTTCACTGGAGCTAAAACGATTATATAATGTGTCACTAATCAGTTTTTTTACCGAAAATTTGTCGAAGCTCACATTTTTTTTAATTTTCTGTAAAACTACTAAACTACTCTTCCTAGGGTTTTAATTTGAGAAGCAAACAGGGGAAAATGGTTTGCAGTTCTTGCAAACAAACATAATAGCATAGCTAGAATAATTATTACAATAAAAAAGAAACAAAACTAAATAATATTTCCTTTGAGGACTGCAAAAGCTGAAAACTCACCTCCCGTCCAAAGAAGAAACCCTTGATGACCGTATCCGTTTGATTTGTTGGGAGAGCGAGTAGCTGCAGGCTGCCGAAATCAGCGAAAATTTGTGCAAGTCATTAAAAAAATGGATTAAACATTTAAACGAAGAGAAAGCCAGAAAAGCAGAGAGATAGAAAAATGTTAGTATACATGCCGACTGTCGCAGACCCGTCGCAAGCCGCCGTGAGGCGCTGAAGGTGAAGGGCAGGCTTTCGGCGTTCCAGCGAGATCCTTGCGCGTCAAACACTTCCGACTTCCGACTTCCGCCCTTCGCCCTTTGGCTTCTGCGAGTCCGCGACTTAGGCAACTCCAATGAAACGGCAAACACTTGCCGTTCTTGTTTGCTCAAACCATGAACAGTCCGACGCTAATATTCGCATTCCAATGTTCATCTGCGCCATTTTTTATCTCCACTGAACTTTCGGAAGAAAGGCGCGAAATAAGAGAATGAAGGTTACGGGGCAAAATGAAGATCGATTGGAGATGAATCACGGCATTTTTTGATTTCCCTGCATTTTGGAACTAAAAATGAGATTTTCGCTTGGAGATGCCCTTCGCTAAATAGGAAAAGTGAAAATAAATTAAAGCAGCGTAGAGAACAAAGATTTTAGGTGAATAGTCATTTACAGTAGCGTGTTGGTTGCTGCTGCCTTGTCAGAGTGAACGGTTTCGTGCTCCATTAATTATGTTTAAATATGTATGTTTTCCTCTAATGGTTACTGTTACTCTATTGGGAATGAGGGCATCTAAGGCCAGCTGCTAGGATTATTTTACTGTTTTTTATATCATCTCTTCTAAAATAATATAATATGATGTAAACATTAAATAAATTTTAATAAAAAAACAACATATAAATTAACTATAAATAATTAAATTTAAATATTTATTCATTCCTTCATTTATGTTTGTCAATATATTTATTTGTTATTTAAAAAATAATTTGTTAAGATTTGACAGTTAAAATGATCATTTTATGATAACCTAATAATTTATTTGATTACTTTTTCTATATTTTTATATCAATGTACATTCAAAATTTAGATGATAAAATTATGAAATAAATAATAGGATATATGAATAATAATTGAACTTAAAATGTGTTAAATAATATTAATGAATTATATCAAGTTTAATTAAAATATATAATAATCTATGCTTAATAATATGGTTGTGTTTAAATTATTAAAAATAAATATATAATTAGCTAAGGCTGACTATAATTTGAATACGATAAAAAATAATTAATTTTTTATAATAAAATTTTAAAATTAGGAAATTAGGATAACATGTTAGTTTTGTTAAAATTAAGTAAATTTTTTTGAGCAAAATAGCATTTAACTTAAATCAATTCATCAAGTATATAGTCCTTCATTTATGTTTGTCAATATATAGTCTCTCGTAACATCAATATGACAATTCACCAAATACCTTTGTTCTCTACGCAGCTTTAATTTATTTTCACTTTTTCTATTTAGACCATCTCAAAACGAGCTGCATACCACCATATGTCATCCGCCATTCGTAGCATTTGAACTCCAAATCTCAAGCCAAAATTTGGTATGTGAACAGTGCGACGTCAATATTGGCATTTGTACTGCTCACCTACGTCAATTTAGGTGATTAATTTGTATTAAGGATAGGGCATCTTTTTTGGTGGCTGATTTTTGAGTGCTTTTTGGTGTTCTTGGGCCCTAGCAACATCTACAGACTTTTGAAGAGATTGATCCTCCTCTCGAATAGAGGATCGCTTTTATCTTACTATTTTCTTTCATCAACTAGCAATCAAGAGATAAAATAACACAAATACCTATCATAAAATCAAATCCAACGCATCTTAACATCATCAAGTCTAAGTGGAAAATCCATATACATCACAAGGGTAAATGGAATCAATCCTTAAAGTTCTCAAGTATTGAACAAATAACATAAAACCATAGTTAAAATTATACACTAGCATAACAATCCAATGAGATTTTGGGTCTGTTTGGATTGTTGCAGTTGCTTGTAAAAATTACTGTAGAACTATAAAAAAATATAATCTTTTTAAAACTATTGTGGGTATTATAGATTATTTCCCTTTTGAAAAAAAATAGGACAATGATTTTTTAAAGGCTACCACACTCTAGCAAATATGATTATAAAAATTGTTTTACAGCATAAGAATTTTTTAAAAATTAGCAAGAAAATTGTAACTAAATAGAAGCACTTCAACTGTCAAAATACAAAAAAAGTTGCCTTGCAAACCCTTAGTACTCCGCATAAATATGGACATAAATCAAAATCATTTTCTAAATTTAGATATTTGAGACTGGTCATGATCTAATGTTCTCATTCTTTCATAAATTAAAATCTACAAACTTCAAAAACTCCAATGAAATTTTTATTATTTGATACATCAAAAATTTGGAATAAGTTCATGTTTTCCATTCTAGTCCCCCTTTATTATTGATTTAGACTGAGATATGAAAGATTTCAATAGAACAACCGATCCGAACAAAAGATATTCTACAACATTAACCTACACAAAATGAACACTTATGTGATTTATCTTTCTTTTTATCTTAATTTGGATTGAATAATATCAAGTTTAAGCAAATGCATGCTTCTAATGCAAGCAAGGAGGGAGATTTTCTCAACTTTTACGACCATACCAACGAATCATCAATCATGTGTCGTACTCCATACTTGATA
This sequence comes from Dendrobium huoshanense, assembly GCA_016618105.1. NCBI lineage: Eukaryota > Viridiplantae > Streptophyta > Magnoliopsida > Asparagales > Orchidaceae > Dendrobium > Dendrobium huoshanense. Next base: position 40,363,433 of record CM028346.1, on the reverse strand, counting down.
ACAAACATTCTCTGCAACTTTTGCACATCTAAATGACTAAAAATAGGCATACAATAATTGTATATGAGTACTTCTTACAAATCATTATAAAGAAATAGGTAAGAATTACTATACGCCTCATATCTGGGAGGAAAATCTATGTAGCATAGCAAGATAAGATTTAATCCAATCTTTAATGTTCTGATCTAACATTTAGCTGAAAAATTTATGCCCTAATTCTACCTATACACTATCATATGATTCAAATAAAGAATTTTTCTTTATGAAGACATGGAGAAACATACAATTTTATAGCCTAAATATTAAATGTTTGAGATGCATCACCATCCAATGTCCAAACTCTCCTTGCAAGTTCTAATAAAAAGCCCATAAATAAAATTAAAATAAAAACTTTAACCTTCTAGCTTTTCTATCTAGTCCAGCTCTATTTCTAGCACTAGACATCTCGTCCAAATCAACAATCTGATTCTACATAATTCATCAACCAAGATTCAAGATAGAAATTTGGCCAACTTGGCAAAAAAAGGCGTGCGGGTTATTGAATTGAAAAGAAGACATGGCCCAAGATGCAAGGAAATGAGTTTTTCAGAGCAAAAAAAGGCAAACGAACTTACAGCCACGGGCGGTAGCTTGAAAGAGAGGATGAGAGCTGAGAGTAGCTTCGGCCTTTGAGTTCCAAGTATGAACAGCAAAACGCAATCCTGAGCAAGGGCGGAACTTGTTTTTCATTTTATAGGGCGAAAATTTTTCATATAAATGGCCTAATATTTTTAAAAAATAAAATGAAAACATAATGCTTTGGGTTCCCTTTATCATGCTTTAGGTTCTTCTCTCATCTGGAGATTTCTTAATTCTGAAAGCATTTTATTTCAATGGTGGAGAACTAAATATCATTCCCTCTGGAATCAACAGCCCAAAAATGTCTCAGTTTACTAGAAATTCCTATACACTATTGCTGCCAAAATCAAACACTGCCTCACTCTCAGAGTTCATATTAACAATGCTTTTTCCCTCCTTTGGATCCATGGTGCAATGGCAGATCTATTATGGATTTATTGGAAATTCAATCCCCGGGTATCAATCTCACTAACTGTTCTCAGTTGATAGTATCATCCATAATGGGGCATGGAATCATCCTCATTTCTTTACTGATGGTCTCATTTTGAAATCAGTTCGGTGGCAATTGCTCATTCGGCTATTGGCTCTCTTTGGACGGGCATTGAACACCCCAACGTTAGCTCCTTTACTTTGCATTTTTACGATCAACTGGCACAATTATATCTGACACAAGCGTTATGCTTAAAGATTCTTGGTCCACGCTTGGTTGACCTTCAAAAACAGTTTAAAAACTACAAAATGATCTAGCCCGAAGCAGTATCCCTGTGGCATCATCTTGAAATTCACTCCCACCTATTATTTGAAATGCGACTTGACTTTTGCTATCCTAAAAGAATTAATTCCTGGGTTGGGTGCTTTACCTTGCAACCAATTTTATCTCAAACATTCTCTTTATTGAAGATTTGAATGTTGACAAAAAAATGAAAAGTTTTTATTATCTGATAGCCTGTGCTTCTATCTAATATATTTGGAGGGCTAGAAATGATAGATTGTTTGAGAATTCCTTTGAGTTTCACACCACGGTGGCTGGAAAATCAAAAGAGTTGTATCCTATAAAACAACCAAATGGAAAAACTCTCACACTTTTCGTTAGCTGCTCTCTTGAGTTTTTTCTGCACAGGGCTGCTTCCACTTTGCGATATGTAATTATGTTACAAGAACTGACAAAATTAAACATGCAGGTAATAAATATCAAAACAAGATAGACTTGGGCAGCCACCTACCATTCCAAAAAGAATCAAAACCAATGTAAAAAAGGGAATAATAATTCCTCCAACTAAAACACAGCAAAAAAAAAAAGGTCATTCTCAAAAGGAGACAAAAAAGAAGCAAGAACAAGAGTAAAATAATAAGAAGAATCAGATGGCAATGGAATCCATGAAATAAGACCATATAGGAAGCATTACCTATTATATTGCACGTTATGCAGTGCCAAGAACCCAAAAGAGCATTCCATATAGTAAATAAAAAACGAGGACCGATTGGACGAATAAGAAGTATGAGGAAGATAGCTCAAATTATCGTTAAAGATAAACAAAAAGAAAAAAAAACTGTAAAATAAAACACTTACAACTAAAATGGCAGAAACTTTGCAAGTTGCAATGGAAGGTCGCCGCTGCTCCGCATCTCCCTACGAAATACGAATTGGCCGGGCGATGTTGTGGATGACGAAGGCAGCTTGTCGATCGTGCACTCACGAGAGAAGAGAAACGGGATAGAGGCAGCCGAAATAAGTCCTTCCGCCTTCTACTTGAGCGCGGCTGTGCGGGACAATCTTGCAAACGAGCGGAAAGGAGCTGGTTTGCTAGGGCAAAATAATTTTTCTTCCGTTCCTTTTTTTTATTTGCCGTGTTTTTGTTTTTTTGAAGACAAAGCAAGAAAGCTTTTTTATAGAAAAGAAGAAACAAGCAAACTACAATTTACAAGCATCCGACTCCTTTTCCAACAAATTGATGAAGGAATAAGGGATGTCACTTAAACTCACATCATTCCACATAAAAGAGCTAAAGCAAGCAAAGTTAGCACAAAGATCCGCTAACTTATTACTTCCCCTATCAACACATTTAAAAATCACATAATCAAATCTTTTGATAAAAGAAATGTCAAATGATTTGTTACCTCCTTTATTCACCAACTCCTTGATGAAATTGATGACATTCATGTTGTCTCATTCAATGATGAGTCCTTTATAATTTAGCATCCAATCTTTGATAACAAGTTTAAGAGCAAGGAATGCTTGTAGTTCTACAGCCGCTGCATCCCAATGGATAAGAGGATTTCCGAAAGCCAACAAAAACCTCCCATAATGATCTCTAAAGACCCCTCCTATTCCAGCCTTGTAAGAGTTGTGAAGAGCCGCATCTATGTTAACTTTAATCCAATCAGGTGAAGGAGGATGCCAAGGTGGTTGATTAGCACTCTCTATACCTGAAATATCGCAGCTTATATTGTTTAAAACTGCTGAGTTACAAACTGCTAGAGAAGCAGTCATTACCGCACTGATTTTTCTTCTATCATGTACATAATTATTCCTTGCTCTCCAAGAATGGTATACTGAATTACAAAAAAGATTTTTCATCCAGGAATTTTGCATATCTAGCCATGATAAACAAGCATCCAAAGAAGTAAAATCTGGAATACCAAATCCCCATTTGTTTAAAATTGCCATCACCTCTTTAATTTTCATGCAACCGAAAATGATGTGATCAATGCTCTCCACTTCACCACATCCTCTAGGACATTTATCGTATCCTTGTAATCTCCTAAAACAGAGAAATTGACAAGTTGGAATTGCATTGTTGAATAGCCTCCACCAAAATAGCTTAACTCTTGGATTCAACTTTATTTTATAAAATCGGGTACAAGGAGAATTCTCTGTTTTTTTTCTTTTACCGAAGCCTCAGCTGCAAGCGCTGATAAAGATTTCCCTGAAAGCTTATAAATGAGCTCTAAATGGTCTTCACCTTCCGTAAAACAGTTGATGAAATCAGTTTAATTAAATCTTCTTCAAAGAACTCTTTCAGCTTTTGATTGTCCCAGCTTCCAGCCTTCCATTAGTTAATAAATTCTCCACTAGTAAACCGTTACTTTCCATTGGTTTGACAAAAGTAGGCCAAAACTGTAAACTTTTATCCAAAACCCAAATATCTTCATATACATTAATAGATCTTCCATCTCCAACTGTCCATCTAACAATTGGTTTCAAAATTTTGTACCCATTACAAATCAGTTTCCATGAGACCGAGCTATTCTTCTTTCCAGAATCTATTTCCAGGTTGCTTCCATACTTAGGAAATAAAACCTTGTGCAGGAGTGTTTCTTTCCCTTGAATATATCTCCAAGCATGCTTAGCTCTCAAGGGCCCAGCTTTAATTGAGCAAGAATTGATACCCAATCCTCCCCATCTTCTCGGTTTGCACAAAAGATCCCAACTAACATAGTGGAGACCAGCATTACCATCACATTTATTCCATATAAATCCTCTCAAATTTTATCAATTTCAGACAGCACTTGTTTGGGGACCAGAGAATTGGTAGAATGAAAAGTCGGATAAGATAAAAGCACCGATTTAACCAAAGAAATCCTTCCAGCAAGAGAGATGAGCTTACCTCCCCAAACACCAAGCATACTCATCGTTTTGTCTATAAGAAATTGAAAATCAGATTTAGAAATTCTTCTCAGCACCACCTTGATTCCCAAATAATTGAACTCTTTCACTTCTCTAAATTTCATAGTTTTGCAAATTTTCTTCTTCATTTTAGTCTTCACAGATAAACCAAAAAGAATACAAGATTTTTGTAAATTCATCCTTTGGCCCGTCCAACCACAGAAATTCATAAGATTCTTCTTAACAATTTTAACTGATTTCATTTGTGCATAAGAAAAGACCATAATATCATAGGCATACAAAAGATGGGAAACCTTAGGTCCATTAGGATAAACACCAATCCCAATGGATTTCCCATTTTGATAGAATGCATTGGAGAGAAGTTGAGCACACATCACAAATAAAAAAGGAGAAAGAGGGCAACCTTGACGGAATCCACTTTTAGCTTCAATCTTCTTAGAATAAGATCCATTAATAAGAATAGAGAATTTAGGATCCATGACACATTCAACAATCAGATTAGAATAATTGATAGGAAAATTAAAATAATAAAAAAATTTAACCAAAGTTTGCCAACCCATTGAATCATAGGCTTGCTCCATATCAATTTTGAATGCTACCATTCCTTTGGAAGATTTTGAATGTCTAAATTTATGAAAATTTTCTTGAGCCACTAGAATATGATCCGAAAGAGATCTACCATTCATAAAAGCCGCTTGTTCCACCGATATAATTTTAGGAATTACCAACAAGAGTTTGTTGAGAAGCATTTTAGCCACTATTTTATAGACCGAATTACATAAGCTAATTGGTCTATAGTTTGAGGGAGATAATGGAGTTTTGACTTTAGGAATCAAAACTATATTAGTAGCTTTCCAAGAATCATTCATCTTTCCATATTTGAAAAAATGATCAATTGCATTCCACATATCCATTTTTATGATATGCCAATAATGTTTAAAAAAGGAGAAGGACATACCATCTTGTCCCGGTGCAATGTTATTCCCTAGCATTTTAATAACTCCCTCCAAGTCTTCAAAGGTGAACTCCTTATTCAGCAATTCTTTATCTTCATCATTCAAAGTAGATATTGCAGCCGGCCAATTCCCCAAATCACAATGCCTTTCATCCCATTTGTTGCTGAAATACCGAACCAGCACCTCCTCAATCTCTTTATGATCTTCTACCATAATACCTTGTTCATTTTTTATTCTATGAATGAAGTTGTCATTCCTTCTACCACTTGCATAAGCATCAAAGAACTTGGAATTTGAATCTCCTTCCACCATCCACTTGACTTTTGAACGCTGCTTCCACCAGGTGTCTAACCGAGCCATTACTGTGTTCAGTTCATTCAATTTGATTTTAAGCTCCCACTGAAGTTGGTCAGGGATGAACCCGTCTGCAGTTTCCAGCTCTTGCAGCCTTAATACTTCAGATTTAAGTTCTTCTTTGGCTAAATTCAAAGATTTGAATTTAGCCTTACTCCAGTAATAAAGATTTTTCAGAGTTCTCTTAAGCTTTATGTTTAAAGACTAAGAAGGATCTCCTAAAGCTTTCCTCTCCCAAGATTTTTTAACAACACCCATAGATGCAGGTATAGTAGTCCAAACTTCTTCAAATTTTAATACCTTCTTATTTGTATTTTTGAAATCCAGGAGGTTCAATAAAATCGGACAATGGTCCGATGCCAATCTAGGCAAATGCCTCACTATCAATCTATTTGAAGAAAAGGCTATAGAATTGACTAGGCATCTATCCAACTTCTCAAGAATTTTCTCAGCACCCTTCTTGTTGTTACTCCAAGTATACTTTGGCCCTATGCAAGCCACCTCATGCAAATCATTGCTTGTGATAAAAGACTTCATCTCTTTTGGACCCAAGCCAAATACAAAATCTCTTCCCCCCTTTTTTTTCCTCCTTGGACATAAGACAATTAAAATCTCCCCCAATTACCATAGGGAAATCATCAATCAAATGATTCTCCAATCTCTCCCATAAATTCCTTCTCTTGTATACATCTTTGTTCCCATAAATTGTAGCAATTCTCCAAGTGTCCTTATTAGTTACTTCCAAATCTCCAATTAGCATTTGAGCTGTAGCTTCCAGTAATTTAAAAGAGGCCAAATCTTGCCTCCATGCAACCAAAATACCTCCGGAGAGGCCTTCAAAAGGAGCATGACAAAAGTCCCAACCATCCCCTACAATGGAACTTACAATCTTTTTATCCACCACCATAAGTTTGGTTTCAACTAAACCAATGAAGAATAACCCAAACTCCTTAATGAAATCCTTTGTGTATAGAGAAGCTTTAGACTTCTTAGCTCCTCTACAATTCCAAAACCCGATAGAAGACATTATTTATGAAAGGGGAAAAGGTTCCCCGCCCTGGTTTTGACTTAACTATCTCCATTCCTGATCCTCAGATTCATCTTGATGGGGCCTAAGCTCTTTAATTGCTTATTCCCTTTTTTCCTTGACTTGCTTGAACCGTCTTCTGTCTTGCTGGAATGATCCTCCCCATTTATGCCAATTAGCACATCCTTTCCTTCACTAATAACAGGAATTGAATCTGTAGTTGAATTTACTACAAGATTCTCATCTTCAACTTCAACTATTTCTCCTTCTTCTCTTAGCTTGAGTAAAACATCAAATTTGTAATATTGCAAACTTCAACTTCCTGGGTATAAGAATTTTTAATGCCTGCTGTAATGATTCCAGGGTCTTCATTACTCTTGCTGGGAGGCAACACAGCAATTTCTGAAATTTTACTGCTTCCAACATCCTTCAGGTCACTAACATTCTGAACTTTAGAACTATCTCTTTCTCCTGCATTAGAATATTTTTTGACAGCAAATTCTTGCCTTGGCCATTTACTCCTGATATTGAAATTCTTACCCCTTTTCTTCCCATAGTCCACGTGAACCCATGGACCATATTCAGCTTCCTTTGCCTTGGATTCTATAACCACTATTCCTTCCACAGATTCCTTCCTCATAACATTTATAGGATCTTTAACTTGCATTTCTCTAAAATTCTTTACCTCCTGTACTGATTCCGCCTTGCTTATCTGACAGAATTTATCTAAGTGACCTATCCTTCCACATTTGAAACAAATGGATGGCAGCTTCTCATAACTAACTTTTTGATAAAATTTCCCCAATGCACCTTCAACCCATACTCCTAAAGGAAGTTGGCCTTCTAGATTAAGCCTTACACAAACTCTGGCATATTCCTGCCTCCCCCATTAAAACATGTTTTCATCAATAAGAAGAGGAACACCAACCTTCGAGGCAATCCTACAAATGTTAATTTTATCCCAGCTTTGCAGAGGTAGATTAGGAAGCCTAATCCAAATTGGAGTCGTCAATCACTTCAAAGACGAAGGATTAAAGTCTGGAGTCCATTTGTCCAATCCAATGATGTTGCCACTAACGAACCAAGGTCCATTCTTCAAAACAGCTTCCATAGCTTCAAGTTCTTCAAAGGCACATAATACCCATCCATTGCCAAGTAAAGTCATATGGAATCTTCCAAATTTGTTCCACTGCTTCCTCAATTTCATACTAATGACATGGTATGGAGCAAATTCCCGAAATACTTTAACAATCAGAGCTTTTTTCAGCCTGTTAGAATTCTCCAATTCATTTTGCTGATGAAGCTTCACAACACCATCTTCAGAATAATCCTTCCCATAATCAAAATCAACAGTGCTGAAATTAGGCTTCAAATTCCAATCATTTGCCACTGATTTGCCCGGATGAGGAGTAATGACTGTCTCCGTTTCTCCAATGGAATTGCAGTTCCCCAGCATAGCTGATTCATAAACCCCGACCTTATCCAGATCGTTTTTCTCCAGCTGTGCCTCAACAACATCCTCTTCATTCCTGGAATACCCAGATACCATATTCACAGATCCTATTTGTAATGCAGTTTCTTCTTCTCCTCTGTTTTTATAAAATGCAGTAACATCATTACGACAGAGCTCCTGGCAAGAATTTTTTGAATCATCTAGCAATACTTCTTTACCTTTTCCAATACATCGACCGGATCTTAGGAGATAGAAGACCTCCTTCCCTGATCACAAGAGGTTTAGCAGTAAACCTCAATTTAGAATCCCGTTCAAACAACTTGTTCGCATCGCCGAAAGTTGGAGGCGACACGCCATTGCTGTTGCGAGAGAGGATTTTCATTGTAGTCATAGCAGGTATACGACTATCGCCGGCGCCGGACGAAGTCCGACGAGCCTCCGCCGCCATTAGAGGCGAACGAAAAATTCGGGAATCAGAATTTTCAAAATTACGTTACTCTCTCTCTCTCTAGAATCGTGGAGGAAGCAAGAATAGATTTTTTTTTGGAATGGTAGGCGTCTGTCCAAGTCTATCTTATTTTGATATTCATTAGGGAGATTTACATGCATATTATTTTATATTATTTTATTTATATATCTAATATCTAAAATTATATATATATATATATATATATATATATATATATATATATATATATAATTTTAATATCAAATATATCACTCATATTTCATTTTCATCGCCCATTTATTTAATTCCTACCATTCATATTTGACATAAAAGTGAACTATGAGTTATATATATGTAATATTAAAATTTTAGATGTTAAATATATAAATAGCATATTATAAAATAATATATATGTAAATGCCCTATTAATAAACTGCATGTTAGTTGGAGAATTTACAAAACAGCCCTCATTATTTTCTACAAATACTCTTCTTATGATGATGATCAAATTGCTTATTCCTTCTTCCTCCATTATTTACCTGTAGCTTTTATGCACCTGTGTAGTTGGGCTAGGGGTGCAAACGAGTCGAGTCGAGCTCGAGCCGAAGACTGTTCGAGCCTAGCTCTTTAATGTGCAGTCAGCTCGAACTCGAGCTCGACTCGAGTCAAGAAATCGAGCTCGAATCGAGTCAAGAACTCGAGCTCGAGCTTGACTCGTGTGTCCGAAACCCAAGCTCGTATTGAGCTCATTAGCTCGAGCTCGACTCAAGCAAAAGCTCGATTACAAGCTCGAATTAAAAAATTTAAATGATTTTTTTTACATTAAAAATGATATTTTTAATAATTTTTTTAATTTTTACCGATTAAAAAAGCGTATTATAAGTTTCTTAAAAAAATATTGTTATCTCTACAAAAATTATTTTAGAAGATATAAAAAAGCACATGAAAACATACATCAATATATTCCAACATTACTAGAATTGGAGATCGATAAAATTTCATTAAAAAATTACTAGAGAATGACTTAATTTATTCTCCATATACTCCAACAATAAAACAAATCATTGGCAGCCATTCCAATAGCATGACTTTGCAATCTCACGATAGTGAATGACTTTGCAATCTCACGGTAAAGCTTGTGAAACAGTTGAGAAGTTGGAATTTTTAACATCACCATCATGACTTGTATTTTTCTCAAGTCAACACCAGCTATTTCACCAGCTTGCGGGAGAGTGTTAGGGTTTTGCTCCCGCCGCCAGCTTCCCGGTTTTGTTCTCTCTTCTACCTCCTCCGGCTCTTGCCGGAGGTTTTTACCCGTTTTTTCTTCTGACTCTTCCATGGAGGCTCTCTCTGCCAAGGACTTTCCTCCGCTATCCTTGCATGCAGGGGGGTCCTCTTCCTCTGCACCTGCTCGTATCTGGAAAAATATTGTTGTGGAATCGAACCCCATATCTAAGGATCTTCCGCTCTCTTTTCTTCCCCTGGAGCCTGAAATTATTCAGTTTGCTGGTGATAGGCTTGTTAAAGGGGCAGAAAACTGGAATCTATGCTTGGTGGGCTACTCGATTGGAAGGAGGGCTTACTATGAAGCTCTTTTAGGAGCTATACGCAAAACCTGGACTTTAAAAGGTTCGATGCAACTATTATCTCTTTCTGATGTTTTTTTTCTTCTCCGTTTTACCATGACGGAAGAGTACGAATTGGTCTGGTTTAAGGGGGTGTGGTTTTTCTTGGGTAGACCTTTTCTTCTTCAGAAGTGGTCGCCAAAATTTCTTCCCAAGCGTGAAAACTTTAGAGAAGCTCTTCAGATTTAGTCTAAATCCTAGCTAAATCTTGCAATCAAATATCCCCTAAAGATCAAGAACTAAATAATTGAAGCAAAAGGCAGATCTGAAAAGAAGTCTTGAAACTCCTATTCTAAGCACATTAGAGAAGCTCAAAAATGTATTCATGAGAAAAAATAAAAATCCGAAACATATATCACAACTCAAACTGCATCATCTTCTTATCAAAACTCCAGCACACACTTTTTAAACACAAAAAAGCAAGAAAATAAAAAACTGAAATACGGTAGGAATAGAAAAAGTTGATTCAAAGAAACAAAATTCATTTCATCCAATTAATCCGAAAACCAAACAGAGCCTTGTTAAGAATCTCACCTTCAAAAGATTAGGAACGAACACCACGTGGGCCTTGTTCTGCAACAACGAGACGGTAACTCGAGCAACTCCCTAGATGCTGCTCACAGCCGACTCACACTCTCACAGTACCGGAGGAAGAAGCAGAACTTCAGGAAAAAAAAAAAAGAGCACAAGCAAAACTTCAGGAAAAAAAAAAAAGATTGAAGAACAAATGAGAAATTGATAGGACTCCTAAAAAACATACGGACCTAATCGGAGCAGCTGGTAGCTCGAGCATCGGAGGAACGAAGACAAGAAGCGATGCCCTAGCTCATGAACGGGAAGGATGCTTCACGCCGCAGCCGCACTCTACGGGGCTGTTTGGTATCGGATTTACAGCGGGATTTAAGTCGGATTTACGCTAAATCCAGCCAAACAGTTTTTGTGCGCGCGTTAAATCCCGGGATTCAGTAAATCCCGGATTTACAGCTTAAATCCGGGATTTAGTAAATCCGAGGGGTAGCCGGATTTAGTAAATCCGAGCGGGATTTATCCGTAGAAGCGCGCGAAAGGGAGAAAGTTACCTTCACAGCCAGCGAGCTCCCGTTCTTGCTTCCGATCAAAATGTCGTAACTTCCGATCCGGGTTGAAGTCGTCGCAGGAGCGAAGTCGAGCAGCCACGAAGGAGCCGAAGAAGCGACGCCTGCAATCTCTACACCTCCTGCGAAAGCAACGGAGCCGAACAGCAACGACGAAAAGAGAAGATGAAAATGAAAGGCAAACCATCGACACCTCTAAGTTATTATTGATTAACTTAATTAATATAATTTAAATTATTAATACTTAACTAAATTAATTAAATAGTTAATTGTATAATTAGTGCATAAATTAATTATCTAATTTAACTTAATTATATAATTAGTAATTAAATATTAATATAATTAGATTAATTAATATAATTTAATATATCTATTATTAAATATATAATTAATTGTATAAATAATAATTAATGTGTAATTTGTACTTAACATATTATTAAATTTATAATACATTATATTTTTTTATTTTTAATTATAAATTTATTTTTAAGTTATAATTATCTTCTTCACAATTAAATGCCTAACTGCTATAAATCCTGAAATATGTTACCAAACAGTTTCTTCGGATTTAACAGGATTTAACATTTAGCATAGCAAACAGTTTTCAGGATTTAATACATTTTGGATTTACTAAATCTAGATTTACATGATTTATTAAATCTCACTAAAGTTACATTCCACTTGTTGCCAAACAGCCCCTACGTCTTACGATTTACGAACCAAGCAGTAGCAGACCGGCTTTCGTTAGGTATTTACTTAACCTATGGACGACAGACGTCCGGTTTAACTTTTCGCCCGGTCTGAAAATTCCGCAATCCCGCTCAGACTTAATGCTCAAACCACCCGCTCAGCTTCAATTCGCAAATTTCAAATCGACGGCTTTTAAATGGGTCGGCTCGACGAGCGCTCGAGCCGAACAAGAGCCTGACTCGAACTCGAGCTCTATAATACACCGATCAAGTCATTAATAAGAGTACACATTTTTGATATCTTAGATATATTGTTCAAATTGATGGTGAAATAGATGTAGATATTATCAACATAATTCAAGTTGAATGGTTGAAGTGGAGGAATGCATCAGGTTTGTTGTGTGATAGAAAAGTCCCCCTCAAACTTAAGGGAAAATTCTATAAGATGGTTGTGAGACCTCTAATGCTTTATGGTGCCAAATGTTGACCATTATAAGAGAAGCATAATACCAAGTTAAGTGTTGTAGAGATGAGGATGTTGAGGTGGATGAGTGGCTTTTTCCTTAAAGATAGGATATGAAATGAGCTTATACTTGAAAAGGTTGGAGTAGTTCTAGTGGAAGATAAGATTAGATAGAGTTGTCTTAGATGGTTTGGTCACATAAAACGGCGGCCTTCCGATAACCCAATTAGGAAAATAGAGATATTATATTTGACTTATGTTAAGAAAGGTAGAGGTAAACCTAAAAATATTTGATTGAAAAATATTAGAAATGATCTTTCTTTATTAAATTTAAAAGAGAATTTGACATTTAACATGACACAATGGAGAAAAAAGATTCATGTAGCCGACCACACGTAGTGGGACAAAGACTTGATGATGATGTTGTTGTTGTAGTATTATATAATTGATATTTTAAGTGCATTTTATAATTGATATTAAAAAAAAAAAAAAAAAACTGACTTAGGAGCTCATTAGTCTAGTCATCAAGGTTGGTTCAAACTTAAGTTATTAGTTTATTGAGTTATGCTCACGAACATTTATCGAGCCAAATCTGAGTCGACTTGCAACGGTGGATTTAGAATGGGGGCACGGATTAACACCTAACTAATTATATTTATGGCTCTAGAAAATACGGGGATTTTATTTGGTCCAGTTGACCGAATGCAAGAAACATCCGGTTGTAGGCAAAATCGCGCCTATACCGAGGTGTACCGAGTTTTTTGATGGTATAGGCGTGATTTTGCCTACAACCGATGTTCCTCTGCATCCGGTCGGAGGACGTAATAATTGTTCCTAGAAATACAGATTTAAGCAAATTTGGCGCGTAGCAAATAGGGAGGTCGTGGACTCGCGGAAGCGGAACGGGAGAAGGGCGAAAGTCAGAAGGGTTTCACGCGCGAGGATTCAACAGTTCAGCGGTTTGGGCTTCAACAAAAAGCCTTTCTTCTAATCTCGTTGGAACGTTCGACGCCGAACGCCTACCCTTCACCTTCAGCAGTTCACGACAGGTCGGTGGTAGTCGGGAGGTTTGCTAGCATTTTTCTATCTCTCGGCTTTTCCGACTTTCTCTTAGTCTAAATGTTTAATCGAAGTTTTTTTAATGAATTTCACAAATTTTCGCTGATCTCGCAAACTTTTTGATGATTTCGGCAGCCCGCATATACTGGCTCGCCCAACAAATCAAACGGATCCGGTCATCTAGGGTTTCTTCTTTGGACGAATAAGCATTCAGGTCTTCATTCCTCAAAGGAAAAAATATTTAGTTTTATGTTTTTTTTTCTTTTTGTATTTTTGAACATGCTTTTTAATAAGATGAGGGCTGCAAACTTAGCAGTCAGTTTAAATTTATTTTTTATTACATTCAGGGTTTTTCTTTGTTCTTAAGGTTCATTTAGTTGATGACGTTAAAGGCCATGTTTCAAAGACATTGTAAATTTATGATATTCCATCTTTTGTTTTGATGAAATTAGAGATTCATATAGTTATTGTAGTGTTCAAACTTCATTTTCCAAAAAAAAATAAAAAAAATTGTTCAAACTTCATACTCAACTTTTAAAAATAGTAGATTCCAAAATCTTCCAGCTAATTCTACTAGTTCTAGCCCGTGTATCGTTATTTTACTTAAGCTGGTGAAACCGAGCGGCAGTCAAACGGGGGCGTGAATGCAAGATGCCAGCGGAATGATCGGCCGGATAGAGGCGGTAATATCAATCTGTCTCGTTTATGTTATATATCTTACAATCAAATAATTATTGTTCTTTTTATTGAAAACTGATATGAAAAAGTATTTCAAACGAAAAGTTGAAGGAGATGATCAGAAATTTTTTGATGGAAAAATTAATATACAAAATAAACAAAGCCGTGTAGAAATAAATTTCGCTAATAACCTTGTCGATCATGGCTTGAAAAAAAAAAAAGGATTATCATCTCATCAAGAGGAATAGTGTTTAGAGACATTATTAGTTGAAAGGACCGTGTCTACCGCGTGATCACACAACTTAAAGATAAACTTCGTAGATTTAATCTTGCATGGTTTGATGATCACAAAGTTTGGTTAGAATATAGTATATCCAAGGATGCATATTATTATTTGTTTTATTATCTGTATTGACATTAAATTGGAGGGCAGGCTAGCAATGACAATTTTGACACAAAGAGTTTTAGAAATTGGAAAAAATGATATATTTCATATTCATGTTAAAAATATGAATAGTGCACACAATATTGCAGGACAAATGCGAATATTTAATGAATCAAGATAGGTGCATCAGATTTGTATTTGAAAAACCTTTTGCTCAAATTCGCAAATCATTCACAATTAAATGCAAGTGTTGATTATGTATGTTTTGTTTTATTACAGAGATTAATATTTCGTGAGCATGATAAATCAGAGGATTCCGCAATGCAGGATTTGAGGGAGGCTTATGATTTTCATAGTGGCTCGACTGAAGCCGTGGTCAAAAATGGTTCTCCTAGCTGTAGGTGTGAGACTCTGCATAATTCCCCTCCTACCCCGATTCCAACTTCAGGATCATGCCCACCACTTGTTTGTGGAAATGCCCCAACATCCCAGGAAGCTTTTCAGCTTCATCAACAGCCCTCTTGTGATCTTCCTTGGGCTGCTAGAACAAGGTCCAATTGTTTCCGTTAGGCAAATTGAGTGAAGAGATCTTCCTTGCCAAGGATGAGGTCTCTATGGAACCAGTTGTGGCAGCCGTCCAAGAGAACATTGCTAGGCTTGAGAATGCTCTAGTTGCAAAGATCATCGGTAGAAGAGTCTATTTTCCTATCTCCTTAGTGAGCTTAAGCGTAGATGGTATCAATTCGGAGAGTTCCAAATTATCACGACAACTCCAAATTCCTTCATTTGCATTTTTCAAAGTATCGAGGCAAGAGATGATGTGCTTATGAGCAGACCTTGGATTATCGCTGGCAACATCATTGGTATGGATAAATAGACTTCCAATTCATCTCCTAACTCCCTTCATGGGCTGCATTCACCATTTTGGATTAGATTACCCCAACTCCCTCTCTTGTACTAGGATGTTCAGAATATTACTCACCCCGCCAATATGTTAGTTCATACAGAAGATTTCTGCACTTGTTTAGTTAGTGTAAACGAACCTGCACCAAAAATCTTGAAATTCGAGGGTTCTCACAATCTACCCACCTTAAGAAAAATATTGTCCTCGAAATTTTCCAAGAAAATTGAGTCAGGATAGACTTGGATACCGCTGCCTCATCTCAGATTCTTTCTCCTAGGTAGCCTCTCTGGCCGTTCTGAACTTCCACTGTACTTTAATCATAGGGATCTATTTACTTCTTAACTTTTTTACATCAAATGCTAAAATCTTTTCATGCTCTTCTATGTACTGTAGATTTCCCTGAACCTCAATATCGTCAGCATACATTCTTTTTCCAGAATCAGATATCTACTTCCTCAAAGATGATACGTGAAACACATTGTGTACATCATACATCTAATCAGACAATAATAACATGTAAGCAGAATAATCAATTCTTTCAATGATTTCAAAAGGTCCGACATACCTCGGATTGAGCTTGCTTACTCTTCCAAACCTGCTAACACCTTTCATTGGACTGACTTTGACATATACAAAGTCACCAACCTGAAATTCAACCAATTTGTACTTTTGATTGTAATACTTATGTTGTTTATCTTGTGCAGATTTTAACTTTCTTTAATCAGATTGATCTTCGTTACAGTATCATTCACAAAAGTTGAACTCATCACTTGTCTATCTCCCACTTTTGTCAAAGTCAAAGGAGTTCTAAAGTTTTTGTCATACAAGCTTCATAAGGTGCCATACCAATGCTTGACTGATAACTATTATTATATGCACACTCTATCAGTGGGATATGATCTTTTCAACTACCTCTAAAATCCAAAATACACAATCTCAGAAGATCTTCCAGTACTTGAATAGTTCTTTCAGACCGTCCATCAGTCTGCGGATGAAAAGCCGTACTAAAATACAACTTCGTACCCAATCCTTGTTGAATACCTCTCCATAGTCTGGAGGTAAACCTGCCATCTCGATTAGACACAATTACTTTTGGTACACCATGTAATATGACATCTCTTTAATATAAATATGTGCTAACTTTTCCACCGAATCTGTCTGTCTAATCAGAAGAAAATGAGCAAATTTCATTAATCGATCGATAACAACCTAAATGGCATTATGTCCTTGCTTCGATCTAGAGAAACCCATAGCAAAATCCATTGTTACCTCTTCCCATTTTCACTCAGGAATGAGCAACGACTACAAAAGACCTCCCTGTCGTTGATGCTCTATCTTTACTAATTAACAGGCTTCACATTGAAAAACAAACTCTGCTGTGTCCTTTTTCAATCCAAGACACCAAAATAAACTTTTCATATCTCCGTACATTTTACTACTTTCTGGATGAATAGTATAGCATGAATAATGAGCTTTGTGCAGAATTTCTTTTCTCAAATCTCTAGATATAGGAACCCAAAGTCTATTCTTATAAAAAAATAATATCATAATCAAAAACTCGTAGTTCAGATTTTTTATCATATTTGATCCGATCAATCAACTTCAAATATTCTGCATCTAATTTCTGAGATTCATGAATCTTTTCTTTAAAAGATGGCTGAATGATCATCTGAGTCACTATACCAGAATCCCCATAAGTAGAAGAAATCACCTTAAATCGCAGTATTTCCATATCTCGTATCAGTTACTAGGGGTGAAAATGAGTCAAGCCGACTAGTGAGCTGACTCGAGCTCGACTCATTAACGAGCTCGCGAGTCGAGCTTATCGAGTATCAAGCTCGAGCTTGAGCAAAAATTTGAGCTCGGTGTATTATAGAGCTCGAGTTCGAGTCAGGCTCTGTTCACCTCGAGCGCTCGTCGAGCCGACCCGTTTAAAAGCCGTCGATTTGAAATTTGCAAATTGAAGCTGAGCGGGCAGTTTGAGAATTAAGTCTGAGCGGGATTGCAGGATTTTTAGACCGGGCAAAAAGTTAAACCGGACGTCCGTTGTCCGTAGGTTAAGTAAATACCTAACGAAAGCCGGCCTGCTACTGCTTGGTTCGTAAATCGTAAGACGTAGAGTGCGGCTGCGACGTGAGGCATCCTTCCCGTTCGCGAGCTAAGGCATCACTTCTTGGCTTCGTTCCTCCGGTGCTCGAGCTACCAGCTGCTCTGATTAGGTCCATATGTTTTTTAGGAGTCCTATAAATTGCTCATTTATTCTTCAATCTTCTTCTTTTTTTCCAGAAATTTTGCTTGTGCTCTTTTTTTTTCCTGAAGTTCTGCTTCTTCCTCCGGTACTGTCAGAGTGTGAGTCGGCTGTGAGCAGCATCTAGGGAGTTGCTCGAGTCACCGTCTCGTTGTTGCTGAACAAGGCCCACGTGGTGTTCGTTCCTAATCTTTTGAAGGTGAGATTCTTATCAAGGTTCTGTTTGGTTTTTGGATTAATTGGATGAAATGGATTTTGTTTCTTTGAATCAAGTTTTTCTATTCCTACCATATTTCAGTTTTTATTTTCTTGGTTTTTTGTGTTTAAGAAGTGTGTGCTGGAGTATTGATAAGAAGATGATGCAATTTGAGTTGTGATATATGTTTAGGTTTTTTAGTTTCTCTCATAAATATATTTTTGAGCTTCTCTAATGTGCTCAGAATAGGAGTTTCAATACTTCTTTTCAAATCTGCCTTTTGTTTCAATTATTTAGTTCTTAATCTTTAGGGGATATTTGATTGCAAGATTTAGCTAGGATTTAGACTAAATCTGGCTAAATCTACCCACATAGTTTTTGAAAGGCTAACCCGATTGCGTTTGCGCTGTGTCTTGTTCTTTAACCCGAGCTATTTGGTCTGTATCCAGATTAGAACATTCAGCCGAATTGTCTTGTTCTTCCTCTAACAAATGCAAAGCATCAAATTTATTGGGGGAGTGGACTTTATGTGGTGAAGATTTGAAGGTTGGTATGGAGGTGGAGGTAAATGATGAGGTATCACCTGTGGAGAATTTAGATTCGGGATATTGGAGGCTGGAGTTTCCACCAGAGGAATTGTGGAAGGAGGAGGATTGTCAGAAAGAGGTGGCAATTTATGTAGGCTATGACTGTTGGTATGCGATGAAGCTGTGGGGTTGATGAAACATGATTATTCTGAACTAGGGGAGGTTCCAGAGTAGACGAAGAAGGTGGCTGAGCTATGGAATGGTGACCAGAAAGAATTATAGAAGAAGGGATTATAGTAGGGGGAATGGTAGAAGAGGAAGGAGCCTTTCCACCTTGAGACCTTTTGCTCTTACTTTGACCACGAGCAGTGGTAGAAGTCGGTGGGACAGTGGGAGCGGTCAAAGGAACAGTCTCCAGTTTTGCGGGACGAAAGGATGTGGAGTGTACCAGGGATTTGCAGTGCTCGTAGGGTGATGGCTTCCATTTATACTGAATTTTGAGACTAAAAACATCATCCTCAATATATATCGGGAATTTTTCTGGGTAAGTAGCATCTGCGTCAACTTGGATACAGACTCGGGCAAAAGTGAGGCGGGTTCGCTGAGCTGTGAGGGCATCCACAGCGAGCGGGATGCCAATCTTGCTGGCTATGTGAGAGATACCTTCGGAGTTCCAGCAGACCAAAGGACGATAGTGTATTTTTACCCATATTGGGATGGAGGTAAAGTTTTCACGCTTGGGACGAAATTTTGGCGACCACTTCTAAAGAAGAAAAGTTCTACCCAAGAAAAACCACACCCCCTTAAACTAGGCCATTTCGTAGTCTTCAATCGTGGTAAAATGGAGAAGAAAAAAACCATCGAAAAGAGATAATAGTTGCATCGAACCTTTTAAAGTCCAAGTTTTGCGTATAGCTCCTAAAAGAGCTTCATAGTAAGGCCTTCTTCCAATCAAGTAGCCCACCAAGCACAGATTCCAGTTTTCCTCCCCTTTAACAAGCCTTTCACCGACAAACAGAATAATTTCATGCTCCAGGGGAAGAAAAGAGAGCGGAAGATCCTTAGATATGGGGTCCGATTCCACAACAATATTTTTCCAGATACAAGCAGGCGCAGAGGAAGAGGACCCGCCTGCATAGGATAGCGGAGGAAAGTCCTTGGCAGAGAGAGCCTCCATGGAAGAGTCAGAAGAAAAAATGGGGAAAAACCTCCGGTAAGAGCCGGAGGAGGAGGGAGAAGAGAGAGAACAAAACCGGGAAGCTGGCAACCGGAGTAAAACCCTAACACTCTCCCGCAAGCTGGTGAAATAGCTGGTATTGATGTGAGAAAAATACAAGTCATGATGGTGATGTTAAAAATTCCAACTTCTTAACTGTTTCACAAGCTTTATCGTAAGATTGCAAAGTCATGCTACTGGAATGGCTGCCAATGATTTGTTTTATTGTTGGAATATATGGAGAATAAATTAAGTCATTCTCTAATAATTTTTTAATGAAATTTTATCGATATCCAATTCTAGTAATGTTGGAATAAATTGATGTATGTTTTCATGTACTTTTTTATATCTTCTAATATAATTTTTGTAGAGATAACAATATATTTTTTTAAGAAACTTATAATACGTTTTTTTAATGGGTAAAAATTAAAAACATTATTAAAAATATCAATGTTAATATAAAAAATCATTTAAATTTTTTAATTCGAGCTTGTAATCGAGCTTTTGCTCGAGTCGAGCTCGAGCTAACGAGCTCAATACGAGCTTGGGTTTGGGACACACGAGTCGAGCTTGAGCTCGAGTTCTTGACTCGAGTCAAGCTCGAGCTCGAGTTCGAGCCGCCTGCACATTAAACGAGCTAGGTTCGAACAGTCTTCGGCTCGAGCTCGACTCGACTCGTTTGCACCCCTATCAGATACTCATCAGAAGTGAGTTGTATACCTGATAATTCAAAAGACTTCTTGCTCAGAACATCTTCCACCACATTAGCCTTATCAGGTTGATACTGAATAGTCAAATCATAATCCTTAATTAACTCAAGCCATCTTATTTGCCTCAAATTCAAATCCTTCTAAGTAAATATATACTTCAAACTCTGATGATCTGTGAAAATCTCACACTGACGCCATACAAGTAATGATGTCAAATCTTCAAAGAAAATACAACAGCAGACAATTCTAAATCATGCATCAGATAGTTTCTTTCATGGAATTTCAACTATCTCGAAGCGTAAGCTATTACCCGACCATACTGCATCAAAACACATCCCAGCCCTCTCAGTGAAGCATAACTGAATACTTGAAATCCTTCTGTACTAGAGGGTGTTGACCTCGTTTTTCGTTCGAGCACATTCAATCGACGTGATTGTTCCTCGTCGAGTTCAATTTGACCCAAATCGATTTCAATTTGAGTTCAATTTGGTTTGATCAAATCGATCGAACTTAACCCGATTTTAAATCGAGCCGATTTGAACCGGATTCGCATCCAAACCTAACTTGAATCAGCCCAAATTAATTTTGAATAAATCCTAATTGCTTTTGGCTTAATTTGAATCTATCCCTAAATCCGGTAATCACATCAAACGACCCCGATTTCCTCAAAATCCAAAAAAAAAAATAGACCGTTGCCGCAGTATTCAGTCGCATTGAGTACCCTGGCCTTTGCTCTCTCTCGGGATTCCGCTCCCTCTCGAGCTCTCGTCCAAAAGAAGCCCTAGGCGAATCCCGACCACTTCCACCTCCCTCTGGCCTTCAGTTCGCCTCCCTCTCCCTCTCTCTCACACGACTCTCTCCCGTGCTCCCTGCGGTCGGAACCCAAGCAAGACCGAACTCCCCTCTTCTCCCTCTCCTTTTTTCGCGTGAGCCAGGGAGGACCGGGCCCGAGCTCTTTGCTCTCGCTCCAGTTCACGAAATTTGAGCAAGGCCGAAGCCCGTTAGACCCCAGGTAGGGCCGAATCCCTTCGGCGAACTGTCCCGACGTTGGTCTCCCCTGTGCGACTCCAGGCCCTTGCTCTCGTCGCCCCTAGCCGACGCCTCCAGCAGACCCGACTTCACCTCCACGTCAAAACCCGACGCCTCCTGAACGCCCCCGGCTTCGCACACCCGAGCTGGAGCTGACGCCGCCCGAGTAAGTCCCGATCTCCCTCCTGGACGGATCTACTCCCGTCGCCCCTAGCCGTCAGTTTCCGTTGCTTGCAAGTTAAGCTCCATCTTCTTCTTCCTTTCCTTCCCATTCTCCTCCTTTTTTCTCTTTCTTCTTCTTCTTAATCTCCTTCTGCCTCTTCCTTAGCTTTATTTGTGCCTTTTGTGAATGATTTAGTTGATGAAGGGCTAAGTTGTCATATTATTTAGCCAAAGCCTAAAAATATATATATAAATGAAGTTTCATTGGTGTATCTGTCACTATTCCTTTAATCCTCCTGTCATTAGAAAATGCATTTATTTTTCATGTTAAAGCCTGGCATAGTCTATGATTATTGTAACTTTTTTTTTTTTTATCTTGGCGCTTTGGTCTATATGCTTCCCCAATAAGTTGGTTTGCCCCAAGTAATTTTGTGAAACCCTCATGATATTAATGCTTCGTGAGGATCATTTTTGAGCTTGCCACAATATTCATTGACCTTTTGTTTTGGAAAGAATAGTTGACCGTGAGTTTTACTTTTGATTCATGGTATGTGATCTAGGAGCTTTAGGTATGATATGGCTATGCATCTAAGGAAATTGTTTTACATCATTTATTAGACCTTGCATACTAGTCATTTGATTAAATGCTTCAGAGAAATGGTTACTTCTACCGCATGTCACAGTGAGTCTAATGGACTATCCAGTGTTGTTCTTTGTTGTTTGGCCTTGGTATGCTTATCTCATTGGCTAATGACGAGTTTATTTATATATATCTGAAATAGTAGCAATGATTATGCTTGCTCATGTTGGTAATTAACTGGAAACGACCTATGGTAGGAAGAGTTTTGATTATCTTTGGGAGATTTTTATGTGCCTCACGTGCTCCATATAATTGTTTCTTTCTCTATTCCAAAATCTTGGTGAGCTATTTTGTGTTTATTGTTTAGCATCAATTTGATGAATGAATAGTACTTGGTTTAGAAAGTCATTGGGCGGATAGCTTTGATTGTACTTTGTTCCTACTTTATTCTAGCAACGAGGCATTAAAGATGACTTGATGCTTTTAATCAGAATGATGTATAGGCTGATGGCGGTTGTTATTGTTTAGAGTGAATTCTCATCATGTATTTGTTGACCTCGATTTTGGCTCAATCATGCTCGAGCTCTTTCGATCGATTTAATCGAACGTCGTCGAGTTCAATTTGAACTCAAATCGACCCGACTCGAGTCGGATCGGACTCGAACATGTTCGATTAGTTGGTTTTCATAGCGTCGTACCTGATTTGATTTAAATTGATGTTTATTTTGAATTTGATTTCGTTCAATTTGATTCGTCGCGCCAGCTTGAACCCGAACCGACTCAAATTGAGTCAAAACCAAGCTCGGGTTTAACCTAATTTTAACTCAATGAGACTTGTTTCAGTTCAATTTAATTCTAGCCAAATCCCTCCAACTTTCTAATAAATTTGAATCCATTTACCGGATCAAGTCGCAGCTTCGACGGTGCAGATTTCCTGAAATTGAGTTCTGTCGCAATGGCAGACTTCAGTCGCGTGAATCCTCAAACGAGCAATGGACTCAAATGACTTTGCGAAGAAGCAGACTGTCGGAGAGCTATTCTGAGCTCTCAAGCGAAGCAGAGGTGTTTAGAAGACCGAGAGGAAGCCTTCGGCTACCTCACTCTCTCCCGCGCCCTCTCTCTCTCGATCCCGATTCTCCTCTCTCGTTCTCACGCCCGATCTCTCACTCGCCTCCCTCTCACGCAAGAAACCCCCCCTCTCCCGCTCTCTCTCTCCTCTCGGTTTGCTCTCTGGTTCGCAGAGGTCTCGACGGACAAAGCCCGCCCTAGCAGCCGCACATCCCTCTGGTTGAGCCCGACGGTTCTTTTGGTTTCATTCACTTTGTGCTCTTGCAACTTTCAAACAATGGCGTCAACTGTGTTTAATGAAAATTGCTATTAAAGAGAGCTTAGTTATTTGTGTTTACATGGAAGTTTTTTTTTTATATGTGATGGGCTAGTCCATTTGGAAATTTCCTATATACAATGTCTAAAGCTTGAAAAAGATTTGAGGATTAACCTTGCTTAAGTTTCTTCTTTTTGCTTCATATATGTATCTTGTTGAGGTAGCCATGACGTAAATCTTGAGTGATCTTATGAGGCTTTGTGGTGTACACGGCATTACATTCTTAGCCCTATGAATTTCTAAGTGAATGTATTCATTCTCCATGGTAAGTTTTATGGTGGATTTTGACATTACGTATTGGTTCACGATCTTACCAAACTTGTTGATTTCATATTGTCTTTTTGAAATGGGTGGTTAGCATGTGAACCTACACTTGTTTTATATTACATGATTTAAAAGTTTTAAGAGTAAGCGGTGACAAAATAATGAGAAACTATGATTAATTCCTTGTCAAAGCATGCACATTAGAGGTTGGTACTAATGCATCGTTAGAAAATTGTACAAATCTTGATAAGAACGATAAAAGGGAAGTGTTGGGTGAACATGGCTTGTCTCATTCGAACATGGTGAGAGCTTTTGTGATCTGTTTTTTTTTTAGACTCTTCAATCGCCATCTATGAATAATTTGCTTGGTCGTTTTCTTGCAATGGTTAAAAGACTTTGGTAGTAAACTTGGAGAGCATGTTACTTGAGAATGTTATAAAAATGCTTTAAAGAAAAATGTACTTTGTAGATTGTTCTTCATTGCAATGTTAGGCAAGAAGTGGTTCATGAGCCAAGCATTTACACATGTACTTGAAAGCATGATCTCCACATACTTTTGAAAATAAGGCTCCAAACTTTTTTTGGAAATATATTATGTGTAGAATTTTCATGTTTTAATACCCCAAATTGTTGTAGGAATGGTATAAGTGCAGAATTTCTTCCATTTAGCTTCCAAACTATCTTTTGGAGACAAAAAATGGGTGCAGAATTTTACTTTTTTTTTATGCCCCAAGTTGCTTTGGAATAGACTATATGCAGATTTTCATATATTTTAAATTCCAAACCGTTTGGGAATGGATGAGGTGCAGTTTTTTTACTGTTTTAGGCTCCAAATGGCATTGAATAGCAAAACATGTGCAGATTTTCTTGTTGTTGTAGCCTCCAAATTGTGTTAGAAATGAGCCAAGTCGGATTTTCAACTGTTTTATGCTCCAAGTTGGTTTGTAGACAAGTTAGATGCATATTTTCATTCGTTTCGTGCCTTAAATTTTTGTTTAGATAAATTTTGGAGAATATCTATATGCTTTCCTCTTTCAAAAGAAAAAAAAAAAAATCTTTGAGCTTGTTGAAATTTATTAAGATGAATATTGCTTGATTATGTGCATTGTTCTTGAAGTAAGAAATAGACTTATGCCTCCCTTATGTTGGCACATCAAGTATTTGTTTGACCTCTTTAAATTATAGTTGGTTGAGGAAATTTTATGTGTATTTCTAGAATTAAATGGTTTCATACGGTTTGAGCTGGTAGCATGTTGAAGTTACGACATTTGAGAATGAGTAAATGCTTAGTAGTATAAGAGGTTTATGCTTAATTCATGTCATGTTACATATAGTTCAAATGAGAGTGGGGGCAAGTCTTAAAAAGATTATGTTGTTTTTTTTTTACTTCAAATCGTGCGCATTAAATGTCGAGTAGAATGTTACAAAAGAGAGCTTAGTCTACTTTGCTTGCATTGGGATTTTTGTATGATAAGCTAGTTCGTTTAGAAATTGTCTAAATGCGATCTTTGGAATGTTTCTTTTGTGAAATTCTAGAATAGAGGTTGTTAGAAAATGTTATAAGTTTTATATTTGATTTCATGCTAGAAAGATTTGGCTAATTATTTTACATTGAAAGGTTTTATTGAAGATTTTTTTTGTGAATGTTTTGCGATGAACGCTTTGCAATGAGAGGTTTTTTTTTATAAAACCTTTTTGTTGGGAAGCTTTGGGTTTTTCTACCCCACTCCAAACGAAGGGAGAGTCACTTGATTGTGGGTTGTTTTGGGTAGATTTTGTGTCAAAAAGAGGAGATTTTGGAAGATGGTTTTGTAGAGTTTTTGTGTCAAAATAAAATGAAAAGAAAAGTTATTTTTTGGGTGGATAGCTTTTGGGAAGTTTTGTGTAGTAATCCATTTAGGAGTCCTTGTGAACTATCTTGAAATCTATAATTTTGTTATTAGACTTAATTAGTAGGATCCCTTAGTGTCTTTTGGGAATGATTAGTGCTTTGCCATATGAGTTAAGTCCTCTTAGTAGTCACTTCTAAAAAATGAATTTTGGAGATCTAAAACTTTA
Organism: Dendrobium huoshanense; assembly: GCA_016618105.1. Taxonomy (NCBI): domain Eukaryota; kingdom Viridiplantae; phylum Streptophyta; class Magnoliopsida; order Asparagales; family Orchidaceae; genus Dendrobium; species Dendrobium huoshanense. The sequence goes on along the minus strand of CM028346.1, from coordinate 40,337,678 downwards.
GTAGCTTTATGTTAGAAGTCCTTAGTATCCTCTTTGGAGCAAGACAGTCCTTACCCCTTTGGATTCCCTCTTGAATATTAGTCTCTAAAAGTATAGAATTCTGAAATCAGTACAAAACAGATATAGTCTAGCTTTAAGTTTAGCTTTAAAAGTCTATTTCCCTTAGTTGCTTTAAGCATAGTTTGTAGTGTGTTGTGGGTAGGTGTGTCAATCATATCAAGTGCCTCATTTGGAGTGGGAACAGTAAAGGGCATTGTTGATATCATAGGATGCACTTGACCTTTACGAAGTGTGTCCAATAACAACAATGCCCACATCCCTTTTTCGTATTCGATTTTCGTTTTTCTTTCTTTCTTTTGCATTTAGTCTCATTTTACTTTGCCGTTAGCTTTCTTTGTCGTTTCTTTTGCGCTTTGACACTACGCACGTACAAAATAAGGAGAACCTAAAAGACAAGTGGCCCAACAAATAACAAAAGGTACGTTCTTTTTCTTTTATGCATTTTTCTTCTTTCATATTATTATTTTCTTATAGAACTGCTCTAATACCTATCTTTCTTTTGTCTTGCGAGGTACCTTTTGGAAAGCAATGGACAAGGAGCACTTGGAGCTGGAGCTAGGATAGTTGGGTCCAAGCATCAGTCGTCCCTACTCATCTAGTAGGGGCGCTACGGGCGGAACCACCGGGTCGTAGCCCCCGGTGCTGTAAGTTTACTAAAACTTAGAAAACCTTTAGGGGCTTAGATGATTGTACGCCTCCTTCCCTTAGGGCCTTAGAAACTTCAATTATAATTAGGATTGCTTTTTTTTGCTTTTGTTTTTCTTGTTTAGATCCCTAAAATCCTATGACATCCGTATAGAAGTCTTAGGAATTAGAAAACAACATCACTTTCGATCCTACAACATTAGTGACATCTAAGGACAAAAATTAAGGACCGAGTCTTAGAAAATATAGACTTAGGATGCATGCTTCCTATAGGATAGAAACATTAAAACAATAACTTAGTGACACGTTTTCCTAGATTTAGATTTTATTTTCCCTAATTCACTAATAATCAACCAATCAATCCTAATCTAATTCCTAAAATCTATTAAAACACTTAACTCTTAACTAAGTTTTAATTAACAATCATAATCATTAAATCATAATTTTAACACATAAACCTAAATCAATTCTAACTAATCTAATAATTAATTATTAACCAATCTAAAATCTAAAAGATGTAGAAGGTATTAGGAGATTAAGTTATAAACTAAATTCATTAGGAATAAAATACTTTTAAAGACCAAACTTAGAATAATCTTTTAAAAAGTAATCAACAAATCCCTTAATACACAACAACCGCTCTAAAAAGTGAAGTTTATTGGATGGACTACTCCGGGCTGCGGGGCTAAGTGTCCTAAGGAGGCTGGTTCCTCGAGCCTGGTGGCACAACGCCACGAATGGATCTAATGGAGCGTCAAAACTTCAAAATTAATTTTTCTAATTGGCTTAATTCAAACCTTAATAATAAAAAATATTTAATCTACCCTTTTCTTTTTCTTTCTTTAATAACAAACTAAAATAATCAAACAAAGTTAATTATCACTGGGTAACCCAGGCCTACGAGGCTATTAAGTTAGCCTCAAGGAGGGTGAAATAAACCTCACGGCCTCGGTGTGAAACAAAGGTGATAGTTAATTGAACATTAAAGATAAAAGATACCCAAAATCAACCATAAAATACTAAGATTTGAATCTTAACTAAAATTCCTTTTGCCCTTTTCAACAAACAAATATATATACAACTCTAACTAAACTAATCCTATATAGGGCTTACCAAAACCACACAGCCTACACACACACTTAGATGAGTTTGATAGGACACGACTATTAGCTTTAGGTTAGGATTTTGTTCTGCTTTTCTTTTCTGTGCACTGTTGTGACGCTCTGCATGTGACCCGTGTGCTGATTGTTTTCGCTACCTGTTGTAGCTTTTCTGTGATGTTGTTTCGTACTGTTTTGCTAGCCACTCTTTTCTTTTTTTTTTTTGCACTGTGGTTGTGACGTTAGAGTACCCATAGGTTAGGCACGCTCTTTCATACTAATGCTGTCTTCCTGCAGGTGGCCGTGCTCATATAATGCTGCTAAAAAGGGGGCTAAAATTAATAATAATAAATGTATAACTGCTTTAGGTACCTGCTTCAGCTGCTTAGCCCCCAATAGTCAGAGCACGGCCAAGTGATTGATGTGCGCATTTTAATTTACATATATAACTGCTTGGGTGAAATTTTTATTATAACTGCTTAGGATAACCCCTGTAGGAGAGTCTAGATTTTTTCTTTTTTTTCTGTTGAAATGTATTTGATAGTAAATTTTTGTGAAAATTATTAAAATGAGGCATTTTTAAAGAGATAGGAATCCAAAGGGAAAAGTAAACCCCCATAGAGGGTTTCCTTTTTCATTTGGATATCCTTTTGGAGCGTCCGCTACGAGGAGTCCAAAGGGAAAAGTAAACCCCTACAGGGGGTTTCCTTTTTCATTTGGGCATTCTTTTGGAGGACGTACTACGAGGAGCCCGAAGAGCTGAAGATGATCCAATGACGAATCAAGGAAGAGAAGAAGAAGACTGAAGAGATATAAAAATGCCTTATTTTAAGATTTGCGTCGTTCCCGGGTTGTTGTCGGTGGAGCCCGGCCACCATTACTTACTGTACTCTGTGATGTAATATTGAATGGCACTTGCCATGGACATTCTTTTTCGTGAGATTTTGTTCTTTTTACTGTTGTTTGTTTACTCTAATTGCGCAGTAGAACCAGCATGCTTTTCATAGGTTTCTTTCTTGCATGTGCTTGTGTCTGACCGTTAGGCTCTTTAGGATAAAAATTCTTCTACTCGTAATTAATAATAAAAATTTAAGATTAATTCACATAGAAACCATAACGATTTTAGGGAATAGCCGGAATCGTCCAGGGGCGCATGCACGCATTCTCTCTTCTATTAGACAAATTTCCCCGCCTGAGGGTAGAGTCCGGATAATCTGACCTATGAGGATGAAGTGCCGGACCTGGGGAAGTTTAGTCATTCAAAAACTATTTTCTATAAGCCTTTTTAAAATTTCATACATCATTGATTTGAAGACTTTAACCAGCATAATTGCATTAGTAACTAATTAAAATTAAGATTTAATTGCATTAGTTTTAGGAGCATTATACCACTCATAAATGTGGGATCAATTAGGGATTTCTCTAGTTTGTCGATCCCAAACTCAGTGTCTAAACTACCCACCCTTCTTCATACAGACTGGACAGCATGGATTTTACACGATTAGGTGGTTTTAGCTGGCTTCCTTTGTCAGACAAGGAATAAGTCCAGGATTGCATTAGCTAGGTCGTAGATGTTAGTGTTGTGTGTACAACACTACATCTTTTATAGATTTAGGGTCTAAAGGTGAGGGATACGAGTGTACCCCTATACACCTTAATGGTGGGTGAGTTCTCCATTCTTTCGGAGACTATAAATCCTGCCTATCCGCGTCACATAGATGACGCCACCTCCTTCCTTCTCTCGTGCATGTATGAGTGCAGTGTCTTCTCTTCTTTTTCCTCAGTTTTCACTTCTTTGAGCCGGCCGAATGATTGACTGAACCCCGCGTGTTGATCGAACTAAATTGGGACATTCCCCTTTGATTAGGAAAACCTAGAAATCCCCTTGCACTAAACCCATCAGAGGAGATAATCTAACATCCTTAATCGAGAGTTTTCTTAGACCGAGGTCTAAGATGTAATTAACTACGGGGGCTTGCGCTCGTAGGAAACCGATCTCCACAATCAAATAAACCTTATTCGATGCTGATGTATCGAATAGGGGAAATCTCGTGAATTTAGGGTTATAGATATTATTATCCATCGAGGTGTGTAGATGAAAACCCGCTATCCTCCATGGCTAATCGTATCTATAACTCCATCTGCTCTTCCATCGGCCTGCTTGTGCCGAGTGTAAAGGTCTACGACCACTTTGTCCTACGGGATAGTGTGATCGTACCCTTTGCATTCGAACCACACGAGCGGAATCCTTTCGGAGACCCACAGATTTCTGGCGACCACGGTGGGACAGGTTTCTCTCTCCATCTTCGGATGTTAAATTATCTCCTCTTGTGTGCACTCCGGGTTTAGTGTTCTTTAGTTAGGTTCTTCCGCTTCTAGCCTTTATAGGCTATTCCGTCCCTTTCTCTCTCGTTCCTTCCGATGGTTTTGTTTTACGCTAATTGTTATTGTTTGTGTTAGCAAGACAGTACAATGGCGTACTCCGGTCATTCTGTTACCTTCTGTTTTGGCTCTGACTCACGGGTGACACTCCCTGAGTCCCTGTTGACGAGCCCACCGGCGGGGGGGATCACCTTTGGATCCTTCACCGATTCGGCGTACGTCACTCTTGGCGGGCCGACCCCCTCCGAGGCTGCCGCATTCTCTCCACCTCAGAGGAGAGGACGCGCAGCTATGAGACCTTTTGGACGACCAGTTGCTCGGCAGCCTGCCCGGGCACCCGTTCGTCCAGTTGCTGTTCGTGCGCAGCCAGTGCGCCCGGTGGCTAGGCAGCCAGTGCCTAGGCCACTCCCTGTTCACCCTGTTCGTCCGGCGGTCAGGCGGCCAGCGCCTGTCGCTCCGGTTGTTCGTGTTGCCCCGGCCCCCCAGCGCCGGCAGCTAGTAGCAGTTCCTCTACCTGTCATTCCTGTCGAGGCTACTCGTGCTCGAGTCTCCCCTCCTCCTTCCTCTTCGAGGAAGAGGGTGGCTCAGGCCGAGCTTCCTCCACCTCCTACCCGTCGGGTTTCTGTGTTCACCCGGCTTTCTCACCCCGGGACTGCCGAGGAGACCCCGACACCCTCTCAGTCAGTAGTCCCTGTTCCTCCAGTACCGGCTGTGGGTACTGATATAGCGTCTTCTTCCACCTCCGGCCTTGGGAGAAGGGCTAGGAGAAATAGGAACAGGAGATTACGTTTAGCGGCGTTCGATGCAGCAGTTCAGCGGATGGCAGATTCTGTGGCTCACCAGGAGCCAGTTCAGCAGAGGATGGTTCCCTTACAGCGGGAGCCACGTAGACGAGTAGTTACCCCAGTTCCTGATGTCGTAGTTGCCCCTGAGATCGACGCAGTCCAGGGAGGATGCTTTTCCCCTCTAGTGCATAGTGGTGACGAGGAGGACGCTGCCCACATTGCAGCAGCCCCTCCTGTCCCCACTACTCTTCCTCGCGCTCGAGTCCCCAGGGATACTGTCACTCGGACCCTCACTCAGAGGATCCGAAGCATTATCCGTTCAGCGCGCGGTAGAGAGCGTGTTAGTGAGGAGAGGTTACTCCATCAGATCTCTCAGGTGCATTCGCAGTTGCAGCGACAGTCGGTTAGGCAGAGTTACCGGTGGCAGAGAGGACAGCCACCACGACAGCAGACTAGAGTTGTTCCTACTGATAGACCTCAGGCAGGTGCCCCTGCTGCTGGACGACGCCCTCGCCGTCATGGACGTCGCCCACAGTTAGAGCCTGTCCGACCCCAGCTTGGTTCAGTTGTCGTTGCCCCCTCCACTCAGTTAGATGTTCCTACCGGATCCCGTCGTAGTAGATGGGTTTGGAGACGTCGGCAGGTGGATGAGCCTGTCGAGACTGAGCAGACAGTTGGTACGATTCGACGAGTTGATACAATCCCTTCAGTGTCAGTGCCAGTTCAGATGGATGTTGATGCAGTAGATGTTGATAGTAGTGCCCCGGCTCGAGTGGAGCCAGTTGCTGCTTCTAGTCCCCTTAGGATTTCTTTTCCTATGGGTCCGTACATAGATGCCCTTGGTCAGACCCTCTCCGATGATGACTTGCTTACAGAGGAGTCAGACGAAGACATCCCCGTTCACCGTGTTTGTGTTGTCACGAGACGTGGCACGTCAGAGGAGCAGCATGATCAGTATGATGATTTGGAAGAGCAAGGGGAGGCCGATGTACCTTCCACCTCAGCACAGGGTGGACCTCCCCGTTCAGTAGATACGTATGTTACAGTCTTGCAGTTGCAGTCTCAGATGGCGGAGATGGCAAGAGCCATGGCGGCGATGACCGCCCAGCTGACGATGTTGGGGGCTACACCCCATGTCATGGATGTAGTTACTCCTACTACATCCAGAGACGAGCCAGTAGCGCCACAGTCGCCAGCCCCAGAGCCTGTTAGAGTTGATAGAGTTCAGAAGGCAGTTCCGTTGTCTCCCCCAGCAGTACCTTTGAGTGTGCCAGTCCAGAGTCAGTCAGTGCAGTTGTCACCAGTTCAGATTCAGGACATGATTGCACAAAGGGTTGACCAGGCTATTGCTTCTAGAAAGTCTGGAGATTCTGTTAGTAGAGGTCGTCCCTACCCGGTAGAGTACGAGCGGGAGCCTTATCCCGCTGGTTTTATTCCTCCCCGTTTTCGAGTTTTTGATGGGTTTGGAAACCCAAAACAACATGTGGCTCAGTATCGGGCCATATGTTGTAACATTGGAGGAAATGATGCTTTGATGTTGAGATTGTTTGTCAGTAGCTTAGGGGGAGTGGCATTTGAGTGGTATACCGATCTCCCTAATGATTCAGTTCGCACTTTTACTGAGATGGAGCAGTTGTTTGTGCAAAGGTTCATTAGTACAGAGCATAGAGTGACTGTTGGTGAGTTGGTAGTGACCAGACAGCACCCCCACGAGTCTCTACCTAACTATATAGTTAGGTGGAGGAACCTTAGTCTTCAGTGTGAACCTCAACTGCAAGAGCAGCATGCAGTTGAGATTCTGTTGAAGAACATTGATGGTCCTATTGCTCCTTATCTGAAGGGTTTCAGCATTCGAACCTTTCAGAAGTTGTTAACCAAAGTCACTAGCCTGCAGGACAGCATACCCAGTGCAGTCCCTCCTAAGGCTGAGAGTCAACCCATCCGTAGACCTCAGCGTTTGGAGTTTTCTGGGGCACCACCTCCTAGGAAGGGAGAGGTGCATAGTACTTCTGATGCTCATGATAGGGGCAAGAGGCCCATGGTTAGTTCAGTACCACAGCGTCCACCACCACCACGACCTCAGTTTCAGCCCCGACCTCAGTTACCACCACTAGTACAGCCTCCTGTTCAGTTCCAGCCACGACCACAGGGTCAGCAGCCTAGGCCCTCTTATAGAACCCCAGAGAACCAACAGTATTTACAAGAGAAGCTTAGCAAGGAGTATCCCTTTAAAAGGGAGAGTGTGAAGAAGATCTTCAAGTTTTTGATTAAGAAAAATATTTTGACATTTCCACCCAACAAAAGAGTAGAAGAGGAAGGGCAAACAGAGCATCCTTTGTATTGTCCATTTCATAAGCATATTGGTCATGTGATTGAAGATTGCTATGTGTTCAAGGTTAAGGTGGAAAGCCTTATGGCTAGTGGTGAGATTCACTTGCAGGATAGTGATTTGGTACATCCTCGGGGCAAGGTTGCTCAGATAGTTCAGATGGTTACTAGCTCCAGTCAGTATGACAGTCAGTGTGGTGTTCAGAGCAGTGACAGTAGAGCACCTCTTAGTTCTGGGGAAGAGTGGCAGCTTGCACTCTCTCGCAAGACAAGGGGTATGATCAGACGGGCAGTTCAGAGTTCAGAGGCAGTTGAGAGGAGGCTTCCACAGGCCAAGTCGACAGTTGCCCGCCCAGTTTCTTTGCCAGTTTCTTTCTCTTCTTCTGTTGTAGTGCCTACTGAGCACATTTCTTCTACTTCTACTTGTATTAGAAAGATGTATGAAAGAGAGAAATTTGTTGTAACTTCTGAGGGGAAGACAGGATCTCTTCCAGCACTTACGCTGAAGGATTTTGTTCTCCCTTCAACTGATGATGAATTAATGGAAGAAAATGATTCTGGCTACTTTTGGTGTCTTGCTCCCTCTAGTTCTACTTTTTCTAGCACTCGTTCTTCTTCTGTTTTAGTTATTTCTGAAAATGATGATGATCCCTCTTTTGGAGAAGAGTTTGAGTGTGAGGAAGAGCCTGTGTTTGCTATTCCTGAAGGAGGTTGTTACATGGATTCAGAAGATGAATCCGAGAACACTCCTCAATCACCTTTTGTTGAACCAACACAAGCCATGTCACCTGAACCAAATGAGTCCTCTATTGAGTCTGACTCAATACGAGAGATACAGTTGCGTTCAGGTAAGGTCTTACCACCTAAAATGGCTAAAAATAATAAAGAAAAAGATAGAAACATCATTACCCAACAGGATGATCCTATCCCTCCTCCTCAAGCACCTGCTAAGGAGAAGGGAAAAGGCCCTCAGTTGGATGTTGATTACAATGTGCTGGCTCATTTGAGAAAGATTCCTTCTCTCCTTAGTGTGTACGATGCACTAATGATGTCTTCCGACTTGAGAGAGACTTTGGTAAAAGCTTTGCTTGAACCAGAGTCTTATCAAGCTTTCTTTGCCACTGAGTCAGTTAAGGATGCATGCTATTTGAGAGAGATGCCATGCATTACCTTTTCAGACCAGGATCTCCTCCTAGGAACTTCTGATCACAACCGTCCCTTGTACGTCACCACTGAAGTAAATGGTTATGAGTTGAACAGGGTCCTCATTGACCAAGGAGCTTCAGTTAATATCCTTAATCATGCCACCCTACAGAGTCTCTCCCTTGGCCACTTAAAGCTCACTTCAGATAAGATTATGCTGAAGGGTTTTAATGATCAAGGTCAGCGAGCTCTAGGTTCCATCACTTTGCCTTTGCGTTTTGGAGATCTTTTGACTGAGGCGAAGTTTCATGTTATTGAGGCAGATACCTCATACAAGGCTCTCTTAGGAAGGCCTTGGATACATGAATATGGAATGGTGCCCTCTACACTGCACCAGTGCATGAAGTATATCAGGAATGACGTAGAATTTTCCATTCTTAGAGATATTCAACCTTTTGCCGTGCATGAGGTCTCTATTTATGATGATGCCGAGCATTACATGCCTCGAAAAGTTCGTAGACCTCCCGCTGCCCAGTCACCAGTGATACCCGCTAGTGTTGTACAGGGTCCTGTGCAGCCACTTGCACAGGGTCCTATACAACCACTAGTACAGGGTCCATCACAGGTTGAGATTGGAGCAGATGTTTCCGCTACAGACCCGGAGGAATCTTTACGATTTGTACTCAGGCACGATGTTCCCCCTAGTAGAGGTAGGGGACTGCGTGGTAGAGGTCGAGGTAGAGAGTCAGTTCGCCCTCCGAGGAACTTTGATGCTCGAATCCCTCCTCCTTCGCAATTATACACTTCCCCTTTGACTGTTGAGTCCGACTCTGATGATGAGATGATTGATGTTCCTCGTCATTCAGTTCCTTCACCTGCCCTTAGTGTTGATCACAATTCCTATCCCACATTCCATAGGAGTTTGATACCTCAGGGTGGTTTGATTGTTGATAGTGATTCAGACGACGACGGAGATGTCGGACGTCAGACTACTAGTCAACAATCTCTTTCTCGCCAGATGTACGGGATGAGAATTGAGGAATCTCCTCCTCAATCTTCCCCTACACCTTCCGTTACTGTTCGTGGTGCACCACCCTTAGATAGGCGTTCTGTACAAGAGCTGCACACTCTCTATGTACCAGCACAGTCTGCGTGGCATGCATCTTTGTTCTATAGTGTAGATGTCCCACAGAGTACTGATATACAGAATCCTGTGGAATCCACTGTGGATGATGAGATCATGCCAGTTCCTCGATACTTTTCCCCTGCTGTTGATAACTTTGTTGAGCGAGGCATTGTCCCTTCGACTTGGTCAGGTAGACAGGCCCAACAGCAGGCCCGTATTTGGCGAACTGATTTTCCTCGAACTGGGCAAGGTATAGGCTATTCTCAAGAAGATCAGTCTCCTTCCGCCAACATTCGGGTTGTTTCTCATTCTTATCCGGTTGTTTCCATCTCCGATGATGAAGACCCGGAAGAGAATGAGGACAGGGTCCTTGAAGCTCCACGTGAATTCGAAGATGGCGCCAGTTCTGCCATGGACGAATTATGTGAGATCAATTTGGGCACTGAATCGGATCCTCGGCCTATTTTTCATAGTGCTTTGCTATCCGAGTCAGAGGCTCAAGAATATGTTGCACTCATTTCTGAGTTTAAAGATTGCTTTGCCTGGAACTATATAGAGATGCCCGGTTTAGATCCAGAAGTAGCAGTCCATAAGTTAGCTATTAGTCCTGATGCAGTCCCTGTTAAGCAGTCACCTCGTCGGATGAGGTTAGAGATTGAACAACAGGTGATCGCTGAGACTAAGAAGCTGGTTTTGTTCGTGAAGAGAAGTATCCCACTTGGCTTGCCAATGTTGTTCCAGTCCGGAAGAAGAATGGTCAGATCCGTGTCTGTATAGACTTCCGTGATTTGAATAAGGCATGCCCTAAGGATGATTTTCCTCTTCCTATCCCCGAACTCATGGTTGATATTGCTTCGTCCCATAGCATTTTCTCCTTCATGGATGGTTCATCTGGTTACAATCAGATTAAGATGGCCCCTGAAGATGAGAAATTCACTGCTTTTCGCACCCCCATAGGTGTGTTTTGTTACAAGGTGATGCCCTTTGGCCTCAAGAATGTCGGGGCCACCTATCAGCGTGCCATGACTATCATTTTTGATGAGTTGATTCATGAGCAAGTTGAATGCTATGTGGATGACTTAGTGGTCAAAAGCAAGGTCCGTAGTGATCACCTCCGAGACCTACGAATCGTTTTTGAGCGCTTAAGAAAGCATGATTTGAAGATGAATCCCCTAAAGTGTGCATTTGGTGTTTCTGCGGGGAAGTTTCTGGGTTTTATTGTTCGCTACCGTGGCATTGAGATTGATCCCTCCATGATCAAGGCCATAGTGGACTTGAAACCTCCTCGGAGTCTTACCCAGTTGAGGTCTTTTCAGGGTAAGCTCGCTTTCTTGCGGAGATTTATCTCCAATCTTGCTGGTAGATGTCATCCCTTTGCTGCTTTAGCGAAGAAGGATGCCCGTTTCCATTGGGATAAGAATTGTCAGGAGGCCTGAAGGTCATACCCTCCGTTACTCCTACAGTCTTTCAGAGCCTCGTACTAATAATGAAGCTGAGTACGAAGCCCTAATTGTAGGACTTGAGTTGGCCGTTCAGATGAGCATCGTGCGGGTGAAAATCTTTGGAGATTTCCAACTAATTATTAATCAAGTTGCTGGAATTTTCAAAGTTCTCAAACCTGAGCTCTTGCCTTATCACGATAGGGCAATGGAGCTCTTGTGTTTGATTCATGAAGTAACTTTAGTTAGAGTCCCTCGATCTGAGAATGGTAGAGCGGATGCACTAGCTAAACTTGCTAAGGAGTTGGCTGATCCGAATGGAAATCCGGTGTCGATTGTTGTCCAGTATCGACAAGCCTTGTGTCCCGCGGACTTGTCTTCTCCCGATCAGACCCTCACAGTCTGCGCTGTTGAGGAAGAGTCAGATTGGAGAGTCCCTTTTATGGAGTACTTGAAGCGTGGAAAGCTTCCGGAGGACCGCTCTCTTGCCGCTCAGATTAGAAAGAGAGCTTTGTCCTTCTCCTATGTGAACGAAACTCTGTACCGACGCTCTTTTGACCAGATGTGGTTGCGTTGCCTCAACAACGAGGAGGCTCGTAAGGTCATGGGCGAGGTACACGAGGGGCTTTGTGGTGCTCATCAGTCCGGACCTAAGATGAAGGTCAGAATTAAACGCCTTGGTTATTACTGGCCGACAATGATCCGTGATTGTATGGAGCACGCTAGGAAGTGCCACCAATGCCAGATCTATAATACTGTTATTCACCAACCTCCTAATCCGTTGCACCCCACTGTTTCTTCTTGGCCTTTTGAGAGTTGGGGCACGGATATAGTGGGTCCTATTGACCCTCCTTCCTCTAAGGGTCATAGGTTCATTCTAGCTGCTACTGATTACTTCTCTAAGTGGGCAGAAGCTATTCCGCTTAAGGAAGTTAAATCAGAAGATGTGATGCGCTTCTTCCGCGATCATGTCGTCTACCGTTTTGGTGTTCCGCGCCGTATAATTTCGGATAACGGCCCGTCTTTTAGAAGCACCAAAATTTCTAGATTTGCCCGCCGTCATAACATAAATTGACGGTATTCCTCGATTTATTATCCTAGGGCTAATGGTTTGGCTGAAGCATTCAATAAGACCTTAGTCCAGTTGATAAGAAAGATACTTGTGGCAAATAAAAGAGAATGGCACGACAAATTGCCTGAAGCATTATGGGCTTATAGGACTACATACCGTACTCCTACTCAGTGTACACCATATGCTTTAGCTTTTGGGGTTGAAGCTGTCCTCCCACTAGAGGTTGAGCTTCCTTCGTTGCGTGTAGCAGTTAGCCACAATTTGTCTCGTGAGGATAATGCCCGATTACGGTTGGAAGAACTTGATGGTTTAGAAGAGCTCCGTTTGCAAGCTCATCAGAACCTTAAGTTGTACCAGGCCCGGATGGCCCAGGCTCATGATCGCCTCGTCCGACCCCGTGCTTTTCAGGTCGGTGAGTTAGTCCTTGTCCTGCGTAGGCCTATCATCTCGCGTCGTCGTCGAGGTGGTAAGTTCGAGCCCATTTGGGAAGGCCCATTTGTTGTAGAGCAAGTATACGAAGGTGGATCTTACTTGCTAGTTGATGCGAATGGTATTCATCCCATGCCCGTCATCAATGGACAGTACTTGAGAAAGTACTACGCTTGAGTTTGCACATCGCAAGGGGCATCCCCTGCCACTTGTAAATATCCCTCTGTATAGATATAACTCTAAAGAATTTCTTGTATTTTTCGGCAATCCGTGGCCACGACGATTTGTCCTCTACCACGTGATGTTCGTCGTGCAAAATATGAGATTATCTTTAAATGTTGTATGAAAATACGCCGTAGGGATGTTTGTGCCTACTTCCACATTCACTGATCACTTTGATATTGTTGCACAAAACTTCTTTTTAGTCCCCTCTTAAGGGTTGACTTTCCCCAGTTTCACTTGTCACTTTCAAAGTGTGGTCTGGGATACCAAAACTACTAACTCGAATTTCTATGGAATGTGATACTGGGTCCATCCTTGATCTATATTTGTCAAATATAGTGATGTTGACCCATAGTTTCTTTGTGAATTTCTCTACAAATTATTGTTATAATTTTTCTCTCTCCCCAGTTTTATTCATGTGGCGAATATGGCCTAGGTTATCAAAGCCAACAATTTCCCCCTCTCTTCAAAATATAAAAAAATATTAAAAAAAAATAAATAAAAAAATGAGGGAAGCTCTTAGTTGAGTAGAATCGGTTGCCCTTGTCACAGGTGGAACCCGGTTCTACACTCCAAGAGCCCAAAGTCCCTTAAAATTCTTTTCTTTCGAGAGGGAAGCTCTCAGTTGAGTAGAATCGGTTGCCCTTGTCACAGGCGGAACCCGGTTCTACGCTCAAAGAGCCCAAATTCCCTTCTGTCTCTCCTAAAGCATTTCGATGACTGCTTAGGAGACGACTGTGTGTTCACTTTTTCGATTATGGTTGTCCACTTTTAATGGGATGATGTTCACCCTTATTTGTGATGTAGTACATCTGGCTATAGATGTTAACATCACTTCTTAGTGGATTTTGATCTTCTAGCAGAAAGTCGATCCACTACTCCCTTCAAATGATATATTTTCTCATTGAGATCTTGATTTTAGTTACAAGAACAGTCTCTTTTGAATACAGCAATGTTGCTTGTACTTCTCACAGGGTCCCATTAGTTAGTATGGGTGCTATCACTGTGATTTCTTCTAGTGGTCATTGATCCTTAATATGATTATGATTCTTAGTGACAAGTGTGTCCCCTTGCCATTTCTATTCATTCATTATGAGATTATTCTTTTTACACGGTCGTATATATATTCCTCTTTTTAGAGAGATGTATATCGATCAATTGCTTCATGATATGTGATTTTAATTTTACCTAAAGAAGTCCTACTTATGTTTTGATTATTCATGGCCACGACGATTTGTCCTCTACCATGTGGTAATTGAAATATGAGTTTGAGATTTCTTAGGCGATGGATTACCTACTTCTCTTTCCCTCACAACACCGCGCACATGTGCGTCGGGTGGTTGTAGAGGTGACTTTCACTCTTTGTCTCGCCGTTGCGAATATGGTCAGGCAGACATTGAGTCTTTCTCCATTCACTGTTTCGATCTGGTCAGGTGAATGTGAGATTTTGTCTTTTGTCCTGCTGTTTCGATCTGGTCAGGCAGACATTAGATCTTTTGGGAAGCTCATTATTCGCTGTTGCGAATATGGTCAGGTGGATATTGAGCTGTTCTCATTCGCCGTTGCGAATATGGTCAGGCGAATGCGAAACTCCCTTTCTCTTTCCCCCTTTGTCTCGCTGTTTCGATCTGGTCAGGCGAACATTGGGTTGTCCTCATTCACTGTTTCGATCTGGTCAGGTGAATGTTGGACTTTTTCTTTTATCCCACCGTTGCGAATATGGTCAGGTGGACATTAGACTTTCGGGAGGGCTCATTATTCGCTGTTGTGAATATGGTCAGGTGAATTTTGAGCCGTTCTCATTCGCTGTTTCGATCTGGTCAGGCGAATGTTGACTCCCCTTTCTGGTTGGGTGCCCGACAGAGTCCCTGGGAGGCATACTTCACCACCTCTTCATTCCCCCTGTTTTATTTTCCTATTTGGGGGTTGTTGAGTTTTCTGCTGATTCTTTGTTCACTGTTTCGATCTGGTCAGGTGAGCATTGAGTCTTTCCCCATTCACTGTTTCGATCTGGTCAGGTGAATGTGGGATTTTCCTTTTCCCTTCCGCTCTGCTGTTTCGATCTGGTCAGGCAGACGGTTGGTTCTCTTTTTCTACTCATGTTCACTGTTTCGATCTGGTCAGGTGAGCATTGAGTCTTTCCCCATTCACTGTTTCGATCTGGTCAGGTGAATGTGGGATTTTTCTTTTCCCTTCCGCTCTGCTGTTTCGATCTGGTCAGGTAGACGGTTGGTTCTCTTTTTTTACTCATGTTCACTGTTTCGATCTGGTCAGGTGAGCATTGAGTCTTTCCCCATTCACTGTTTCGATCTGGTCAGGTGAATGCGGGATTTTCCTTTTCCCCTTCTGCTCTGCTGTTTCGATCTGGTCAGGCAGACAGTTGGTTTCCTTTTTCTACTCATGTTCACTGTTTCGATCTGGTCAGGTGAGCATTGAGCCTTCCTGTGGGCTCCGAAAAATTCCAATTTTGGGGATGTGTGATCCCGGGGGAATTTTCAGAAGGCAGATTGGGTTTGTAGATAAGACACTACCCAGAGATTTCGCCCTCATTTGGTGAGGACTTTTTGATCTGAGTTCTGGTTTCCTATAGGCGCAAGCCCCTATAGTTAATTACCCCTCCCAATAATAGGAGAGAACTTTCGATTAAGGCTAGTCATAAAAGAGGTCAAATATGTTATAAACCTATCGTATAATAGCAATAGTTTAGGGTTTTAACTCTTGAATTTGGATTTGAATTTTGAAATTGGAAATTTGGAATTTGGAATTTATCACCATAAACTTAAAACTGGTGGTGGGGGGAATGAAGACGAGCCCGATCAAGATCCCATGGTTCCGTCGTCCCGGGCTGTCATGATCCCTGGTCTACTTAGTCAGAGGAGGTAGTCGACCCAACCTGACAGAAGGCAACTTATCGGCAGCCATGGGTTGCTTCGTCCAAGAATACCTTGTAGACCTGGGTTGATATTTGTCTAAGGGGATATATATGAATCCACCTTAGCTAACAGAGGGCTTTATGCCTATTGGATATACCCTATGATCCATCGCTCAAGGGTTTGACGCCTTTAGGGAACATACGGGCTTTGGCCGTGATCGTAATATAATGGTGCCATTTTGCGGCAAAACCACCCGATCAGAGGGCACGTGCCACGTCCCTGTTGGCAAGAGACTGTTTGAGGATGAATCGTAGTGATACACCCGACATGCATTCGCTCTTTGTGAGCTGAGGTTAATTTCAAATTTATCACCCCCGACAAACGGTTGCGGGAGGTGGATGATTTTTAGTTTTGAGTTTTTTAGATGATAGATTTTATTTCAGATATTTAAACATTTATTGGATTTGAGATTTGAGATTTGACATTTGAGATTTGAGATTTGAAATTTGATATTTGAAATTTGACCCCTCCAGTTGAGATTTTCGATCAACACGGCCATCATTGGGGTGAAGTTGAGGTCACTTGTATTTTTGTAGAATTTTGGGATGTATATTGTTATTCAAGTCGTGTCAACTCCAGTCCTTTACAGGAGGAGGATGAAACTTGAATATTAAACCCGCGCAGCATTCTCGAATCGTTGGATTTGAGATTTATATGCGACGATCGGAGCACATGCGGGTTGTAGCATTTGACCATGCGCAGCATTCTCGATTATTAGTATTTATGCTTTTAACATGTTAACCGGAGCACATGCAGGGTGTATTTGATTTAAGAGATCGTATTTAATGCATAAGGGGCGTTTTAAAATATTTAAATATGATCCATTTTATGCAAATAATTTCATTAGAAAATGGCCCGAGATTTTATTTAAGGGGCCTACGAACGCCTTCTGTCCGCTTGTACACATGTTACGGATCCGGTGGCGTTATTCTAAAATTTCTAGATCAACGCGATCCTTTTCCTTTCTCATGTATTCACAATATACCTCTTTATGATAGGACAATGGGTAACCATCGTAGGATAGTGCTCGAAAGAAGACGATTAAGGCTTTTGTCAAAATGTTAGTAGCACATAAATGGTCTAGTGCATTTGAGTCAAAATGAGACATCTCCTAGTGTCATCATTACTCTTTGAATAGATCTCTTCAAGACTATTGATTGCAGAATATCATGTAGATTTTATGGATAGTTTTCATGAATGAACAATTTTGATATCCTAATCAATTTGTTATTTTCAACTTCTATTAATTATAGTTAATATAAACGTCTACGATGAGCCTTCAACAGATGTTGTGATTCCTTTGATTTTTAAATTTGTAGCACCATCAACACTTATGCAACTACAATCATAATCTTTGTTTTTATATCACAGCATAAGTCCCAAAACATTTTTATGAGAACATTATTCACATAAATGGCCTTACCAACTTAACGATTGAGATCTCATATATCATTTAAAAATTTTCAAAAATGATTTTGAATGTGCTATCATAATTATCATAAAAATGCTTAGTGAGAGCCAAGAAACCTGTGGACCTCCGAAAGAGCACCGCACGAACGGGTCGATTGGAAGGGACAGATTGGATCGCGCATACGACTGACCATTGAGGATAGAGGCTGACGCCAACACACCTCGATGGGTAGTAATATACATGACCAAATCACGGGTTTCCCCCATCCGATGCAAGAGCTCGAATGGGGTTTAGTAGATGTGGGACCGAGTTTCCCACGGGCGCAAGCCCCCGTGGTTAATTACATCCCAGGCCGGAACCTGAGAAAACTCTCGATTAAGGATCATACATTATCCTCTCCTAAAATGGGATCGGCACAAGGGTATAGACTAGGAAATCCTACTCAAGGGGAAGAAAGGTCCGAAGGGCTGAATCAACATGCGTGGTTCATACCAGCATTCGGAGGCTCTAGGGTACTAAAGAGAAACTGGAGGAAATAAAATCAAGCATTCAATCACATGCGTGAGAGAAGGATGGAGGTGGCGTCATCCTGTGACGCGGATAAGTAGGATTTAGGATCCCTGAACAGAAAGGACCTACCTACTACATTCGGTCTCGTAGTCGAACGGGTCGATTGGAAGGGACAGATTGGATCGCGCATACGACTGACCATTGAGGATAGAGGCTGACGCCAACACACCTCGATGGGTAGTAATATACATGACCAAATCTGTCCCTTCCAATCGACCCGTTCGTGCGGTGCTCTTTCGGAGGTCCACACTTCCCTCATTCACTGTTTCGATTTGGTCAGGTGAATGTGGGATCTTTCTTTTCCCTTCTTCTTCTGTTTCGCCGTTTCGATCTGGTCAGGCAGACAGATGATTTCTTTATATTTGATTACTCTCCCTTATTGCTTTTTCTTTGATTATTGTTCTCTTTTATTTCCTTTGATTTTCAAGTTACTTCTGATTTCCTTTCTTGTCACGTCATCTTAGACTTATTTTCTAGATGATCGTTGAGTTTCCTTTGGACCCTTTATGATCTTGTTTCGATTCTGCTCCTGTGAGCGTTAGATCTCTTTCTCCTATTCTGCCATTGTTATTGGGCAGATAGTTGAGCTACTTTCTTTGATTCACTCTCATCGTCGACTTTGTTTCCTTGCTTGACCCTAGAGTTGCATCTTCCTAGAGCTAGGAAGGTCAACGCCAACATATACGGTTCACCCGTTGTTCTCCGCATATGTTGGGGGTCCGATTGTTGACCTCGATTTTGGCTCAATCATGCTCGAGCTCTTTCGATCGATTTAATCGAACGTCGTCGAGTTCAATTTGAACTCAAATCGACCCGACTCGAGTCGGTTCGGACTCGAACATGTTCGATTAGTTGGTTTTCATAGCGTCGTACCTGATTTGATTTAAATTGATGTTTATTTTGAATTTGATTTCGTTCAATTTGATTCGTCGCGCCAGCTTGAACCCGAACCGACTCAAATTGAGTCAAAACCAAGCTCGGGTTTAACCTAATTTTAACTCAATGAGACCTGTTTCAGTTCAATTTAATTCTAGCCAAATCCCTCCAACTTTCTAATTAATTTGAATCCATTTACCAGATCAAGTCGCAGCTTCGACGGTGCAGATTTCCTGAAATTGAGTTCTGTCGCAATGGCAGACTTCAGTCGCGTGAATCCTCAAACGAGCAATGGACTCAAATGACTTTGCGAAGAAGCAGACTGTCGGAGAGCTATTCTGAGCTCTCGAGCGAAGCAGAGGTGTTTAGAAGACCGAGAGGAAGCCTTCGGCTACCTCACTCTCTCCCGCGCCCTCTCTCTCTCGATCCCGATTCTCCTCTCTCGTTCTCACGCCCGATCTCTCACTCGCCTCCCTCTCACGCAAGAAACCCCCCCTCTCCCGCTCTCTCTCTCCTCTCGGTTTGCTCTCTGGTTCGCAGAGGTCTCGACGGACAAAGCCCGCCCTAGCAGCCGCACATCCCTCTGGTTGAGCCCGACGGTCCTTCTCCCAAACCCGATCGCGCCTCCAGCCGTCCCGACGCCTGAACCGACCGATCCCGACGGCTCCTCTCCCAAACCCGACGGCAGCCACCCAAAGCTCCCTCTCCGGACTGATCCCAACGCCTGGACTAACCGAGCTCTTCTTTGTGAGTATTCTTCACTTTTATCTCCTTCTTCCTCTCCCCTTCTACAGCTTTTTCTCCTCTCCTTGTTTAATTTCTTCTTCCCCTTTTTTTTTCCTTTCTCTTCTTCCCTTGCTCTCTTCCTTCCTTCCCGTCATCTAGCTATGGTTTCTTCATCACAGTGAATTTGAAATGGTTTGATTTCAGTCAAGATGAGCTTAATGGAACATTTCTTATCATTCTATTTTTTTTGTTTAGTTTCATTCTATTTATTTGTGTCAAATAATATTTTAGTGCTTTTGAAATGTGGAAAGTTGTTGCTAAACATGAATAGCCCTATGTGTTATGAACAAAGTGATTTGTTGTTAGAAAGTGAGCAATCAACACGTCAAATTTATTCTTGATTCATGCCACATCTCTTAGAAATTTAAGTGTGAACTTTTGGAAAATACATAAAGGTTATTTGAGCTTCTATAGGGTCATGCATGATGGATGTTTGTTGTAATGCCTATTAGAGGTTGGTAGTGGTATTCCTTGGTAAGAAGGTATATTCCATGAGTTTCGTTGAAGGTCTACTTTGTCGGTATGAGTAAATCTCATATAGTTTTGTGCTTTTGCTTTTGTGGTTGTTACAAAGAAAAGGCTAATGTGATTTGAGAAGGCTTCTTGCACCTTTTTAATATATTTTCTACATGGGAACATTGCTAGTGTATAAGCAAGCATCGTCGTATCTTTTGGTTTCATTCACTTTGTGCTCTTGCAACTTTCAAACAATGGCGTCAACTGTGTTTAATGAAAATTGCTATTAAAGAGAGCTTAGTTATTTGTGTTTACATGGAAGTTTTTTTTTTATATGTGATGGGCTAGTCCATTTGGAAATTTCCTATATACAATGTCTAAAGCTTGAAAAAGATTTGAGGATTAACCTTGCTTAAGTTTCTTCTTTTTGCTTCATATATGTATCTTGTTGAGGTAGCCATGACGTAAATCTTGAGTGATCTTATGAGGCTTTGTGGTGTACACGGCATTACATTCTTAGCCCTATGAATTTCTAAGTGAATGTATTCATTCTCCATGGTAAGTTTTATGGTGGATTTTGACATTACGTATTGGTTCACGATCTTACCAAACTTGTTGATTTCATATTGTCTTTTTGAAATGGGTGGTTAGCATGTGAACCTACACTTGTTTTATATTACATGATTTAAAAGTTTTAAGAGTAAGCGGTGACAAAATAATGAGAAACTATGATTAATTCCTTGTCAAAGCATGCACATTAGAGGTTGGTACTAATGCATCGTTAGAAAATTGTACAAATCTTGATAAGAACGATAAAAGGGAAGTGTTGGGTGAACATGGCTTGTCTCATTCGAACATGGTGAGAGCTTTTGTGATCTGTTTTTTTTTTAGACTCTTCAATCGCCATCTATGAATAATTTGCTTGGTCGTTTTCTTGCAATGGTTAAAAGACTTTGGTAGTAAACTTGGAGAGCATGTTACTTGAGAATGTTATAAAAATGCTTTAAAGAAAAATGTACTTTGTAGATTGTTCTTCATTGCAATGTTAGGCAAGAAGTGGTTCATGAGCCAAGCATTTACACATGTACTTGAAAGCATGATCTCCACATACTTTTGAAAATAAGGCTCCAAACTTTTTTTGGAAATATATTATGTGTAGAATTTTCATGTTTTAATACCCCAAATTGTTGTAGGAATGGTATAAGTGCAGAATTTCTTCCATTTAGCTTCCAAACTATCTTTTGGAGACAAAAAATGGGTGCAGAATTTTACTTTTTTTTTATGCCCCAAGTTGCTTTGGAATAGACTATATGCAGATTTTCATATATTTTAAATTCCAAACCGTTTGGGAATGGATGAGGTGCAGTTTTTTTACTGTTTTAGGCTCCAAATGGCATTGAATAGCAAAACATGTGCAGATTTTCTTGTTGTTGTAGCCTCCAAATTGTGTTAGAAATGAGCCAAGTCGGATTTTCAACTGTTTTATGCTCCAAGTTGGTTTGTAGACAAGTTAGATGCATATTTTCATTCGTTTCGTGCCTTAAATTTTTGTTTAGATAAATTTTGGAGAATATCTATATGCTTTCTTCTTTCAAAAGAAAAAAAAAAAAAATCTTTGAGCTTGTTGAAATTTATTAAGATGAATATTGCTTGATTATGTGCATTGTTCTTGAAGTAAGAAATAGACTTATGCCTCCCTTATGTTGGCACATCAAGTATTTGTTTGACCTCTTTAAATTATAGTTGGTTGAGGAAATTTTATGTGTATTTCTAGAATTAAATGGTTTCATACGGTTTGAGCTGGTAGCATGTTGAAGTTACGACATTTGAGAATGAGTAAATGCTTAGTAGTATAAGAGGTTTATGCTTAATTCATGTCATGTTACATATAGTTCAAATGAGAGTGGGGGCAAGTCTTAAAAAGATTATGTTGTTTTTTTTTACTTCAAATCGTGCGCATTAAATGTCGAGTAGAATGTTACAAAAGAGAGCTTAGTCTACTTTGCTTGCATTGGGATTTTTGTATGATAAGCTAGTTCGTTTAGAAATTGTCTAAATGCGATCTTTGGAATGTTTCTTTTGTGAAATTCTAGAATAGAGGTTGTTAGAAAATGTTATAAGTTTTATATTTGATTTCATGCTAGAAAGATTTGGCTAATTATTTTACATTGAAAGGTTTTATTGAAGATTTTTTTTGCGAATGTTTTGCGATGAACGCTTTGCAATGAGAGGTTTTTTTTTTATAAAACCTTTTTGTTGGGAAGCTTTGGGTTTTTCTACCCCACTCCAAACGAAGGGAGAGACACTTGATTGTGGGTTGTTTTGGGTAGATTTTGTGTCAAAAAGAGGAGATTTTGGAAGATGGTTTTGTAGAGTTTTTGTGTCAAAATAAAATGAAAAGAAAAGTTATTTTTTGGGTGGATAGCTTTTGGGAAGTTTTGTGTAGTAATCCATTTAGGAGTCCTTGTGAACTATCTTGAAATCTATAATTTTGTTATTAGACTTAATTAGTAGGATCCCTTAGTGTCTTTTGGGAATGATTAGTGCTTTGCCATATGAGTTAAGTCCTCTTAGTAGTCACTTCTAAAAAATGAATTTTGGAGATCTAAAACTTTAGTAGCTTTATGTTAGAAGTCCTTAGTATCCTCTTTGGAGCAAGACAGTCCTTACCCCTTTGGATTCCCTCTTGAATATTAGTCTCTAAAAGTATAGAATTCTGAAATCAGTACAAAACAGATATAGTCTCGCTTTAAGTTTAGCTTTAAAAGTCTATTTCCCTTAGTTGCTTTAAGCATAGTTTGTAGTGTGTTGTGGGTAGGTGTGTCAATCATATCAAGTGCCTCATTTGGAGTGGGAACAGTAAAGGGCATTGTTGATATCATAGGATGCACTTGACCTTTACGAAGTGTGTCCAATAACAACAATGCCCACATCCCTTTTTCGTATTCGATTTTCGTTTTTCTTTCTTTCTTTTGCATTTAGTCTCATTTTACTTTGCCGTTAGCTTTCTTTGTCGTTTCTTTTGCGCTTTGACACTACGCACGTACAAAATAAGGAGAACCTAAAAGACAAGTGGCCCAACAAATAACAAAAGGTACGTTCTTTTTCTTTTCTGCATTTTTCTTCTTTCATATTATTATTTTCTTATAGAACTGCTCTAATACCTATCTTTCTTTTGTCTTGCGAGGTACCTTTTGGAAAGCAATGGACAAGGAGCACTTGGAGCTGGAGCTAGGATAGTTGGGTCCAAGCATCAGTCGTCCCTACTCATCTAGTAGGGGCGCTACGGGCGGAACCACCGGGTCGTAGCCCCCGGTGCTGTAAGTTAACTAAAACTTAGAAAACCTTTAGGGGCTTAGATGATTGTACGCCTCCTTCCCTTAGGGCCTTAGAAACTTCAATTATAATTAGGATTGCTTTTTTTGCTTTTGTTTTTCTTGTTTAGATCCCTAAAATCCTATAACATCCGTATAGAAGTCTTAGGAATTAGAAAACAACATCACTTGCGATCCTACAACATTAGTGACATCTAAGGACAAAAATTAAGGACCGAGTCTTAGAAAACATAGACTTAGGATGCATGCTCCCTATAGGATAGAAACATTAAAACAATAACTTAGTGACACGTTTTCCTAGATTTAGATTTTATTTTCCCTAATTCACTAATAATCAACCAATCAATCCTAATCTAATTCCTAAAATCTATTAAAACACTTAACTCTTAACTAAGTTTTAATTAACAATCATAATCATTAAATCATAATTTTAACACATAAACCTAAATCAATTCTAACTAATCTAATAATTAATTATTAACCAATCTAAAATCTAAAAGATGTAGAAGGTATTAGGAGATTAAGTTATAAACTAAATTCATTAGGAATAAAATACTTTTAAAGACCAAACTTAGAATAATCTTTTAAAAAGTAATCAACAAATCCCTTAATACACAACAACCGCTCTAAAAAGTGAAGTTTATTGGATGGACTACTCCGGGCTGCGGGGCTAAGTGTCCTAAGGAGGCTGGTTCCTCGAGCCTGGTGGCACAACGCCACGAATGGATCTAATGGAGCGTCAAAACTTCAAAATTAATTTTTCTAATTGGCTTAATTCAAACCTTAATAATAAAAAATATTTAATCTACCCTTTTCTTTTTCTTTCTTTAATAACAAACTAAAATAATCAAACAAAGTTAATTATCACTGGGTAACCCAGGCCTACGAGGCTATTAAGTTAGCCCCAAGGAGGGTGAAATAAACCTCACGGCCTCGGTGTGAAACAAAGGTGATAGTTAATTGAACATTAAAGATAAAAGATACCCAAAATCAACCATAAAATACTAAGATTTGAATCTTAACTAAAATTCCTTTTGCCCTTTTCAACAAACAAATATATATACAACTCTAACTAAACTAATCCTATATAGGGCTTACCAAAATCACACAGCCTACACACACACTTAGATGAGTTTGATAGGACACGACTATTAGCTTTAGGTTAGGATTTTGTTCTGCTTTTCTTTTCTGTGCGCTGTTGTGACGCTCTGCATGTGACCCGTGTGCTGATTGTTTTCGCTACCTGTTGTAGCTTTTCTGTGATGTTGTTTCGTACTGTTTTGCTAGCCACTCTTTTCTTTTTTTTTGCACTGTGGTTGTGATGTTAGAGTACCCATAGGTTAGGCACGCTCTTTCATACTAATGCTGTCTTCCTGCAGGTGGCCGTGCTCATATAATGCTGCTAAAAAGGGGGCTAAAATTAATAATAATAAATGTATAACTGCTTTAGGTACCTGCTTCAGCTGCTTAGCCCCCAATAGTCAGAGCACGGTCAAGTGATTGATGTGCGCATTTTAATTTACATATATAACTGCTTGGGTGAAATTTTTATTATAACTGCTTAGGATAACCCCTGCAGGAGAGTCTAGATTTTTTCTTTTTTTTTCTGTTGAAATGTATTTGATAGTAAATTTTTGTGAAAATTATTAAAATGAGGCATTTTTAAAGAGATAGGAATCCAAAGGGAAAAGTAAACCCCCATAGAGGGTTTCCTTTTTCATTTGGATATCCTTTTGGAGCGTCCGCTACGAGGAGTCCAAAGGGAAAAGTAACCCCTACAGGGGGTTTCCTTTTTCATTTGGGCATTCTTTTGGAGGACGTACTACGAGTAGCCCGAAGAGCTGAAGATGATCCAATGACGAATCAAGGAAGAGAAGAAGAAGACTGAAGAGATATAAAAATGCCTTATTTTAAGATTTGCGTCGTTCCCGGGTTGTTGTCGGTGGAGCCCGGCCACCATTACTTACTGTACTCTGTGATGTAATATTGAATGGCACTTGCCATGGACATTCTTTTCCGTGAGATTTTGTTCTTTTTACTGTTGTTTGTTTACTCTGATTGCGCAGTAGAACCAGCATGCTTTTCATAGGTTTCTTTCTTGCATGTGCTTGTGTCTGACCGTTAGGCTCTTTAGGATAAAAATTCTTCTACTCGTAATTAATAATAAAAATTTAAGATTAATTCACATAGAAACCATAACGATTTTAGGGAATAGCCGGAATCGTCCGGGGGCGCATGCACGCATTCTCTCTTCTATTAGACAAATTTCCCCGCCTGAGGGTAGAGTCCGGATAATCTGGCCTATGAGGATGAAGTGCCGGACCTGGGGAAGTTTAGTCATTCAAAAACTATTTTCTATAAGCCTTTTTAAAATTTCATACATTATTGATTTGAAGACTTTAACCAGCATAATTGCATTAGTAACTAATTAAAATTAAGATTTAATTGCATTAGTTTTAGGAGCATTATACCACTCATAAATGTGGGATCAATTAGGGATTTCTCTAGTTTGTCGATCCCAAACTCAGTGTCTAAACTACCCACCCTTCTTCATACAGACTGGACAGCATGGATTTTACACGATTAGGTGGTTTTAGCTGGCTTCCTTTGTCAGACAAGGAATAAGTCCAGGATTGCATTAGCTAGGTCGTAGATGTTAGTGTTGTGTGTACAACACTACATCTTTTATAGATTTAGGGTCTAAAGGTGAGGGATACGAGTGTACCCCTATACACCTTAATGGTGGGTGAGTTCTCCATTCTTTCGGAGACTATAAATCCTGCCTATCCGCGTCACATAGATGACGCCACATCCTTCCTTCTCTCGTGCATGTATGAGTGCAGTGTCTTCTCTTCTTTTTCCTCAGTTTTCACTTCTTTGAGCCGGCCGAATGATTGACTGAACCCCGCGTGTTGATCGAACTAAATTGGGACATTCCCCTTTGATTAGGAAAACCTAGAAATCCCCTTGCACTAAACCCATCAGAGGAGATAATCTAACATCCTTAATCGAGAGTTTTCTTAGACCGAGGTCTAAGATGTAATTAACTACGGGGGCTTGCGCCCGTAGGAAACCGATCCCCACAATCAAATAAACCTTATTCGATGCTGATGTATCGAATAGGGGAAATCTCGTGAATTTAGGGTTATAGATATTATTATCCATCGAGGTGTGTAGATGAAAACCCGCTATCCTCCATGGCTAATCGTATCTATAACTCCATCTGCTCTTCCATCGGCCTGCTTGTGCCGAGTGTAAAGGTCTACGACCACTTTGTCCTACGGGATAGTGTGATCGTACCCTTTGCATTCGAACCACACGAGCGGAATCCTTTCGGAGACCCACAGTATTCCTGTTGGACTCCTTCGAAGTTTTAAATTGTTATTTAAAAGCGAGTTGTGACATGAGGAATTTCTTGGTTTAATGTCTTTATCTCCCTCCAAAGTTCAGAAACCAGTAAGGTATAGTGTTTCTTTTATTCGGGAAATTCACAAAATGAAAGGTGCTGGTATCTTTATGCTCTCATATTAGTAAGAATTGCATGGTTATAGTAGGAGCTGCTCTATACTAAAAATCCTTTGTCTAAATATTCATATATGCTATGCGTTGGAGAAATTCTACAAGTTGCTCTATAATTGGAAAGTTACATGAAATATTTTATATCTAAGAGTTTGATAGCTTTTGTGGAATTATAAATGAAAATTTGTTATGATTTTGGAGCTTTATTTATAACTTTTCAATATGTCTTTCTACGTTTCATCTGTTAATCGGTGTTAAAAGTTAAAAAAAAAAAAATCATTTGGATTAGGAGATTATTTTTGTTACGTAATTGGGTCTTTTGTCTTTGACATATTATTAAAGCAGTAGATATTTTGAAATGGAATTTGTATGTGGAATGTATTGTTTCCAATATCTTAGGAAAGTAGATTGATATTAAACTAGTCTCTTCTTAATTATATTTGGTTTATGTCGATTTGAAACAAGTTGACAAATTTTCTTTATGCTTTTATGAGCTTTGTTGAAGCTTATGTGAAAAAATCATATTATTGATTGTGGTGGAATACTTATTAAATATTGGAGAGCAAGTTTGGCATCGAATAACCTTTCTTCTTTCTCCTTGCCAATAGCATAAGAATTGATTTTGAGTCCTTTGGCAAAATGTTGTATATTTGGCATGAGAATAGATTTATGAATTTGACATTCAGTTGGAATATTTGGTGGCATATAGCATGAAAGTGGAACTTGTCGGAGCATGTTTTCTAGCCTTTTGGAGGAAGGAAATTAATATCAAATTTCCTTTCCAATAGTTGTTTTCTTCTCACTAGGGCGTTGAGTTTTTCAAGTTTGTGATGGTTGAATCCTCTCATTATATAGTTTAAAAAGCATGATGCTTTTCTTTCTCTTAAACATGTGCTTTATGATCTATTCGAGTATGCAAGTCAGTTTGATGCTAGGGCTAAATGTTTCATATTGGATAGTTTTCTTTGAGCAAAAATAAAAGAACATGGAATTCATATTAGAAAACCTTAATGTTCTCTTGGGGTAAAATTAGTTTTTCTATCAAAGTATTCCTTCTCTTGTTATTTAACTTTGAAGTTGGTTGGAAAGTAATCATGAGTCTCTTAGTCTTGTAGCTTATATCATGGTAAGCACGCTTAGTTGTAAGGTTGATGGATGACGAGATATCCCTATGCTTATTCGAAATATGTTTCTTCTTCACTTGTTGGATATTTATGCGAAATACATGATTGGCAAGTATCACTTCTTTGTGGCAATTCCTACAGCTGCAATTGAGATGTTCTCACTGGTTTTTGTGGGAAGTAAGTGCAGATTTTGTTGTTTTTGAGGCTCCAAATTGCTGTTAGAAACTGGATAAGTGCAGATTTTTGTTATTTTCTTGCTCTAAACTGCTTTTAGGAATGTATACGTGCAGATTTTTGCTGTTTTGAGTTTCCGGATTGTTGTAGAAATGTTATACATGCAGTTTTTCGTAGTCTTTAACTTCCAGATTGTTTTAGGAGTAAGTTATGTGTAAGTTTCTCGCCGTGTTATATTGATTTGTTTTTATCGAGGAGCTTTGTGATTGGATTTATGATGTGAGAGGTTTGTAAATGGTTTTATGCTACGATTTTGTAGGTAATCTTTAAACGAGGCATGTTTCAAATTTGTTTTACATTTGATCTCATGTTAGAAAGTTTCGTTAGTCATTTTGTGTCAGAAAGCTTTATCATGAATTTTGCGAATTGTCTTATATCGAGATTTTTGTTGTTTTGTTTTTGTGAAGATTTCTTAATGAAAGGCTTTATAATGCCTATTCATTGAGGAATTTTCTCAAATTACCCCACTCCAAATGAAAAGAGGCACTTGATTATTTTATAGGATTTTGTGTCAAAAGATTTTAGTAGATGTTTTTTTTTTTGTGGGGTCTTGGTAGTATTTTATTTAGAAGCTTTCGTAGGGCATTTTGAGACTTATAGTTTTATGATTTGCTTTGTGTAGTAGGGTCCTTTAATGCCTTTTGGGGGATAATTGGTGCTTTCTCATTTGAGTTAGATTCTCTTAGTGTTTTTTTTTTTTAAATGGGTTTTGGGATTTGAGGCTTTAGGAGCTTTATGTCAAAGGCTTTTAGTGTCTTTTTGGAGCAAGATAGTCCTTCCTCATTTGGATTTTCTTCCTTTAGTGTTAGCTTCTAAAACATGAAATTTTGGGTGAATGTAAAACCAAGGAGAGTCTAGTTTTAAGTTTAGTTTTAGAAGCTTGTTTCCCTTAGTTGCTTTGGGCTTTGTTTGTAGTGTATTGTGGGTAGATGTTTCAAATGTATCAAGTGCCTTATTTGGATTATGGGAACATCAAATGGCATTGAAATGTTGCTTTAGGGTATACTTGACTTCACAGAAGTGTGCCAAATAACAACAATGCCTATATTCCTTTTATTTGTAATTTTCATTCTTCTCTTTCTACTGCATTGCTACTTATTACCGTACTTTCATGCATAGATCCCTGAACTTAGTGACACATGTACGAAACTCCTAAGAGTTAGAAAATAAAACTCCTCCTAGCCCTATAACTTTAGTGACACATAAGGACAAAAATCAAGGACCGAGTCTTAGAAAACATAGACTTAGGATGCATGCTCCTTGTAGGGTAGAGACATTAAAACAAAAATTTAGTGACACGTCTTCCTAGATTTCGATTTTCTTTAATCCACTAATAATCAACCAACCGATTCTAATCTAATTCTAAAATCTATTAAAACACTTAATTCTTAATCAAATTATTATTAAGATTTATAATTATTAAACTTCAAGTTTAAGACATAAACCTAAATCAATTCTAACTAATCTAATAATTAACTCCCAACTAATTTAAAATCTAAAAGATGTAGATTTCCTTAGGAGATTAAATTATAAATTAAATTCATTAGGATTAAAAGACTTCTAAAGATCAAACCTTAGAGTAATCTTTTAAAGTCAATCAACAAACCCCTTAATACATAACAACCGCTCCAAAAGTGAAGTTTATTGGATGGACTACTCCGGGCTGCAGGGCTAAGTGTCCTAAGGAGACTGGTTCCTCGAGCCTGGTGGCACAACGCCACGAATGAATCTAATGGAGCGTCAAAATATAAATTAAGTCATTCTCTAATAATTTTTTTAATGAAATTTTATCGATCTCTAATTCTAGTAATGTTGGAATAAATTGATGTATGTTTTCATGTACTTTTTTATATCTTCTAATATAATATTTGTAGAGATAACAATATATTTTTTTAAGAAACTTATAATACGTTTTTTTAATGGGTAAAAATTAAAAACATTATTAAAAATATCAATGTTAATATAAAAAATCATTTAAATTTTTTAATTCGAGCTTGTAATCGAGCTTTTGCTCGAGTCGAGCTCGAGCTAACGAGCTCAATACGAGCTTGAGTTTCGGACACACGAGTCGAGCTTGAGCTCGAGTTCTTGACTCGAGTCAAGCTCGAGCTCGAGTTTGAGCCGCCTGCACATTAAACGAGCTAGGTTCGAACAGTCTTCGGCTCGAGCTCGACTCGACTCATTTGCACCCCTATCAGATACTCATCAGAAGTGAGTTGTATACCTGATAATTCAAAAGACTTCTTGCTCAGAACATCTTCCACCACATTAGCCTTATCAGGTTGATACTGAATAATCAAATCATAATCCTTAATTAACTCAAGCCATCTTATTTGCCTCAAATTCAAATCCTTCTAAGTAAATATATACTTCAAACTTTGATGATCTGTGAAAATCTCACACTGACGCCATACAAGTAATGATGTCAAATCTTCAAAGAAAATATAACAGCAGACAATTCTAAATCATGCATCGGATAGTTTCTTTCATGGAGTTTCAACTATCTCGAAGCGTAAGCTATTACCCGACCATGCTGCATCAAAACACATCCCAACCCTCTCAGTGAAGCATAACTGAATACTTGAAATCCTTCTGTACTAGAGGGAAGTGCTAAGACTGGAACATAAGTTAAACAATCTTTCAATCTCTGAAAATTAGCTTCATACTCCAGTGTCCAAACAAAAGCTACCGACTTCTGAGTCAGACTCGTTAAAGGTGCAGAAATCTAAAAAAATTTCTTCACAAACTTCCTATAATATCCGGTCATACGCAAGAAACTGCGTATCTCAAACATCGTAATAGGTCTTGGCCAATTAGCAACTGCTTGAATTAAAAAATTTAAATGATTTTGCAATCCAATGTTGAGGCTCTCCTTCTCACTTGAGTGGGTCCTTTTACTTTCTTTTTTGTTGTTCCCCTATCTATAACCGTGTATGAAATGCTTTCATCGTTGATATCTTCTCCCCTTTTGTTTTTTGTTTTTTGTTTTGGGAGTAGGTTTGTTTTCATACACCAGTTTGTACTCTTTCTTCCTTTTTATTTTATAAAAATCTCTTTTGGATTATATATATATATATATATATATATATATATATATATATATATATATATATATATATATATATATATATATATATATATATATATATATATATATATATATAATTTGGTGTTCTTACTTATAAAGTTTGCTATGATATTATCAATTGCTACAACAACAGTCAAACGAGCATTTTATGCAATAAGCATTATAAAGAATCGTCTACGCAATTGTATGAGAGATTCATGGATGATTGATTATTTACTTATATTGAGAAGAATATATTTAATAATATTGACAATGAAGTGATTGCACAAAGATTTCAAAAAAATGAAGACTCAACAAGAGAATTTATAAATTATATGTAAGTTTTTTTATTTATCATATATTTTTATCTTTTTATAATAAAACTAACTATTTTTTTTAAAAAAAAAGTAAAACCATTAACGCTGGTCCCAAGCCCGGATGAAAATGGTTGAGATTTTTATTTATTTATTTCAATGATTTGTGCCTCAACATTAAAAAATCTTGAATCCGCCCCTACTGGCTTGACTCACTTACACCCCCTACCTACATTGTGGGTTATAACTTTATTAGATGATTTTTTCAAGGAAAAATATTTATTCTATAAAAAAAAAATTCTTGTAAGTACATATAATTATTCTATCTTTTGTCAAAGTTCTTTGGAAATGTGGAATGCTATTTAGATAAGAAATAATTATTATTATTTAAAATTTAAACAACATTTAATACCATTTTTTAAATGTAGAAAATAGTCTAATAAGATCATAGTTAGATGATCTAAAGCAAATTAGAGTAACACCCTTCCTTTTTTTTATCCATTTACACATTAAAGTTCAAAAGAATGTAGATATATTAAACATCGTACAAAGTTGGATTTAATAACAAAAGTATTATTTTATTTATATAACTGGCTGAGAGAAATGAAATCTCGTACTGTAAACATTAGGTCTAAGTGTCTAACCATAAGAAAAAAGACGGGCATTATCACTCACTTTCTCCTTCTGTTATAGGATTTCATATGAGAATTTTATTCAATATAACAAAACTTATCATTTTAATGAAACTAAAAATTAGGGGCGTAAAAAAATGACCCGATCTATTAACTCTAGTCACACCCGACAAAAAAAATTGGGATTTTAATTGACCCATTTAATAAATGTGTATCATTTGGGTCCCAAATTCGGGCTCATTTTTTAATCGTGTTGAGCTCGTGTTAACCAATTTGATATTGACCGGAAATGACTAGTTTAAATTTTTTTATTTGTTGGTATGATAGTGTTATTTTTTATTAATTAATATAAAATTTATTGTTAACTTTTTTTTTAGTTTTTTTATTTTAGTTCTAAACAGATTATCAAATCGGGTTCAAATCATTCGGGTCGGTAGAGTGGGTTGGATTCGAGTTTATATTTTTTATACATTAAATGGGTCTGATTCAAATCAATCTCAAGTTAAACCCGAACCCTACCAATTGACTCATTTTAACACCCTCTATAAAATCACAAAAGTCCTCCCACTTAAAGAAGTGAAAATCTCTCGTCAACAAACACTTAAAAACTCATCACTTCATTCCCTCAATTGGCTTACTATTTCTCCTAATATAAAAATTTCTAATTCGGAAAAATTTATATTAAAAATTTACTTTACAAAACAATAAAAAAATTTGTTCCAAATGAAACCATAGTATTTGATTAGTATCAAAATTATGTCTGAATGGAACTTCCAAATTATTATTCATGAAGTCTAACAAAGATTTCAAAAGCCTCAATCTTTCTACTGATATCACAATTATGAACATATTAATGGAATGTCTAAGTGATCCAGAGCTCTTTTTAGAGAGATTTCTGCATTTGACTTGAAATTTTTGTGACACATACCGGATTGTATTGGCACAGTTGATAGCCTTATCCTAAGGACAGCTGAAGCATGAAAAAATTCGATTATCATGTTCTGATCAAGAATTTGAATGACCATTACAAAAATACAGAACATCACAGAAAAAGGTGAGACATTTGCGGGGAAATATAAACAAAAAAATTGTATTTATTAGGATATGGATTATGTATCTTAAATCATAATGTAGATATAATACATTTTTAATGCAAATACTTTCTTTGATCAATCAACTTGTCTGGATTACCTTCAGCAATTTGTTGACATTACAAACTCCAAAAAAACAAACAAGCTAAAAGATAGTAAATGATTCAAATATAAAGAATATATCAAAACTAGTGGCCCCTAATGGAAAAATTATTCTGTGGACACCGAACACCGTCTAGAGACCAATCAAAATGCACCATGTCACCCTTTTATTGTACCGCGGCTCGGTACCGCAGCTCAATACCGAGGCATCCGGACGTAGAGCTGCGTCCCGTGTCCGCACAGAATAATTTCTCCCCTTGACGACATCCATACTAAAAATCTTAGATATATTTGCTTTCCCATTTAAATATTTGAACAATTATCTGCATAATCTTTGGAGAATTGTTAAATATGTAAAGGTTCATTAAGAAATGGCAGGATACCAATAAATTTCACAGTTCTATATCAAGATTGCACTGAATAGAAATAAGTTGGGTTGAATACAATCTCACGGAGAAGAGTAGGCATACCTTCAAGTTTCCTCTTTTCACGTGTAATTGCTACTTTGATCATAGGCAGCTTCTGATCGGCCTTCCTCAATATATTGTTAACAGCACCATCTGAAGAAAAAGCTCCAAGAACATCAGGATTACATTTATCATACTCAAAACATATGTTGAACACTAGCCATTTTCCTTCGAAAATGGTCCTTCTGATAGTTAGTAAAGTTCCTTAAATAATCAGCTAGCCAACCAGGTGCAAAGCATTGTAAACTGAGACAACAACATCAAGCCTTTGTCCCACTACATGGGGTCGGCTACATGAATCCTTTTTCGCCATTGTGCCATGTTAAAAGTCAAATTTTTATTTAAATATAATAAAGAAAGATCATTTCTAATATTTTCTAACCAAGTTTTTTAGGTCTGCCTCTACCTTTCTTAACATAAGACAAATCTAATACCTCATCTTTTCTAACCGGGTCATCGGAAAAGAGATTTATGTCATGATTATTTAACAAATTTTATGCTGACTGCCGACTACCTAAAGAAAGCTGCATTTTTATTTCTTTTCTTTTTAGAAACTAATCAACCGTTTGGAAAGCTATTAAATCAAAATTATGAAGAAGCATTTCATCACATGTTATTACTGTTGGTGATGCAGGACTACAGGCAAAGATCGGAAACTTGCACAAAATAAATTAAGAACAATTCAGATTTTTCGTTAATAGTGATTAGAACAACAATGTAAAACTTATAAATGGTCAATCCCGTTTAGGCCAAGCAACACAAGAGACTAAACCAAATCAAAACAATTAAGAAAATTAAAACATTGCATAAGTTGTAGTTTCCAACATAACCAAACTATAACAATTAGATCTAAGAGCCAAGAAGTAACAAACCTACGATTACTAATGGATGGCGATTGGTAGACACAATCTCTTGCGTGAACAAACTCTCATAAAAGTAAGTAGAATTTGAAAGAAAATGAATCAAGGAAGAAGATCACCTTTCCGGAGAGACGTTGTGAATTACCATGCACCTTTCGTTGGTCCCTTTGCACAAGTACTACGGGAAGAAGAAATCTCTATGGATCCGCCAAGGATTGAAATCACGCCGCCGACGGGAAGGGGAGAAGATCCACAACGCCTAGGCCCTCGGATGCAAAGTCGAAATCACCCTTCGAGTCGACCATGAATCAATATCATGTAAAGGGAGAACAAACTAGAGAGGAGAGGGAGAGAGATGGTGGTGGGAGGGAGGAAAAGGCTAGGGTTAAGAAAAGACTATGTGGGATGAAGAAATAATATTAGATCTCCATACCAAAAATTATTCTCAGATTTTAAGTGAAAGAGGAGGGAAAAATCTGAGATTTGAATTTTCAAAACCAAGTAATTAAGAGTTTTAATGGAGCATTAAAGGGAGGGGACCACATGGGAGGCCGGCGGCATGGAGAGAGGGAGTGGGGGTTAGGGGAAAAGGAGCTATGCGTTTCCAAATCCGCTCCGGCTAATTAATGATGAAAATTTCAAATCCGCTCAAATTCAAATTTGAAATTTGAATTCTCATTGAAACTTTCCTAATTTGGCGTCGGATAAATTTGGAAACTTCCACTTTGAATTTTGAAATTCAAAATTAGTGGAGAAAGCAAGAAGGGGGGCCGGTGATTGGTGGAGGGGATGGTGGTGGGAGAAGGGGAGGCCGGCGGTTAGGGTGGAGGCCGGCGGGATGATGGGAAGGTGGGGGTTTTGAGGATATGGTGAGGATGAGCTTGGGCGGGTGCGATTAGGAGGTGGAGGTTGCTGGTGGGGAATGGCCGGAGGTGGATATTGGGGGAAACGAAAAGAAAGAAGGGAGATAAACCAAGAGCCACCGGAGGTGACTGTTGGGTACGACGGGTGGCCTCTCCTAGGCTCCACCAAACTCACAACTCTCTCTCAAGCTCTCACAAAAGCTTCAAGAAGACAAATGCAGGAAAAATTCTTAATATCATTCATTAACCATCAAAAGTACAAGATGAAGGCTATAAATAGCCTCATACAATGACATAAAATAAAAGGACTTAAATACCTTCAAGGGGCTACATGACTCAATCCCTCAAGCAAGGATAAAAAGAGAAAATGCAGAAATAAAATACATCAAAATAAAATGACAATACTAAAATCAGAAATACATCGGGTAAATTGTGGCCATAGATCTACGGCCACGTCGACGATAGACTTTCCAACTGATGTCCCCATCAGTTGGCAATTCTCCAACAACATGTAGCAGATAACATAGAAAGATATCTAAGCCTGAGAAGCAGCAGTCAACGATAACATGCCAGGAAATAAGGGTCATAATCATCATTAGCCTTAGTTTTATTCTCTCATATGAGTGTTGAATGAGGTGATAAGAGGGCTAAACCTGTTATTCTCAAATAATTTTAGCAACTTTTATCAAATGATACATTAGGCCACTCTCTTCTCCTCCCCACTTATTCTACACTAATTTTATCCACCCAATGCCCATTAAGGTTTCATTTGGGATGGCTTTCTTTCTGCTTCTTAAAACAGCTTTTTAGTACAAAAATTTTAATTTTTATACAAGAAAGCTGATTTAAGAAGCAGTAAAAAAGCCGTCCCAAACGATCCCTAAATAAGTGCATTTTTTACCCTCAATTGTACATATGCAAGTCCTCCAAGTCTATTGTGAACTACCTTATTTCAATACATACCACTCAACCATCCCATTAATGTACCAATTCCATATTTACTAATTTTATTTTTTAGCAGCCATCTTAACATTCATATTTATGTTGGACCAAACTTTGCCATCAATGCCTTCTTAAGACTCAACACCTTGGTCCAATACAATATAGCTATCCTACTCATAGTTTCATAATATTTACCTTTTGAACTCGAAGACATTCTCGTCACATAATACTTCTTCATTTTAACTATACCATCTTAACTCTATAACTTATATTCTCATCCAGAATTCCTTTCTTCTATAAAATAGATTGACAATACTTAAACCTACCACATATATGTATCATTTTGCCTTTCGTATAATAAAAAGCATGATAAAGCATTAAAAAAGTAAGGGTAGTGATGCAAATTTTAAAAATGGTGTTCATTGGGCATATAATTCATGGCTTTCGTTTCCATGCTCATTTCAAATTTTCAATAAAACATGCTTCTGATATATACAACAATAAGAACGGAATCCATGCTATAAAATGTGATCTAACTCATTATTACAAGGTTTCAACTTGGCCCATTTTTCAATCAGCACATACGAAATTATTTATCACTACTCACAGCTCTTCATATTTCCATCAAGTATTGCTGCAGTTTACTACTCCCTATCTTGAAGTGTGCCCCCTTGGAAGTCCACCCAAAAAGAAAGGTTAACTTGGAAAGTTGATCATATATATATATATATATATATATATGTCCCTGCTAACCCCTTAGCACTCGTGACCTGCTCAACTACACCGTCTAAAAAATCTCAAATGACTCCCTAAGTTCTAAACAAGAATTAAAGGGATCAAGGATCGTTTCCTTCAGAAAATAAACAAACAAAAACATTCCCAAACAAAACAAAGGATATCAACAACAAATTGCATCAAGTCTTTATCCCACTACATGGGGTCGGTGACATGAATCATTTTTCTTCATTATATCCTATTAACAATCAAATTTTCATTTAAATTTAATAAAGAAAGAACATTTCTAATATTTTCTAATCAAGTCAAGTCTACGTCTATCTTTTTTAACATAAATCAAATCTACTACATCTACTTTCCTAACCGGGTCACCGAAAGGCCGACCAAATCATCTAAGGTGACTCTTTAATCTTATCTTCCATTGGAGCTACTCTAACCTTTTCACGTATATGCTCATTTCGTGAAAATAAAATATTTTTTTCATTATTAATTAGTAATTTTCAAATCAACATATGAATAGACAATCATTAAAAATAAAAGAATTAAGGCAGAGATAAAACAACACTTAGAAGAAGGGCTATATGAAAGGACTAATATTAAGTAGAAACTTCAGTGCTTCTTCCAACCTAAGGACTTATTTATTTAACAGTGCAAAACACATTAACTGTGATTAAAAACTTTCATGATTTGAACTACTAATATTTAATCATATAAGTAGGAACATATTATAAATAATTTATATTTGTTGTTATCAGCAAATTTCAATACATAAAATTTCTGCGTAGTATGATGTCACCAAATTACATATTAATTATAGTATCATATCGAATTGCTTACCAATCTTACTTTTTGGAAAATTAAAAAGCATTAAAAATATATTTTGTGGGTCTGAGGTGGTTTAATTGATAAAAATTTAAAAAGTTGTTGTGAATGTTTTGATATTAAACTTTATCTACATCAAACTTATACTTCAATGCTTAACACTCCACAAATACAAATACATTCTTAAAAAATATTTCTTAAAATAATATAGTCTTATCATTTTAAAAAATAATACATTCAATTAATTTATTTTCATTTTATCTCTCAATTCCTTCAGTGTTATTAAAACCATCAGACAAACCCAAGACAATATGCTTGACCAATATTTGAGGCACTAAGCACCAACTAACATTGATGAGAAATTACCTATAGAAGTCAATGTGTTTGCCTGCACCAATGTCAATTTTGTAGATTGTATAACGTGCTTCACTTGAAAATAAAAAATACTAGGCAACTCTGAAATCATTAACAAAGAAATAGACGCGTGAGAGAGAAATTCTACAAAAAGAAAAATTAAATGCCTAATATTTTCTTGGTACACATAGTAACAATAACAATTTTTGTGACACATAACAGATAGTATTGACACGGTAGATAGTCTTGTCATAAGGACAGGTGAAGTATGAAAAATTTTGATTATGATGTCCTGATCAAGAATTTGCATAACCATTACCGAAAATATAGAATATGTCAAGAAAAAGTTGAGACATTTGCATGGAAATAAAAGAAAAAAAAAATCGTATTTAAAAAATATGAATTCTATATCTTAAATCTTAATATAGATATAATACATTTTTAAGGAACCTTATTCGACCAATCAGCTTCGCTGGATTACCTTCACCATTCTACTAAAATTGCTAACTCCAAGCAAACAAACAAGCTAATAAATTGTAAATTAATCAAAGATTCAAAATATAAAGAAAATCTATCAAAACTAGTGTCACCTTGAGAACATTCATACTTAAATCTGAAACTCGTTTTGCCATTCTAATTTTGAACTTATCTGCATAATCTTTAGAAAATTATTAAATATGTAAAGGTGCATTAAGAAATAGCAGGAAATAATAATGTTCACAGTTCAATATCAAGATTGCACTGAATAGAAATAACTAAACAACCTGAAAATCAGCCAGCCGAAATCAATCAGACAGCACCACATTCACTGCCGGGTCAGCAGAACATAGCAACCTGCAGTCCAGAATTTCAGAAAGCCGCCGGTCCACAAAAACATTAAACTGATCCTGCAGTTTTTAATCAAACAGAGAGCTTGAACCAGGTCGAATCACCTCGCTTTTATTAATTTTAAACCTGTAATACCCCAGCAGGTCTAATCCTGAAATTGAACCGATTAAACCGGTTTATGAAAGGCTTCAAATAGCCCAAGACTGCTGTAATTATGGGAAGGGAATAAAATTTTCTGCTCTTTTCTTTTACTTCTCTTGTCTTTGGAGTTTGCACCTACTCAAATTCTGTCTTCTGGTTCCTTCAAGAAGCAAATCAGTCACATGCAATGACATCGAAGAGGAGTTGATACACCATCAGGTTTCCTCTTTTCACGTATTATTGCTTCTTTGATCATTGGCAGCTTCTGATAGACCTTCCTCCATATATTGTTAACAGCACCATCTGAAGAAACGGGTCCAATACCACCAGGACTACCATTATCATACTCAAAGATATGTTGCACACTAGAAATGTTCCTTCGAAAACCATCCTTTTGATATTTCGAAAAGTTCCTTAAATAACCAGCTAGCCAACCAGGCTGCAAAGCATTATTAACTGAAACAAAAATTGCAAAATTAGAGTAATCCACCATTCCTTCAAACGGGAGCTCAATATTGTCACTAACAATGACGGGTATACAGAGGCTTAAAATAGCATCGAAAAGACGACAAGAGGTTGGCGTGTCTCCGGCTGGATGTAAACAGAACTCTGAGCTCCGCATTCCTTTTATTGATTGTTCCCGGCCTGTGGCATTTGGAAAACCTTCCTCCATAACTACATCACGCTCATTAATCAGAACATCCCATAATTTCTCACGAACCAATCCACCCTGGGAAAAAAAAGGGTCAGACATATGCATCGCATGGGAAACTATTTAATACATTGGAGAGCAAAGTAATAAACAGAGGTGTTTTTTCTTCTTCTTTTTTTCATTTCAGAAACTAATCAACCGATTGGAAAGCAATTAAATCAGAAGCATGAAGAAGCATCTCATTACATGTTATTTGCTGTTGGCATTTCTCCAACAACGTGGAGTAGATAGCATAGAAATTTATCTAAGCATAACAAGCAACAGTCAATGATAACATGCAAAAAAGAAATAGTTTATTCACATGAGTGTTGAATGAGATGCTAAACCTGTTATTCACACATAATTTGAACAACTTCTATTGGGTCAATCGCTTTTCATCCTAGTTATTCTACACTACTTTTATCCACCCATCAAATGAGTGTGTTTTCTACCCTCAGTTGTACATGTTATGGCAACCAAGTCTATTGTCAACAACCATATTTTCAATGCATACCACTCAACCATCCCATTATGTAATCATTCCTTATTTATCCATTATATTTTTTAGCGCACAAACCCAACTTTGCTATCAATAACTTTTTATGATCCAACACTTCAGATCCATGAAAAATAACAATCCCAATCACAATTTTCTAATATTTACCTTCTAAACTTGATGACATTCTCCTATCACATAATACTAGTCTATTTTAACCATGCAATCTTAACTCTAAAACTTATATTCTAATCCATAACTCTATTCTTCAATTAAAAAGATCACAATACTTAACCCTACCATACATATGCATCACTTTATCCTTGGTATAATTATAGAACAAGGTTTAGTGATGCAGGCATGGCTCAGTCTAATATTTCTAGAATTCCTATTCACTTGATTGTAGAAGGCCATGCCAAAAATGTTAAATAAGTATTAATATCCAATAAATATGGCATTGTTTATTGATGATGTAATCATAAGTGTTCAAATCTGTCATACACAAAGAAATGATTGCAAATGCAGCGAGCAACAATGGCATGCCCTAATGTAAAAGAGACCAATAACTCCATGTCTCCAAGTTGTAGTAATCCTTCATTTATTGAAGTATTAAAAAGAACGATATGACAACATAGTATAAAAGAAAAAAATACCAACCCGATGCCTGTGCTTGGCCCCTTTGAAATAAAGAAGGATACTACGAGGATGATCTTCCAGTGAGTGCAATCTCGGGAGGAGATGAGCGTAAGGCACAATTACATCCTTGAGCAATGACACTTGGGTGTGCTGTATCATATGCGAAGTGTTACTATGCGATTCCTTCGCATCGAGCTTGTACCAGCCACCAAAATCAACAGTAAGAAGCACAGCTGGAGAAATCTCTGCTCTAACATGCCACATTGCCACTGGGTCTGTCAAAGAATGTTTCAAGTTTTTAAATAATCTAGCAATCTAGAAGCTAATAGATAAGCTGATAAATAAATCGTCAGACCCGAAAAAAAAAGGAAAAAATACAAGATCAAACACCAAGAAATATGTTACAGAAATCAAGGACAGAAATAAAATTATAAGCAGGAGGAATCAAATTCAATCAACCAAAGTAAACTATCAGATTTATGCTGAACAACCCCAAATTTCTGAATATAGGGAAAATCTCAAATTAATCCAGCAATATGAAACAAACAAATACCTGTGAGAACGAACACGTGATCCCGACCACCGGATCTTTTCCATGCATCGGAGCTCCTAATCCGATCGACAACATCCCTCTGCCTCCTATAATCCCCATTCCCTTCCTTCTTCAGAAATCCGCCCTTCCTCCCCCACCCGAGCTCCATCTCCGCACTCAGCGTCGCGAAGAAAGGCACGAATACCACATCAGCATTTCTCCAATCGTACACCCGCTCGACAACTGATGAAACCGCCCTCGATCTCGCCGGCGTCTCGAGATCGCCGAGCAGCCAATACTCCGCGCTGTACTGCTTGATCAGCGGGTTCTCCGGATAGGGCATTGGGCCATTGCGGTGAGAGGCGGCGAGAGAAGCGCGTAGTTCTGCATCGGGGTCGGCGTTGATCCGGGAGTCTGGCGCTGAGAGGGACCAGTACTGTTCGAGAAGGCCGTAGTTGAGGGATCTGGGAAGGTCGGCAACATAGATTTTGAGGCGAGGGCGGATTTGGTTGCTAGAGCTTGGGGTAGATGAAGAGGACAAAGAAAGAGGGTAGGGCGTGGTTTTGGAGAGGACGATGAGAAGAGTGAAGAGAGAGATGAAGGAGAACAAGAGGAGGAGTGGGAAGGAGCTCTTCATTGCTTCCTTCCACTCGTCTCCTTCCTTCCTTCCAAATGCATGTTTGCCCAACATTCAGACTAGTTTTGCGCCTTAGTCACCGGGCTCAGCCTGGGCGCTGAATTCCAAAGTCTAATTAAAAAAATAAATCATTTGTAATACTTTTTAATCAAATTTTTTTTAATATATATAACTCATCTTAATCTTGATTGAGATCTTTGACTATCAACAAAAAAAAAAAAAAAAAAATTGAATTAGAACTTTAAGTATGTGATAATGTGTGTGAATATGACTTAATTAGCTAAATGTTCAAAAAAAGATTCTTTTAGATCATATTTGTGACAGCTTTCTATGTATTTTATTTTTCAGAGAAAAATCAATTTTTATTCCACTAATGATTTTTTGTTATTTTAAATATTTTTCAAAAACTTTTATGATGAAAAGTTGGTTTATGCAATTATAATAGCGAAGTTGTTTTCTCCACAACAACGTTGCAATAAACTTTATAAAATACAATGTCTCAAATAGACCATTAGTCTAATTTACGGGCGTCAATATTTGACAAGACATTTTCGGGTTAGGATCAACCTTTTTGTCAAACGGTTTAGGTTTTGGTTTAACAAACTAATCCGTTTCAAAACCCGGGTGGGATTCGAGTTGACTCGGAAACCCGAAAATGACTTGTGACCCGAACTCCTGCTATAACAGTAAACAAAAACCTATGACGTCTCCTGTTGTTGAGATTCAACCGGAACTCCCACTGTCGTGAACTTGCGATTTAACCTGAACTTATGCAGTCGTGATTCAACACGTCCCACCGCGACGCTCGATTCAAAGTCCAAACCCCAACCTTATTTTCCTCGTCGATCAAGATTTCTGGCTCCCAACGCTGCCATGCTCTCCCTCTTCCTTCTCCTAAAGGCTTCGCCACCGCCTCTCCCTCCTAAAGACGACGACGGGTTGGTGGGTCGTGTCGGGCTGACCCGATTCCAAAGTGGGTCAGGTCCAGGTCCGAGAAAGTGACCCATTTGAAAAATAATTCAGGTTTAGGTCTAGTCATCTTGTGTCAATCAATTCCGAGTTGAATATGAACCCGTCCCTTGACGTGGTTTTGACCGTCCTAATCTACTTCTATCTCTTTTTAATATAAGTTGAATCTAATAATCTACTCTCCTAACAACTCAGTGTTTATGAATATAAAATTTTGACTTATTTGCTTAACCAGTTGAATTGAACAATGCTTGACCTCACTCAAATTCGATTCATTTGCATCATTATAGTATGATGAAGAGATCAATAGCATGATGATACGATCACAAAAAAGAACACCAAGATTTAAAATGATTCAATTTATATAGTGATGTACACTATGAATTTACATTCGCTCAAAGAATTAAGCATATTAAAATATAGCCTATTAATGTGGCAATCAACACAATAAATAAAAAATTGAGTCTCAAGATATAATGCATGTCTTAGAGTGGAAGATTCTCTAGACATAATAGAAGCTTAATGTGTGGATGACCCAAGATGGTATAGGCGATATGAAAATTTAAAACATAATGAGAAAATTGTTATAAACAAATAAAATCTCACTGGTAATTCAAAATGATTAACTTGTCATGAGATTTCAACTAGGGCTGCAAACGAACCGAGCCGAGCCGAGTATGTGAGTGTTCATGTTTGTGTTCATTTAATATCAGGTTGTTCAAGTTTGGTTCATGTTTGTTCGAGTTTTACTGTTTGTGTTCATGTTTGGTTCATTTAAATTAATGAGTGTTCATGTTCGGTTCATGTTCAGTTCATGTTCGTTTGTTTAGTGCTTATCGAGCTTTAAACAAACAAACATGAATGAGCTATAAACGAGCTCTACTTTTAGATGTTCATTAACTTAACAAACGAGCTTTATCAAGCTTCCTAACAAACGATTACATCGAGCATGTTCGCGAACTTAATGTCGAGCTCTATTTATATTATTTATATTTATTAATTCTATAATCTAATATTAATTATTTTTATCAAACTTATTCACAAGTTCACTATCAAACACGAATCGAGCTTAATGTCGAACTTGTTCACGAACTTCAAATGATGTTGTTCGCGAACATAAATGAGCCGAACGCATTAGTGTTCAAGCTTGTTTATTTAAGAATCGAGTATTTAAAATATTGTTCAAATTTATTTGTTTAGTTAATTAAACGATCACAAACGAGCTTTAATCGAACCGAACAACGAGTAGCTCGTCGAACGTTTGGTTCACTTGCAGCCCTAATTTCAACCCAATAAAATCAACATATAAATTAATATTTTTGCAAATAAATAAAGAAAAAAATTATAATTCATGTAATGGTTAAATTACCAAAAAAAATTTCTCTAAGACTATA
The DNA here is from genome assembly GCA_016618105.1 of Dendrobium huoshanense. NCBI lineage: Eukaryota > Viridiplantae > Streptophyta > Magnoliopsida > Asparagales > Orchidaceae > Dendrobium > Dendrobium huoshanense. The sequence continues at coordinate 40,293,130 of CM028346.1, read as the reverse complement.
ATTTATTATGAACTTCTTTAAAACATTATAGTAAATAAATATATGTATCTGAAAAATAACAATATCCATTGTCGTCTAGTCCGGTTAGGATATCTGGCTTTCACCCAGACGACCCGGGTTCAAATCCCGGCAATGGAATTTCTTTTTGGTTTTTATTTTTGTAACGTTTGGCTATCCCAGCTGTCAATGCTGTTTCCTTCTTTAGCTTATTAATCTTTTATTTATTTGACATGTGATTATGGGTTATTTATTTTTGATATATTTAAGTTTATGCATTTAAAAATATAGAAATTATTTGAGAACATGTAAATCAAATATAATTATTATTATATTTAATTATATAAATATCACCTGCTAATTTACTTTTAAAAAATGTTTTAATTATAATTTAGATTTGCCTAAGACTAAGGCTTCGTTTGGGACGGCTTTTTTACTGCTTTCTAAAACGGAGTTTTAATAAAAAATAAAAAAAATTGTACTAGAACTCCGTTTTAAAAAGCAATAAAAAAGCCGTCCCAAACGAAGCCTAAGGCTTAGTTTGGGACGGCTTTCTTTCTGTTTCTTAAAGTAGCTTTCTAGTACAAAGCTAAAAAATTTTGTACTAAAAAGCTACTTTAAGAAGCAGAAAAAAAAGCCGTCCAAAACTAAGCCTAAATGGGAACAAAAGTTGTTGCAGAAACTGCCATAGAAAAAAAAAATTAATTTTCATATTGCTTGCATAGAAAAAAAAAATTAAATAGTTGCAGAAATTAACTTTCTAGCATTAATTTTTTTTAAAAGCAGTGGCCAAATAAAAATTATAGTTGCGGCTCAAATGAAATCTAATGATCTATTTGAGATAGCTTTCTAATTGTTTTATTTTTCAAATAACAACAAATTTTTATTTGGTTAATATTTTTTCATTATTTTTTAGAATTTTTTATGATAAAAATTTAATTTTTAAAGCTAGATTTGCATATTTACTTTTCTCACAATAACTTCATAATTAATTTTATAAAATATTATAATCATCCCAAATAGACACTAAGTGCTCAATAAGTGTTTGAGAGTTATTTATAAAATTTATAAAATATAAGTACCTAACTAGTGGTTTGTATTAGTTGAGATAAAATAAATAAATAAAAACAAACTGAATTAATTTTTTTTTATTAATTTAATTTGATTCAATTATAAAAATATCAGTTTATTATTGAGTATCATTTTGATTTCTTTGGCTTTTCATTATTAAAGTATTAGTACAAGTATTAGCATCTTCGCATTAAGGCTTCGTTTGAGATGGCTTTATTAATGCTTTTTAAAATAACTTTTTAATATAAAAATTAAAATTTTTTGTATTAGATAACTGCTTTAAGAAACAACAAAAAAATCGATCCAAACAAAATCTAAAGATGATTAGGTTCATTATTAGAGTTGATTATATTTTTAGAATTAATAACAATCATTAGAAATTAACTGTTAGTACATTGAACCCTCTCTTTTGCAATAGGAGCTAAGGCTTCATTTGGGATGGCTTTTTATTATTTTTTAAAGTAGTTTTTTTTTATAAAAATTTTAATTTTTGTACTAAAAAAATATTTTAAGAAGCAGTAAGAAAGTCGTCGCAAATGAAGCATGGCTATGCATTGCAACTAATAAATGTCATCAAATAGAACTTCTATAGCAAGAAAAAAAGAGGAAAAAAACTTTGAGGGTCTACATTGTAGAAGCATCTTCATTCTTCTTATGAGTTGGCAATGAGGGATATTGTGCTTCATTTTTTAACCTAACATGGAAGAGAATAAGCTAAAGCTTTAACAAAGGAAAAAATATGAAACTAATTCAATGAGAAAAGAATATATTTTAACAGAAAGTCAAGATGCTTATAATGAGATAAGTTGATGCCACCTCAACCGACCTCTTTGAACAAGAATAGATTCTCACAACAGAAAGTCTTCTAATGGGACAGCTTTTTTATTGCTTTTAAACAGTTTCTAGTACAATTTTTTTTATTTTTGTACTAAAACTCCGTTTTAGAAAGTAATAAAAAAGCCGTCCCAAACGAAGCCTAAATTTTTAAAATATTATGGTCTTTAGGTAATTGTCCCCAACAAATAATAAAGAGAATTCCTCATTGAATTCCAAAAAAATCCTTCAAACCAAAATTTGTTCCGGGGCAATGTCCCCTTGGACCCCTGACATATATGCCTTATAGGTTTGCCCCCCCCACTCTGAAAATTAGGGTTGGTTCTGCCCTGGTCTACTGATTACAGAAAGTTTTTTTTATGACTTCGGTGTGGTTTAGGATAATTTTTGGCAACTGCTTTCACAAAATTTTTCTTTCAGAAAGTTGCTTTAAAAAACAGTAAAAAAACTGTCACAACCGAAACTTTAATTTTTAACTACATTTTGCAAGTTAATGCTCTTCATTGTAAATAGTAATAATAATTATTATTATTATTACTATAATATACAAAAAGATTCCTAATACTGTGCAGGAATACAATTTAGAAAGATTAAGATCTCCTTTACAGATATATTCCCTACAATTCTCCAAACTTTTCACTTTTATATTCCCTTCCCCCTTCAAACACTATAAAGGTAGGAGAGATGAAGCATCCTCCATAGCCATAATTCTCAGCAGATCACTTCTCCATTCTACTACGGTTTTCATCTTGCAAGACACAACAGGTTGTAGCTATGACAAGCCGTCTCTCTCACCACAAGGGAGAAGATATTTTCCACTTGGTCAAATATGACAGGGTAATAAAAACTAAAGGCCTTCATGAAAGAACGATAGATGAATAGTAATTTGATTGAAAATGCTACATTTATGTAAATCATAATCAGTTTATGCTCAGTTTATCAGATTGTTTGTATGATTTTAGTTTGTTTATTTTGTATCTCATTATAGGAAAGTCGCGTATTCCTGGCGGAAAATTATGACGGCATATTTCAAAAATTTCTAGCAGATTTCCGACGAAAGCGTCTTCGACAGTAAATTACGAATAAATTATATTTTTCAGAGATTTTTAGACTCTGTCGGAAAATCCATCAGAAACATATCCGCCGGAAAATCTGCTTGAAACTTTGTCGGAAATATTTCTAAATAATCCGCCAGAAATCCGTCGAAAATTCTGCTAGTAATGGAAGATTTTCCTGTAGTGTCTGTGCTTGATGATAAGATGCCGATAAATACTTTTACTCATTTTAAGTATGAAAATCATCATGTTGCAAGACAGTCAAATGAGATCTAAAAGACACAAATGGGAGAGTTCAGTTTCTTCATAAGCAAGAAGCTTAAACAAACATTTTTTGACATCTCCATGTTTGCATGATTAGGAAAATGATACATGGAGAATAAAACCTCGGGCGCTTGAAATCATTTGGGGTGGAGATCCAAGATACTGGAATTTGTCCGCAGGAGAGTAAGTATTCATCATCTTCCTAATGCTCTCCCTCTTACATAACCATTTTGTTATTTTTTTAATGTTTATAACAAAATGTGCAGAGGCCCTGCTGAACTTTTGCAAGTCAGCTGGCTGGAAGTTACGGGGCAAATTAATCTCAGTAGGTTCTTAAAGAAAGGAAAAGAGTACATGGTGAAGTTCCGTGTGGAGTTAAGGCCAGATAACTTTGGCTGGGGAAATTGTCCTGTCTATTTTATGGTTAAAGTAGGAGAACAGACGCGCTTATGGAAGAAAGCTTATTTGAATTTAAAGAGCTATGGCCAAGTTTTCGACGTTCCAATCAATCAGAATCTTACTTTCAGAGTACCTGAGAGTTGCAGCTCTGAAGAAAAACTCATGTTTGGAATGTATGAGATCTGGAAGGGAAGGTGGAAGGGAGGACTTGTCATTCATGAAGTGATCATTGCACCCCTTCTTTATGTTTAAATTTTATTGATGTTAATTTAAATAAAGGGATTCTCCTCTCAATGTTCTTTTGTAGTTTTCAACTTTTTTTTTTTTTTAATAAGGACTGGTCATCTGTGTTGTGTTGATAATATTAATTGATATATACTGATCTGTTGTGGAATAATGTTTTGAAGAGATAGTGATGTTGTAGGAAGGGATCTTGGTTCACTTGTATGTGATGGATGATGTATTTCTATATGAAGATCAGGGTTTATAATGAAATATATATTTAGTTTGTTTTGATGTGTATATGTAATTTTTTTTTTTACAAATATCATAAAAGTTTACATTTTATTTGATTAAGTCTATTAATAGTACAAATATATCTATATAAAAGCAAGAGAATAGAGCTATAAGGAAAATATCATAAAGGACCTATAATGTAGATCAACACTATAAATTCTTAATAAATATTAAACAAATATGATGATATTAATATAATAACAAAATGATTTTAATGTTTAACATTTTTCTTCTAAATTGAGAAAAGTCCAATATTGTTATGTAAAATATTATGCACTTGAACTAATTTTAATATTTCCATTTGAGAAAAAAATCTAATCGCTGATTATTCATATGTAGTCTGGAGTATCATATTTATCTAATTTAGGCTTCGTTTGTGACAACTTTCGTACTGCTTCCTAAAATGGATTTCTAGTATAAAATTTTCTAATTCAAGAATTTTTTGTACTAAAAAGCTATTTTAGAAAGCAACAAAAAAGCAGCCCCAAACGAAGCCATAGTCACTCGACTATACAAAATTAATCTCAAATAATCCCTCGTGTATAAATTGATGGAAATTGAGATATAAAATTGATCCAATTTTAGTTTCTCAACTATATATAGTTAATCCCTGTAACTAATCCCTGTGGAATTATTTGGGATAACTTTTATATAGCCAAGAGACTAAATTGGAGAAATGTGCTCTAGGATTATATTGGTCATATGTAGATAGTCGTAGGACTATTTTAGACATTTTCCTATTTTGATTTCTATCCTAAAACCAAACAGAGCTAAGAAATGTAGTTGCCATTAACGAGGAGGTTAAAAGGATAACCATACAAAGAGAGTTATTGGTGATAATTATAACCAATTATACTTTAAACTAAACATGTCTACTATCTGAATTTCTTCTTTAATGATTACTACACTCATGCGATAGCTATTAGAAGTTGAGTGGAGTACTTCAGTCCTTGTTTACAATAAAAAATGTTAAGAGGAGCTAACGATGAATTTTATGCCATATACTCATATGGGTGATTGTAGATAGATTAATAAAGTCAGCTTAGTTTTTGCTCATTTAGTTGGCTTATTTGATGACAAAGTTAGCCTAATTGTATGTGAATAATATAATAAGGTTGTTGGGTATCCCTCATGTGAGAATTTTACATAGAGATGGCAAGTTAACGCCAAGCAGAGGCATTCAAGAAAGTGATTTGGAGACTAGAGTGAACTTAGTAACTCTGGTGATTTGGGGACTGGAGTGATTCAAGAAAGTGATTTGTGGAGAGGCATTCAAGATTACTTATTGAAATAAGTAGTATGGATGATGTATTCCATATCTATTCACTAAGAAAGCAAATTTTCTTATAAGAAAAACAAATTTTACATAGTAAGATAGTAATGCAGCTTGACTTGACCTACACAGAAGAAGTTGAGAGAACTATGTCTAATTATATCAAGGAATTGAGGAATAGGATAATATTATATATAAAAGCTAGTGAAAGTACAAATAAAAAAGAGAAGCCATCTTCAAAAAAAAAAAACTATACATGAGGCAAAAGTTTTCTTTCCTATTTTGGATAATGTTGAGGATGATCACATTGTTATAAGCAAGGAAGATTATAATATCCAATAAAACACTACATTGATTATTGCATGTTTAACATCAAGCTGTGCTCAACATGAGTTCAAATAATCATAACATCAAGGAGGTTTTTTTTTTTTGACGGAAAGTTTTCCCGACGCTTTTTTTACCAGCGAAAAACTTTTCGCCAGAAATCTTTCAAATCCGCCGGAGACTTAACAATTTTCTGCCAGAAAATTATCAGGTAATACGTGATTTTCCTGTAGTGGTAATAAAATTATTTTTTATATTTTATATGATAATAATTACTTCTTATGCTTATTATTCTCTTATTTACGATTATCTGGCGCATGAATAATTATAATTGTTGGTTTATTATAACTAATAAGAATATCCCAAATAAGTATTAGAAACCCACATGTAGTCTACAAATAAGGCTTCTTTTTGGCTCAATTAGCGTGCTTTTCTTAATAATAACAATAGTTCAAGATATATAATTTCTTCCTTCTGATGATAATTGTTACTTGCTACAATAAGAAAATCTCTAAACCACAGTGAAAGATATTTTATTCTATGGGTTCATAAAACTTTTCGTACTCGCAACAATCAGCATACTTCAATATACATAATTCAAAAGGAAAACTAAATAAGAAATTACATGTCGGTGACTAACATTGCCATCAACTCTTCCTTTCCCATTATATGCATTTAACTTTGCTTTGTCCTACACCAGCAAGACCTGAAGGAATAAAGGATGCCTTCCAAAAAGCAAAGGAAGGTTAGCCCAGCCATCTCTTTTCCAACGAAGAGATGCTCCACAATGAAAAGAAAATGAGAAATAAAGAACATTAAGTGGCCATTTGATATCATTTTCTATTTTTGTCGCTGACTAAATTTGTCCTACTTTTGATTCTTTTCTTTTTTAATGCTTTCAAAAACCCAAATAGTATTCTGATTTTTAGAAATATTTTAGGAGTATGTTCAGTGAAATATTTCATAGATAAAATTGATCATTTTTATTTTTATGAGTCCTGATCTCGTAGTTAAATGGTGTCTATCTCCTACAATTATGAACTTGGTAAATATAGAAAAATCTAAACAATCGTAGATCTACGAGGAATTATCTCTAAATCACATAAAACTTTTATATTTCATGAAATCTTCTTGTAAGTTTATTAATATATATTTTTTATTTTTCTCAACATTCTATGTTTTATGGAGCAGAATATTGGTCATTAAAAGAGAAGCATAATATTAAGTTAAGTGTTGCTGAGATGAGGATGCTTAGGTGGATGAGTGGATTTACTCTTAGAAATAGGATATGAAACAAGCATATCCATGAAAAGGTTGGAGTAGTTCTAGTGAAAGATAAGATTAGAGATCTAGAGTCGCCTTAGATGGTTTGGTCATATAAAATGGCGGCCTTTTGATGACTCTATTAGGAGAGTATATGCATTAGATTTGGCCTATGTTAAAAAACATAGAGGTAAACCTAAAAAGACTTGATTATAAATATTAGAAATAATTTTTCTTTATTATATTTAAACGAAAATTTTACTCTTAACATGATACAATGGAGAAAAATGATTCATTAAGTCAACCCCATGTAGTGCGATAAAGGCTCGATGTTGTTGTTGTTGTCTCAACATTCAAGTGTTTCTATGTTTCCCTAAAGAAAAAAAAAAAGTGTTTCTATGTTTCCCTAACTCTGTATCGTCAAAGTTGCTGAGGAAGTTTATAATGAAAATCAGTTTGTGAGTGTGGAATATGGCATTGACAATATTATTATGATATGATGGCAATATTGTCATCAAATCTATCATCGAATATGAATGAGCTAAATGGTGAGAAATTGTTTGTTCATATGCCATTATAGCTAACTTCAACATTATTTTACATGTTGCTGATAAGAAAGGGCACCTAATTTTTGTTCTATTTCATAACGAGTTGTTCTTTCGGCTTTCAAAGTAATATTATTTTGGATAACATATGTGACCTTCGGCACAAGATGATTTTCTATATAGAAAGTACAAATCATTACAAACTTCTCAGGATAATATAACAAATTGTACTGGTCTAGTATTCCATTCACTTTCCTTTTTGACAAAAGCAAATTCTTCTTTTTTCAAGGGATAGGTGAGAATTTTGTACGTGCGATCAAGGTTGCTTGCTTTGGTTATATGGAGAATCTCTAGCTCGTTTTGTTCTCTTCTTAGTTCTTATATAAAGGAGCTCATTCATGAGCAATAATTAAAGAAACACGAGTCGATCTATATATATTAGCATAGAAGAGAAAAGTTAAGGCAATAGGAACCAAGCAGCAGCCATGACTTCGGGGGAAATTCATGGCCCTCATTGGACTGGTGAACACAATGTAAGCTAGCTCTCTATACTCTCTATTTTATATTCTTAGGTTTACTATATAAATCTTTTAAGACAAAAAAATAATAATAATGTATATACATATCCTGGCCAAAAAAAAAAATGGTCTGTATGGATCTCAAAGTTCTTAGATTTGCTTTGACTAATATTAATTATCCACATATTGAATTAATGTTAAAATAAATCTAAAGATTTTGAGATGTATTCTGACTTCAATTTCAATTAGAATATCATGATTTTTAAAATAGATCTAAAGACTTTGTGATCTATTCTAACTACAATTAAAATTAGAGTATTCTGATATACTTATTTTCCTATCTTTATGCATTTGGGAATAGAGTTTCATCCAATATTTTCATTGAGTGTCTTTAATTGAAGAAGAAAATAATTTTAATTTTCTAGTGAATAAACTATGGAATAGCATGAAGCATGTTAGGATATTGGTCCAGATTTTAGGAAATTTTTCGTTGTACTTTCTTTAAGTTCTTATATAGCTTTGTATTGCCTTTGGTGTGCAGCTTGGGAGGAAGCATGGGCTTCTTGGAAGAGAAAGAGAGAAGGGGAGGGAAGAATGGGAGAGAGAGCAAAAACTGAACAGAAATCTTTATTGATTGGCTTAGCCCCTATTACAGACAATAGCACCTATTTATAGACTCCAAATGGCTACACAAAGCTGCACACTAAAGATAATACAAAGCTATATAAGAACCTAAAGAAAATACAAAAAAAACTAACTAAAATCTGGACCAATATCCTAACAAAGCAAAAGACAAGTTATTGATGATATTTAAAATATGTTATAGTTCCTCCTTAACATAAGGAAGACTAGATTCTTAATAGAGTTTCTATAGAATAGAACTTTTGATCATTCTTCGTTATACTACAACAAATGCAACTCCAATAGATAATACTGTATATCTGCTTAATGATAAATTTCCACTATGTATAAATGCAGTATGAATACTTCAAAAATGAGAACGGTGTTTATCACATATCAGCAAAAGCTTTGAGAATTGTATGGGGCAATGATCCCCGTTTTTGGGAATGGATAAAGCTATCAAAAGACGAATCTTGGTATATTTCAATTCTGCATCAAATATATGTTTTCAAATTAATTTCCAATCAATGATTTAGGCTTCGTTTGGGATGGCTTTCTTACCGCTTCTTAAAATACTTTTTAGTACAAAAGTTAAAATTTTTGTACTCGAAAACTTCTTTAAGAAGCAGTAAAAAAGCCGTTTCATATGAATCCTTAGTAAATCTAACTAACAAAAAAATTATTCTTGGAGTGGATTTAAGTCAAACTTTTCGATCATCACAGCTTTGAAATAGGAGCAGAGCTCATTCAAGTGAACTGGATGGAGGTAACTGGATCTTTAAACTTGGAGAAATTTCAGCTCGATCCACTGAAGACTTATGAAATATTTTACGTTATAAAGTTCAATGCTGATGCATTTGGTTGGCGTTCTTCTCCAATCACATTTGAAGTATCAACCCCAGAAGGGAAGAAGAGCAGAAATGAAAGATATTTGGAGCATTATACAAAGGAGAACAAAAACTGGAATGAGATATACGGAGGTGAGTTCAGCTTAGCTTCTTCAAATTTGATGGGGAAGATTGAGTTTGGGATGAAGGAGGTGAAGACTGAGTGGTGGAAAGGTGGCATAGTTCTTGAAGGAGTCAAGATAAGGCCCAAGTTGTTGATTGCTAATCATAATTAGTTTATACATTTCTTTAATATTTATTAGCAATTATTATTATTATATTTATTAGCAATTATAATGCATTTAATGTGGATCATTTCATGTAACCTCTTTCACTACTTTGTGCTGATGTATTGGTGTGTGACCAAGGCCTGGCTAACTAAGTTGATGGGGACATCAGTTGGAAAGTCTACCGTCGACGTGGCCGTAGATCTACGGCCACGATCTGCCCGATGTATTTCTGATTTTAGTATGGTCATTTTATTTTGATGTATTTTATTTCTGCATTTTCCCTTTTTACTCTTGTTTGAGGGATTGAGTCTTGTAGCCCCTCGAAGGTATTTTAGTCTTTTATTTTATGTCATTGTATTAGGTTATTTATAGCCTCCATCTTGTACTTTTGCTGGTTAATGAATGATATTACAAATTTTTCCTGCATTGGTCTTCTTGAAGCTTTCTTTTTGTGAGAGCTTGAGAGAGAGGTTGAGAGCTAGGTGGAGCCTTGGAGAGGCCACCCGTCGTACCCAACAGTCACCGCCGGTGGCTCATGGTTTTCCCTTCTTCCTTCTTCCCTTATCCTCCATTTCCACCGCCGGCCCCTCCCACCACCGCCTACCATCCTATAACCCCTACAACCAAAATTCACTTCAACCTACCCACCAATCCAAGCCATCTTCTCCATTAAATTTGTTTTCTACCCACATCTCAATCCATGCTCACCGCCGGTCACCATGGTTGCCTCCATGGATGAGGAATTGATGTCACCTTGATGCTCGCCTAAAGAGTTCAAGTTATTTGGGAAATTATTTTCTTCATTTGAAATTCAAAATTTGAATTTCAAAAGTTTCCTAAATTGGAGAGCTATTTAAGGAAAGTATTAAACCTCTTTCATGACATAATTCAAATTTGATTTGGGTTGAGTTTTTCTTTTCCTAGATTAAAGGAGCCAAATAGGAAAGAGTTTTGTTTTCTCCACATAACCCACTCCCTTTCCCTCTCAACATGCCGCCGGCCACCCACATGGCTCCCCCTCCTTTAATGCTCCATTAAAGCTCTTAATTCCATGGTTTTAAATTTTCAAATCTCAGATTTTTCCCTCCACTTTCACTTAAAATCTGAGAATAATTTTTGTTATGGAAATATAATGTTATTTCTTCATCCCATCTAGCCATTGCCTAACCCTAGCCTCCACCTTCCCCACCACCACCTTCCTCCCTCTCTTTCTTTCAGCATTCTCTCTATACCCGATGGTGATTCATGGTCTACTCAAAGTATGATTCCGATCTCGCAACCAACGGCCAAGGCATCATGAATCTTCTCCACTTTATGTCGTCGGTTTGATCTCAACCCTTGGCGGATCCCTAGAGATTTCTTCTTCCCGTAGTGCTTGTCGAAGAGGATCAAAGATCGGTACGTGGTTTTGCACAACGTCCCTCCGGGAAGGTAATCTTCCTCCGTGATTCACGTACTTTCAAATTCGACTTACTTTATTGAGATTTGTTCAAGCGAGAGATTGTGTCCACCAATCGCCATCCAGTAGTAATAGTAGGTTTGTTACTTCTTTGCTATTGTTGACCCCAATACTAGTGTCGGGATCGAGTCGACCGCGCAAGGTGAATTTCGAAAGCAAAATAGCATGAAATCGCGTATAATTCACCCGACGCGTGTCGACCCAAAACCTAAAATTGCCGAAACGACCTTCGTTCGCCAAACGGACAGCGCCAATGCATCCGGAGAAATGGAAACAACTTAGATTGACACCCATATTGGTGGGGGTCGACGGTCGGTGAAAATTTTAATTTTTGGGCGCGCGAATCGAGACGACGACGTGTGCGAGTGGCGACGCGATGACCAACTTTATGCAAGATTAAAAATTTATTTTTTATTTTTGTGCAATAAAATTAAAAAAAATTTAAAAAGAGGAGATAAATGGAGCTTTTTAAATAAGAAAATGAATTTTCTTTTAATAAAAAATCATGAAAATACCTAAACTACCCCCCACTTAACCTCATAACCCTCCTCACTCTCTAACCCGCCAAATCCACGATCCCCCCTCTCATCTCACGACATTCTCACGCCAAGGAGCCGCCGGCCTCCCTTCCGGCAAATTATTGGGTCAGGTGACCGAAGCCATCTCTCCGTTCGGTCGCCAATAGAAATGCGCCATCTGTTAGGTGTTTTTTTAATTTAATATTAACGTTTTATGTCTTGTCAGAGTTAGCGACCCGACCCGATAACGCTATTCATTTGAATTCCGAAAAAGAAAGAATGGAAACGCCGCGTATTTTATTTTCATGCGACATTTTCACCTGATTTCTGAATATGAATCCCCTACCACTTTGAAAATTATTACTTCTTTGAGAATTAAGCAAGTAACCTGAATAAAAAACTTGTCGAGCCCTTGCTGACCAACGAAGTAATAAGTACTTCTCAGAGAATTTAGCCATATCCAACTGTTTAAAAACCCTCAAACAATGAGAACACAGCAATCCCATGGTTTCATACTTCTTACAGATGCATTGAATGTTACCTTCTGTTGCATTAAAGTGAACAACCCAAGGATGGTTTTGATTCTTTTTCTCTATGTAGTTGACTATAAACTTTGAAGAATCAGTCGAGACAAAATCTATACTTATTTCTCCCACAGCCTTTATAAATTCTTCCTCAAAAATTGAATATATTCTTCTTGAGTAAAATCTAGCAGCTTGTTTTAATATTGAGCTGTTCTTTATCAAGGGAACAATTTCAGATTGACTGCATTTGTAATCCTCATCCTTCTCATTTCGCCGCCAATTCATCAGAACCTTTTCCAAGCCAAGAAAACAATCAGTTAATGAACTTGTTGGCTTTGAAATGCCATGACACACATTATTAGTACACTCACTACGCTGCGTTGATAAAATGCCCATGCAAAAGGAATCCTTGTTGAAAACAGTTGACCACTTTCTCCTTATCTTATAAAGATCCTGCAACCATTCATGGTTATGAAGATTCCCTTCCTTGATCATTTCATCCCACGCTTCCTCAAACACTTTCTCAGAATCACACCACCTCATACACTTATGGAAGAGTCCTCTAACTTTATTATTGCTATTGTAGATGGAAACTTTTGATGGAACCTTTTTAAATATGTGTCATTGGCATAATCTATGACGAGTGTGAGGTAATGCAACTTCTATGGCCCTAGTCATAGCTTGGTCCTGATCAGTGAATATTGTTGTTGGATATTTATTACCCATTATTCGTACAAATATTTTAAACAACCATGTAAAACTTTCAATTGTTTCTTCTGACAAAAAAGCAAGCCCAAACAAAATATTCTGCCAATGATTGTTAACACCAACAAATGACACACAAACAAAATTATACTTGTTCAGTCTGTAACTAGTATCAAAAATCAACACATCTCCAAAACATTCATAATCTATCCTGCTTCTGCCATCAACCCAGAAAAAATTTAACAATCTATCCTGATCATCATATTGAACATCCCATGCGAACATATGGTCCTCAACTTGTCGATCTTTAAATAATTGAATCAAAGAATTAGTGTCACCAATTTCAATCCTTGCTCTTTTCTCCTTCTGAATCAAATTGTAGGCATCCTTCTTAGAGAATCCGACATTCTGACATCCACCAACTTCCTCTGCAAGGTAGGCATATGCATCAACGGTTCTAATCCCTGCATTTGTCATCGATTTTAGGACGGAAGCTTTTTCCTTAATAACATTCCTACATGATCTTAAAATGTGTCGGTCGGCTGGGCAAGCTAATTCATGGTTGTGGGATTCAATAAATCTTTTGACATGCCAGTAACCATCTTCATTAGTGACAAACCTCATCATGGCTGGACAACCAGTTCTGACAACTGGTCTAGTGAATCTCTTTCTCTTTCCTGAATTATGATCATCACTTTTCTTGAAACCAGCTTTTGAACAAACAAAATCCTTCGATTTTATCTTTCTAGAATTTGGCTAAAAACTGTGATGATCCTTTCGGACACTAAAGCCATTATCGTGAGCATAAGTACAAAAACATTCATATGCTTCTATCTCATCTTTGTATACAGCCTGAAAGCGCAAGTAAAGCGCAAGTAAAGGGCAAGTAAAGCGCAACTAAAGCACAACTAAAGCGCAACTATATCGCAACTATAGCGCAACTATAGCGCAACTAAAGCGCAACTATAGCGCAACTAGATATCAAACAAGTTCAGTTTTTTTATTTATCATCTTCATCCTAAAAATCAATAATGAAAGCTAAGCAACAACAACATTAGATTTTTTTTTTAATTTTTCGACAAAAGAAATTTATTCTGCTTAAAAATCGCAAAATCAAAAATCCTAAGACTAATGAGCTGAAACCTACGTATTCTTTCTGCGGCGATGATATTAAAACTGACTGTTTATAACTTTCTAACTCGTTTTTCCAAGAAACTTACCGATATGTTGAAACCATTGGAATTTCCGGCTAAGTTAGGTTCCGATTCCGATTCATGCACCAGCCCTTCCGATTCATGCATCCTTTCCGATTCATGCACTCCCTCTTCCACCTCCCTCTTCGCTGAGCAGTCCATTTCTTCTCTGCAATTTTCTGGCTCATTTTTTCTTCTACAGCAGTAGATATTTACGTTTTTCGCGGGTATCAAAATGAAAAAATAGGGCGGCAAATGCTTAAAAGTTCAAATGAATAGAGTTATCGGGTCGGGTCGCTAACTCTGACAAGACATAAAGCGTTAATATTAAATTAAAAAAACGCCTAACAGATGGCGCATTTCTATTGGCGACCGAACGGAGAGATGGCTTCGATCACCTGACCCAATAATTTGCCCTCCCTTCCTTCAAGCTCTCCAAGGTAATTTCTCCTCCTCTTCCTCTCTTCTTCTTCTTCTTCTTCCTCTTTTCTTCTTCCTCCTCCATTCTTCTTCTCCATCTTCTTCTTCTTCTTCCTTCCTTCTTCTTCTTCTCTCCCATTTTTCTTTTTCTTTCTTCATCCCTCCAAGTTTCCCACCATTTTCTTCTATTTTCTTCCTCTACTCCCTTCTCCTTCCTCTCCTTCATCTTCTTCTTCCTCCTCCAACCTCTATTTCTTAAAACCTACAAAAACTCTAAACCCTAATCTTTTTTTTTTTCTCACTTCCACTCACCAAACCACCTAAATTCCTTCACAAAAAACACTTCCCTACACCTCCTACACCATTCCAACAAAAAAAATTTCATCCATCACTTTCTCTCTCTAACCTAGAGAGAGAAAATTTTCTCTCTCTAGAATGAGAGTGAAATCTCTTCATGAATGGCTCCATCTCCACCCCAAGCATCTTCCCTCTCCACCATACCTCCAAATTCCTTCCCTAGTGTGAGAAAAAAATTACACTCTCTCTTTCTCTCTCCAAAATTGAGAAGAGAGGGAGTTTCTCTCTCTAAATCACTCCTCTCGCTTCCTTGCACCTCCTAAACCCTATATACGCAAATTCCCTTCAAATTTCATCTTTTTCCTCTCTTTCTCTCTCTAAAAAGAGAGTTTCCTTCTCTCTTTCTCTCTCAAAAAATTAGAGAAAGAGAGATTTTCTCTCTCTAACCTCACTCCCCCAATTTCCTACACAACATAACCCCCTTCTACCAAAAATCATTTCTTTCCCTCTCTTTCTCTCTCTAGAAAGAGAGCTCTCTTCCTTTTCTTTCTCTCTAGCTTC
Organism: Dendrobium huoshanense; assembly: GCA_016618105.1. Lineage (NCBI taxonomy): Eukaryota > Viridiplantae > Streptophyta > Magnoliopsida > Asparagales > Orchidaceae > Dendrobium > Dendrobium huoshanense. The sequence continues at coordinate 40,277,656 of CM028346.1, read as the reverse complement.
TTTTTCAAATAAAAATATGATTAATTAAATTGCACAAGTAAGATTTTTTTTAATTATGCATCGTAGGTTCCTACGTCACCGTCATCCGCCGTCGCCGCCTCGATTGCTGCATACCCAAGGTAAAAATTAGTATTTACATTTCTATGCATGAAATAAGTACTCGTGACCGCTTTTCTTAGCGGGCGAGGAAAAAACTTAAGTACCCGTGACGCACTGAGCGAGCGGGGAAATTTGTATGCATGAAAACATAAGTACCCGTGACTGCTTTTCTTAGCAGGCGGGAAAATTTATTATTTGTAGCAAAATTATTTAATTAAGTACCCGTCATGGCCCCCAATACTGGAAAACAAATAAAAAATAAAATAAAAAAAATATAAATCAATGTGAAATGCAACATACAGTGAGTCTTCGAGGGAATTAGTTGTTCGCTAATAGGTAGGAATCAAGCCTCTTCCTCCTAGCACCTGACTCGTACACCCCTAAGTCCCTCACCAAAATCTCCTTACACAAAATAGGATGGGAAGAAATGAGTTGAAATCCCCTCCTATTTATTTAAATTGATTTTGAATCATTCGCGGGCTCCACCAGCCTAGGATACTTCGCTAAATGACAAAGAAGGTACACCTACGGGCCCCATCCACTTAGGATCCTAAGATGTCATTTCGAGGCTCTAGCATCGGATTCTTACAGTATTCACTAGCAGGTGAAATACGTGCGTAAATACGAAAGTAAATACGAGTTTAAATACAAGTGAATACGGCGGGTAATTATCTTTAAAGAAAGAGGGGCGGTAAAAGTAAAAGTAAAAGTAAAAAGAAAATTTACCTTTCCTACAAAATAATTTTGTGCTCAATGTAAACACGTAGGAATTCTCGCACATCCCCGATAATTTTTTTGATTGAACCCCTTGTAATAAATGTGTCCATCGTATTGCAAGTCACGAGCGCTCTAAGTGGTGTGCGAACCAGCTGTAAAGTTAGGCAGCTCGTACAGCTCGTGATCATATGTCTTCAAAAGAAACAAAATAACACACTTTTATGTGTCACGGGTTGTACGACCCTTAATTAAAGTAGGCACATCACCACTGAAAAGTTTGTCCCCTACGACCCAAGGCATGAGATTAGTTAGTGCACTACGATCCACCTACAGAAAGCAAATAGTGCACGACAGTCTACCTGTACAAAGCAGCGAACAAGTCAATTCAGGAGCTGCTACAATAAGCCACCGGATCCGCAATTTCTATACAAGCGGACAGAAGGCGTTCCACGAATATTCTAAAATACCCTCGCACATACACTGTAGTTTGTACACACTTAGGTACACTAAAAGAGGGTATACAATCAACACCCACATGGGCCCCAGCGAGCGTGTTATTGGTACACACGTGACGCCTAGGGATGATAATTGGAGTGATATTATTTGCTTTGAGTGCTTTAAGCAAAATGTGATCCTTACAAAATGATGTGAAGCAGATAACCTATGCCCACAATGAATTAGTGTCTTTTGAGTTATGCCATCGTTTTGTAAAGTAAAGTTATTCTTCTATTATACAACCCTCATCATCATCAAAGCTTTGGGTGCTTTACTGGGTATTATTGGACATCCAAGGATCTTATGTATTCTGGTTTTGAGGATGGTAGTCATACATTTGAGGTAAATTAGCTTAACTTCTTAGTTCGGAAAGCAGTCTTTGTTGAGTTCAGCTTCTATAAAAGTCTTATTGCTTTACATCATCAATTGAAAATAACTCGGTTTCTCAAACAATTGGGTTGTTGATTGGAGTGGAAGAAATTTCCTCAGAAAAGCAGGCAGAATACCTGGCAGCACTGCTTAAACCACTTTATGGACAAAGTAAGAAAGCTGTGTTAGTTTTTTCTTGAATTTCCATCTTTGTGGCAACTAACCTAAGTGAATTAAATGAGCTATGTGGTAATTACTTGTTTCGATGTTGAGATGCTACTCATAGATGCAAAGGCTCAAGGGCTCGAGGAATGTTCACCTAAAGTTATGAGCTCATAACAGATTATTGCAATTTTAAATGCACTTAGCAAGGTCAGTTTCTATCTACTGTAAAATACATCTTATCATGAGTTTACTCTACAAAATATTCTAAATTTGTTCCTTAGAGATGAAATTCTCTTATGTATACTGCGCCGGTATAGATGATGTTAGTATTTGATTGCTGGCTGAAGAATTTGACTCTATCTGATAAATAGTTTTGTTCTTATTCCTCCCCATTTATATTCCACCATCTCATAAAGTAGTACAAACAAATTAGTACTTACCATTGCCGGCTTATGGTCTAGGGCTTCAGTGAGTGGACATTGAGAGCTAGTCGGCCTTCAATTGGTTTGATGTTCAAGCATGCAAGTGACTGTGTTTTTTTTATGAATGTTCACTTAATTTAATACTTTTCATTCCTCAATTGCGAGCTATTTTTTCTTTTTTCCTATTTAATTCAAAATTTAGGCTTGCAATATTTATGGGTGCAATGTTGCTCCTTTTTATTTCTGAATGGTTCAACACCAGAACTTTTTTCTCAAAAAGAAAGAGTAAATGTTTCTAAAATTTTATTTTTGAATTCTCAGACTTTGGATATTCTCCTACAATGACTTGTCACATTTTTAAATATCAAACCTTTGCATAATAAGGTATCAAGTGGGTCCATATATCTACAGCAACCTATTTCATTATGTATCTCAATATTTCTTCAAAATATGCAGGTTACGTCATATCTTCATCGCAAAGTTGAAATATTAGGAACAAGGGTATTGCCCCATCTCCCAATGGCATTAAACCAATTGCTTGTGGATAGTGAGGTATGATTTCATCCATCCCAGTTACTTTTTTCTTTCTATTTTAAGAATGGTAGGATTCACTTCTTGGAGTACTCTTCATACTTAAGTAGCTTGCTGCTCAAAAAATTTATGCTTAATTTGATATTGTCAAGGCGGCTTAGGTGGAAAACTATTAGAATTTCGAATGCTGATTATTTGTTGCCATGATTAAGATTATAATTATTTTTTTGGCTAAATTTACCAACAAAGGAAACAAAGTGATTTTGTTTCAGCATATAGATGCCTGCCCCTTTTTTTATCCATATAATTGGAGTGATATTTGCTTTGGGTGCTTTAAGCAAAATGTGATCCTTACGAAATGATGTGAAGCAGATAATCTATGCCCACAATGAATTAGTATCTTTTGAGTTATGTCATCGTTTTGTAAAGTAAAGTTATTCTTCTATTATACAACCCTCATCATCATCAGAGCTTTGGGTGCTTTACTGGGTCTTATTGGACATCCAAGGATCTTATGTATTCTGATTTTGAGGATGGTAGTCATACATTTGAGGTAAATTAGCTTAACTTCTTAGTTCGGAAAAGCGGTCTTTGTTGAGTTCAGCTTCTATAAAAGTCTTATTGCTTTACATCATCAATTTAAAATACCTCGGTTTCTCAAACAATTGGGTTGTTGATTGGAGTGGAAGAAATTTTTTTAGAAAAGCAGGCAGAATACCTGGCAGCACTGCTTAAACCACTTTATGGACAAAGAAAGAAAGCTATGTTAGTTTTTTCTTGAATTTCCATCTTTGTGGCAACTTACCTAAGTGAATTAAATGAGCTATGTGGTAATTACTTGTTTCGATGTTGAGATGCTACACATAGATGCAAAGACTCAAGGGCTCGAGGAAAGTTCACCTAAAGTTATGAGCTCATAACAAATTATTGCAACTTTAAATGTACTTAGCAAGATCAGTTTCTATCTACTGTAAAATACATCTTACTATGAGTTTACTCTACAAAATATTCTAAATTTGTTTCTTAGAGATGGAATTCTCTCATGTATACTGCGCAGGTGTAGATGATGTTAATATTTGATTGCTGGCTGAAGAATTTGACTCTATCTGATAAATAGTTTTGTTCTTATTCCTCCCCATTTATATTCCACCATCTCAAAAAGTTATATAAACAAATTAGTACTTACCATTGCCGGCTTATGGTCTAGGGCTTCAGTGAGCGGACAATGACAACTAGTCGGCCTTTAATTGGTTTGATGTTCAAGCATGCAAGTGACTGTGTTTTTTTTTTATGAATGTTCACTTAATTTGGTACTTTTCATTCCTCAATTGCGAGCTATTTTTTTTTTGCGAGCTATTTTTTCTTTTTTCCTATTTAATTCAAAATTTAGGCTTGCAATATTTATGGGTGCAATGTTGCTCCTTTTTATTTCTGGATGGTTCAACACCCAGAACTTTTTTCTCAAAAAGAAAGAGTAGATGTTTCTAAAATTTTATTTTTGAATTCTCAGACTTTGGATATTCTCCTACAAAGACTTGTCACATTTCTAAATATCAAACCTTTGCATAATAAGATATCAAGTGGGTCCATATATCTACAACAACCTATTTCATTATGTATCTCAATATTTCTTCAAAATATGCAGGTTACGTCATATCTTCATCGCATGGTTGAAATATTAGGAACAAGGGTATTGCCCCATCTCCCAATGACATTAAACCAATTGCTTGTGGATAGTGAGGTATGATTTCATCCATCCCAGTTACTTTTTTCTTTCTATTTTAAGAATGGTAGGATTCACTTCTTAGAGTACTATTCATACTTAAGTAGCTTGCTGCTCAAAAAATTTATGCTTGATTTGATATTGTCAAGGCGGCTTAGGTGGAAAACTATTAGAATTTCGAATGCTAATTATTTGTTGTCATGATTAAGATTATAATTATTTTTTTGGCTTAAATTTACCAATAAGGGAAACAAAGTGATTTTATTTCAGCATATAGATGCCTGCCCCTTTTTTATCAATATAATTGGAGTGATATTATTTGCTTTGGGTGCTTTAAGCAAAATGTGATCCTTACAAAATGATGTGAAGCAGATAACCTATGCCCACAATGAATTAGTGTCTTTTGAGTTATGCCATCGTTTTGTAAAGTAAAGTACAGCTTTCTTACTTTGTCCATAAAGTGGTTTAAACAGTGCTGCCAGGTATTCTGCCTGCTTTTCTGAGGAAATTTCTTCCACTCCAATCAACAACCCAATTGTTTAAAAACTGAGGTATTTTCAATAGATGATGTAAAGCAATAAGACTTTTATAGAAGCTAAACTCAACAAAGACTGCTTTTCCGAACTAAGAAGTTAAGCTAATTTATCTCAAATGTATGACTACCATCCTCAAAACCAGAATACATAAAATCCTTGGATGTCCAATAATACCAGTAAAGCACGCAAAGCTCTGATGATGATGAGGGTTGTAAAATAGAAGAATAACTTTACTTTACAAAAAGATGGCATAACTCAAAAGACACTAATTCATTGTGGGCATAGGTTATCTGCTTCACATCATTTTTTAAGGATCACATTTTGCTTAAAGCACCCAAAGCAAATAATATCACTCCAATTATATGGATAAAAAAAGGGGCAGACATCTATATGCTGAAATAAAATCACATTGTTTCCCTTATTGGTAAATTTAAGCCAAAAAAATAATTATAATCTTAATCATGGCAACAAATAATCAGCATTCGAAATTCTAATAGTTTTCCACCTAAGCCACCTTGACAATATCAAATCAAGCATAAATTTTTTGATGCAGCAAGCTACTTAAGTATGAAGAGTACTCCAAGAAGTGAATCCTACCATTCTTAAAATAAAAAGAAAAAAGTAACTGGGATGGATGAAATCACACCTCACTATCCACAAGCAATTGGTTTAATGCCATTGGGAGATGGGGCAATACCCTTGTTCATAATATTTCAACCATGCGATGAAGATATGACGTAACCTACATATTTTGAAGAAATATTGAGATACATAATGAAATAGGTTGTTGTAGATATATGGACCCACTTGATACCTTATTATGCAAAGGTTTGATATTTAGAAATGTGACAAGTCTTTGTAGGAGAATATCCAAAGTCTGAGAATTCAAAAATAAAATTTTAGAAACATCTACTCTTTCTTTTTGAGAAAAAAGTTCTGGGTATTGAACCATCCAGAAATAAAAAGGAGCAACATTGCACCCATAAATATTGCAAGCATAAATTTTGAATTAAATAGGAAAAAAGAAAAAATAGCTCGCAATTGGGGAATGAAAAGTACTAAATTAAGTGAACATTCATAAAAAAAACACAGTCACTTGCATGCTTGAACATCAAACCAATTGAAGGCCAACTAGCTGTCACTGTCCGCTCACTAAAGCCCTAGACCATAAGCCGGCAATGGTAAGTACTAATTTGTTTGTACTACTTTATGAGATGGTGGAATATAAATGGGGAGGAATAAGAACAAAATTATTTATCATATAGAGTCAAATTCTTCATCCAGCAATCAAATACTAACATCATCTACACCGGCGCAGTATACATAAGAGAATTCCATCTCTAAGGAACAAATTTAGAACATTTTATAGAGTAAACTCATGATAAGATGTATTTTACAGTAGATATAAACTGACATTAATAAGTGCATTTAAAGTTGCAATAATCTGTTATGAGTTTATAACTTTAGGTGAACTTTCCTCGAGCCCTTGAGCCTTTGCATCTATGAGTAGCATCTCAACCTCGAAACAAGTAATTACCACATAGCTCATTTAATTCACTTAGGTAAGTTGCCACAAAGATGGAAATTCAAGAAAATGTGACAACCTCGAAACAAGTAATTACCAAATAGCTCATTTAATTCACTTAGGTAAGTTGCCACAAAGATGGAAATTCAAGAAAAAACTAACACAGCTTTCTTACTTTGTCCATAAAGAGGTTTAAGCAGTGCTGCCAGGTATTCTAACAGCTTTTCTGAAGAAATTTCTTCCACTCCAATCAACAACTCAATTATTTGAGAAACCGAGGTATTTTCAATTGATGATGTAAAGCAATAAGACTTTTATAGAAGCTGAACTCAACAAAGACTGCTTTTCCGAACTAAGAAGTTAAGCTAATTTACCTCAAATATATGACTACCATCCTCAAAACAAGAATACATAAGATCCTTGGATGTCCAATACCCAGTAAAGCACCCAAAGCTCTGATGATGATGAGGGTTGTATAATAGAAGAATAACTTTACTTTACAAAATGATGACATAACTCAAAAGACACTAATTCATTTTGGGCATAGGTTATCTGCTTCACATCATTTTGTAAGGATCACATTTTGCTTAAAGCACCCAAAGCAAATAATATCACTCCAATTATATGGATAAAAAAAGGGGCAGGCATCTATATGCTGAAACAAAATCACTTTGTTTCCCTTGTTGGTAAATTTAGCCAAAAAAATAATTATAATCTTAATCATGGCAACAAATAATCAGCATTCGAAATTCTAATAGTTTTCCACCTAAGCCGCCTTGACAATATCAAATCAAGCATAATTTTTTTGAGCAGCAAGCTACTTAAGTATGAAGAGTACTCCAAGAAGTGAATCCTACCATTCTTAAAATAGAAAGAAAAAGTAACTGGGATGGATGAAATCATATCTCACTATCCACAAGCAATTGGTTTAATGCCATTGGGAGATGGGGCAATACCTTTGTTCTTAATATTTCAACCATGCGATGAAGATATGACGTAACCTGCATATTTTGAAGAAATATTGAGATACATAATGAAATAGGTTGTTGTAGATATATGGACCCACTTGATATCTTATTATGCAAAGGTTTGATATTTAGAAATGTGACAATTCTTTGTAGGAGAGTATCCAAAGTCTGAGAATTCAAAAATAAAATTTTAGAAACATCTACTCTTTCTTTTTGAGAAAAACGTTCTGGGTGTTGAACCATCCAGAAATAAAAAGGAGCAACATTGCACCCATAAATATTGCAAGCCTAAATTTTGAATTAAATAGGGAAAAAGAAAAAAAAGCTCGCAAAAAAAAAAAAAAGCTCGCAATTGAGGAATGAAAAGTACTAAATTAAGTGAACATTCATAAAAAAAACACAGTAACTTGCATGCTTGAACATCAAACCAATTGAAGGCCGACTAGCTGTCACTGTCCGCTCACTGAAGCCCTAGACCATAATCCGGCAATGGTAAGTACTAATTTGTTTGTACTACTTTATGAGATGGTGGAATATAAATGGGGAGGAATAAGAACAAAACTATTTATCAGATAGAGTCAAATTCTTCAGCCAGCAATCAAATATTAACATCATCTACACCTGCGCAGTATACATGAGAGAATTCCATCTCTAAGAAACAAATTTAGAATATTTTGTAGAGTAAACTCATGGTAAGATGCATTTTACAGTAGATAGAAACTGACCTTGCTAAGTGCATTTAAAGTTGCAATAATTTGTTATGAGCTCATAACTTTAGGTGAACTTTCCTCGAGCCCTTGAGCCTTTGCATCTATGAGTAGCATCTCAACATCGAAACAAGTAATTACCACATAGCTCATTTAATTCACTTAGGTAAGTTGCCACAAAGATGGAAATTCAAGAAAAAACTAACACAGCTTTCTTTCTTTGTCCATAAAGTGGTTTAAGCAGTGCTGCCAGGTATTCTGTCTGCTTTTCTGAAGAAATTTCTTCCACTCCAATCAACAACCCAATTGTTTGAGAAACCGAGGTATTTTAAATTGATGATGTAAAGCAATAAGACTTTTATAGAAGCTGAACTCAACAAAGACTGCTTTTCCGAACTAAGAAGTTAAGCTAATTTACCTCAAATGTATGACTACCATCCTCAAAACCAGAATACATAAGATCCTTGGATGTCCAATAAGACCCAGTAAAGCACCCAAAGCTCTGATGATGATGAGGGTTGTATAATAGAAGAATAACTTTACAAAACGATGACATAACTCAAAAGATACTAATTCATTGTGGGCATAGATTATCTGCTTCACATCATTTCGTAAGGATCACATTTTGCTTAAAGCACTCAAAGCAAATATCACTCCAATTATATGGATAAAAAAAGGGGCAGGCATCTATATGCTGAAACAAAATCACTTTGTTTCCCTTGTTGGTAAATTTAGCCAAAAAAATAATTATAATCTTAATCATGGCAACAAATAATCAGCATTCGAAATTCTAATAGTTTTCCACCTAAGCCGCCTTGACAATATCAAATTAAGCATAAATTTTTTGAGCAGCAAGCTACTTAAGTATGAAAAGTACTCCAAAAAGTGAATCCTACTATTCTTAAAATATAAAGAAAAAAGTAACTTGGATGGATGAAATCATACCTCACTATCCACAAGCAATTGGTTTAATGCCATTGGGAGATGAGGCAATACCCTTGTTCCTAATATTTCAACCTTGCGATGAAGATATGACGTAACCTGCATATTTTGAAGAAATATTGAGATACATAATGAAATAGGTTATTGTAGATATATGGACCCACTTGATACCTTATTATGCAAAGGTTTGATATTTAGAAATGTGACAAGTCTTTGTAGGAGAATATCCAAAGTCTGAGAATTCAAAAATAAAATTTTAGAAACATCTACTCTTTCTTTTTGAGAAAAAAGTTCTGGGTGTTGAACCATCCAGAAATAAAAAGGAGCAACATTGCACCCATAAATATTGCAAGCATAAATTTTGAATTAAATAGGAAAAAAGAAAAAATAGCTCGCAATTGGGGAATGAAAAGTACTAAATTAAGTGAACATTCATAAAAAAAACACAGTCACTTGCATGCTTGAACATCAAACCAATTAAAGGCCGACTAGCTGTCACTGTCCGCTCACTAAAGCCCTAGACCATAAGCCGGCAATGATAAGTACTAATTTGTTTGTACTACTTTATGAGATGGTGGAATATAAATGGGGAGGAATAAGAACAAAACTATTTATCAGATAGAGTCAAATTCTTCAGCCAGCAATCAAATACTAACATCATCTACACCGGCGCAGTATACATAAGAGAATTCCATCTCTAAGGAACAAATTTAGAACATTTTGTAGAGTAAACTCATGATAAGATGTATTTTACAGTAGATATAATCTGACCTTGCTAAGTGCATTTAAAGTTGCAATAATCTGTTATGAGTTCATAACTTTAGGTGAACTTTCCTCGAGCCCTTGAGCCTTTGCATCTATGAGTAGCATCTCAACCTCGAAACAAGTAATTACCACATAGCTCATTTAATTCACTTAGGTAAGTTGCCACAAAGATGGAAATTCAAGAAAATGTGACAACCTCGAAACAAGTAATTACCACATAGCTCATTTAATTCACTTAGGTAAGTTGCCACAAAGATGGAAATTCAAGAAAAAACTAACACAGCTTTCTTACTTTGTCCATAAAGAGGTTTAAGCAGTGCTACCAGGTATTCTAACTGCTTTTCTGAGGAAATTTCTTCCACTCCAATCAACAACCCAATTATTTGAGAAACCGAGGTATTTTCAATTGATGATGTAAAGCAATAAGACTTTTATAGAAGCTGAACTCAACAAAGACTGCTTTTCCGAACTAAGAAGTTAAGCTAATTTACCTCAAATATATGACTACCATCCTCAAAACCAGAATACATAAGATCCTTGGATGTCCAATAAGACCCAGTAAAGCACCCAAAGCTCTGATGATGATGAGGGTTGTATAATAGGCGGGGAAAATGTCATATTTTAAACATGTGCTCAAAGACCCCGTGACCGCTTTTTTTAGCTAGCGGGGATTGGAACTGCGGCCGCGGTGTCACCCGACATCTACCGTGACTGCCTTTCTTGGCAGGCGGGAAGGCCTTACACACTCTGAGGCAACCCCCTACGCGGGGACGACGCCGGAGTGCTGCGAAAACTTTCAACAAAACCCGTGACTTAGAAAAATTTAAAGAAAATCATAATCCACCTAAAGGTTTTAAGTCAACAAAGGAAAATAAAATACACGTCAAATAAATATACGGTTGTGGGGACCAGTGTATTTATTTTAATACATTTGATAATATGCCTTCAAAGCCTATAATCAATAGAATTCTGTTACGAGCGGACAGGTCCCCTCTGGACCGGTCCGATACTATTCCAGGCGGAAACACCCAAAAGGGGCGGAACCCCCTGTGGACCCCACGGTTGCTGAAATTGATTTTGGGAGGGAGAATTTTGAATGAGGGGCTGTTTTAGGAAGTCCATTATTGTCCTTTATGATTAATTTGTATAATTAGGAGTTTAGGGGGGAAAGAGAATTATCTGGAATTTGAATTGTTTTGAGATCTAGGTTTTGGTGTCTTGGGCTCTTGGCTTCGCCGGAGATCTTTTGGAGAGTTTTTCCTTCATCTCGAATTGAAGGAAAGTTGTATCTTGCAAGTGCTTTTCATCCGTTATCGAAATAAAAGCGTTTGTATTATTTTTCCTACATTTTCCAACGTTTCTTCTCTGTTTTTGGCTGTTTTCCTGCTGTGGACAGCAGTTCATCCTAGATCTACTTGGGTTTTGGTGTGAAATACTTGGAAATCCAAGTGTTTCCTATCAAATTGGTATCAGAGCAGCGATTCGGGGCCACCGGCGGCTGAAATTCTGAAATTTCAGCAAGTTCCTCGTCTCTGAAAGAAGGTTTTTTTTTGTAGATTCGTTAGAAGAACAATGGCCGGAAAGAAGGTGGATGTCTTGGAAGGCGAAGTCGGTCAATTAAAAACCGATTTGGAGGCAAGATTTTTTTATTTTCAAAATCAAATCACCACCAACAACGAAAGGTTGGAGGAAAAATTCACGGTCATGGAAGAAATGATGAAGAAATTATTGGAGATGAAAACTAATCCGACGACGTCGGAAGCAAGGGAGACTACCGGAGACCACGGCATAGGAGGAAATCCGAACCCGCGTGGGGGGAGGAGGAATCAGGACGTAGAGATCTTGGAGGGAGACGACGACATGCCACCTCTAGAGCCACTTTCTAGAGAGGAGATGAGCATGAGAAATCAACGTCGAGGTGCTGATTTTCAGCGTCAAGGTGTTGATTTTGAAGGCAGGAGGGAGGAATATGAGAGACGTGCAGATTTTGGCAATAGAGGAGAGGAATATCAGCGTCGAGGTGCTGAATTTCAGCGTCGAGGTGCTGATTTTGAAAGGGGAAGAGGGGAATATGATGATGGATTCGGATACCAACGTCGGAGGGAGGACCGGGACACTTGGGGAGCACCTCATCTTCGAGGAATGGGAGGTTATGGAGAGTACCGGGGTAACGGAAGGGATCCGAAGGTGAGGAAGTTGAAGATGCCCATCTTTGAGGGGGAAGATGGCCATGGCTGGATATACAAGGTGGAACGGTATTTTGCAGTCAACGGATTGACAGAGGAGGAGAAACTGACAGCGGCAGGATTGTGTTTGGAAGGAAGGCACTGGCATGGTACCAGTGGCGGGACATGAGGCGACCTATTCGAAGCTGGAGGGAGTTCAAGGATTGCTTGCTAGAGCGTTTCCGAACCAGCAGCGGAGGGGATTTCTACGAGCAGTTCTTTGCGCTGACACAGGAAGGGACAGTAGCAGAGTTCCGGGACCGGTTTGAGTACCTAGCTAGCAGGTTGGATCATCTTTCTGATACCGTGCTTGAGGGGAACTTCATGAAGGGGCTCAGACCAGAAATCAGAGCCACCGTTAGAGTGATGAGACCACACGACCTGGGGGAGGCCATGGAGTTGGCACAGTTGGTCGAGGACCAGAAGCATCTGGAGAGGGGGACACGAGGCAGCAGCTCTGGGGGATCCCACAGGATGACGATCACGTTTTTAGCTTCCAAGGGAGCTGCACCGGGGGGTACACGAGAAGTACCAAAGGAGAGGTCTGGAGGAGGAGGGCCTGGGGGAAATTTTAAAAAGCTGACTGATAAGGAGATGCAGGAGAAGAGGGCCAAGGGATTGTGCTTTAGATGTGATGAGAAGTACATGCCGGGACATAGGTGCAAGGACCGGACTCTTCAGGTTCTCCTTGTTTGCGAAGACGAGGAAGACGAAGAGGAAGGTGGGAGCAGGTCAGTAGTGGAGGAGGAGGAGAAGTTGCACCTGGATGTGGCAGAAGTCTCTCTGAACTCCGTAGTGGGATTCACTTCGAGTCACACTATGAAAGTGAAAGGGGTGATAGCTGACCACGAGGTGGTGATTCTGATAGATAGTGGGGCAACCCACAATTTTATTTCCACCTAGCTGGTGGAGTTGCTTGGAATGAAATTAGTGGATACAGGAGGCTATGGCGTGATGATGGGCACAGGGAAGGTAGAAATGGGTAGAGGAGTTTGTAAGGGAGTGGTGATTACCATCCAGGGAATAGAGGTGAGGGAGGATTTTCTTCCCTTAGAATTGGGGAGTACTGATGTGATTTTGGGAATGAAGTGGCTGCAGACTTTGGGGGAGACCAAGGTGAACTGGGGAGAACTGAGGATGGAACTGGTAGTGGGGGGGAGGAGAATGGTGATCCAGGGAGATGTCGGCCTGTCTAGGACGGGAGTGTCTCTCAAGTCCATGATCCGAACCATCCAGGAGGTTGGGGGTGGATACTTAGTGGAGCTGCAACGATTGGAGAAAGTCAGTGTGGGGGAAGAGGGAGACATTCCTCTTGAAGTGCAACCGGTCATATAGCAGTTCAAGGAGGTTTTCCAACCTCCACAGGGTTTGCCACCTCAGAGGGAGCTGGAGCACGCCATTACTTTGAAGGAAGGGGAGACACCGATCAGCGTTCGCCTTACCGCTACCCCCAGATCCAAAAAGATGAGATAAAGAGGCTGATCCGGGAGATGTTGGAGGCAGGGATCATAAGGCCAAGTGTAAGCCCTTTCTCTAGTCCAGTCCTCCTGGTCAAGAAGAAGGATGGGAGTTGGAGATTTTGTGTGGATTATAGAGCTCTGAATAAAGGCACTGTACCAGACAAGTTCCCAATTCTAGTGATTGATGAACTATTGGATGAACTATTTGGGGCAGTAGTGTTTTCCAAGCTGGACTTAAAATCCGAATACCACCAGATCAGAATGAAGGAGGCGGATGTTCCAAAGACAGCCTTCAGGACACATGAAGGGCATTATGAATTTCTGGTAATGCCCTTTGGTTTGACTAACGCTCCTGCTACATTCCAGTCTCTGATGAACAGGGTCTTCAGGCAGTACCTCAGGAAGTTCGTACTTGTTTTCTTTGATGACATATTGGTGTACAATAAAACTGAGGGGGAACACTTAGAACACTTGAAGGTGGTTTTGGGAGTATTGCAAGAACATCAGTTACAAGCCAATTTGAAGAAATGCAGCTTTGCCCAGACCAGTGTGGAATACTTGGGACATGTGGTGTCCCAAGAAGGAGTGGCGACAGATCTGACTAAAATTGAGGCAATGCATAAATGGCCAAAGCCTAGAAACATAAGGGAGCTGAGGGGATTCCTAGGGTTGACGGGGTACTATCGACGATTCGTGAAGGGATACAGTTCCATTGCCTGGCCGTTGACCGAGCAGTTAAAGAATGACAGTTTCCTATGGGGGGAAGCAGCAACTCAAGCGTTTGAGAAATTAAAACAGGTCATGACGACAGTACCAGTTTTAGCTCTGCCGGATTTCAGCCAGAACTTTGTGGTTGAGACGGACGCATCAGGATATGGACTTGGGGCAGTACTAATGCAGAACCATCGACCTATAGCATACTTCAGTCAAGTGTTGTCGACCAGGGCTAGACTGAAGTCAGTGTATGAGAGGGAGCTGATGGCCATTGTCTTGGCGATTCAGAAGTGGCGACCCTATCTTTTAGGACGACATTTCATCGTCCGTAGCGATCAGAGAAGCCTGAAGTACTTGTTGGAGCAAAGAATGGTCATTGAGGAGCATCAGCGATGGTTATCCAAGTTATTAGGCTATGACTTTGAGATCCAGTATAGACCAGGCTTGGAGAATAAAGCAGCTGACGCGTTATCCAGATGTGTGGGGGAGCTCCAGGAGCTAGCTCTGTCGGTGCCATTGATGGTTGATTGGGGGGCCATCAAGGAAGAAAGCAAGCTAGATGAAGAATTGAGGAAGATCAGGGAGGACCTACAGAAAGACAAGAGTAGCCATCCGGGCTACTGCATTGAGGGGGAAAGACTATTGTATCAAGGAAGGTTTGTGATGCCACGAACTTCTGTACATATCCCCCACCTGTTACAGGAGTTCCATGGCAGTGCAGTTGGAGGCCATTCAGGAGTCCAGAAGACATATAGGAGGCTAGCAGCGGAGCTCTATTGGAAGGGCATGCAAAAAGATGTGGAAGAGCTGGTGGCAAGGTGTGAGGTGTGCCAAAGAAATAAGTATATGGCGATGGCACCAGGAGGACTACTCCAACCCTTGGAACTTCCAAACAAAGTTTGGGAGGAAGTGTCCATGGACTTCATTGACGGCCTACCTCGTTCAGAGGGATTCACAGTCATTTTGGTAGTGGTGGACCGCCTTAGTAAGTATGCCCATTTCGTCCTCCTGCGACACCCGTACACAGCGGTCTCAGTGGCAGCAACATTTATTAGAGAAGTGGTGCGATTACACGGATTCCCTGCTTCCATTGTGTCAGATAGAGATAGAGTTTTCCTTAGTCAGTTCTGGAAGGAACTCTTCCGAATGCAGGGCACTATTCTCAAAAGGAGTACAGCGTACCATCCACAGACAGACAGAGGTGGTAAATCGGAGCTTGGAAACCTATTTGAGGTGTTTCGCTTCGGAAACACCTCGTAAGTGGGCCAAATGGTTACCTTGGGCAGAATACTGGTATAACACTTCGTATCACTCAGCATCCCAAATGACCCCTTTCAAGGTACTTTATGGAAGAGACCCCCCACATTTAGTGCATTATGGAAGGGGAAATACAACAATCTTCTCAGTTGAGCAGTACTTAGAAGAAAGAGATCAGGTGCTGGAGGAGTTAAAGAAGCATTTGGGAAGGGCACAACAAATCATGAAGAAATGATCAGATACACACAGGAGAGACATACAATTTGAAGTGGGAGAGAAGGTATTTCTGAAGTTAAGACCCTACAGGCAGAGATCAGTGGCAAACAGGAGAAATGAGAAATTGGCCCCGAGGTATTTTGGTCCCTATGAGGTCACTGGAAGGATTGGAGCAGTAGCGTATCGACTAAAGTTACCCCAGTCCGCTACCATACACCCGGTTTTCCATGTGTCACAGTTAAGGAGAGCGCTTGGGGAGCATGTAGCCAGTCCCGAGCTACCAGCATCATTGACAGAAGACTTGGAGGTGGTAATGGAACCCATGGAGCTTGAAGGAGTAAGAGTTAATAAAATAGGAACCAAGGAAGTGCTAATCAAATGGAAAGATCTTCCCGACTACGAGGCTACCTGGGAGTCCTACGAGATGGTAAAGCAGCAGTTTCCAGACTTTCACCTTGAGGACAAGGTGAATCTTTGGGAGGGGAGTAATGTTACGAGCGGACCGATCCCCTCTGGACCGGTCCGATACTATTCCAGGCGGAAACACCCAAAAGGGGCGGAACCCCCTGTGGACCCCACGGTTGCTGAAATTGATTTTGGGAGAGAGAATTTTGAATGAGGGGCTGTTTTAGGAAGTCCATTATTGTCCTTTATGATTAATTTGTATAATTAGGAGTTTAGGGGGGAAAGAGAATTATCTGGAATTTGAATTGTTTTGAGATCTAGGTTTTGGTGTCTTGGGCTCTTGGCTTCGCCGGAGATCTTTTGGAGAGTTTTTCCTTCCTCTCGAATTGAAAGAAAGTTGTATCTTGCAAGTGCTTTTCATCCGTTATCGAAATAAAAGCGTTTGTATTGTTTTTCCTACATTTTCCAACGTTTCTTCTCTGTTTTTGGCTGTTTTCCTGCTGTGGACAGCAGTTCATCCTAGATCTACTTGGGTTTTGGTGTGAAATACTTGAAAATCCAAGTGTTTCCTATAAAATTCACTCACAGAGGCATAAAGCCTACGAAACCCGATCCTCTGTCGACATCCAGACAGAGTTGACAAGGTTCAAACTATAAATGAAAAGGACCCCACCCCGATGATGGCCGCATTGAACAAAAATCTCAACCAGAGGGGTCCATTCCAAATAATTTCCAATGTCGTTCCAAATATCCAAAAATCTAAAAAATCTCAAAATCCCAAAAAAATTAAAAAATATTTAAAATTTTAAATCTAATTATCAAACACTTAAAGCAAACTTCATCCACCCTCCGCAACAGTTTGTCGGGGTGGACAAATTTAAATATAACTTCAGCTCACAAAGAGCCGAATGCCTAGTCGAAAATATCACTAGGATTCATTATCAAACAATCTCCTGCCAATAAGGACGTGGTACGTGTCCTCTGACCGACGGTTTGCCGCCAAATGGCACCGCAGGATAAACGGTTATGACCTGGGGTCCTTTGAACCGAGTGGTTTTGCCGCCAAATGACACCACGAAATACCGGTTATGGCCAGAGCCAATACGTTCCTTGTTGACATCAAATCTTTGAGACATGAATCAATAGGATATGTTTGATAGGGCATTAAGCCCTCTGTCAGCTAAGGTGGATTCAAATTTGTCCCCTTAGGCAAATATCCATCCCAGGTCTACAAGGTCCCCTTGGACAAAGCAACCCATGGCTGCCGACGAGATCCTTCTATCAGGTTGGGTCGACTACCTCCTCTGACTAAGTAGACCAGGGACCACGATGACCCGGGACGACGGAACCATGAGATCTTGATCGGGTCCATCATCCATTCCCCCACCATCAGCTTTAAGTGCAAGATGGTGAAATTTCAAATTTTAAATATCAAACCATTTCAACCCAAATTTCCAAACTTCCAAATATTTCCAAATCTATATGTATTGCTGCTACTATATGCCAGATACTACGTATCAGATTGATGACTAGCCTTAATCGAAAGTTCTCTCTCGTTATCGGGAGGGGTAATTAACTATAGGGGCTTGCGCCTATAGGAAACCAGAACTCAGATCATAAAGTCCTCGCAAAATGAGGGCGAAATCTCTGGGTAGTGTCTTATCTACAAACCCATCTGCCTTCCAAAATTTACCCCGGAGCCTATCAGTTAAAACTCCCTCGTCGAATAAAAAGAAAAGAAGAGCGGGCGGAGGCCGGGGCCGAATTTTCGGAGCCCACAGCTATTAGCTTTCATTGTTATGTCGTGGTCAAGTTGGAAGCTACTCCAATGTAATGCTTTAATTTTCCTATGTATTTTGACTCTACCTAGTCTCTTGTGTGGCTTAGCCTAAGCGGAAGTAACCGTTTATTTGTTTTACGTTGTTGTTTTAATCGCTAATAACAAAAATCTGAAATTGTTCTTAAATATTTTGTGCAAGTTTTCGATTTAGCATATAATTCTACATTATCTTGGTATCAGAGCATGGCTAGCATGCGATACATGTGCAAGAATTCATCCTAGGCTACTACTTAGGCTTGCATATTTAATTTAGCATGCATAACATCTATAAAAACATTTAATCTTCACTTACATTTGCTGTCCAGAAATTTTTGCATGCATTTAATGAGCATTAAGTGTTGATTTTGGGATTTTTAAGTGCTGCCCTCTTTGTTATAACTCTTCTAGTTGTCTAGGATCACTTTGCACTTTGTTTTAATTGCTGTCCTTGAGTTTCCTGCACCTTATTCCTTCAGATTAAGCGTATTTCTTTTGGGTTTAGCTGCTGTTTTCCGACTAGAACCCCTCCTAAGTCACCCATAGTGTTTAGGAATGGACCTGGAACAAATAGGAAGGACTTTAGACCTCTTGGTAGGTCAGATGAACATCATGAGCCAGCAGTTGAAGGAGAATCAAGCTGACCTAGTGGAGCTTCGTAGGAACACCACCGAGAGGTTCGACACGTTAGAGCGAGCTAAGGAAAACCCAATTCCCTACACCCCTTCGAGACCTCCTTCCATGTATGGGGATGACGTCTACCACGATGAGAGACCTCCTCGTGCCCATCATCGTGCTCCCCACTATGGACATAACCATCCTCACGATCCCGATGTGCCACTCATGAAAAATATCAAAGTGGATGCTCCTACCTTTGATGGCACGCTAGATCCCCAGGTCTTCCTTGACTGGGTCAAAGGTATAGATAGTTTTTTCAAGTGGTACAACATTTCTGACGTAAGGAAAATTAGTTTTGCTGAGATGAAACTCACAGGTAGGGCGGGACAATTCTGGTCAAATTTAGAAAGCCTTAGAGAAGCCCGCAATGAGTATCCCATAACTGATTGGCTCACGATGAAGCGGGAATTGAAACACAAGTACGTTCCTCCGTCCTATTTCCCCAGACTGTTAGACAAGTGGAATAGGCTGACCCAGGGAGGCAAACCAGTCAAGGATTACATCGCATCCTTTGATGATTACTTGATTAGATGCAAAGGGGAGACCGCTGCTACTCCCGCACAAATTCAGTCCATATTCCATACTGGATTGCGAGAAGATCTTCGCAATGAACTGTTCGCCAGGAACGTTACTACTTTAGAGAATGCCTATAGTATTGTTCTAGACCTTGAAGAGAGTCGATCCCAGCACCCGAGCCGGTCCCATGACGTTAGGCACTCGTACAGACCTTCAGGTAGCTCCACCCCTCACCCTCCTACCACCCGACCGTCAACCAGGAGCACCAGCCGACCACCCTCCGACCCTCCTGCTCCCCGATCTGATGTTAGACCTAAACCACCCACCCCGGATACATCTAGGTCCAACCCCGGGACCAAGTGCTTTCGATGCCAGGGGTACGGGCATATAGCTTCTCAATGCTCCAGTCCTTACAAGATTTCTATCATCGAAGAGATTATTGAGGACGATCCTGAACCCGAGGGTGATCAAATCCATCAGGTCGAGGATGATGGCGAATTTTTGAGGAGGACGAGGAGACCACCGCCCTCAATTGCTTTCAGAGACTGGATACCACTCCCATCTGTGTGGTGAGATGTGCACTATCCCAGCCCACCCCCACTGATGACTGGCGAAGGACCACCATTTTTCATACCTATACGAAGATCAAGGATAAGAACTGCAAGGTCATCGTGGATAGCGGTAGTTGCATCAATGCTGTGTCTTCCAGCATGGTATCCAAGTTAGGACTCGCTCTCGTTCCTCACCCCAGCCCGTATAAGGTAGCGTGGATCAATTTCGTTGCCTTGGAAGTGAAGGAACGAAGTCTCGTGCCTATCTCCTTTGCCTCTTACAAGGAGAATGTTTGGTGCGATATTCTGATTATGGATGTTGGGCAGATTCTTTTAGGTCGACCTTGGATTTTTGATAATAATGTCCACATCTATGGGCGCTCGAACACCTGCGTGTTCGAACATGCGGGTAAAAAGATCAAGCTTTTACCTTCGCAGCAACGGGGTAAGGATGACACCAAACCCTCCCCGAATAATCCCAAGAAAGGTTTGAACTTAGTTACTGCTAAGGTTTTGGATTCGGAGGTCGCCCTCGGCGCTCCTCTTTATGCTCTTGTTGGTCGTGAGATTCCCACTGAATCTGACGTGCCTATCCCCGAGGAAGGATGGAACTATTTTAGAGCAGTTTGCTGATATATTCCCTGATGATCTCCCAGATAGGTTACCTCCACTTAGGGATATTCAGCATGCCATAGACTTAGTTCCTGTAGCCTCTCTCCCGAACCTGCCCCATTATCGCATGAATCCTACTGAGCACGCTGAGCTCAAGAGGCAGGTAGAGGAGTTACTGCAGAGGGGTTTTATTAAAGAGAGTCTTAGTCCCTGCGCAGTACCAGCCCTTCTTACCCCTAAGAAGGATGGAACTTGGCGGATGTGTGTTGATAGCCGTGCTATTAACAAAATCACTGTAAAGTATCATTTTTCGATCCCGAGATTAGATGATATGCTAGATATGATGTCGGGTGCCAAATTATTCTCGAAGATAGACCTGAAGAGTGGATACCACCATATTCGGATCCGACCCGGGGATGAGTGGAAAACCGCTTTCAAAATAAAAGATGACCTTTATGAGTGGTTAGTCATGCCCTTTGGTTTGAGTAATGCCTCTAGCACTTTTATGAGGGTCATGACTCAAGTGTTGCGCCCCTTTATGGGTAAGTTTGTTGTCGTCTACTTT
Organism: Dendrobium huoshanense; assembly: GCA_016618105.1. NCBI lineage: Eukaryota > Viridiplantae > Streptophyta > Magnoliopsida > Asparagales > Orchidaceae > Dendrobium > Dendrobium huoshanense. The sequence continues at coordinate 40,256,677 of CM028346.1, read as the reverse complement.
GATGACATACTTATCTATAACCATTCAGTTGATCAACACCTTGACCACCTTAGGCAAGTCTGTGATGTCTTGAGGAAAGAACAGTTTTATGCCAATCCTAAGAAATGTACTTTCCTCGTAAACCGAGTCATCTTTCTAGGCTTTATCGTGTCTGCGCAAGGGGTTTCTGCCGACCCCGAGAAGGTTAGAGCCATTGTTGACTGGCCCGTCCCTCAGAACATTTGGGAAGTTCGCAGCTTCCACGAGTTAGCTACCTTCTATAGGAGATTCATCCGAAATTTCAGCACCATAGTATCTCCTATAACTGATTGTCTAAAGAAGGGTGATTTTCATTAGACCCCGGCTGCCACCAAAGCATTCGATGAGATTAAGAAACGAATGGTGGAAGCCCCAGTGATGAGACTTCCTGACTTCTCTAAAGTCTTCGAAGTGACCTGAGATGCTTCGGGGGTCGGAATTGGAGGAGTCCTCTCCCAGGAGGGTCACCCCTGTAGCATATTTCAGTGAGAAGCTGAATGATATTAGGCAGCATTACTCCACTTACGATAAGGAATTCTACGCCGTGATCCAATACCTTCGCTACTGGCGGCACTAGTTGCTCCCGCAAGAGTTCGTCATCTTTTCGGATCACGAGGCTTTGAGATACATTAATTCTAAAAAAAAACTTAATGCCCGACATGGCCGCTGGGTAGAATTTCTTCAGGAGTACACGTACACTCTTAGGCACAAGGTAGGGGTCGAGAATAAGGCTGCTGACGCTCTCAGCCGACGAATGATGACTACTCTTGAGTTGAGAGCGGAAGTCGTGGGTTTTGATCAGATGAAGATGGCTTATCTTGAGCGCCCAGACTTCAAGGAAATTTACTATTCCCTGTCCACAGGCAGCACCCGCCTTGTGGACAATTTCCTTTTGGATGATGGTTACCTTTTCAAAGCTCAAAAGCTTTGTATACCTCGCACCTCCCTTAGGGAATTTCTTGTGTGGGAGCTACACGCTGGGGGTCTCGCTGGACACTTTGGGAGAGATAAGACGATCGAGGCCATTGAGTACCGTTTCTTTTGGCCGAGCCTTAAGAGAGATGTTGGTAGAATGGTTGCTAGGTGTCACACGTGTCAATTAGCCAAGCAACGTAAACAGAACACTGGGCTTTACACTCCGTTACCTGTGCCTAGTTGTCCTTGGCAGGACGTCAGTATGAATTTTATTTTAGGCCTGCCAAAGACACTGCGAAGGAATGATGCCATATGCATGGTTGTTGATCGATTTTCCAAAATGGCTCATTTCCTCCCATATTCCAAAACATCTGATGCCTCTCACATCCCCAAGCTATACTTTAATGAGGTCGTCCGCTTGCATGGTTTACCCAAAACCATTGTATCGGATCAAGATGTTAAGTTCACTAGTTACTTCTGGAAAACCCTGTGGATGAAGATGGGTACTAAGCTACAATTTTCCACTGTCTTTCACCCACAAACGGATGGTCAGATAGAAGTAGTTAACAGAAGTTTGGGAAACTTACTGCGTTCTTTGGTAGGGGATCATATTAGAGACTAGGACACTATCCTACCCACTGCTGAGTTTGCATACAATAATTCTGTCAACCAAACCACGTGTCTAAGTCCTTCTGAGATTATATACGGGTTTAAGCCTAGACAACCATTAGATTTGATTCCTATGAGTTCTAGGTATAGGATTTCTGAGTCAGCATCTGCATTCGCATCCCATCTGCATGAACTACATAAGGAAATTGCACAAAATATTGAAAAGAGCAACAAAGATTACAAGTTATATGCTGATTTAAAACGACGATTTAAAACTTTTAAAGTGGGTGACTCTGTGATGGTGCGGATCCGTCTGGAACAGTTCCCACAAGGAACTGTTAAGAAGCTACACGCCAAGAGTGCTGGGCCTTTCAAAATATTAAGGAAATCAATGACAATGCATACGAGGTAGACCTCCTCGAGGATTTCAACATCAACCCGACTTTGAGGATCTAATTGCTTACGAAGGCCCTGATTTCAATCCACCCAACCCATTCTTGCAACAGCCTGATATAACCCCACCATTGGAAAACCCGAATTTGCCCCCACTTCCTACCATTCCCAAACTACCCATGGCTGATAAAGTGGACATAGTTTTGAGTGATAACATTATCTCTACAAAGGAAGGTGGAAGGAGAAGGTACTTGATCAGGTGGAGAGGAAAACCTGAATCGGAGGACACGTGGATAGACCGCGAGGAGCTGCAGCGGATAGACCCAGATGCATTGGAGCTTTACGAGAGAGATTCTTACTCGACGGAGTCGAGTTTTCTCCCACCTCGGGAGAATGATGGGGACATCAGTTGGAAAGTCTACCGTCGACGTGGCCGTAGATCTACGGCCACGATCTGCCCGATGTATTTCTGATTTTAGTATGGTCATTTTATTTTGATGTATTTTATTTCTTCTTTTTCCCTTTTTACCCTTGTTTGAGGGATTGAGTCTTGTAGCCCCTCGAGGGTATTTTAGTCTTTTATTTTATGTCATTGTATTAGGCTATTTATAGCCTTCATCTTGTACTTTTGATGGTTAATGAATGATATTACAAATTTTTCCTGCATTGGTCTTCTTGAAGCTTTCTTTTTGTGAGAGCTTGAGAGAGAGGTTGAGAGCTAGGTGGAGCCTAGGAGAGGCCACCCGTCGTACCCAACAGTCACCGCCGGTGGCTCTTGGTTTTCTTATTAATTGGCTCATATACTAAGAAATTTGCATGGAAAAAACAAGTTGATGAAAATCCGATTTCTTATAATCAAAATGTTCATAATAAAGCATGCAACAACATATAAAAAGTTACGTAGTGAAACTTTCATGAAATTCAAGAAAAATATATTTTAAGCTATAACGTTTTGTAAAATAACAATATTGAATCAAAGATAGGGGTTCAAAAGTCTATCTCATGCTCTAGAATATCTCTAACTAGCTAGATGAACAAAACCCAAGATTTAGCCTCTAAAAAATTCTGTCTCTTTATATTTCCTCTTCTCTCATCCCTTTCTCCTCTCTTCTCTAGCTAGGGTTGGGTGAAAGGAATTGGGTAAAAATAGTTTTAGTTATTTTATAACTCTGAAATGCTCTTAACACTTGTAGTTTTTTCATTAAAAATTTACTAAATTGACCTAGCCTTGTGGTGCCCAGCTTCCCAGTGCCACCGTACTCCCAAAGAATCTTCTAGAATATCCTTACTTGAGACTCGATCAGCGCCGCAGAGCACACCCAAAGCCCCATTTTTTATCCATTTTCCTGAGAGCTCAATGTCGCGGCGTTGCCAATGTTGGCGCCTGCAGAGCAATTTTCCCCAACCTAGCTTTTCACTTCTCATACCCCATTCATGATTACTAAAAATCCCATTAAACTTTCTAAAACTTATAATTGCTAATCAAATTAAAGTTAGATTAGATTAACAAAAATTTACCAAAATTTTTTATGACGTTCATTATAGCTCTGGGGCTTAGCAACTCGATCGTGGGTGAAGAGATTCTGGAAGAATCTGAAAGATTTTTTTGGAGCGCATCAATGCTGGGGAGTGGAGAGTAGCGGCACTGGGGAATTAAGCGTTGCAACGCTGGGAAATTAAGTGTATAACATTAGGTCTGAAGCTTCATTTCATTAAGCCTTTACCCTAGAAATCCCTCCCTAATTTTGCATGCCTTGTCAGGGAAGAAGGAGAGAAAGGGTGAGAGATCGAGGAGAAGAAATAAAGTTCATTCTCGATCATTTTTGTCTGTCGCTCCAATTGAGAAAATGGTTCTGATTGTGGTAGGTAATCTGAATCCTATTTATATTTTCAGTGATTTTGATTTCTCGTAAATATACTTAAAATGTAATATATCTCATTCTAGTTATTATCTATCGTATAACTTTTATATGTGATAGATATCATCATCCTGAGCATTTTGATTGATTAATGTTGAAATTTCACTTGTGATTTTGCTTGTATGCCAATTTAATTGAATTAGATAGTATAATGTCAATTATAAAATGATCAGAAATGAATGTGTTGTATTTATATATGGAACACATGATATGCACATGTTTACTATTCACTTAGTGTAATATGTATTTTTTACATACTACGTGCATATTGATAAGTATATTGGTAATTGTATTGATTATATGTGATGTTGGCTATTATAGTTTATATGATATGAAATGTATGTAAGTAAGAAAGATTGGCAAAAAATGATTGACTAATTCAAATTGGTTAAAGATATGTTATCCTATACAAGAGAGTGGACCGGCTGACGAGTTTTTTGTTAAATAAGGTTTGTAGTGTAGTTCTAATTGATACGAACATGGAGGTATAAGGAGACTGAATAATATGATATGCCAATTGGTAAAAAGTGATAATTTCTTATATAAAAGTCACTTTACTAATGACTTGTAATATATTATATGAGATTGATTCCTAGAAACAAGAATGATATGATTGAGACTGACTCATGTAGGTTCGTCTATAGGATCAAAAACAGGAAATATGAAAAATAGGTAGTCGGATGTTCTATCTTACTTGCATATGCATATGACATTAGCATACATGATAAGTGATATAAGTGATATGATATAATGTGAGATGCATAAAGTATAAGATGAGTGATATAGATATATGATAAGATTGATAAAGAGCACATTTATATAATAAGATTGATACAGAGCATATGATATATATGAATTATATGATTACAAGATACACTGACATATGAAATATGCATGAATTACATTATTGACATTGGATACATTGCACTAAATATATAGAACATGATATAGATGCATAGACACTATATAACATGAATATGATAAATATAGAGGGATAAATGCTTGTAAATGACAGGTTTATCGATTCCATAGAATAATATATAAACTATTTTATAACTGATGCGCATAGAAATGATAAAACCTACGTATTCTTAACCTGGTTATTGATCATTGTTCAATACAGCTTGTACTGATTTTAATTGTTATTGCTCATATTGACTATTACATGTTTTATAGATATATGTTTACATTGCTCTTGCTTGAATGAATTGATGACATGCATATTGTATCTCATTGTCTAGTACTGATTTCAATTATAGGTTCTAATAACCTATTGAATTATTAGCTCACTCCATGATTTTTACATATTTTTAGGAAGGGGCAGAATCTAGTGGAGTGAGACATCAAACTTTCCCGAACTTTCTTTTATTATGTATTTTATTTTAATCTTTTGAAATTAGGAGTTTAGAATGACAGGTTGATGTATTGATTGACCTCTTGACTATTGTATATGACTTTTATGAAATGAGTGAAATTGTAAATTGAATAAAGAATTTAGAGATCGCTTCCACTAGTTTTTCATTATTGAAATAAGATTAGTAGTTCTGGTGGATTAATTAAGAAATGAATGAACAATTCTTCCAATTTAAAAGTCTTGAGACGTTACAAATTCACCTATCAAACACCATTCGACAAGCCCTAATCTAGTGAAGAAAATATTAATAAAAACAAGCCCTAATCTAGTGAAGAAAATATTAATAAAATAAATCTCAAAATTATTTAGGGTCTATTTTGTTGACATTAATAGGAGTGTATTTCATTTCTTTTTTCTCATATTTATTTTTTTGGTGTTTTCTTTGAAGAAAGAAAAATGCTGAGTAAAATTTTAAAGAATTTCAAATACACTCCTTAATTCAACGTTAAAGAGTTTAAAACTCACCCGAATCAATCAAATTTCAAATCCCACGTTAGAGAACATCTTGCTGGCTCCTTCTCGCTTCGTCACGACATCATCTCCTCGCCAGCTGCCGTTGCGATTTCCTCAGCAAGCTCTCGTCGTCGCCTTCAAATGCTAATCCGTCCAAACCATTCACACAGTGAATGTCGAATTGGACCGGCCAGTTCGACTTGAACCGGTTAGATTGCCAGTCCGTCCAAAAATCAGATTCGCCAATTTTTTCCATCATTGATTTATGATCCAATGACTAAAATTTCTAAATAAAAAATTAAAATATAAATTTATTTAATTTATAATAACATAACTTAAGAAATCCAACCCTATTCTCCTCTCTCACAGCAAATTATTAGGTCCGGTGACCGGACCTAGAGATATGTCCACATACTAATAAAATATTATTTTAAGTTAAGCGTAGATAAAGCGTAGGTAAAGTGCAGATAAAGCACAGTCAAATCGCAGTCAAAGCGTACCTAAAGTGCAGTCAAAGTGCACCTAAAGCACAGTCAGAGCGCACGTGACGTGACAAATTTTAATTGGATGTCCGGACCTAAAAATAGGTCCGATAACCGGACCTAATAATTTGCCCTCTCTCACACATGAGAAGCGTCGAAACCCTCTCAAGGCAAGCTGATTCTCCTCCTTTGCTAAGAACATGTAAATTTTTTCACAAAAAATTATCTTAGGCTTTATATGAGACAACTTTCTTATTATTTCTTAAAGTAGATTTTTAATAAAAAAAAAGAATTTAGTATTAAGAAACTGCTTTAACAAATAATAAGAAAACCATCCCAAATAAAACCTTAAACTTCTTTTGGGACTAATCTTTTCGATGCTTTCAAAAGCAGCTTTTTAATACAACAATGTATTAAAAATTTATTTTAAAAAATAATAAACAAACATTAAATTTTATTCCTCTTAATATTTGATTCCTTAATTGATTACAAATATGCTTAAGATATGTATTCTCATTTTTTAACAATATAATAATCTATTTATTTTTTAATTAAAAATCCCAAACTTATAATTTGAAATTGCCCTAATACTTTTAACTCAAGGCATCAAATCTATCCTCTAAATATGTTATACATTTCATAATACAATTCTTTTGTTTTTATTAAAATTTTATACCTAATTGTACAAAACAAAGCATTAACACACCATTGATCCTATCAAGAGCCTTCACTATAGCATGACCTAATAAAATCATTTTGATTTTACTTGAGCTTATTTTGCAAACAACCAAATCCACAAAAAAAAAAAAAAAACAACCCCTTGTTTTAAATAAGTTTAAGATAAATAAAATAAACAAAAATCAATCAATATTTATCTTACATTCATCACAAAACAAACATAATAATACTCTTGATCAAAATTTTGATCAATATATGCAAAACCAATTGTTTTTTTTTTTTCAAATTAAATGAAGAAAATGTTCATTCTAATTTCCACTCATCATTTCTTGCATTGCAAATGTCACATGTCCCTGAACAATGTAAATATTACAGCAATCAATCAAAGAGAAAGAAATCTTTTCTTAAATATATACTTTAGAATTCGTTTGGAATAACTTTTTTGCTACTCTATAAAACTACTTTTTAGTACAAAAATTTCTAATTCAAGAAATTTTTGCACTAAAATATCGTTTTAGAAAGCAACAAAAAAATTATCACAAATGAAGTCTTAGTCAATGGATGCTCATTTCTTAAATAAATGGCGTTTCTAGTTTCTACAACTAAGAAAGGTGATATTTTGCCTTTTAACATTATCACCAGCAAATTAAAAAAACTTTCTAACACTATGAATCTATGATCATTGAATGATGTTCTTCATTCCAACGCAGTCTCTGCAAGCACTTGGAAGCAATTCAAATTAGGAGGAAACCAGACTACTCCCTTCTCAAACTGGCGGTTCAAATCCATCAAAATATTACCACAGCTATATTATTGCTTCAGCTCGTTCTTTTTACTGCTCGATCAGCAATGATTGAAATATTACCGTTAGCAGAATCTGCTTGAAATGAATTAACACTGGCATGTTCATCTTCAAATTTGATCCTTTTCTGTTTTCTTCTTTTTGCTATTCTCTGATTTACCTAGTTAGTAAATGAATGTACAAACAAGCCATGACCGATAAGAGAAGAAGCTATCGACTGCAGGGAGCTGATTTTGGACTTGTCGGGGTCCGATGAATAACAAAATGATCAACTATCCTAACAGAGTTAATAGGATCGACGGAAGAAGCAGCTTTCCATTTGCTGGGGAATCTCCTCAAGTAGCTCAGCTGGAGTGGTTGTTTTGGCTCTGCATCCCAGTCTGGATCAAGCTTCCACTCCTTTGGCACCTGGAAAAAAAAATTTCAGAGCAAATGAAATCTCTACACAAGTAAAAAGGTTCCGTTAGGACTGTCAAATTCGATCAAAGCAAATGTCGATGAAAACAAATAAAAAAAAGTAGATTCGATGGAGTTCAATGCTTATGGGTTTCTCATCTATTTTTGATATACATGTAATAAAAATAGTTGCTTGAAAGACTAGTTTGTAATCAGTCATTATTGCTTGAAGCACACTGAAACATTAAATTGAGGCCAACAATCATACAAGAGACTCGCATTTTCTCCAATTACCATGTTAACAGGTGGAATTATTCATGCCAATCAAGCAATCTACTTGGTGTAGTTGGGCTGGATTCCACCATTTTTTTTCAAAACTACTCCGAAGATGGCGGAGTCAATCAAAACCGCTTAAAGTGAGTTGGGATGGGGCAATTGGAGACAATTGGAGACTATCCATATTCACTTACTACAATGCCATGAATGCAAAAACCTACGCTTGAAGGAAAATCTTTAACTAGCAAATAGGTCTACCATTTGCACCGGCGATCTTATCAACTTTCATAGAAATGAGCAAGAAACTTTCATAGCAGGGGTTATCATTTGAATTTGAGCAACTAGAAAGTTGGCCCGGATCAAAAATTCTCTGCGACCGGAAATAGTTTAAAAAGAAGAAAAGATAGTTTGATTAGAACACTGCATTCATTATCGAAACAAATAACAATATTTCATTCTTTCATCAACTAGCAAAATAGCAATACCATACCACAAACATCTGTTGGGCTTGCGAGGCTTACTATTTTAAGGTACAAAACAAAACCCAAGGAGAAATTCTCAGGTTGGGCTAGGAATTTACTCGAAGGCCGGAGATGTAAAATATTTGAACAGTTTCTGGCTTAGATAAAGCACTACCCAAAATCAACAAGCAAACTACTAAGTCAATCTCCGCTTTGATCAAATTTGAATTGAGCCAAAGCTAAATGAAATTGTAGTAGTTTGAGATCAGAGGAAAATGTTTACATATGTAATGTATGAATGCATGCATAAATATAATCATGAGAAATTATTTTTGCATTTAAGCTTTTATGACTATATATATACTTATCTAGATGAATGGATGCTACTTAGATGTAGAGATGCTTGTATGGATGTTGTAATTCATCCAAAAAGACTAACAATCAAATCAATTTTTGGCTTAAATCCTCATGAATATAGATTGGGTCGAGCAATTCTACAATTGGCATGACTTTGGCCAAGATCAAATCAAATGACTTGGAACAAATCTCAAACGGAGGTTGGATTGGTTCAAGATAGGATCGTTAACAACCCTACTTTAATAATTAAATACTAATGCTGCTTCAACAAAACAGAGATCTATTAAACAACACCCAACATAAAACACACACACACGTAAATATATTAAAATAGAAACTATAATTAGGTTATCCAAAGGAAAAATAAAAAAGAGAATAATCTTACCTTATCCACTGCAAGGGTGAAGACTTCTAAGTCGCCATTTTTAGTTAAATGGAAACGGGTAAAAGCTTTGTAGTTAGCAATGCGAAGTGATGAGAAGGCTTCATCAAAGTGAATGTGGAACCAATTGATACAGATGTACAGATAACATCCAAAGATCAGTGATACAACAGGAGTTGATAATACCCAGAAATAAAGAAAAGTTGAAGCATAATAGATAACAGATGCTCCTCTGGAAAGGTACTGTATTCCCTTCTTACAGATGGTTTTTCTTGTAACAGCCATAACCTGTTAAGGAAATCATTCAAGAATAAAGCAAAGAAAAACAATAAAGGATTGCATGCCAACAATGTAAAGTAAACACTACCTCTGGTATGTCAAATGCAGACATCAGGTACTTTATGCATGCAGGGTAGAGTCCAAATGTCCACTTTTCCATGCGAGCTCGTAGTCCAGTTGGATCTGGAAAGTGCTCACTTTCCATGGACCGATACCAATCATAAAGTGTGTGGTAACCTGAGAAAACATTGTTTTTACATTACTTCTAACAATTCAATTTACATCTCTCATATGTGAACAACAGCGGAGTTTAGTATTCTGGTCAATGGACAATAGGTTAACAACAAAACATAAAACAATGAGCCAGATTTCTAGAATATTGCATGGATCAGGGCAGTTGCCCTAGACGAATGATGAGATATATTAGAAACCACGTTTAAAATTACGCAACAAGAGGTAAGGCTCAGCTTTTTTGGAATATTTTGCCTTAAGGGATACACTTCATGCAAGCATTGACGAGGCGAATGCCTCACCAATGCTAAGGTGTGCCTCGACACAACTAATAAGGCGCGTATGCCCCTAATTTTAGAAGTTTTGGTGATTTAAAAAAATTAGTTTACAAATAAAATATATTCTCCAAGCCCCGTATCATTATTTTACTCCATCTAAACCTAAATTGACCTCTTTATTCCTCTCCCCAAGAACCCAAATGCACGCACGTTCATCCTTCCCAACCACCCAACCGTCACTCCTGTGCTATGCCACCACATTGTTTTGCCCAACCTTGCCCCTACATTGCCTCTCATTTTCTTGCCGGTAACCCAATTTTCATTTTTTTTTCTTTTTTAAACTTTCACCTTTTTTGCTTTCTTTATTCAAGGTTTTCTTTTTTTTTCCTACTTATTTGCATCTTGTGATATCTTTTTTCAGTGAAATTTTCTAAAATGGTTAGAGTTCCGAGAAAAGCTCGATAAGAAATAGAAAAGATCCAGCATAAAAGTATAGTGTGCATGTGCAAATTAGAGGTAGTGAAAAAGCATACATCCATTTGAAGTACAACTATTATGATAACGTGATTAAAGGTGATGTAACCAAAGTTAAAGAACATCTTTCTATTTGTCATAAGAATGTTGCAAAGGTTCATCTTCCTCTTCGTCACAAATGTTCAACAGAGATACAAGAAGACCTATAGATCAATATATGACGAATGTGGAGGATAACAAGAATGGTGGTACTTCATAACTATGTTAATTGTACCAACAGAAAAAAATCATTTATGAAGGATGAACTCATTGATTTATATTATATACAACAAGAGATTAAAAGATAAATATTTGCAGTATACAATTTAGGAAAATGATAAATCCATTAGTTTGTAATGATATGTCATCAAATAAGGAAAGATTTATAGAGAATGACAATAAAGTTACAACATCATAATTACAAGAGAAAGATCTTGATATTGACTTTTATTATGAAGGAGCAAGACTAACACAAGTCAACAATAAAGTAACAAAAGTTTACTAGAAGAATTTATATAATTGAAATTGTAATCATTAACAAAGTTATTATTTAAATTTTATTTAATGCTCTTATTGAGTTTTATTGATTAGGAAAGATGAAGAAAGTTGAAATCGAAGATAAGAAGAAAGATTGGGAGGGAGCTCCTAGTAGAGGGGAGAAGGCCTTGAGCAATACAGGGTGCCCACAATTCCTGATAGAATGAGAGAAAAAAGGGGAAGAGAGCCTAAGCTCCAAGAAGAGGGGTGATGCAGGACTCTAATGCTTTTAGGTGATATTGATTCAGGATTTTAGCACACTTAAATTTTAGAGAACAATAATAAGCAAAACTTATATTGATTTAAACAATAACAACAACAACATCAAGCCTTTATCCCACTACGTGGGGTCGGCTACATGAATCTTTTTTCTCCATTATGTCCTAAACTTATATTGATTTAAACGATAAGATAAAATATTAAGGCGATAAAACAAGCTTAAGCCAAATCACATGTATAGAAGCTGTAAAGATCTTAAAAAAGTCAATCCGAAGGTTTTCAATGAGAAATCTTAGCATGTGCAAAGTAATCCATCGTAAGAGCTTGCTGACTAGAATTTAGGCACTAATCTCAAATGATATTTCAGAAACTCACATCCTCCAAATTGGCATTGCTTTCACATTACATTGGCCCTGACCTATTCCTTCAAGCTATTCATAGCAAGTAAGCATGATTGTTGGAAAGAGCTATGGCTAAAGCACTTCAAACTTTAGAGGCTAATCATATTTTGGAGATTATTCAATTTCCTTGAAATATTAAGTTATATGAAGCAAAAGGTTTACTTAACCAAATTTTACTCGTATGGACCTTGGATCACTACAAAGTACAATTAATTGTCCTTGGCAACAAACAAGAATATGGGATTGAATATAAATACATTTTTGCTCTTGTAGCAAAAATGACCACAATAAGATAGATAATCCCGATTGATGCTTCACAAGAACGACTTTTTCTTCAAATGGATGTTAAAAATATCTTTCTTTATAGTGATCTCAATGGAAAATTTTATATGACTCTTCCGCATAGTGTTCCAATCTCTTTTCCTATAGAAGTATGCAAACTAAAGCATATCCAATATGAACAAAAAATGCTCCTCATACATACAACATCAACAACAACATCAAGCCTTTATCTCACTACATGGGGTCGGCTATATGAATCATTTGTCTCCATTGTACCCGATTAAGATTCAAACTCCTTATGCATGCTTTCATAAATTTTAAATAACCCAACTTTTTTAAAAAAAAAGTCAATAGAATTTATCATTATTTCTCTGTAAGACCTTTAATGGGATTGCTTTTTTTTTTTTTGTTTCTGTTGATAATATCAACATTACTAGCACAGGTTTGACTTTAATTATCTACAATAACATATTCACGCAATATTTCATCTTTTCTTAGTTTTGGAGATCCACATTGATGTCTCTGGTACAGTCTTGACCCAACATAAATATACATAGGATCTAAATACTTGGGCTAGCCTCCAAAATACCTCCTATGCAAACATTTCTTTAGAAGTAAACATGAAATATCATAGTGAGTAAAACAAACTTCTTCCTAATCTCACTACATTCAGATAACTGGCAGGAAGCTTAAACTTATTCTTTTTTTGGGACAATTAGGCCAATTAAGGCAGACTCACACACACATTGCATACACAAGACTCGAACTCAAGATCTCTTAGTTGGTAGCTAAACTCCCAAACAATAGGTCAAGGTGAGTTGTGTGCTTAAACTATTTGATAGTTGCTCGACCAGAAATTTCCTTCACACTTGAGTAAGTCAATTTATGCAAAATTCATGTCACTTATATATAGTTTTCACTTACCGAATCATTCAATATCTTGTTGGGACACCTTCCATTTCTTGTTCTTTCAATTTCGTTCTCATCTTCATCTTATGGGCTATAGTGATTTGGACTAGGTCAGGTGTCCTTATACTCAACACTCAGTCATAGGTTGGTGTATGTTCCTTAATGATTCATTGATCTTCTTAAAAGATTTAGAAATAGCTCTGCGTGTCTAAATGATTTACGAGTATGAATACCAAGCAATGTCTACAACATGTTTAGAGTTTATCTAACTTCATAGACTTCCATTTGAACTTGGGTTTCCTTAGAACAATCTCTCCTCTACATACAAAGTTACAAACAAAACATCTCACTATCTCTAAATTTGGGAAGCTTTTGATACTGAAATTATTTATCGTCCAAATATATTTATAAAAGCTATGATGTGAAAAAAAAAAAAAGACATCTATTTTTTGTTGGAAATTGATGCTTCTTGACAAATGAACATAAATTTGATGGGAGATATCAACATTTAATTAAGCATTTATTAATGAATCAATTATTTCCTATAAATTATGGCTAGATATAGGTATAATTAATTAGTATAACTATAAATATTAATAGAATTAGGAATAAAAATGTTTATATCTTATTAGGACAAATCTAAACGAGCAAATCACCTAATAATTTCCTTGCATGTTACATATTCTCTTCTAAATAATGATTAAAATCTTCTAGAGGAGGGAAAACAGTTCGTGCACAACTCTACTTATCACATATTTACTCTAGGCCTCCACTTCAATACACCATAAAACCTAACACAATCTAATCCGCACCAAGGCTTGCATTTCTTTTTTGAATCATTTGTTCTTCTCTTCCTTTTACTTTATGAGGGCCAAAAAAACTCTGCAGTAGGGAGGTGGACATAACAAAAATATGCGAGAGATGCTTAAGTTTTTGGGAGTCTTCATTTTCCCCTCTCTTGAAAAGGTTAAGGAGGAACGAGTTGATGAGACAGTTAAAATTAAGGACTACAACCCACCATGAGTACGAGAGTGCCTTCAGACATTAAAGATCCTCCCATCACCATAATCAGTATAGATATTCATTTCAAATAAAAAACTTTTAGAGAGAAATGAATGACAAATTGAAAAAGGAAACCATGATAATATAATAATGTATCACCCAGCATTACCAGTACCAAAATATCCCACATTTATATGAATGTTTGACAACCACATTTCACAATAAGCAAAAAAAATGTCATTCAAAAGCTAAAATAAGTGACTAATTTCCATGTACCATGCTATGTTGAAATAAATAATACCATCAAAATCAATTAGAATACCTGAAGTAGCTAGTAAGTGATTACGGATGCATATATCGATAGCCATTTCCAGTAGCATCATTAGAATAATGGCTGCCGCTATATGAGCTGAAATATGAAGAATTCCAATAACAGCCCGCCTTTTCCAAGACAGCTTCGTAGGGATAAATGAATACGATAGTAATACCAACAGCAAAGTTCCAGCAGAAGACACATAAGAATGTTCTATCATGTAAATAAAAGCTCTCCACATTGCATTAGCAAAGCTCTTGCAGCGACCCGACCAAGAATCATCATGAAGAATTTGGAATACACCACACTGAAATGAAAAGGCTAGGATCAGTCTATTTCCCTGAAATTTAGACGGTGCTTGCAAAGAGATCATGTGCAGGGGGAAATGAGGGACAGGAATCATCAATCAGATACTGAACACCTCCCCCCAAATTCAAAATTCTTAAAAGAAAATATTTCAATAATACTAAAACAGCCCGGACCTAACTGATTAAATTACAGGTATTCAAATATAGTCTTGTTACTTACAAAAAAAATTTCAATAAAAACAATACAGCCCTGATCCTAACTGATTAAATTACAGGTATAAGATTGCAGATGCAAATCATGTTTCAAGGTTTTCAAGATATAAGGAGATTCAAATATAATCATGTTACATACCTGATTAGACTAAGTACTAATAGTATGATAAACAATAAACCAAAGAAATAAATTGAGAAAATTTACATATTGAAGTTATTTCAATGTGTTTTTGTCTTCAACAATCAACTTAATCAGAAATGGTATCAAAAAAGAAAAAAATCTATAACATCCAAATATATCCAGATTTAAATTGTTACAGCATCAGCTGCTCATGAAGAAGCCAATGTGACATTTTTAAAATAAACCAATTCATATCTGGCTTCATAAGTCCTTATCTCTTGCACACCCGTAATTAAGGGAATTCATCCAAATATAAGGTCATTCTTACAGGAATAACATATTTCACCAAAAAAATAAGCTATTTCACCAAAAATTAAGATTTTTCACCTCATTCCCCCTGAAGTACCTTATTTCTAAGTGAAATATCTTATTTTTGGATAAAAAATCTTAAATCTAGGTAATATTCGTTTTCCTAGGCATACCAAGCATGACAATCTAAACGCAGCGAACAAGGGTGGAGCATTAATTTGCTAATTAAAATGGGTTACATCAGTTGCCGCCAGCAGTTGATGAGTGCAGCCTTCCGCATTAAAATATGATTTTTTTTGTCAGAATTACAGGGAAAAAAAGGAACAGCCTGCAAAAACTTGAAGCCACCAACCAAATCACACGCATGAGAAAACCATACAATCTGATCAAGGAAATTAGGATATCGGCAATAGAAGAAAATAACAAAATATTAACCACACAAAATATATAGAAAAAGGAATTTATTATTGCAAGCAGTATTACCTGAGGAAACATGGAAAAGACAATTACGAAGTATATGAAACCACCAATGACATCAAATTGCCAATTCTTCTTTCGGAACTTTAAAATGTTGCCAAGTGCTATCTGCAAATGCAGTTTTACTAAATTATATGGGCAGAAATTATAATAAAAAAAACAAATAAATAAAATGTTAAAAAAATTGCAAGATGCTCTGTAAAAAATTTTAAAGAAAAAAAGGGAGGGAGGCCAACTTACCCTACTGGAGTCCTCATAAGAAGGATATGTAGCTTTGCATTCATAGGAGTTTTCATAAAATTTGTTGAAGTTTCTGAAGACGTGCGTTGGATGTAGAAAGGCTCCACCACAACCATTCACAAGTAGATGTTCAACATACACAGGCTGATCTGAAGGGACACAAGAATGGCGCATATAATGGTGCAAGTCTCCAGCCATACGAAGCTTACATCTTCCTTTCATGTAATCACGTATCAAATGAGAGACATTTTTACCAGTGCTATCATTCCAATACCAATCGAGAAGCCAGGTTGGTTCATGTGTCATCACAACAATAGAGTCGTTGTCCCCAACCTGTAAAACTTTTCCATAATTCTACGTGAAGTGGAGCAGGCTAATTTAACATTAAAAGCAATACTAAGAACAAAAAACATACTGTAAACAACAGGAAAATAAATTGTTGCACAAAAGTTCAAATCAATAGATACCTCTTCTTTAGGAAGGATTCCCATTCATCTTCCCTTTCAGGATAAATTTCACTAGTTTTACAATGTAGTCAAAGAACTCTAATTCTTCCACCAATAGAATTACAATGTAGTCAAAGAACTCTAATTCTTCCATCAATAAAATTTCAACTCAATAAAGAAAAGATCTTTAAAACCCAAAAGAATTGTGCAATGCAAAATGTTTCTCTCTAGCTATTAGTTGGTGATGACAATCCAAATTCAAGCTGATCCAATCTTGCTTGAATTAGCCTAATATTTAACTAGCTTGACTTGATCAACTCAACTTGAAATCACGATTTTTTTACTTTTAATGTTATTTTGTTCAAACAAATTCATATTTATGACATTTTTACATGTATATATGTATATGCGTGTGTATGTAAGAAAACGTTAAAATTTTATATACCATTTATATTTGAGCTAAAGCTTGTTTTGAAGATTGGACTGAATGAAATTTTTGGCTCATGTCTCAATTCATTTGGCTTCATCTAGGCCAAAAATCGATTAGATCTTTGAACTACACTCTCAACCCTATTATTAGTATTGAGTCTTATTTGTCTAAGTATATCATGTTTGGACACTTATTTTATATTGTTTTTCCTCATTTGGATCAGTTTGTAATATTCATATTTATTTAAAACGCTGCTTTATTAAATACAAAAAAGCCTACTTCTATAAACAGAGCCCAAAATCTTGTAATTCTGCCAGACTTGAAGATGAAGTTTAACAGTTTTTTTATCAAGCATCCCCTTTGGGGACTTTGTCCTCCATTCTAAGGTTTCTTCTTGATTGCTTCCTCCCTATCTCACATCACTCTTCTTTTGAGATTTTAATTCATATTTTTTTCTCATTATATCTTTAGTTCTCCCTTTTACATTGGTATTCTTCCCTTCTCAAAAAATCAAAATAAAAAATTCACAACCAATTTGTGTTTTCACCATCCGCTTAATGATCTGATAGAAATAATAGTTTATGAAACTGGATCTCAACAATAATGCACAAAAAGCTGAAAAAAATGCTATACCGAGGAAGCTTAATAAGCTATATGCATATTTATCGTTTAGAGAACCATCTTTTATATGGTATTTACCAACAAAGTAGTTACAATAGTGGCCTTCAAAATGTGGATTGTACACAATGCTCCCTCTTACGGTAAAAGCATAACAAGCATGTTATTTGGCTTCTCAACAGCCACTAGAAATGCAATTAAAAGTTGTTTGTTCAATCAAGCATTTGCTCATAAATGGCATAATTGATTTTTGAGACAAAAAATTGCGAGTAAACCAAAGTTAGTGGCAGATGAATGACACATAAAGCCAACCTCAAATAGATTTGTAGATCAAATCAAATGGTGGAATGCCTGCAAGCAATAGAATGAAGCATAAAGTATGCTAAAATACATGCAAGCAATAGAATGGAACACGAAGTACACCATATATGTTCGCCCAATGATTGAGTGTTTCATTCCCATATTTTTTGCAGTATTTTGATAAGAATCTGATCTCCTCACAGCAAAAACAACAAAACCAAAGGAAAATGTTGACGTGCATTTTCACATCGAGGCCAATTCAGCCAGGATCGAGTCAATTCGAGCCCGATTGGGCTTGAGCGAGCTTGATCGTCAATTTACTCACATTGGACCTCAATTTAATCAAATTAAATTTAATTTTATAAAATTAAACTCAAATCAATCGAATCGACCCTAAATCGGGCCTCATCAAGCCCCATCAAACCAAATTTGACGCAATTTAGTGTCAAATCAAGTCCAATTTCACTAAATTGGCTCGATCAAACCCAATCGGACCCCAATTGACCCAAATCGGCTCAGGTCGAGTCCAATTTGGGCCAATTTCAGCCCAATTGGCCCAATCTCAGCCCAATTGACCTCTCCAAATTAGATCCTGCATCCAAGGGCTAGATTTTCAAATTTTTGTGGCTGATTTTCCGTCAAATCATCTGATTTGGGTGGCTTCAGCATGGATATTGCAGCATAAATACTTGAGTGTGCATGAGCCTCGTTTCGAGTATAGAGAAGACGGGAGAGAGTGGAGAGGGTCATTCAGCCTCTTTGCTCGTGTGCGTCCCAAAAGAAGAGAGGAAGGTAGCGCCAGAGCGGGAGACGAAAGACTAGGACGGCCCAACCTATGCCTGTGTGTGTTTGTTCAAACGAGATCGAGAGGGAGAGCGGACCCTGCCCGGCTTTGTTCGTGTGTGTCCAACAGACAGAGAGACAGAGCACAGCAGTTCGGCTCTACGTGTGTTTGTCCAGCCCAAGAAGGAGGGAAGGTCGTCGGGCCTCCCATGTCCGTGAAATCAAGCGAAAGAGCCAGAGCCGCGACTCTCTTGCTATCGCGCGACCAAGGAAGAACCCAGCAGCAACCCTAAGTATCCTTGCATGCCTTAACCATCCAAATCGAGAAGAAAATCCTATTTAGCCTCTTCCCTACTTGCTTCTAGGTCGAATCCAGCAATTCAAACCTTCACTCCTGCATCCGGAAGGCTTGGGAGCTTCCTTTCTCTCTCAAACCAACACCGACGAACTTGCGACAGCGAGAGAAACACCTAGAAGCGGCCAAAACAGCATCTGGAGTCTCTCGGACAGCAGATTTCGCTGTCCTAGTTGTTGTTTTCTCTCTTTGCAAGGCGAGTGGAGTGTGGTTAATGCCATGACAACCCGGCGAGGTAAATCCCGTAAAAAACTTAGCAAAGCCTACGTCCTCGAACCCTTTGATGTGTATATGATGCTCCACGTGCCTTAGGACCTTAGAAAACCATGCACTATGCCTTCCAAAATCCCAAAATAAACCCATGTTTGTTGTCCTCTCTGCAAAATAGTCGAAATATGGAGATTTCCACTTGTTTGCTCCCATGTGAGAACCTTAGGAGAATATCAACACGCGTAGGGGTGTTTGATCGGAATCCGAAACCTCCCGAATACATGTTTTTACATTCATTTTGCTTCCTTAGCCGTCATCTATAATTAAACCATAGGCTAGCATTATCATTTGCCTTTAAACGAAATGTCAATAGGTATGTTTTAAAAATGGGAGCTTGCATTCTATTAGGAATGTGCATTCAAAAATTTTTTGTGATTTTTTATAAATGTTTAGAGAGAAATTCAATTAAATTAGGGAACTTGTGTCTCTTCGTGGACCCTGCGTAGACCCTCAAAGTCCTATACCATAGGTATAGGACCCATGGCAAAGTAATTGATTGAATTGATCTTTGACGCCTTGAAACATATACAAAGTCCATAAATATGCTCATTTAATTTCAAGTTTCTACAAAGTGAATTAGGAGTTTCATACTTTCATATGAACATTTAAAGATTCATAAGATAAACTCCATTATACCTCAAAATTATTTAAGCTTATTTATGCACTTTAAATTAGATGATTGAAATAGCTTGGAGATCCCTTAAAACTCCTAAAATGATAAGTCATCTCATGCACACTCTTAGATCATGACAAAATAGATCTCCAAGATTCATTTAGAGGCTTTTAAATGAACATCCTATCTTTCCAATAAATCCAAAACATTCATAGAAGATTAGGAGTTTTGGGGGGATTGGCTCCTCATCTTGAATTTTGAATTTTTATTTGAGATCTAGGTTTCGTTTTGGGCTCTTGGCATCGCCGGAGATTGTGGAGAGTACGTTCTTCCTCTCGGATCGAAGAACAATTGTATCTTGATTATCTTGCTTTGCACCTAGTGGAATACAAGTCTTTACTTGTGTGTTCTCTCAATTTATCCCGCTTTCTTGCTGTTTTCTCGCTGTGGACAGCAGTTTTACACTTGGTTGTTTACTGATTTAGGATAGGATTACTTGTGACATAAGTACTCCCTATCAAATTGGTATCAGAGCGTCGATTTGGGACCACCGACGGCTGAAATTCCGAAATTTCAGCAAGTTTCTTTTCCGGAAGAAGAATTTTTTTGGGATCCGTTAGAAGAAAAATGGCCGGAAAGAAGGTGAAAGCATTAGAAGGCGAGTTCGGACAACTGAAGACAGATCTGGAGGGAAAGTTCATGGAAATCTCCGCCAACAATGACAGGTTAGAAGGGAGGTTCGCGGCTATGGAAGAAATGATGAAGAAACTATTGGAGATGAAGACCAATCCGGAGACATCGGAAGTGAGAGAGACTACTGATGGCGTAGGAGGAAATCCAAACCCAATCCGGGGGAGGAGGAATCCGGAGGTGGAGATTCTTGAAGGGGACGACGACATGCCACCTCTAGAGCCACTCTCTAGAGAGGAGATGAGCATGGGAAATGACCGCCGATGTGCTGAATTTCAGCGTCGAGGTGCTGATTTTCAGCGTCGAGGTGCTGATTTTCAGCGTCGAGGTGTTGATTTTGGAGGCAGGCGGGGGGAATATGAAGGTAGTGCAGATTTTGGAGAAAGGAGAGAAGAGTATCAGCATCGAGGTGCTGAATTTCAGCGTCGATGTGCTGATTTTGAAAGAGGAAGGGGGGATTATGACGGCGAACTCGGATACCAGCGTCAGAGGGAGGACCGGGACGCTTGGGGAGCATTTCCTTTGCGAGGAATGGGAGGTTATGGAGGATACCGGCGAGATCCCAAGGTGAGGAAATTGAAGATGTCTGTGTTCGAGGGGGAAGACGGCCATGGCTGGATCTACAAGGTGAAGCGTTACTTTGCTGTCAACGGGTTGACGGAGGATGAGAAGCTGACGGCGGCAGGATTGTGTCTAGAAGGAAAGGCTTTGGCATGGTACCAGTGGCGTGACAGGAGGGAGCCCATCCGGAGTTGGAGGGAGTTCAAGGACTGCCTATTAGAACGTTTTCGAGCCGATGGAGGAGGAAACGGGGGACAGTTCAAACGACTGACCGAGAAGGAGATGCAGGAGAAGAGGGCAAAGGGGTTATGTTTTCGATGTGATGAGAAGTACATGCCCGGACACCGGTGCAATGATAGAACTCTTCAGGTTCTCCTCGTGTGTGAAGACGAGGAAGACGAAGAGGGAGGTGGGAGCGGGTCAGAAGGAGAGGAGAAGCTACACCTGGATGTGGCAAAAGTCTCTCTGAACTCAGTAGTGGGATTCACTCCGAGTTACACTATGAAAGTAAGAGGAGAGATAGCTGACCGCGAAGTGTTGGTGTTGATCGATAGTGGTGCAACCCACAATTTCATTTCTGCTCAGATCGTGGATCAGTTAGGGATGGAGCTAGTCGACACAGGAGGCTATGGGGTGATGATGGGCACGGGGAAGGTGGAGATGGGGAGAGGAATTTGCAGGGGAGTGGTCCTGACCATCCAAGGGCTACAGGTCAGGGAGGATTTCCTCCCCTTAGAATTGGGAAGTACAGATGTCATCCTGGGGATGAAATGGCTACAGACTCTAGGGGAGACCAAGGTCAACTGGGGTGCTCTGAGGATGGAGCTAATGATAGAAGGGCAGAGGAAGGTGATCCAGGGGGATGCAGGGCTGACAAGAGCAGTCGTATCTCTCAAATCCATGATCAGATCCATACAGGAGGTGGGAGGAGGATTTTTGGTGGAGCTTCAACGTTTGGAGAGGGTCAGTGTGGGGGAAGAAGGAGACATTCCACAGGTGGTGCAACCGCTCATACAGCAGTACAGGGAGGTGTTCCAGCCACCCCAGGGATTGCCACCCCTTAGAGAGCAGGAGCACGCCATTCTTCTGAAAGAGGGAGTGTCACCAATCAGTGTTAGACCATATCGCTACCCCCAGATTCAGAAAGATGAAATTGAGAAGTTGATCAAGGAGATGTTGGAGGCAGGAATCGTCAGACCCAGTGTGAGTCCTTTCTCCAGTCCAGTCTCACTGGTCAAAAAGAAGGATGGGAGCTGGAGGTTTTGGCGTGGACTACAGAGCCCTGAACAAGGAGATAGTACCGGACAAATTCCCCATTCCAGTGATTGATGAGTTATTAAATGAGCTGCAAGGAGCGGTGGTGTTTTCAAAAATGGACCTTAAGTCTGGCTACCACCAAATCAGAATGAAGGAAGGGGACATTCAGAAGACTGCGTTCAGAACACACGAGGGGCACTATGAGTTCTTAGTTATGCCATTTGGGCTCACTAACGCCCCCGCTACCTTTCAGTCCTTGATGAACAGGGTGTTCAGACAACACTTGAGGAAGTTTGTGCTGGTCTTCTTTGATGATATTTTGGTGTACAGCCAGACCGAGGAGGAACATTTAGAGCATCTAAAGGAGGTTTTAGGGATCCTACAGGCACATCAGCTGAGAGCGAATTTAAAGAAGTGCAGTTTTTCCCAATCAAGGGTGGAATATTTGGGACATATAGTGTCTCAAGAGGGAGTTGCAGCTAACCAGTCCAAAATTGAAGCAATGCAGAAATGGCCCATACCCAAGAACATCAGGGGGTTGAGAGGTTTCTTGGGACTGACGGGATACTATAGGAGGTTTGTGAAGGGGTACAGTTCCATCGCCTGGCCATTGACGGAGCAGTTGAAGAAAGACAACTTCTTCTGGGGTGATGCAGCGACCCAGGCCTTCGAGAGGTTAAAGAAAGCCATGACCACTGTACCAGTTCTAGCACTCCCAGATTTCAGCCAGGTATTCGTGGTAGAGACTGATGCGTCAGGGTATGGCTTAGGAGCAGTATTGATGCAGAATCAACGGCCTATAGCATATTTCAGTCAGGTGCTATCGACTAGGGCTAGATTGAAATCAGTGTATGAGAGAGAGCTGATGGCCATAGTCTTGGCCATTCAGAAATGGCGCCCTTATCTTTTGGGACGACATTTCATTGTTCGGACCGATCAGAGGAGTCTGAAATACCTGTTGGAGCAAAGAATGGTTACTGAGGAACATCAGAGGTGGTTGTCAAAGTTGTTAGGCTATGATTTTGAGATCCAGTATCGGCCGGGGGTGGAGAATAAGGCAGCTGATGCCTTGTCTAGGTGTGTGGGGGAACTTCAGGAGGTGGCAGTTTCAGTCCCTTTGATGATTGATTGGGGGGCCATCCAGGAAGAGAGTATTCAGAATGAAGAATTGAAGAAGGTCAGGGAAGGCTTGGTGAAGGGCAGTAGCAATCATTCAGGGTACTATCTGGAGGGAGAGAGGCTACTCTATCAGGGAAGGTTTGTGATGCCACGAACATCAGTACACATCCCTCACATATTGCAGGAATTCCACGGCAGTGCAGTTGGGGGTCATTCAGGAGTACATAAGACATATAGAAGGTTGGCATCGGAGCTCTACTGGAAGGGGATGTATAAGAATGTTGAGGAGATGGTGGCAAGGTGTGAGGTGTGTCAGAGAAATAAATACATGGCCATGGCACCAGGGGGACTGCTCCAACCATTAGCACTTCCAAATAGAGTATGGGAGGAAGTCTCTATGGATTTTATTGACGGCCTACCTCGTTCAGAAGGGTTCACAGTCATTTTTGTTGTGGTGGATCGACTCAGTAAATATGCACATTTTATCCTCCTACGACATCCTTACACCGCAGTGTCAGTGGCGGCAGCATTTATCAGGGAAGTGGTTCGGTTGCACGGGATTCCAGAATCTATTGTGTCGGACAGAGACAAAGTGTTCCTCAGTCAGTTTTGGAGAGAACTGTTCAGAATGCAGGGCACAACTCTCAAGAGGAGCACCACGTACCACCCACAGACAGATGGACAGACAGAAGTGGTTAACCGGAGTTTGGAGACATATTTGAGGTGTTTTGCCTCTGAAACACCCAGGAAATGGGCTAAATGGTTACCGTGGGCGGAGTACTGGTATAACACCTCGTACCATTCGGCATCCCAAATGACCCCTTTCAAGGTGCTCTATGGAAGAGACCCCCCACACTTAGTACATTATGGGAAGGGACATACACCTGTCTCTTCAGTCGAACAGTACTTAGAGGAGAGGGACTAGGTGTTGGAAGAGTTGAAGAAACATCTGGAGAGGGCACAACAAATAATGAAGAAGCGAGCAGATACCCACAGAAGAGACATACAATATGAAGTGGGGGAGAAAGTGTTTTTAAAGCTAAGACCCTACAGACAGAGATCAGTGGCTAGCAGGAGGAACGAGAAGCTGGCCCCGAGATACTTTGGCCCCTATGAGATCTTGGGGAAGGTTGGAGCAGTAGCGTATCGTCTGAAGTTACCTCCCTATGCTACTATACATCCGGTATTCCATGTGTCACAGCTGAGGAGAGCCCTCGGGGAGCACGCAATTAGCGCCGTATTACCAGCAACAATGACAGAGGATTGGGAAGTGATATTGGAGCCCCTCGAGCTTATGGGGGTAAGATCAGATCAAGAAGGCAACAAGGAAGTGTTGATTCAATGGAAGGACCTCCCTGAGTTCGACGCGACTTGGGAGCCATTTGAAAGAGTGAAAGAGCAATTCCCCTCTTTTCACCTTGAGGACAAGGTGAGTTTTTGGGAGGGGAGTAATGTTACGCCTGGACCGGTCCCAGCTGGACTGGTACGGTTCTACACCCGACGGCCCAAAGTCGGGCGGAACCAGGCGGAACGCGCGCATGAGCTGGGCCCAAACAGCGGCTAAAACGCATGGGGGGAGGGAAAATTTTTGAATGAGAGGCTGTTTTAGGAAGTCCATTATTGTCCTTTATGATTAATTTGTATAATTAGGAGTTTTGGGGGGATTGGCTCCTCATCTTGAATTTTGAATTTTTATTTGAGATCTAGGTTTCGTTTTGGGCTCTTGGCATCGCCGGAGATTGTGGAGAGTACGTTCTTCCTCTCGGATCGAAGAACAATTGTATCTTGATTATCTTGCTTTGCACCTAGTGGAATACAAGTCTTTACTTGTGTGTTCTCTCAATTTATCCCGCTTTCTTGCTGTTTTCTCGCTGTGGACAGCAGTTTTACACTTGGTTGTTTACTGATTTAGGATAGGATTACTTGTGACATAAGTACTCCCTATCACATTATTTCATACATGTCTAGAAACACAAACAACTTCTCTGGTGACCCCTTACTTTTAGCTGTAGCATCCCCAAAACTAAAAAGCATCAACACAGTCTGTTGTTCAACAAAGCAGCGATCCATAAGAACATTGATACCATTAAAATTTTGATCACCAAAATTTCTTTCTGCAGCAAACAAGAGTATTACAGCAATCCTCTATAGTGAATATATTTTCCAATTTTCGACTCTAGAACCTCCCATGGCATCTTTTGTATGCCCTATTTACCGAGCTTTTCCACTCCTTCACTCTGACTTTCCCTAACTGAGGCCCTTATTTCTACTCTCAAGTGAGTTTTTGTCCTCCACCATCTGGGCTAGCTCCATAGCCTCCCCCAACCCTCGTGGCCTCAATAATCGGACAATAGATCTGATATTTGGGTTGAGCCCCTTCATGAAATTCCCCTCCAATAATGTCTCAGATAGCCTCCCCAATAGGCTTCAAACCTCAGCTGACAATCCATCACTGTCCCTTTCTGAACCAGAGAAAAGAACTGCTCGTAGAAGCCTCCTTCCCGACTGGTTCTGAAACGTTCTAAATAACTATCTTTGAACTCCCTTCATGATTGGATTGGATCTCTCGTGTCTCTCCACTGATGCAAAGATAAGGCCTTCCCTTTCAAGCATAAAACCGCCACCATGAGTCTCACCTCCTTCGTCAACCCATTCGTCACAAAGTACCTCTCCATCCTTTAGATTCACCCATGAGCATCTTCCCCCCTCCAAAAACAGGCATCTTTAGCTTTTTCACTCTCGGATCCCCTCCGCTCCAACTTCATCTTCCAGCTCCGGCTCCTCCCATGTGGCAATTGTTGTGATCTCTCTATTGTTCTCTCCCAACCTCCTTTCATAGATATATTTTTCCTCAAAATCATCTCTCCTCATTTCTTCCATCCAATTTCTCCTCATGCCATATCCTTCACTCATTTCCCTCATTATCAGTTCAAGAGGTGGCATATTTTCCCTGTCACCCAAGATTTTTACTTCTCAACCATCCCTCATAGCGTCGATATTGGGGGTCCCCTAATTCCTTGGCCACCCGTCGATGCTCTCACCTCCGATGTTGCCAGTTGGGTGCGAAGCTTCAATATTTTCTTCATCATGTCAACTAAGTTAGAAAACCTTCCTTTCATAGATGAAAACCGTTCCTCAACTTCATATTTGAGTTAGCCAACTTCTCATTTTAGTTTCACTTCCAAAACATCCACTTTCTTAGCCGTCATAGATCCCAAAAAGTGTTCTAATACCAATTTGAAAGGAATCTGATCACCTCACAGCAAAAACAACATTGCCAAAGGAAAAAAACACAGCAGAAATTAGCAAGAAAGGAAGAGATTATGGGCTAACTCTCTTTGATAAAGGGACAACAAACCAAGATATAGGTTAATCTACTATTAAAGAGGTAGATCGGCTTTCTACAAACCCTAAGCGACACTAGGAACAACTCCAAAAAAAAAAAACTACAGTAAACACAATCACATAATGAAAGTTAAACTAACTAATTAGCTTTATATAAGCCTCCCTAATTCCCTCCCAAATCTCAATTAAAAACAACCTCCTTTCCTTATATATATCTTTCCTAATCACCTCTCAAATATCAAGTCAAATCAGCCCCCTTTCCTTAAATTAATCTTTCATAATTCTCTCCCAAATCTGAATTCAAATCAGCCCCCATTTCCCTAAATAAACTTTCTTAATTCCCCCCAATTTTGGTTTCCTATGGAAAGTAGTTAAAGATGGATTTATTCCCCTTTGGAACCCCCTCTTTTCTTGCCCACCATCCCTGCTAGTGGGGACCACAGGCTCCGTCGATCCACCATAATTGTACAATTATAAAAGAGCTTCTAATAGAAAACAAACAATTTTAGTGAGTAATAATTACAAAATTATAAAATAATTATAATAATCCACAAATAAATGAGTATGTAAAATAATGATTATAAAATAATTATAATAGTCTACATATTGACATGCAGGCAGTAGAGATCTCCCGCATTAATGAGTTGGTAGTGGAATGAGGGCAAAAGTATTGATGAGTGTGGATCCCAACTAGCAAAAATTATGGAGGCATTTCATAGTTCTCAAGCTTTATAACAAACAACGAACTCATGTGGCAAAATAAAATTGATTTTGCTATAAAAAAGGTAATTAGCAAAATATTATTCAATAAAAAAGACACTACATATAAGAAGATGCGCATCCAAAAAAACCATAATCACATGCAGCGGCGTAGCCATAATTATTTCTTTGTGGGGGGCACAAATTTCTAATTTGAAAAGTAACATCAAGCTTTTTCATTCGAGCTTGAAATTGATATTGGGGTTTTAATTTTTTTTAAATACCTAACTTAAGGTTTTTATATCTAATTTAAATAAAAATAATAATTAAAAAATATTTTATAACGAGCAATAAATATATAAAAAAACTACATCTTATTAATATAAAAATATATAAAAAATTATAATTAGCATATTTTAAGCTATTTGATTTAAATTTAAATATTGTAATGTTTCTCTAGTGTATTTTGTTGGCTTTAATTATATAAATTTCCTATAAAAAAAATTTGGAGATTTTAAAACAATTCTAAATTTAAAAAAATAGTAATGTGAAGATAAATGATTAAAATGGGAAAATATACAAATAAAGAGAGAAATATAAATGAGAAAAAAAAAAGTTTAAGATGATCTAATAAAAATAAAAAAAATAGCTAACCTCACAAGAGAGATAGTGGGAAATAAATAAAAAAAGTTAAAATAATCTCACCCTCATGGGGGGGGGGGAGAGAGAGAGAGAGAGAGAGAGAGAGAGGAAAGAGGGCTATAACTAGTAGCAACTACAAAAGGTTGTCAGCGGTAAAAATGGAAATATAGAGAGAGAGAGTAGAGAGGAGAGAGAAGTAGTGAAAAAAAAATTTCCGCCAATGGTTGCTTGATTTTATAAAGGAGCCCCCCCCTCCCCCCCCCCCCCAAAGTGATCACATGAAGTGAATATAATAAGGCAGAGGAAAACCCATGGGCAATACAAGAAGATATCTTATAGAGCAAAGTAATATACATTTATTCGATGGCACTTGCAAAACTATAACCTACCTCTGCACCCCTTTATATAAATGAATTCCAGCTTAAAATACAAGAAATAATTCAAAAAAAATATATGATCAAATAAAATCAAATCCATAAAAAATATGGAGAAAAATTATTGTAAGAAGATTTGGTTTAAAAGGAGATTTCAAAATTTGTAATACACAAAGAAAACTATTTTTTATTCTAAAAGTTAAAGAATGTTAATCATTGTTTTCTTTAAGATATTTCAAAAGGAATCAAGATTAAATTCAAAGGGACCCTATAAGTGAAATTATGGGCTATGTTTAGTACGATGAAGAGGAGGCATCTTTCAAGCTTCTTTGTTCCCTGCCTTCCCCGATGTACCCACTCAAGTGAGCTGGAAAGTTGACTTATTGCGAACGGCCCCACCAAAATTGTTTCAAACAGGGTATGTGCGTGGCAACAGGTGTTGTTGCATCATGTGTGAACTTCCCAAACAAAATGGACAACCTTATTCATTCAAAACTCATCATTAGCCTCACCCCATCTTATTCATTTGAAAAGATTAATTAACATTTCAAATCAGGATAAAAGGTACATCCCTTAATGACAATATATGGTGTCAGAATATAGTCAAAGGAAGCTAGAAATATGTTTTGCCTGTTTCAGTTAGTGCTTGAACTGATAGCCCATCCACCCATCTAACAATGCACATTAAAGCAAACCTTTAGTCTTTTCAATTAAATTAGACCATAATGCACCATATAACTTCGTTTATCTCAATCTAATAGGAGAACCACTAAACATTCATACCAAAGTGAAATCATTAGTTTGGATTCAAACTAGCATAGAAGATGCTGTATTTTGAAGAAGCATCTCATGGTTGCATGTATAAATAGTTTATGTAATCAACAGAACATGATTGAAATCCCACGTAAACACAGGAAATCAAAATGACAGAACTATCGTAGAAGGAATGTAAAGCTAATATACCTTATGTTGGCACAACTCTGCAAAAAATTTGAACTGGTAGACATCAATGTCACCATGCAGAGCTTGATCAAAACCAAACACCCACCATCCTTTTGGAAGCTGCAGAGCAAAATAACTCTTTTTCTGAGGCATAAACCATCCACCCAACCAGCTCTTATGGCATATGTACCTCATAAATGTGTGAAGTCCATCAAACCAGTCTGTAAACATCAAATGAGATCATATTTCAGCTTCCACATCTTGCATGGCAATCAATATGTACTTAAATGTCAGATGAGCATTCTTTAAAAAAGGGTATAATCACGGAGGAAATAAAGAACTAGGTTCTTCCTGTGAATATGTATTAGGGGATATTAAGTATCAACTTCTACAGGAATAATCACAAACCATGGTTGCCAGGAATTACAAAACACTGAGGTCCATCATATTGCTCCAGCTTGACGACCCCAAAAGGAAGCTCTGGCTTATTTACTGCTATATGTTCTGGCTTATACCATGTTGGAGGCTGCAAAGCATACTCGAATGGAAGGAAAAAGCGCTTTTCATATGTAAATGCAGAGGGATTAGGGTACCTACTCAAAATGCAAAAACCTTTTATAAATAAACCAAATTAAAAAAAAAAAAAAACAGGTAATAATGATAAGCATGTTACAGCACATACAGATAAAGACTTTCTCATTGCTATGATTCAATGCTTGGTACTTGGGAAAGGAAATCAGGGGGCAAGAGCGCTATATATTATTCAAGCCAATCGATAAAATACCAAAAATATTTCAAGCGAATGGTAAAAGGGATTCCTAATATTTTATAAGTTTACCCTTGGAGATACTATAATGATATCAAAGAAATATTAAAATAAATGATTCAACTGTGGTAAGAAAGCAATGAAAATGGAAAAATAGACCTGGCCTCAACTTCAAATATCAATTTAGTTTTCTAAGGATCATAAGTGAAAAGAAATGCAGCTTACGCAAGATCCCCTCCAATAAGAAGGAAGTCTCCACGTGGAAGAGCATGCTTGGAACCACCATTCTTCACTCGAATCCAAGGTTGGGCCAGCAACCGCGTGACAGCATAAGTTGAATTTCCACCATCTCCTGTGTCAGCCATGAAATCAAACCAGAGGTCCTCTTTCATGCAGAAATGATCATATAAAAGATCACCATTTTTAGATTCATCAGGGACCTTGTTCATGGCAGCCTAGGGCAAAGAAAAATAAAAATAACATAAGCTGAATCAAAATATTTATACGTAGACACATATAAACAAGGAAGCTGGTCTAATTACGATTGAAAGAATTGGAAAAAACAATAAAGCTTAAATGCATAGTATAAGAAAAAGATCAAAGCAGTCTTAAACCAGATGGTCCTTTGATTATAACACAATGATATCTTTGAAAATAAATGAAAAGAAGCAGAGACAAAATAGATCCAAATGCAAATCAGTTACATTGGAGCATAGCACCTTCTTATGGTACTGCATATATGTAAATCTGTTAGCATGCTATACAAGAAAATTGTGGAGATTATCATGCAACATCAAGCCTTTGTCCCACTACGGGAGATTATCATGAATGTTTCAAAAATCTCTTGGAGCACCTAATAAACATGAAATAAAACTGAACCTCACCTGCATCATGCGCATATCAAATCGCCCAACAAAAAGAGTCACTGACACCATAAGATCAAACACGGTCTTAAATAAATCAGTCGATGTCCTTTAAATGCAAAAAAGCAAATTTGTTAGCATCACCCTGACATCATAATACTAAGGAAAAGAAGATATGAGAATGGACTAGAGAAACGCAGAAGGTGGTGGTGTGATATTGGATGCAGGAGAGTACCCTGAATACCATGGAACCATATCCAGGAAATCAGGTTTCATTTGTTTCTTTATCTTCTCGTATTCAGAAATAGTTAGTGGGTGGGTAAGAGCCCAGCTGCAAAGACCAAGCAAGAATCTCAGGAACGGAGAATTATTCAAGGAATAACTGAAAACAAACAATAAAACAACAAATTGTATTTGAGCAATAACAATATAGTTTTTGGAGCATTTTCGCTTAACATCGTATCTTGTATCTACCTATGTTGACAATCAAATATAAAGGATGATAGATTCTTCATACCCAGTCGAACACTCAACCACATAATTGGCAATGTAAAGGCCAATAAAGGTTGCCCACAGGGAATATATCGGAGATATTTCATGTGATGAACCAGTGCAGGATCCATTGCATGCTAGCTGCATGACAGAACAACGAAAATGATGTTAATACAAATATAGATGCTATGATATTTTAACTGATAAAAAGTTATGGAATGAAGCGGACAGAGTGAAGTACCTCGCCATAGATAACCCACTTAGAGAAGAATGGGTAATCACTGGCAGATCCAACAGGAGCGAACCAAGATGAACAGACTTGTTCTTTCCATTGATGCATGCGCAAGAATTTAGATATCCAAGTGTTTTGATCATGCTTTTGCCAAAATGTGAAGGTTGGAAACCAACCAAAGCTCCTTCGATCAAGAGAACTCTCACTTTGGAAAGCACGGTTCCCACAGTGACTGTAAAATACGCAGCATGCTACACTTATAACCTGCAACAAGACAAACAGGAAATAATGGGCATGCTTCTGAAGCATGGGGAAAAGAATTGGAAGGTAAAACCATGAGATATGATGATTTTAGACAATTACCGCACAATTTTGAATAATGGTCAGAATTTCGGGCCGTCTGCCTGCCACACGAGAAGCAAGGCCGACATACCAAAGGCCAAGAAATATTATGTGGAAAACGATCAGAAAGAGGACAGATGAAAGGTATATAGTAAGAAACAGCGATAGATTCATTCTCAGATCAACTCCCATTGATTGAAAACTAGGAAGATGATATATGGCTGCCATAAATATCCAAGCAATATACCTGAAGTCCATTCAAACAAAACAATAAAAAGGTAAAGCATGGCATTAATAAGTACTTAACATGCATAAATCGCTTCTTTTACTAAACTAATATAATCTTGTTAAAGTGTCTACACTCTACAGCAACTTTCTTAGAATGATTTAGAAGTACACATACCAACGACTAAAGTTTGAATAGCTTGGTTTTATGGTCTTTCTGACGAACGGGGATGAGAAGAAGTAGAAGAAACCAAACAGGCAAATATACATGGACCACCATTTGAAATTCTTGTCCAATTTCTGAATGAGGGTTTGCATGTTATCCGATGAGATGAAGAAAAGACATCCGACAATTACTGCAGTCAAAGCATGTCTTGAATGTTCATGCGGATATGGGTAAGTATGAGTCAGAATCGTCCTCACCCTCTCCATTTTGAGGGTGTCCAACAATGGACCAATTGAGTGTTTGTTTGTGCCCATTAACCAAATTGTAAACCTCTATCAGCTCAATTACTAATACGCATATGAAGCATTAAACAGAGAAACAGATAACCGGTAGGAAGGGAACACCACTTTCACCAGAGCTCAAATTTAATAGTACAAATTTAACCCTGCAAGGAAAATGTATGCCATGAGCTGCGACATTAAATGCATTCATTGAATGTTTATATATAAGTGGAGGAGTGTTTAAATCACATATTATCAAAATATTTAGAACTGGAGTAAAAAGCAGAGAAATCATAGCAAAATAAAAAATGTGCACATATTAGTAAAAAATTTTAGGTGGATGCGGACTGGTTAATTTCTTCTGCAAATAACCAAAAATATCAGTAAGTAGAATTGACCAGTCAATTAATTTGACAACTTCAACATGCTGGATGTTGAGTTCCTGTTTGAATCATTAAATTTTAGATGCATAAAAGTTAGCAGCTTTTGTTAACTCAAGTAATTTGTACAAATTTGCATATTTGCATCGAATTTAACCCTGAACCATATCTTTTGTCCACTATAGACTCAACCCAATCGACATTAGGATAGGCTACTATAATTTTGGATTCTTCTTTCTTAAAGATAAAGTCCCCTTCTAGGGTTTCCCTTCAGTATTTAAGTAAACTAGGAACAACATTCATGGGTTTTCATGAGGGACGTGTATGAACTAACTTATCAAACTAACAATAAAGGCTAGGCCAAGTCTAGTATGAGCCAAATATGCAAGTTTTACGCTAACTTTTGATATCTTTATTTATCAAATAAAGAACCAAAGCTGAAATGGGTCAATTTAATGTTATGATTAGTTGAAGCGTCGACTAGTTTGCTTTCAATAATGGCATTTTTCTTTTAAGAAATCTATGACATACTTTCGTAGAGAGATAGCGACGTCATATTTGTTCTATAGATTTTCATTCCAAGAAAATACTTCCGATGTCAAAGGATTTGATTTCGAACTCTTCCATCAGTTTTTTCTTCATGATACTATCTCCAACTCTTTACCTCTTATAAAAATAATATCATCAACATACACATTTAGTATGATAGAATTTTCATCCTTGTATTTGTAGAAGACGGTATGGACAAAGTGAGTCTATTTGAACTTCTCTTGACCCACAGCTTTTCTGAACCTTTCAAAACAGGCTCAAAAAGATTACTTGAGCTCATAAATAGATA
The DNA here is from genome assembly GCA_016618105.1 of Dendrobium huoshanense. NCBI lineage: Eukaryota > Viridiplantae > Streptophyta > Magnoliopsida > Asparagales > Orchidaceae > Dendrobium > Dendrobium huoshanense. The sequence goes on along the minus strand of CM028346.1, from coordinate 40,222,461 downwards.
TTTTCACTTCGAAAACTAAGCTTAGCTACCCAAATCGTTGATCACTAGAGCAAGATCTATGTAGAGCTCATTATTTAAGTCACCATTTAAGAATGCATTTTTAACATGTTATGGTGAAGCGCACAGTCAAGATTGACTGCCATTGAAAAGGCCCAAATAGTGTTTAGTTTCGCCACAGAGAAAAAGGTTTCAGAATAGTAGATTCCATTAGTTTAGTTGAATCATTTCACAGTCCTTTATATCTCTTGATGGTTCCATAGAGATATTTCACAATGAAAACCCATTTACATCCCACAAAATGCAAAAAGAAGTCTAAATTTAAATAGAAGGATCTTTACGTAAATCAAAAGTCAAGAGCTTATCTTCAGCAAAAGTTATTAAACCTCGGTAACATAATTAGTAAGGCAATAAATTCCATAATAAAAACTTCCTCCTTCACACTACCCTGTGTTTTTTCTAGATCAAGTGTTATGTTAAACTTCACTATGCCATCCATTTGTTACAATAAGGACCACGAAGTTAACTCAATCAAGAATATCTATAAAAATAATAAACATATTTGTGTACGGGTACATTTCAAAAAAGTGTATAACAGTCAAAAGAATATATCGTGATTAAAACCCAACAAACTAAGGTAGCTACAGTAGGATTCTCCTTAAAGAAAGTGAAGAAATAGCATAGATTATGTTGATCAAGTCACCTTCGCAACCCTCTTCACCAATAAAATGTTGGGAGCTAACATATTACTGACTCTATTTGGGAAGAAATTGATACTACTTTTCTCATATAAACTGCATGAAAAGTTCCTTCCGTGATAAGAACAGTTATTCTTATAGTATCATACAAGTTCTCCATAAAAAAGCATCAAAACAATCTGTTTTTACCAAATTGTGGCTATCTAGTTTTTTATCATCGTAAAAGTAAAACGTTACAACTTACAAGTTCTTGACACTATGGGTTCCATCAGATACAGCTATTCCAAGATACTCGTCATTCCAATTCTACAAGGACTAAATGGGATTAAAAAGCTTCCCAATGAAGGCATTCTGGACAATAGACCTTCTGAAAGCTCAAAATCATTCCACAAAGGCATCGTGTATCACTGCATGGAATTCTTTTACCAGCGTTCATTTTTATTCTAACAAAACAGTAACACGTTATGTGCAAGAAAAACGTGATGCTCCTTTGCTTTCTTAATCGATCGAGTAAAAAGACAATCTACTCAAAGTTTCCTCATACGTCACGGAACCACAAATATGGAGATCACCACATGTTTGACCAGCATATAAATTCTCTACAAACACCAACGTGGAACACAACTACAAGAAAATAAAAGATAATCACTCGAGCATCCAAATGCAAACATCCTTCATGTTTCGAAATAATTCCAGCAACAACACCCATCAAAGAGCCATTAGCGCACTTTCTCTAAGTCACCAAAAAATCACAAAAAAAGTCCAAAAGCAGAAGTATCGATCCATTGTACAGAAAATCTAAAATCGAACCGAAAACCATAAGGGGCTCATTGGTGGCAGGTTTTAAGTAGATTTAAGCTATACATAACTTAAACATTGCCAAACAGTAAAAATGGAGAATTTGAATTCTATGAAATGTTAGGAATTTAACTTAAATGCGCGGCGTCTCTTCGCCCAGCGGGCTACCGTTACGAATTCCTCTTCTCCTTCACAAGCCGTCGGTCACGTCGATGCAGTCCACAAATGAGTTCCCGTCACGAACTCCTCTCCTCCTTCACAAGCCGACGGATCCGTCGAAGTCCTCCACCAGAGAGCTCCCGTCACGCACTCCTCTTCTTCTTCACAAGCCGCAAGTACCGTCGATGCCTTCACCCAGCGAGTTCCACCACGAACTCCTCTTCTTCTTTACATGCAGCAAACCCCGTCCATGACTTCCAAAGAAAGCATCCCACACGAACTCCTCTGATCCCTCACACGCCGCCGGTTCCGTCGAAGCCTCCCCAAGCTCCCGTGGCGCCTTCCTCGCCTCTGCCTTGACACAGAGGGTTTCGTGAGTTTCGGCAGGAGCGAAAATGGGAGATGACGCATGTTATTATTAGTTTAGTTAAATATCAATAAAACTTTAATGATCTTCACTAATAGTTTAATTAACTATTACTTAACCTCATAAATAACTACTTTTTAATTAATATGTATATCACTTAATTCTTTTTTCACCTTTTAACTTTTTTTTTTTTTAATTTCCCCAACTACTATTCTCTTATTAAGCTCCCATCATGAAGTTTATTTTAAAACCAGGATGCACTATGAGCTAGCCATAGGTCTACCCTCATGATAAGTAGAAATTATTCTGTGCGGACGTCGAACTGTTCGGAGGTAAATCAGATAGCGTCACGTCACTTGGTGCACAACGTGTACGCAGCCACGGCGCACTCTTATTCGCCTCTGAACAGCGTCCGTATCCGCACATAATAATTTCACCATGATAAGGAACGTCACAGGGGTTAGAAGCGGCGCAAGAAGCCCTCCTCTTTGGATTTCAAGGGCAGAAATGTATCTAATATGAGCAATTATTTTTATAATTTGGTTCTTTAAATATTTATGAGGACACAAATGTGGATCTCTTGTAGAGGTCATGAAATAAATAAGTTTCCTAAATTATAAATTCATGATTTTTATGAAGTTGGTGCATCGTGACCTTCTAAAGTGTCAAAATTGAATCAAGAATGTTACAAAACTATTATGGAGACTCCAATAATATTTCAATCGAATTGTCCATACTAAATAAATAAATAACTTTTCAAATTTTCTCCCCCTTAGATACATAAATACCTCTTTTGAGGCAAAGGGAGAAGCACGATTCGAATTATCCTCTATAAAATATAAGAAAAACTATCCTTAAAAAATTTAAAATAATTGCAATTGATAAAAGCCTAATTTTCTAATGCAATTTCCGGTTATCCCCCATATTTATGGGAAAAAGAACTATCTCATAAGAGTTTAAAAGTCATGGGAGGCATTCAAGACTTGGTTTCTAACATAAGCTCGAGTCCTCCATTATTAAAGGAGGAAAAAAACTGTATGGTGATAGTTTAAAAATCACTGGATGCAATCAAGGCTCAATTTTTTAATGCATGCTCTAGTTCTCTCACGCAAAATGAGAAAAAATCTATTTAGCAAGAGTTTAAAAATTATTGGAGATTTTCAATACTTGAATTTCGAATGCATGATCAAGATCTCTTTTAAAAAAAGAGAAAAATTGATCTATAAGTGTTTAAAGATTATCGATGATGATCAAGGAATGATCCTTAACAATACTCGAATATCGCATTTAAGACTTACAACATCGTAGAGCTCGGCCAGAATATGTTAGATTCTCTCAAACTCCTCTAAACTGAAAGCTCAACGCCACTGTTGCGACACCCAGCACAACAACGCTTCCTCAATTCTCATCACAATATAGAGAGGATAACGACACGATGTCGCTACTATCACAGCCACAATGCCCTTAGACCACTCGACCTCCAATGATTTCTCTTCCCTATTTCAGTTTTTAAACCTATTTATAGCTAATTAGACACTTGATAACTTAAATTAATAACTAAATTAGAATAAGTAAGGATTTATCCTAGATTAGGTTAACTAGTTGGGTCCTAAAACAACATATATTATAATTTGTCAGAGCATTACTTGATGATATTAACTTGTGTGAAAGATGTTGAATCAAATCCCTCTAAGAAAGGTTATAGTTGATTGAGAGAGGACAAACATCACATGTTTCAAAATTTGAAGGTAAATATTAATGTGTTGTTAGGTCGTACTATTTTTTTGAAGTCAAGACAATAAACTTGCTCAGGGAATCGAAGTCTGGTTAAGGACTTTATAGAGATTGAAGCTTTCTTTTAAAAAAAAAAAATTATATTTGTTAGAAGCTTCAAGAAAGATCATTGTCAATAAAATTGTATTTTATATATGAAATTATTGGATGGGAGTACTTGATTGACAATAATCATGTCCAATATGTTAACATAAATATTTCTCTACAATCAATGTTGCCTGTCACGACCCGACCCGACGGGGACGGATCCCGCCCGAGCCGGATCGCGGCGAGCGCACACTTACTTGCTTATCCAGGATCTGGCTTTGGATTAGGTTACTGAACTGATCTTCCAAATTCTTAACTCAACAGAAAGAACACAGAACAACAGAGCTACTAAAACATCAAATGCAGCGGAACAAAACATCTATCTTTTTCATTTCATTTCCTCAAAATAATCATCTACAGAACAGTACATGGCTTTCAACAGAAAGAAAGACAGAACAGAAAAGCCATGACTGTACAAAAATCAACAAGTACAAAAGTACCTAATCGGATCAGACTCTGAAACTAATCCTGGACCTCCTTGCCCTTCCCAGAACCTGAAAACCACCAGAAAGCAAGGGTGAGCTCAACAGCTCAGCAAAGCAACAAACCACCAATCTAAATTCTCAGAAACCAAAACCAAACTCATCAGACAGAAATCAGATCAGAAATCGGAACAGAATCGGAAATCAGAACGTATACGGACAGATATCAAATCAGAATCGGAATCGTACAGATCATATCAGAACAAATCAACAGAGTCAGAATCAGAAATCAGAATCGTACGGAGCATATCATATCAGAATCATAATTTCGTACAGAACAGAACAGAAAACAGAACAGATACATATAGCTAAAATGCCCTGACACTGACGGAATCTCTACGGATTCCGGCCCCTTATGCCTCCCTTCCCAGACACTAACTGAATCTCACAGGATCCAGGCCCCTTATGTCTCCCTTTTGTGCTCACGGCACCAAAACAAATGTGCTTATAGCACCAAAACAGAATTCATCGGATCCGGAACGAAACAGATATCAGATTTCAGATTTGAGCTCATTTCAGATTTCCCTTTTCACTAACTGAATCTCATAGGATTCAGGCCCCTTATAACTCCCTTTTTATAGCTTAATCACATAGCATTTCAATTCAGAAGAAATTCGGACATTTCAGAAATTACCCAAAAATCGGGCAGCACAACGGCAGTATATAGAATTTACACAAAAATTCCTGCAAAGAAAATTTACCGAATTCGCACAGAACATAGATAATCACATTCCAGAACATTTATTCTACTGAACAGATAATTTCCAATTTCACAGAAAAATCAGGTCGACTAAAAATACAGTCGAATCAAAAATACCCGGACGAAAATCTTCAAAATATAATCAAAACGTGCACACCCGGCACGGCAACGATATACGGAAAGTTACGCGGTAAAAACTGAACCAATCAAAAGATACGGACGAAAAACCGTAACGAAAACTAAATCCGGACAGAAAAATACCGCCAACCTCGACGGAACTGAAAATTGAGAAAGACGGAATGTGCCTTACCTCGTGCACAGCAATATCCTCAACAGTCACTTCGCTCGAAAACGGCTCCGCGTCTTCCCGAAATCAACTTTTCCAAATTGCTCTTTTTCTCTCTCCTCAGACGAAAAATCAGATATTTATTTTTTTAACTTTTCTCTCTCTTCAAATCGTCTGAATCCCTTAAATCCTCTTCATATCGGCCTGGCCGATCGTCCAGATCGTCCTGGACGATCAGACCAAACCACAGATCGCCTGGCCGATACTCCAGGGCGATGATCAGGCCGATCCTTATGAACAGTGTCAATCGGCCTGGCCGATCGTCCCGATCGGCCTGGACGATCAGACCAAAACCCATCGTCCTGGGACGATTTTTCAGGACGATGTTTACTATTCATAGGCGATAAAAACCTCTACTCACTGACTTGTGCCATCCACGGATCGTCCCGGGACGATGCCTCGATCGGCCTGGACGATCCCCACAGGAAATCATTTAGAGCAAATTCTGGGCAAAACCTGGAGCTGAAATGCACAGATCGTCCCAGGACGATCCCAGATCGGCCTGGACGATACTGGAGCTGTTTGAAATATTACAATCTCCCCAACTCAGAAAAATGTCGTCCTCGACATTATCCAATCCAAACTCAGTCAAAACAAGTACGGGTACGACCGTCTCATATCAGACTCCTTTTCCCACGTTGCTTCCCGTGCAGTCCGGTGCTTCCACTGGACTTTAACCATCGGAATCTCTTTATTTCTTAACTTGCGGACGTCGTACGCTAAAATCAACTCTGGCTCTTCCTTGTACGCCAGATTCTCCTGAATCTCAACCTCTTCAGCTGATATCTTCTTCCCAGAGTCGGATACCCACTTCCTCAGAGTGGATACGTGAAACACATTATGCACATCAGGCATAGAATCAGAAAGCAATAGGCGATAAGCAGCTTTTCCAATTCTTTCCAAAATCTCAAATGGTCCAACATACCTTGGACTAAGCTTGCTTACCTGACCAAATCTGCTCACACCTTTCATCGGGCTGACTTTGACATACACAAAGTCACCAACCTGAAACTCAACCAATCTGTGTTTCTGATTATAATACTTCTGCTGACGATCTTGAGCGGCTTTCAATCTTTCTCTTATCAAATGAATCTTCTGAGCAGTTTCATCAGCAAAAGTGGCACCCAAAGCCTGTCTATCTCCGACCTCCGTCAGAGTCAAAGGAGTACGGCACTTCCTGCCATACAGAGCCTCGTACGGTGCCATACCGATACTGGACTGAAAACTGTTGTTATAAGCAAACTCAATCAGCGGAATATGATCTTCCCAGCTTCCGCTAAAGTCCAGAACACAAAGCCTCAACAGATCTTCCAGTACCTGAATAGTCCTCTCAGACTGTCCGTCGGTCTGAGGATGAAAGGCTGTACTGAAATGCAATTTCGTACCCAAGCCTTGCTGAATGCCTTTCCAAAGTCTGGAAGTAAAACGTCCATCTCGATCAGATACAATCACACGAGGCACACCGTGCAATCTGACTATCTCTCTCACATATATCTGTGCCAAACGTTCAACTGAATCCGTCTGTCTGATCGGAAGAAAATGGGCTGACTTCGTCAATCGATCCACAACTACCCAAATAGCATCATGTCCTTGTCGTGATCGAGGAAAACCCATCGCAAAATCCATTGTTACCTCCTCCCATTTCCACTCAGGATAGGCAACGACTGCAACAGTCCGCCTGGTCGCTGATGCTCTGCCTTCACCAACTGACAGGCTTCGCATCTCGACACAAACTCCGCCACATCCTTCTTCATCCCAGGCCACCAGAACAAAAGCTTCATATCAGCGTACATCTTACCACTGCCTGGATGAACAGTGTAGCCTGAATGATGAGATTTATACAGAATCTCCCGCCTCAAATCTCCAAACACAGGTACCCACAACCTGTTCTTACAGAAAATAGCACCAGAATCAGAAATTCGAAGTTCAGGAGTCTTACCAGATCCAATCTGAGCTAGCAACTTCGAATAATCAGAATCTGACTTCTGGGCTTCTTGAATCCTTGCTTCCAAAGAAGACTGAATACTCATCTGAGCCAACTCCAAATCACTGGAGGAAATCACCTCCAACTGCAATCTCTCCAAATCACGAATCAGAAAGTCATCACAGGTAAGCTGAATACCTGAGAATCCAGAAGACTTCCTGCTCAAAGCATCTGCTACCACATTCGCCTTCCCAGGCTGATACTGAATAGTCAGGTCATAGTCCTTGATCAACTCGAGCCACCTCCTCTGTCTCAGATTCAAATCCTTCTGAGTAAAAATGTACTTCAGGCTCTTATGATCAGTAAACATCTCACATGTGACGCCATACAGGTAATGCCGCCAAATCTTCAAAGCAAAAACAACTGCAGCTAACTCCAAATCATGTGTCGGGTAATTCTTCTCATGTGGTTTCAACTGTCTCGAAGCATAAGCAATTACCTGACCATGCTGCATCAGGACACAACCCAGTCCTTTCAGTGAAGCATCACTGAACACCTGAAAACCTTCCGTACCTGACGGAAGCGCCAACACTGGAGCTGAAGTCAAACAATCCTTCAATCTCTGAAAACTAGCTTCACACTCCGGTGTCCAAACAAAAGGAACTGACTTCTGAGTCAGTCTCGTCAGAGGAGTCGAAATCTGTGAAAATCCTTTCACAAACTTCCTATAATACCCGGCCATGCCTAAGAAACTACGTACCTCAAATACCGTAGTCGGCCTTGGCCAATCAGCAACCGCCTGAATCTTCTGGGGATCCACAGAAATACCTTCTCCGCTAATCACGTGCCCCAGAAATGAAATGCTCTTCAGCCAGAATTCACACTTGGAGAACTTGGCATACAGCTGATGCCTCCTCAAAGTCTCCAACACAATCCTCAAATGTCTGGCATGTTCATCCTCAGAAGCAGAATATACCAGAATATCGTCAATGAAGACGATCACAAACTGATCCAAATACTCCCTGAATACTCGGTTCATCAAATCCATGAAAATCGCAGGCGCATTGGTTACCCCAAAAGGCATAACCAAAAACTCGTAGTGCCCGTACCGAGTACTGAAAGCAGTCTTCACCACATCAGATTCCTTCACCTTCACCTGATAATATCCGGATCTCAAATCAATCTTCGAAAATACCGAAGATCCGGAAAGCTGGTCAAACAAGTCGTCTATCCGAGGCAAAGGATACTTGTTCTTGATCGTGGCCTTGTTCAAATCTCTGTAATCAATACACATACGGAGTGTACCGTCCTTCTTCTTCACAAACAGAACAGGTGCTCCCCAAGGAGAAACACTAGGACGTACAAACCCTCTGTCAACCAACTCCTGAAGCTGAACTTTCAACTCAGAAAGTTCTTTCGGTGCCATCCTGTACGGAGCTTTCGATATCGGAGCGGTACCCGGAAAAACATCGATAGAGAACTCCACATCTCTATCCGGAGGTAAACCAACCAACTCCTCAGGAAAAACATTAGTAAACTCCCGTACCACAGGGATCTCAGAAACAGAACCAACCTCCAGGTTCAGATCCCGCACCGAAGCCAAAAATACTGGATATCCTTTCTTCCACATTCTGCTCACCTCTAACGCAGAAATCAGACTGGAGAGAACACCTCGTAATCCTTGAAATACAACTCTCTCTCCAGCCACAAGCAAACTCACTTGCTTCTTCAGACAGTCAATCTGAGCCTCATACTGGCTCAGTCAATCCATTCCCAGAATCACATCATACGAAGAAATCGGCAATCGAATCAAACTAGATTTCCATTTCTTGCCAGAAATCTCGATCTCACACAAACAAAACTGTCGAGCAATCAATGGATTCCCAGCCGGTAAAATCACAGACAAAGAAACCGGTAAAACCATCGAATCCAAATGTAAAAGCTCAAAACAATGCTCGGACAGAAAAGAATGACTCGCTCCAGAGTCAAACAAAACACGACAGGGCTGATCAGAAATGTAAACCGTACCTGTCACAACATCCGGAGCATCTCGAGCCTCCTGCTGACTCAAGCTGTAAACTCGGGGCTGAACTGGAGCAGGAGCTGAAGCAACAGAACTACTCTGCTCCCTCTGAATCGTAGGTGGTCTCCGTGGTGCAGAACTAGAACCACCACCCCTACCAGCAAATCCCTCAGAGCGTGGAGGAACAGTCCTCGGTCTTCCTGCTGCTGAACCAACAGGTCTGACTAAACCCTCAGATCGCTGATCATATCCCATCTGTGGACATTCTGCAATCCTATGTCCTGGCTGACCACACCTGAAACAAAGACCAGCTATCCTGTAGCACTGGCCATGGTGTCGCCGTCCACAACTCTGGCACACAGGTGCCGTACTGACAGATCCAGAACTAGTCGTACTGGTAGCAGTACCAGACGATCCTCCGCTCCTTCTGGAATCTCCAGATCCAGAACCAGGAACAAATCTCCTCTTCCCAGAGGAACCACTGCCAGAAGTATCACCTCCAAACCTCTTCCTACTCGCAGACCACCGCTGCTGAGTAGTCGTCATGTCGTTCTCAATCAGACGAGCTCGCTCCACAAGCTCAGAGAAATCAGAAATCCGGAACGGTATCAGAGGCTGCCTCAAAGTGTCTCGTAAGCCTCTCAGAAATCGGTAACACCTCTCAGCAGAAGTGCTAACCAGCTGCGGAGCGTACCTGGCTAATGCAGTAAACTCAGCCTCGTACTGCATCACCGTCTTGCTCCCCTGAACCAGCCTCAGAAAACTCTCCTGCATCTGCTGTCGTGCAGAAGGGGGAACAAACCAATCTCTGAACACTTCAGTGAACTCTTCCCAAGTAATCAAAGAGTTCAATCTGCCCTGAAATCTGGCTGCCTGCTGGCCATCCCACCAGTGCTCAGCCTCTCCGTCCAACAGAAAAACAGCCAACGGAACCTTCCTGTCTGCAGGACACTGCATCCCGTCAAAAGTCTTCTCTAATCTCCTCAGCCACTCCTCGGCTGCTCTGGGCTCAACAGCGCCCTCAAACCTCGGAGGCTTCAACCTCAAAAACAACTGCAGGTGTCGATCGATGTCCTCAGATCTAACAGTAGAAGCTCTGCTCTGAGTCTCGCTCATCATCTGAGCAACCAACGAAGCAAACTGGGACAGTGTGTCAGCACCGACCACTGGGGCTGTACTCCCCACTGGTGCTGCCTGATCGGCACTCTGACCGTCTGTCATGTCTGGGTCTGGCTGATCCATACAGAAAAATCCAGAAAATCCGGAAAACTATCACAAAAACAACACAAAAACAACACAATAAAAAGCCAAACGACTCAAAACTACCTCCCAGACAGACTTACTGATCACTTCCTAAAGCTCTGTTTCACAATCCAACCTGTTTCCAAAACCAGTGCTCTGATACCACAAAAGCTTGTCACGACCCGACCCGACGGGGACGGATCCCGCCCGAGCCGGATCGCGGCGAGCGCACACTTACTTGCTTATCCAGGATCTGGCTTTGGATTAGGTTACTGAACTGATCTTCCAAATTCTTAACTCAACAGAAAGAACACAGAACAACAGAGCTACTAAAACATCAAATGCAGCGGAACAAAACATCTATCTTTTTCATTTCATTTCCTCAAAATAATCATCTACAGAACAGTACATGGCTTTCAACAGAAAGAAAGACAGAACAGAAAAGCCATGACTGTACAAAAATCAACAAGTACAAAAGTACCTAATCGGATCAGACTCTGAAACTAATCCTGGACCTCCTTGCCCTTCCCAGAACCTGAAAACCACCAGAAAGCAAGGGTGAGCTCAACAGCTCAGCAAAGCAACAAACCACCAATCTAAATTCTCAGAAACCAAAACCAAACTCATCAGACAGAAATCAGATCAGAAATCGGAACAGAATCGGAAATCAGAACGTATACGGACAGATATCAAATCAGAATCGGAATCGTACAGATCATATCAGAACAAATCAACAGAGTCAGAATCAGAAATCAGAATCGTACGGAGCATATCATATCAGAATCATAATTTCGTACAGAACAGAACAGAAAACAGAACAGATACATATAGCTAAAATGCCCTGACACTGACGGAATCTCTACGGATTCCGGCCCCTTATGCCTCCCTTCCCAGACACTAACTGAATCTCACAGGATCCAGGCCCCTTATGTCTCCCTTTTGTGCTCACGGCACCAAAACAAATGTGCTTATAGCACCAAAACAGAATTCATCGGATCCGGAACGAAACAGATATCAGATTTCAGATTTGAGCTCATTTCAGATTTCCCTTTTCACTAACTGAATCTCATAGGATTCAGGCCCCTTATAACTCCCTTTTTATAGCTTAATCACATAGCATTTCAATTCAGAAGAAATTCGGACATTTCAGAAATTACCCAAAAATCGGGCAGCACAACGGCAGTATATAGAATTTACACAAAAATTCCTGCAAAGAAAATTTACCGAATTCGCACAGAACATAGATAATCACATTCCAGAACATTTATTCTACTGAACAGATAATTTCCAATTTCACAGAAAAATCAGGTCGACTAAAAATACAGTCGAATCAAAAATACCCGGACGAAAATCTTCAAAATATAATCAAAACGTGCACACCCGGCACGGCAACGATATACGGAAAGTTACGCGGTAAAAACTGAACCAATCAAAAGATACGGACGAAAAACCGTAACGAAAACTAAATCCGGACAGAAAAATACCGCCAACCTCGACGGAACTGAAAATTGAGAAAGACGGAATGTGCCTTACCTCGTGCACAGCAATATCCTCAACAGTCACTTCGCTCGAAAACGGCTCCGCGTCTTCCCGAAATCAACTTTTCCAAATTGCTCTTTTTCTCTCTCCTCAGACGAAAAATCAGATATTTATTTTTTTAACTTTTCTCTCTCTTCAAATCGTCTGAATCCCTTAAATCCTCTTCATATCGGCCTGGCCGATCGTCCAGATCGTCCTGGACGATCAGACCAAACCACAGATCGCCTGGCCGATACTCCAGGGCGATGATCAGGCCGATCCTTATGAACAGTGTCAATCGGCCTGGCCGATCGTCCCGATCGGCCTGGACGATCAGACCAAAACCCATCGTCCTGGGACGATTTTTCAGGACGATGTTTACTATTCATAGGCGATAAAAACCTCTACTCACTGACTTGTGCCATCCACGGATCGTCCCGGGACGATGCCTCGATCGGCCTGGACGATCCCCACAGGAAATCATTTAGAGCAAATTCTGGGCAAAACCTGGAGCTGAAATGCACAGATCGTCCCAGGACGATCCCAGATCGGCCTGGACGATACTGGAGCTGTTTGAAATATTACATTGCCTCCCAATACTAAATTTCTTCTCATGAAATCGATCCAATAATGTATAATAATTGAAAGGATTTATCAGACTACAATTTGAAATTAAGTATAATTGGAGTTACATCCAATCTTGACATGCTTTTTTTAGAATTCATAAATTGGTTGATGATAAAGGGATTGCCTAGCTATAACCATGCCCGTGGCATTAATGTAAATGACCTTTTGAGGTTGTTGTAGATGTTACCCTAAACCAAGAATTAGTTCCCACATATGGCATCGAACTATGGTGGTTTGGTGGTCTAGAAAATTTTCAACGATAGAGTTAGGGTTTTTGCATTCTAGTTTTGCGTGAGAATGCAACACATAGACAAATAAACCAAAAGAGTATGGTTGATACAAAAAAATTTACGTGGAAAACATGAGAAGGGAAAGGGAAAAAGTCATGGGGCCTTGTCCAACCAAAATGATCCCACTATATGAATATTGATCGCAAAGGTTTTCTCGTCCCTCAACTTGGAGATGTCAAGATTACAACACTATGTGGAATTGGTAGAAAATATGGCAGAGTCCGTAGAGGATGAAAGCCCTTTGGATGGTTGTAGTTGAGTGACAATGATATGATAATGTTGGTTAGACGGCGATAATTTGATAGAGGAAATTGGGAAGCAAGGGTTTATAATGGTTTGATCATGGTGATTGGGTGGCTGCGATTTGATGACAATCGTCAAGCAATGAAGGCTTGATGACAATGATCGAATGACGAAGATTTGATGACAAAAGTCCAACAATGGTTTGATGACTGAAGATTATCAGTTTGGTGTGCATGGCCATTGGTGATCTTTGTAATCTAAACTTTATATATCTCACATCATAGATGTTAATGTCAATAACGCATCAATTCTAGTGAATTAAAGTTTTGATTATTAGACTAACGCAAATAATTGTAATAATGTTTATGATCTCTGATTTTGGTTTATAAAATGGTGGTAATGCACCACTTATTTAATAAGAACATGTTCTTATCTTTGAGAATACCACTTTTATCACAAATGGTATGAAACCTAGGTTATTGGCATGCAACTTATAGGCATTCCAACTAAGTGGGGCCAGTTATGATGACTCAAGGGTGATAACTAGGAAGGAGATCACCTCCTGCACATTCTCCCTCATGTATTTATATGATGATGCAATGTAAGGTGGTGATTGAAAAAAGTTGGGTTGATCCATAATAATATGGTTTGCCTTACTTCAATCTATTAGAGATTGTATGTGCTCCAAATGATGTGATTTTAATGTTTACAAACTTACTGTGATGAGTTCTGTGACGCCCCAAGATCTAACTTGGAAAGAATTTCAATCAAACCATCAACAATTTACCAGAGCTATCTATAACATCAATATCACAGTCTAACAAAAATCTATAACAGTAAAAACATCAATATTCAATACTATTCATATCTCAAAAGATCATATACAATTCTCAGGAGCTACACTAGGAACATATGAACTGAAATCTATCATGTCCTGAGTACAAAAGAATCACTACAATCAAAAGAACAGAAACCTGGAGATCCTGATCAACCTCAATCACCTGCTCCCTTGCCCTGACCTGAAAATATTAACCACATATAATGAGCTTCAAAAAGCCCAGTAGGTCACCTAATACCTACAACTGTAATCGAAGCACAATACTGGAAACAATATGCATGTCAATCAGTCAAATCCATAACAGTCAATGGTCAATGAGTCTATGCAGCGATAGAAGAACCGATAAATCAAACTCAATCAATCAGTACGTCAAATCTCAAAAGAATTCGTCGATCAGTCAAATCAATCGTATCAAATCAATCAATCAAATCAATACTATCTAGTCAATGCAATCGATTAGAAAAGCAGTACAATAAAGCTCAATCTATACTAGCAATGAATCAAATGCAGCAGGTTAATATGGTGTAGAAACAATAGTATCAATGAATCTATAAGCAATAATATCAATGAATCAATACAATATCTATATCCATCCATATCAATATCTATGCTCAGTAGTCAATCAATGAAATCAATGAAATCGTACTATACAATAAATCCATAAATCCGATCAAATCTATAAAGCAGTAAATCCATATGTCAATACTGTACACATGCACTTCAATACAATAATACTGAACAAGTACATCACTGGCTATCAATAATCAATAGTGCTGTTGTAGAAATCCGTATTGCTGTTGTAGATATCCATATGTTGGTTCAATAAGAGTCGTCACTCTGTGCCCGTCGGCATAAGAATCTTCTTATACCTCTCAATCAATATATCAATGATCAATAGTTTAAAGGAAAGCCCGTTGGCCCACCATCCTGTACAGGTCAATCAATCTCCAACCAACAGTTCAACCAGACTTGTCTTTCAGTATCAATAGTCAATTCAATAGTCAATATAGTCAATATAAGAACAATGTAGAGCAATCATATCAACATTCATATTCATATCTATTCAATTCACCAATCTAAGACAAATCAGAAATCGTACGAAATTTCGGCAGCGTAACGGCAGTCTATCAAATTTACACAAAAAATCCTACAAAATCACAATTCACCAAATTATAATAGAATGTTCACGACAACAATATAAGACTATTCTTCTACTGAATCAATAACAATAAACATCCTAATATTTTTCTATTCGGTCAAAATCGCGTAGAACCCAAAATAACCGGTGAAATCGTTCTAGAAAAGAATCAAATCGTGTAGAATATTCGTATCTCTAACATATTAAAAGTTGTGCGGTGAAAGTTGTGTCAATACAAAACCGGGTCCGTTTTTCGATCACAAAAACACAAAACAGGTCACAATACGATCAAAACTCAATATCTCTGAAAACAGAAATAGGATTCGGAGTCCTTACCACGAGATAAACACTTTTCCCAACAGCGGCGTCGGACGAAAAGCGCTCCGCGGCCTCCGGAAACCAGCTTTTCCTTTGCTTTCCTTCTCTTTCTCTCTCCTCAGATATTTTGGTTTTAAACAAATGATTTCTCTCTCCTCAAAACGAGCTGATTTTCTTATAACCATGAACTGATCGGCCCGGCCTATCGACACATCGTCCAGGACGATGTGAACAAAATCCAATCGTCCAGGACGATATTTCAGGCCGATAATTAATTTTCCTTGGACGATAAAAACCCTTGCTCACTGACTTGTGCCATGAACTGATCGTCCCAGGACGATCCAAAATCGGCCTGGACGATCCACCCAGAAATCAGTCATTTCTAATCGTTCTGGACGATCTCAACATCGTCCCGAACGATCCCAGAAGGAAATCAAAGAAACGAGCTACGAGCTCTCACAAGTTCATCTGGTGGAATTTTCATGTCCATTCAAGTATATATATATATATATATATATATATATATATATATATATATAATAAAAAATAGTTTCATGATAATATTATCATGAATATACCATTGAGATAGAATTCAATATTATTTTTTCTTCCATATTTTTTATCATTTAAAAAGGATTTTTTAGTTAGAAATTGATTAGAGAAATAAAAAAAAAATTTATAATTGATATATCATCACAAATTTATTTTGATAGGGCACGAATCTCGAGGCAAAATCAAGTTGGAAATTTCCAAAATTAAATTCTGAACCATATGAATTCTGATTTCAACAAACTTATAGTTGAACTAAACGTCTCAAAAAGGCACACCAAAGACACCAAATTCAACCCACTTTGAGCCCAAATGGGTCTAAATCAAAGACCCGAAGCATATTTGGAAGGTTCAAATCATAAATTGGATGACCAAACGGTTTCCAAATGTGACATGCTTATAGTCGAATCAAGCGGCTCAAAGAAACGAATCCAACGAGCCCATGATTGCCAAATTCTAATATCATTAAGATATTCAAATGCCCAGTAAATAATACACGATTAAGGGGATCAATATCAGCCATCCATTCAAACCACTCCAAACATATCCTTAATCTCCCTCCTATTTACTAGTCATGTCACTTTCAAAAAATTATAAATAAATTCCTCATTCCTCATGGAAAGGGGATGGAAGTAGGGGAAGCAAAGAAGATAAGGAAGTGAATGAAGAAAGAAAGATAGAGTTCTCTTGCCACCAAACTCCTCCTCGCCCACTGACCGTCGCCAAACTTTCGTCTGGCCAACAACTAACTCCAGACTTTTGCTCAGCCACCGACTGACGCAGGACTTTCAACCAGCCACTGATGGAAGTAAAACTCCAACACCCCCCCCCCCCCCCCCCGGTGACAATTGACGCCAAACAATGGTCTTTCTGACCACTCTCGTCAACCGACTATGATCTTTCTGACCATTGTCACTCGCTGACTACAGTTATTTTGGCCTCCTTCGTCAGACAACAGTGTTTCTAACTACTGTCACCCATGACTACAGTTCTTTCAGACATCTGTTTCCAGACTACAGTCTTTCTAACCTCCCGTCGCACTCTGACTATGGTCCTTCCTACCTATATCGACAAATTACAATCTTTTAGACCTATATGTCACCCGTCGACTACGGTCCTTTTGACCTCCATCACCAATAATGGTCTTTCTGACCACTGTCACCAGGCGACAACGGTCCTTCAGACCTCCGTCGCCTGCAGACCATGGTATTTCTGACCTCCATCGCTTAAAGACCACGGTCTTTCTGACCTTTGTCACCAGAGAATGGTCTTTCTAACTATTGTAGCTCGTCGACTATGGTCCTTTTGACACACATTGCTAGACAACGGTCCTTATGACCACTCTCGTCCGCCAATTACGCTCCTTCCAACCTCCGTCACAAGAAAACAGTCTTTTCTGAGTCTTGTTGCCCGCTGACTACGTTCCTTCCGACCTCCTTTGTTAGACTACGATCCTTCCGACCTCCGTCTCAAGACTAAGGCCTTTCCGACCTCTATCGCCCGCCGACTACGGTATTTTCAACTTCCTTTGCTAGATTACAATCTTTTCGACCTCCATCGCTCGCCGACTACGGTCCTTAAGACTAATGTCACCTGACTACAGTCTTTTCGACCTCCGTCGTCTGTCGACTATGATCTTGCTGACCAAACAAACATGTCAATATTGATTCATCCCATTTCCACCATATAATCCATTTAATATAATGTATATTTGCTATATCAAGCCATGGTCTTCCCTCCAAGGAAGGGTCTCATTTGTACTTGACTGTAAAGACTAGTGGATTCATTTAAATTGGGCCATGCCTTGTGGTTTTTCCCCCTTTTCAGAGGTTTCCACATAAAAATTATAGTGTCTCTTATGAACACTACACCCTTTCTTTAATCTGATTGTGTGTTGGATCTTCGTACAAAACTAAGACCTTAAACTTTCTATTTCTCTATCACTGTGAATATTTCAGATCTCAACAATAACATAATTTAAAGATAAATTTATATATTATACAAAATTGTATAATTCTATTTCAGTTCTAAAAAGAAGAGCACCAAGAGGATTAAATTGGGCTAAATATATTAATAATAAAACTTATTTTTCATTCAAAATATTTTAATAAATAAATAATAATCAATTATTTATATTTTTATATTAGTATATATCTTATTTATTACATGTGATGCTAAATTAATATATCTTTTTGTCTTAACACGAAAAAAAAAAGTATAATATTTTTATAGGATATATAATTTAAGCCGTAGACGAAAGGATGAGAGATATTTAAATAAATTAAATATTACTATGACGTGTAAGAAAATATCAAAAAGAAAAATTCTTATAATATATTACTGTACAAATTAAATATTTTTAACAGCAATTAAATGCTAATAAATTTTATTGACGTGTCATTTCAATCATTGCACTTAATATTATTCACCTAAATATTGTTGGTATTAATAGTTAGTTACAATTGAATATATATATATATATATATATATATATATATATATATATATATATATATATATATATATATATATATATATATATATATATATATATATATATATATATATATATATATATATATATATATATATATATATATATAATGATTGCGATTTATATGCATACTACTTCAAATATTTTAATTTTCTTGTTTAACACTTTAAAATTTATATTTACTCTTATGCCACTTAAAAACTTTTTAGTAGAGCAAATATACCACCTATGGAACGCTTAAACTCTCATTTTATGATTCTCCCATTGCCGGTTAAAACACAAGAAATTCTATTAGTGAGTAAGCCTTTTCTACATCGTGTCTTAGTTCTTTCACCCCTTTGCCAACCTTCCACTATTATGATGGCGATTTTTCCTCTTGATGAGGTATTTACAAAGTACAGCAAATTCACTTAAATCTGACCCATTTACGAAACGGGTTGACCTGAACTTTAAATTTTTTGGGTTGGATCTTGATCCGATCAAATGTTGACACCCTTACTCTCGTTGAACATATGCAGTCATCTCCCACCCCATCTTCGATCATTTCTCCGTAAAAAAATTTTCAATCTTTAACAAAACCCAAATCATTAAAGATTTAGGCAAGAAGTTTTTTTTGGGCCACATTTCATATTTCCAAGATGCATGGCAAATCTTTATTAGACCTTGAGAGTTAATATAAGTATTTTCTTTAGCTTTAAACCCTAGCAATGAATATAATATCTCAAAGCTTCTCTCTATAGATTCTCTTTCGCTCCTTTTTCTTCTATTAGTCATTATTGCTAGTAATATTATTATGTTGATCGCAAATAAATTTCAATTTAAAATCATGCAAGAAGAAGAAATATATCATCATATGGTATAATTTCTTTCTAAATGCTTCTTAGGTTTTTTTTCTTCTTCTTTTAATTTATAGATGGGGGTACTTGAGATTGAAAAATGAATGATCTGATATAGATGTTGATATGTTTGTTATATACAAGCAATCAAATGAGCCATCATAATGCTATTTAAAATCTCAATTAATCAATTCAAGCATTGGTCTGATATTGCTCTTGATATCGCCGTTCTCATTAGGAAACGACTAATTTTTTATTCTATAATGAATGTACAAATTCGTAGGTCCTACGAACTTTTGTAGTAAAATTTCATACAAAAATTTTAATTCAAAAAAATCTTGTATTAAAAAATTGTTTTAAAAACAATAAGAAAGTTGTCCCAACAGAAGTTTATGACTTCGTTTGGGATGGCTTTTTTAATGCTTTCTAAAGTAGAATTCTAGTACAAAAGTTTGTTGACACATAAAAATTTTTGTACTAAAAAGTCATTTTAGAAAACAGTAAGAAAGTCGTCCCAAACGAAGCCTAAGATTACATACAATTATAAACATATCATACCTCACAAGAAGTTCAATTAAATATTATATATATAAATATATATTAATTTTTTATATATTATTCAATATTTAACTCATTTTCAACTAAGCACATATGAAATGCTTGATGATTGATTGATGCCTTGGCCTCTAGGCACACTCACAATCACTTTCTCACCCTAGCTTATTGTTACACCAACCAATTTGATCATCAACAAATATTAATTTAACTAATTATTTTCAATTTGTATGCACATCTCTATCCAAGATTGACATAATAACAACCTTAATTAAGAAGGGCCACTTAATTTCTTCTAAAACTATTAGACATAAATTAATTCCAACAACAATAATAATTTCCTCTCCTGTCTTGTCCCTTCTTGATTAGATCAAAGCCTCACATTTCCTTCAAATCCATGAGGTCATCAATTAGCCTAGCTAGGTTAGCTAAGTAGCTAGAAATAATTGAAATAATTTAAGGCAATAATAAAAGAAAAAAATAGCTCATGTGTGAGGTGCAAAGTAATAGCTTAGAAAAAAATTAAATTAATTTTTTTTATTTGATTTGCTTAAAAAAGAAAATTCATTTAAAAAATTCATTTTAATTAAAATTGAATCATAATATTCTTAGTGAATATTTCTCTATGGCTATATAGCTTATAGAGTCAAAAGCAAGAGAGCTAGTTGATGGTGAGAGAAGCATTCATGTTAGGAGGCAGGAGGAAGGCAAGCTCACGAGGAGTTGGTTTTGGTGGGGAAGGGGAGATAAAGAAGAGAAAGCTTAGGAATTAAGAAATTATTATTTTTATTTAATTTATATATATATTTTTGAATTTATACGTATTTTATTATGTTAAGAATTTGTGAATTATGATTAATGTTTCGTTTGAGATAATTTGTTTCTGCTTTTCACAACATTTTTTAGTATAAGTTTTTTTTTTCTTGAAAGCAACGAAAAAAGTAGTGGTCACAGTTACGTTACTTTTAACGAAGTCTAATGTTTCGTGTGGTATGACTTTCTTACTGCTTCAAAAATAAAATTTTTATACTAATTAAATGCTACTTTAAAAAACAGTAAGAAAGTCATGCAAAACGAAGCCGAAGTATTATTCTTTTCATTACAATATTAATAAAAATTTGATTAAAAAAAGAAGTAGCTAAATGTTACTTTTAGTTTTAGTTTTTTTTTTTTTTTTTTTTTTTTTTTTTTTTTTTTTTTTTTTTTTTTTTTTTTTTTTTTTTTTGAGAAGGAAAGGACTAAAAGCTAATGGTTTCTCAAAAAATCAATACACATTGTGTGACTAACTTCAATGAAGTGTGATAATAACTAACTTCAACTTTTTGTAATAATTGATATACTCATATACTGTTACTAACAATAGAATATTGAGGGAACTATACGCATTAAGTTTAAAATTATCATATTTACATATATAAATCGAGAGAGAGAGAGAGAGAGAGGAGCGTTAAAGCTCTGCCTTATCCTTCATTTAAGCCATAGACTTCCACCGTTTTCCACCGAAGTTTCTATTTTCTTTCTCTAAAACAAGTCTTATTTCTGTTCTTGATCTCTGCAGCTCAAAACATTTCACTTTGCTGGTGTGAAGGATTGAAGCTGCCAGCATGATCTGGTTCTCCAGGCCAGTCCCATGTCCTTCATGAATAAGTATATATGAAGCAATTATCTCTTAATTAGTTCTTAAGGTTTATAAATTTCCAAATTGTTTACTGTTTTAATTAGATTATTAGATGATTAAAAATTCTCTCTATTAGATAGATTAGCAGAGTCTCTCTCTATATTTCTCTTTCTATCTCTTCCTCTCCAAGCTGTGGTTCAACCAGATCATCTTGCAGCTTCAATCACTCACCACCAGCAAAACATTTTTCTTGGTATTAATTCATATTATATCATGAAGAGACAAGCAGATTATCTACAACAGGTATGCTCAATAACCAGTTCTCTTTTATTTTCAGTGACTGCTCATATGAGAAGGATGTAAGGGAGAGAGAGTGAGAGAAAGAGAGAGAAAGATAGATAGAGAGAGAGAGAGAGATTAACGTTAATTAGTGCTATAATTAAGCTTATTGAAATCCTTGGCTAACTATACTTTGTTTTGCTATAACTCTGGTCACATGGTAAAGAATGAAGAGACAGATATCATGGCTAACTTGTTTACAGGAAAATATTTTGAGACAGATATCATTAGATTATTAAGGATTTTATTCAAACCAAAGAGTACAACACGTACATTTGGCTTTGATATGAAAAATTTATTTATTTGTTTAATGAAAAAAGGATTAAAATGGTCGATTGACTCTTCATGAAAAATCAAAATATTACCGAACTATATTAAAATACCATTTTGATCTCTCAACATCTTAAAGAGGATCATGTGACTATTTTAATTCTTTTTAAGACTAAACAGATCGAAATAATTCTTTAATATAGTTAGAGAGATTATTTTGACCCTTCATAAAGAGTCAAAGAATCATTTTGATCATTTTTTTTAATTGACGCTGCTAAAAATTATTCAAATCTGTTTTCTTTGCCTTCCATCCAATTAATTGAAATGAAAACTTTTGAGTTGAGAAGTCTTGTTCTATGCATTTTGTCATTTTTTTAATTTTGATACTAATTGAGTTATTTGTATAAAATTTTATATATTTTGTCATTTTTTTGAAAAATAATATATTTTTTAGTTGAGCCAAGTCAAGTTTTAATTTAAATTTTATTCTCTAAAATTTTAAATAAATTATTTAAGGGATTTTTACATACCTAACACTTAAAACAAGCCTACTTACCTATTTAACACCTAAACTTTCATATTTACTTATATACACCTTCAAACCCTTATTCTCATCAAAAATAACATTCTGGCACCTCCCCGTCGCCTCCCGTCAACACCAAATCGTGAAAAAGGGCGGGAACCTAGAGCAGCTTCTTCTCTTGACGTGAATCGCACAGTTTGCGAATATAATGCGACACACAGGCTTTTGTTTTGTGAATCAATCTGCTTGGCGAACTTCTCCCTGAATCACACTGTTAGCAAATCCAGCCTTCTTGTCTTATTTAGCTTCGGCATCTGATACAGGCATGAAGAAGTTCGCGTCTGGTTCAGTTCCTATAGTTTGGTTATGTTTTTTTTTTATTTATTTTTTTTCCCTTCTCCATCGCACAGTTGGCGTCTACTCCCCTTGAATTGGCGACAAAATAGTTTATGTAGAATAAGCTCCAAAATTACGAAACAGAAAAGCATCTATGGACCCAGCCGAAATATGTCTTTATTAGGATTCTCGCAGGATGTGATCCTTGATGATGACTTTGATAGCGACACTTTCGCCGGAGCGAGGATCCCGGTCGTGGCGGCGCCTTCAAGACACTTATTCTCTCATGCAGCGCCATCGCGGCGGCGACGTCGCTCTGCGCCTTCAGGTTGTGTGTCCCGCAGGCAAGGGAGCCGGAGCTTTGGGGCTTGCTGCTGATGCTGGTTGTGTCGGCGATCTCCATTTTTCTAAAATGTTGTTCTGCTCGGATTGCTTGCCCGGCCATCATACATCCGTTCTGTTCGTTCGCGCGAACGAATAGATGACGACGTGCGGGTGCTGATAAACGGAGTGGTAGAATTGAAGGAGAGGGAGAATTTAGGTGGTAGATAAGTAAATACTAATGTTTAGGTGTTAAATATGTATTTTCAATAATTTTAGGTGTTATGTATGTAAAAATCCCATTATTTAAATGAAAATATTTATACACATGTGCTTAATTTTTTGATGATATATATATATAGCATAAGTCTACACGCATGCATTAAGTATATATAACATGTTGTATACTAAAAATATTTATATATAAGTTAAGGATAATAGATGAATATGCATTTTTGTATGACTAAAGCCAATTTTGAGTTGAATTAAACTAATTTTGAGCGAGTCATCCTTAGTCAAACCGAGCTTATTTTAATTTTTAATCAATTAAAATATAAATGATTAGCAAATAAATTTTAAATTTTAACAAAATTAATAGCTCAAGACATTAGGGGTGTCAATATTTGACACGACCCGAAAACCCGACTCGAATCCGACCCGAAAATTTCGGGTTAGGGTAAATCTGAACCCAAAACGGGTCGGGTTAACCCATTGACCCGAAATTGACCCATTTTGACCCGAAAACTCGATTTTGACCCGACAACCTGAGATTGACCCGTTTTTTTACCGAAAAGAGGATATTGACCCGTTTTTTACCAGAAAATTAGACATTTTTATTGGAAATAGGTCATTCGGGTCGTGTCGGGTTGACCCGGACACGAAGCGGGTTAGGTTCGAGTCCGGAAATTCAACTTGTTTTAAAAAACGGGTCAGATTTGGGTTGACCCGAATAGTGCCGGGTCAATTTCGGGTTCGACCCAAACCTGACCCATGACCCGAAATTGACACCCCTACAATACATTACATTATACCTTATAATGATAAAACTTTACCATTATTATTAGGTATATTAAAAAAATAATCCTATTGATAGATAGAAGAATAGCTTATTATTGTTCATGTATTTGACTCAACAACCTTCTTTCTCTCTCCTTCCCTCTACTATACTATCTTTTTTTGTAAAATTTTTCTTCTCATATTATATTACTAAAGATCAAATATTTTTGAGTTCATAAATCATTTACAAAATCAAACTTTTCAAATCAATTAAAACTCCAACATATTCAAACTTCAAGCCAAAATTTGAATGAGGCAACGAGCACCTTGGCCATGATACGAAGAAGTGCGATCACATCAATTTTGATGTGAGGTTCCAAGCAACAAATGCTTTCTAATTGAGAAAAATTATTCTGCGCAAATACAGACGTCATCCGGAGATGAATCAGAATACATCACATCACCCGTTTGTTATATATCACTGTGTATCAGGTGATGTAGGGCATTTTGATTCGCCTCTAAATGATCCGTTGTCCGCACAGAATAATCTCTTTCTAATTGGAGCTTGATGTACTCCTGCACCTTCAACACTGTGCATCCTTGATCTCCATCTCCTTAGGTACTGCGACAAATAAGAACGATGGAAGGCTCAACATACTCCACCACCTCCTTTTGCTTGAATGCTTCCCCGTTTTTCACATACTAGGACAATAAACTCAGAGAGTGCTTCTTTGTTGGGATCATAGGATCAAATTTCAAAATTCTCAAAAAATAAAGAGAAGTATCAGCAGATTTTACTGTCATTTGTCCATAAAAACCTCTCTTTCTTTTCTCTAAATAAACAAAGCTGGTGCATTTCTGAAAGTTTACAATAGAAGATAATACATAGTTCAAAAGATCAAATAGAAATGCTCATTCAGATTCATTCAATCTGTTATAAAAAGTTAATGCCAAGCAACTGTGAACAAGCAGATTTTTGCAGAGGAACATAAATCTTGACATTTGAGGGACAAGATAATCTAAGCACTTCTATTTCACTGAGCAAACCTAGCAGATATTTTATATTCAACCAAAAATAGTTAGCTGAATACAAGCTGAGCATTTAAGCAATTCTTCAACATATCTAAATCGAGTTCTTCATAGCAATAGTTGCTGATTTAGTTCTAAGAATTTCCATTTTAAAATTCTGGATCAAGTCCTCTCTTCTGAAACATGCAAAACTGTAGGAAGAACAGAAAAATATTTTGGATTACTAAACTCTGATAGCTTAGAAAGCTGGAAAATGAAAATGCTGTGGAACTTTGCCGCAGCATTTCCATTCACAGGACAAATAATGGTGCCAATGGATTGAAGATTACTCGCGTAACAAAAAACATAAACAAACAAAAAGCTCCAGTGATTCATTTGGGAGAACCGATTGTAAATGCTGGCTCAGATCGCTGTCTTTTTGGTTCCCGGTCGCCCAAATGCAAGGAAACACAAACATCTTCTTCAGATGAGTTCCTAAGAGCAGAAAGTGTTTTCTGTTCAGGATTATCTTCTTGGTTCTTGTGCAATGGTGAAGCACCTGCAAAGCTAGTAATGAATTGGTGCTCCTCCACATTCTTCACAGTGTCTACTATATCTACTTGGAACTCTAATTGTTTATAACAGTTGTTAATTCCTGAGCCAGCAGCATCAACAATATTAATACCAAGAGGTTTATAAATGTCATCAGCCTTATCATTTGGAAGGTTGCCGATGGTAAGAGATGATTCTCCAACAGTTGAATCCACAGCTCCAACTAATGCAAGTCTTTGCTCCTGCAGAGCTTCTTCAAGAATGGAAAAATCAATCAATAAAAAAGTGTACAAAATATTTTTTTTTTAATATCTAATGTAGGACAAACCTTGCAGGTCTTCATTAGTTGTGATCAGGTCAAGTTCTAAGAGATCAAGAAGCCTTCCTAGATCAACTCCACTGGTCCAATTCTCTGGACCATGACCGCTCCTAAGCTTTAATCTCCCACGGTTCGCTGTCCCGCCCCAAATGATACCTACTGGTTGAGGCTTCTCGCCATCCTGCGCTGTTAAAATAATAAGGCTACCACTATCTCCTTCAAGATCAAAAGTCTCATGATTCTCTCCAACAACAAGAAAATCTGTGAAGAAGCATATTCCCTTCTCATCATTATACTCAAGAGCATAGGCCATGACTGTTCCAGTCGTCAAACCAGAGCTCCTTCCAACCTTCACCACCTGTCTTCCAATGAGGCTTTTGATTGGAGACTGCAAATCAATAACTTTAACATCTCCAATATCACCAACTCCATTAACTGATGTCGTGACATTGGACAAGTCAAAGTCATCAGCAAATGGGATAAATGCCCCATCAGCTCGGACAAATGTTTCTGCAGGTGCATCAGAATGTAAGAAATATGTTTGGGTATCAGATCATTATCCAATAATCAAGTAGGAAACCCAAGAATGGGCTCACTTTTGTTATACTAGCCACTAGAACATAAAAAGTCATTGATAGGATTTGATGATCAAAACAGCATACAAAAATATTAAAAATGGCAAACTTACTTTAAATAGATCCAGAAATAGCATCAAGAGGGCTGTAATTACTAATCTCCAAGCAAAGAAAGCCAAGATACAAGTTGATTCACTGTTCAAGAGGTGAATCATCTCTCCCAAAATTCCCAGCAGCCACTATGAACCCAAGAACTCACAAAAAAAACTGCTGCAGCAAATAAAATTCAAACATAAACCCTAACCCAACACAAACTCCCCCCTTAAACAACCCAAAATCCTCTAATAAATGCCCCTTACATCATTCCCAAAGAGCTCCCCCCAAAGCCTCTTAGCCTAGAGGTGATAAAGAAGGTCATCGTCCCCACTTGGCCATATGGGCTGCTGCCCACCGTGGCAACTATGCTGCTAGCTGCTGCATCAATATTCCACTCCAAAAAAAGTCACATTGTCCTCAAGGTGGAAAGAGGAAAACTGCTTCTAGATGGTACTGTAGGGCTCCCATCCCGCCTCATACTCTGGTAAATCCTTCCACTTAATCAGCACCTCCCTAATCCCCTTGTCTTCTTAGAGCAGCCCTTACACCTCAAGTGATTCTATCAACACCTACATATCCTTTGACAGTGTGGCCGATAGTGCGGGCGAGGGTGCGTGGTTTCCAATGGCTCATCTCAGTTGTGATACATGAAATACGAGATGGATGACTGAGGTAGATAGCAACCGTAGGCGATATGCCACTGCGCAAATGTGCTCCACTACCTCATAGCAAGGTTTAAAATTGCGTAAATAAGCCTTGAGGCATTTTTCGTCCGTGAGGCGAGGCGTAAGCCTCGAGGCGATGTGAGGCGTAAGCCTTACGGACGCAAAATTGCATAAATAAGAATTTAAGGGTTTTAGCAGGTAAATAATAGCAAGATTCTATCATACAATAAAAACATCTAAATGACAAGTGGAATTAGTAGAAATTAAGAAAAGAGATGCAATAAAATCATGTTCCAAAGTACAAAACCACAAAATTATAGTCTATCAAAACTCCCAAAGTACAAATAACCTGGATTCTACTTGGAGAATTGGGCGGCAGTTGGAGGACTTCTGATCAGCAGAACAGCTGTTTCTACTGCTGAAATTCTTATGGACAGCAACTTTATAACTTAGAAAATCTGAGCAACAGCCATAAAAAGACTTTGGACAACAATAGGAGGATTCTTAGCAGCGAAACTGTTGATTTTTCTTTGCAGGAATTTCAGGACAGCAGGGTTGAACGTCCAGAAATTTGAGGTAGCAGATTTGGAAACCTTCTGGACGGCATGACAACAGTAAGAAGCTTGCTGGAATTGTTGAAAAACAGCTAGCATTTGGAGACCCAAGATAGCAGGAACGGATTTTCCTAGGGCATGATTTTTAGATTTCCCTAATCAATTGGGTAGGGGAAGTTTAAATTTGAATTTTGAATGTAATGGATGGTGGGAGAGAAAAGTGATTAGAGAAATAATTAATTGGATCCAAAATGAATGCCAATTATTATTGATTGGAGAGGAATAAAGAGCCGTCCATTAGGGGAGCAAATCAGGAGATTGGTATTAATTAAATGTGGGCCCAAGCTCTTAATTGATGTAAGAGAATAAATCTGATTTTGAACTCAGATTTATGCAGAGGAATTAGTTACCTAATTGGGTTAGGGAAGTAGGGAAAGATTTGACATCAAATCTAAATTGAATTTAAATTCAAATTCCCACTGATTTTGGATCAACCCAAATTAGGAAACTAATTGAATAGCAGCAGTATTCGATTGAGGGCTGAATGCGAAGTAATTAATGCTTCCTCAATGAATTAGCTAATTAAGGAATAAGAATATCAAATCTCATCTAATTTTAATTTAAATTAGAATTAGATTAAAAAACTTTCCATAATTAGAAAAATCAAATAAGGTAAGTATTGAATGGGGTTTTGAATTTTTAAATTCAAAATTCATGGAGGCTTGGGAGAGGCCGATGGCTATGGGGTTTGGTGGCCGGCAGGTGGCTAGGGCTTGAGAAGGGCCAGTGGGGGGATGTGGGGTTTTGAGTTTGGGGAAGGGAGCAAGAGGTGGTCGGGGTATGAGGATGAATGGGTGGAGAGGGAATTCGATGCAAGAAGAAAAATAAAAGAACAAGAAAGATAATAGGACCGCGAACCTTGGAATCCACCAAGATTGACGGGTATTGCTTTTGCGCCAATTAGGCCTCTCCTCTCACGAACTCACTAAGAGATAATCCCAAGAGAGAAAACTTAGAACTCACAAAGAGATCCATGAGCACAAGTTGAAAATTTCATATTAATCATCATCCTCAATACAAGAGAGGTGTTCTTGACGAGGTGGAGAAGATCTGTCGTGATTTTCTGTGGAACAAAAATCACAATACTCGGAGCTTACATTATGCTAGTTGGGAGGCGTTAACCAAACCTTGGCGACTTGGGGGGTTCGGGTTCCATGCTAGCGGACGGTGGACTGGCCCCTTACGAGCTCGAATTGCATGGAATTTTTTTAACAAGCCGCTAAGTCTACTCAGTAGGTGCTTAAGACATAAGTATGGGGATTGGCCTTGGTCCTGGGGCCAACGTCGTGACGATTCTGCCGCTTGGAGGGTGATTTGTAGCGGGGCGGAGAGCTTAGCCAACTGTATCCGATGGCAGGTTGGCAATGGTGCTGACATTGATGTGATCAATCATGTATGGATATACGACTTGGCCATTGCTCGATGGCCTACTTTCTGCAATATTGATGTCGTGGACGACTTTGTGGTGAGGGAGCTTTTTACGGCCGATGGAAGGTGGGATAGAAACAAGCTGATGCAGGTCTTTGGCGCCTCCCTTATGGATGTCATCTGTGACATAAATATTGGGTCGGAATCCCCTGCCGATTCTCTTGAATTGATTAAGTGCCCTCTTGGCACCTCAATTTCTGCGGTCTGTTATACGTCTACGTTCCAGGAGGAGGAGGATCCGGTGTATCCGGTCCTCAAAATTGGTCTACGGCCCCGCGAACGGATTTTCTGGTGGCGGGTATATAAGGATATGCTACCAACCTGCTCTTGGCTGCATCGAAGGGGGTTGGGAACGGACCTGCTATGCCCGGTCGGATGTGGGCTTCCTGAGGACCTGGATCATGTCTCAGTGCATTGCCGACAGCTTGCGGATGTCCGTCGGTGCCTGGATGGCTGGGGTTTTCCCACTCCCCAATTCTCCTCCTTCGGTGAACTCCAAGAAGCGTTGAAGAGCCAGTGTGCCACCACGGATTTCTGGGGCCGCCTCTACTGCGGTGCTGTTTTTCGGTGCTGGAATAATAGGAATGCTATTCGGTTTGGTAAGGGCAGGTGTACCCCCACGGTCATGGCTGCCAATATTCTCGAGTCCCTTTCCCGCGTTTATTTTTCTTCATGCCTGGAGCAACGGTTCACCTTTCAATCCTCCGGATTGTTTACTTCGTCATCGTGGTGTGCCCCCCCTTCTGGTTGGCTGAAAATCAACGTCGACGGGGCCTTGCTTCGTTCCAACAGGGGCGGGATTGGTATCGTCATTCGGGATGACCGGGGCCAACTTGTGGTGGCTGCGGGCTGGCGCATCACTCATTGGGATAGCACCCAGGTGGAATTTTTGGCCATTCAATATATTGAAAAACTGCTTGTGGGATGGATGCTTGAGGCGAACGGGCTAATCATTGAAGGGGATAACGCCAGTGTTATCCAATACATGGAAAAATTCAAGGTTCGGGAATTATGGAAGATCCGGCCTGACGCCGGGGGTGGGCTAGATTGGTTGGGATCTAGCCAGAAGGTCTTTTTTGTTCATGTGAGAAGGGAGATTAACTCAGCGACTCATTTTTGTGCTCAAAGAGCAATTGAGGATAGTTTTGTTTGGAACTCAGATGATAGTGTTAGTATATGTATTCCTCAGGATTTTTTGTCCATCCTTGAGGATGATAGTGGTGTTTCCGCCCCCTGTTAGGGGTCTTTTTTTTTCTTTTTGGGTCCTCTTGAGGCCATTGTAGTCCTTTTTAGTTTTTAATGAATGCAAAGGCAAAGTTCAGCTCAATCTGTTCACTATCACTAGGATCATAGTAAACCCTTCTGATCTAGGTAGTATCTCAATAAAGTCTATAGTCACCTATTCCCACAGTTTCTTGGGTAATATCAAAGGCTATAGAAGACCACCTGGAGCCATAACCAGGTATTTTTGTCTTTGGCACACATCACAACTTGCCACCAACTCCTCTACATCCTTTTGCATGCCCACCCAGTATAACTCCGCTGTCAGTCTATGATATGTCTTATGAACTCCCGAATGTCCCTCACTAGTTGTGCCATGAAACTCTTGCAACAAGAGAGGGATGTGTGGCGATGTCCTTGAGAGCACAAACCGTCCATGATATAGAAGCTTCTGACACTTCAAAGAGTAACCAGGATGGCAATAAATCTCCCCTGATCTTATTCAGCTCTTCATCCTGCTCGTTCTCACGGTTCAAGGCCTCCCAATCCACCACCATGGGAACAAATAACCAAAGGGTCTTTACTGCACCTGAAGAGAGCATCTACAGCTTTATTTTTCATCCCAGGCTTATATTGAATCTCGAAGTCGTAACCTAACAACATGGAAAGCCACCGTTGATGCTCCTCTGCCATCGTCCTCTGCTCTAACAAAAATTTCAAACTCATTTGGTCGATCTTTACTATGAAGTGTCGTCCCAACAAGTAAGGTTGTCACTTATGTATTGCCAACACTATTGCCATCAGCTCCATTTCCTACAGTGATTTCAACCTCGTCCTAGTGGTTAACACCTGGCTGAAATAAACTATGGACCTCTGAGTCTGCATGAGAACTGCTCCCAACCCATAGCCTCATGCATCAGTCTCTGCTACAAATGGTTGACTAAAATCTGGTAGTGCTAATACAGGGATATTCGTCATGGCTTTCTTCAGCTGCTCAAAAGGCTAGGTAACTGCCTCCTCCCATTTGAAACAATCATTCTTCAATTGCTCGATTAATGGCCATGCTATAAAGTTGTATCCCCTCAGAAACTTTCTGTGGTACCCTGTGAGTCCCAAGAACCCCTCAACCCCTTTAGGGTTTTGGGTAAGGGCCATTATGACATTGCCTATATCCTGGAAAGACCTACAGCTAGTCAGCTACTCCTGATTTGGACACCACATATCCCAAATACTCCACCCTCTATTGTGCAAAATAACACTTCTTCAAATTGGCATACAATTGATGCTCCTTCAATGTTACTAACATGACCCTTAAGTGCTCCACATGCTCTACCTCAGACCGCTATATACAAAACAACACACAAAAATATTAAAAACAAACTTACTTCAAATCGATCCAGAAATAGCACAAAGGGAGTTGTAATTACTAATCTCCAAGCAAAGACAGACAAGATACAAATTGATTCACTGTTCGAGAGGGGAATTGTCTCTTTTACAATTCCTAGCAGCCACTATCAACCCAAAACTTCCCACAAAAACTACCGCAGCAAATAAAATTCAAACATAAACCCTAACACCCCCAACCCCAAAGCATTAACTTTTTTTGGCGCCATAGGTCCCGAATCGTGCTCTGATATCAATTTGATAGGATTTTATGACAAAAACAACACACAATAATATTAAAAACAGCAAACTTACTTCAAATAGATCCAGAAATAGCACCAAAGAGGCTGTAATTACTAATCTCCAAGCAAAGAAAGACAAGATACAAGTTGATTCACTGTTCGAGAGCTGGACCGTCTCTCCCACAATTCCTAGCAGCCACTAGCAATAAAAAAACTCCTACAAAAACTACTGCAGCAAATAAAATTCAAACATAAAACGTAAAATCCTATAATAAATACCCCTTATATCTTTCACAAAGAGTTTCCCCCCAAGACTCTTCTCCTATAGGTGATAAAGGAGGTCATGATCCCCACCTAGGCACTTGCACTGCTGCCCACCTTAGCAACTGTGCTGCTAGCTGCTGCATCAGTCATTGTTTTGCAAACAATTTGATAAGTTCCACATTCTAATTATGTAAAAATAAAGAAATTTTAAGGTATGTAATAGTTTCACTAGTATATTTATCATTTAAAAGAACAATTTGTTTGAGAAAAATGGTTAATTTCAGTACTAGTACTAGAGAATCAAAGCTACAGCATAAATAATTTGGAACTATGTTACCTGGGTTTGTTCCGGCATAAATGCCATACCAGAGGTCATCAGTGATAAAAGATGTTGCCCTCTCAACAGCACCAAGATAGACGCCAGGCCCAAGATTGGGCGGTAATGGATGGAACATCTTCTGATTGGGGTAGTCCAGATCCACTGCAACATGCCGATTTGTAAGAAAACCAACTTGTTTGTTGCCCGTTCTACTTTTCACAATGGCACCCAAAGTTCCATAAGTCTCCAGATTTGCCACCTAAAGAAAGAAATTAGGTGTCAGAATGAATTGGTTTGTTTGCGTAGTTTCCATGCACACATAAGTTCTTTTTTTTTTCTTTCGTGAACCACAAAAGTAATACGCATTTACTAATAATTCAGTTGCATGGAATGTATACAGTAAGAGAAACAAAGTGAATAAATACATTGCAAAACTTGATGTTTCACAAAATAAGTCATGAACTCAATAAAGAATAGTTATTTTATAAGCTCTAGCTTCCATGTTTGCTAGGCGCAGAAAAGAAGAGTACAAGCACGGTTGACAACGGTGCTTCATCAGCAGGGTATCCAACTCAGGCTTCGTTTGAGACGGCTTTTTTACTGCTTCTTAAAGCAGCTTTCAAGTAAAAAAAATTTAACTTTTGTACTAGAAAGCTATTTTAAGAAGCAATAAGAAAATCATCCCAAACAAAGTCTCAATCAGGACCAGTAGGGAATCTGATTGTTTAATTCCACAGGTAATAATGCGCTATTATATTTTAGTATTTGAACTCTTGGGCTTGCTTGGCTGTGTTATGTCTTCCACTTATTTTCAGTCAAATAAAAATATGTTTGGATGCGTATTTGTTTCCTATTTTCATAAAAGGAAACAACTAAACAAGTGAAAACACCTCAGGTTGTGTTTTCAAAATATCTGCAAAAAATAAAACCAGCTAATCAAACATGCCTGACCATTTGAGAGTGTTTGTTACCTAGTGCGGAAGTAATTCAAACTTGATTTCATATTTTTAAATATATTGAGTAAGAATGAGGATATACGAACAACTATATATATTAAGCATGAAGACAGTAAAAAAAGATCAAAAAAAGTAATTTAGCCTTACTAAAAATATAAATTAAAATAGATTTAGAACCAATGTTGAACTATGTGAAATAATGTGCTGGCTATGTGCATCATTTTCTTGCAAAGCACAAGATCACAACAAAGTGCGTGCATTGCACTGCTTTGTTGCATCACATTGTGGCATTGTGCTTAGCTAGCTCCGTCTCAAAACAAAATCTTGGTTTATATTTCTTGATTCATCTCAACATCTACTATGATAATTAGGGCATGAATGCTTACTTCCCTTCAATGGTTCTCGGAATTGTTATATGGTTGCTCATTGGCTATCCATATGGAGCTAGTCTCTTGATGATTCTTCGATATAAGCTCTAGTGCATATTATATAAGTTTTTTCACTAATTCTTGTTCTTACACTAGTAGCTTTTAGCACACAAGCTTCTTCTCTAGGATGCATCTCAATATATCATCCATACTTCTCGACGCCTCATCTACACACTCTCTCACTTCATGCTCATGCTAACTCTATCTCTTGATTTCTAATTGGTCTCTCAATACACAATTAGTTTTTATTTTTAAATTTTCTTTCAGCACTTCACTCTTTATATATTCAATTCCTTTCTTATTTTATTCGAATAGCTAGAAATTACTGTTATTGAATACATTAATATATTTATTGAAATTTGTCTGCAAACAAAAGCATATTTATATGTAAATTGTTTAAAAAATATTTTCAATAATGATTTTTATATTTATTTTAATATAACAAATGATAAAATATATAAAAATAACAATATAATCCCACATACACCCTAATACCCAAAATACCCTCATATTTAATTGTTAGGTTAACTTTAAATGTTACTTTTGGCCTTGGGACTAAATTCAAATATTTTTTAAAAGTCGAGGGCCTAAATTGAGGCATTATGAAAGTCTGAGACTAAATTGGATATTTACTAATAGTCGGGGGACTTTTTGAGCTTTTACTCTCTCTCTCTCTCACTCACTCACTCCCTCCCTCTCTCTCTTTCTCTCTATCTCTATACATATACATCATGATAGTTCTAAAAAGTAAAAATCTGCTTTGCTTTAAACTTTGTGCATTGAAGCAAAAAAAAAAAAAAAAAAAATCTTGCACATAACATTATATTTAGCATATCACATTATATGACTGCCTTCCCTCTATCTTTCATTGGTGAACTCTACCACCACTCTAAATCATGCAACACCCATCAATGACTAAGCTCTTTCCACCAGAATTCTTCTTCCCTATCAAACTACACGGTGCTAATCCCATTTCTCCCTTGTACGTTGCAGTTGAAATCATCGGTCTCGTTGCCTTTTCAACTTCCCCATCACCAACACGACCCCATTTAGCTTGTCCTACTTGTTCCTTACTCTCCCTTCTTGTTTTAGTCATCAATCAGACTTGCACATTTTCTTCCTTCCTCGACTATCTCTTGACCTTAAACTCCTCAATTCATTGATGAACTCCAACAACCCAACCATCACACCTCGTCGATCAAATTCGTTGGCAACCACGTCAAAGTCATCAGGCATCTCCCTTACCCTCCCTACCTTCTCTCGCTCTCTTCCTCCTCTCTATCTCTAATTCTTTCTCCCTCATTCTCTTTATCGATAAAAAAAGAGTAAAATTATATATATATATATATATATATATATATATATATATATATATATATATATATATATATATAGAGAGAGAGAGAGAGAGAGAGAGAGAGAGAGAGAGAGAGAGGAGAGGGGGGGCGAAGAAAAGAGAGAAAATGTGTGTATTTGCTCTAATAATTTCATCCCCTCACCTTGTTATCAATAAAGTCATCTCGCGCACAAAGGAATAATAAAAAATAGCCTTGAAAATTTAAGTACTCATGCACGTTGTTCTAATGTGACAAAAAATATAAAATAAGTACCCGCATGTGTCGTTCCAACACGACAAGGAAATTCCTATGTGCATTTTTCATAAAGGTGTTGAAGCCGCACCTATTTTATGCATAGCGGGTTTGATGACTTTCAGCCACAATGTCCTAAACATCAATCATCATGCAAGATTTTTTTAAGTGTGGTGAGAAGGCCTAAATAAATGCCCTTTAGGCAGAGGAGAAGCCAGAAGGCTACTAAAAATTTCAGTGACCACATTTAAAATGAATAGAACAAAATTATTCTTTTTATACAAATATAACAAAAAAATAATGAAAACGAGAATACAAATTTATTAAATAAGAACAAAAAATAAAATATGTCGCATATTTGAACACGTAATTGGATAAAATGGAACTTGATAACTCTCCTACGACGCAAACAACACCTATTGACTTCCAATGCACTCAAAATTTTAAACTATAATTGAACTTAAAGCATGACCATAATGAGAGCTTCTACTTAAAGGCAAAGGAATGCTCTTGTGGGGTCTGTCTAAACAAGAGATGAGAACTAAATGCAAGCAAGACAAGGTTGCTTGAAATGTGGAAGAAGAATCTAAATTATTAAAAACTTGCAACCGGATATGCAACATTAACTTGCAAGCGGATAGAATGTGAATATTAAAGCTCAAATGCAAATGAAAATGCTTGTATGTATTTTAGCATCAAAATATTTATGTAAGAAATTAAATTTGGGCAGTTGCAAATCATGCGCATGCACCACAAAATAATTTCCAAACTCAAGTATAATGCTTCAAAACATGAGCAAATGCATTATGTAAGTGCATTATGCAAACATACCACACAAGAACATTAATGATTGTGCAAATGTATTATGTGAGTTTTTTGAAAAGCATGCAAATGCACTAAAAGTCATGCAACTATATTGAACAACAAGCAAATACATCATACCAATGCATTAAAAAGTTAAAAAGCAAGGTGTAATAAAAAACATGCAAACATATCGTGAAAATGCATAAAAGGTATACAGGTACATCATGAATCATATAAATGCACTGTATAAATATACCAAAAAGAGCTTGTGCCTGTGCACTATATAAATGCCCGAAAAGCTTACAAATTCACTGTGTAAATACATAAAAAAGGCATGCAAGTTCAAGAGATACATCAATTTGCCCAAAGTCAAGATATCCATATGTTCTTCAACAAATATACTAAAAACTCGAACATAAAATCTACATGGACTGAGCAAAAAAAATAAAGCTTAAATTTCCAATACTTAGAGAATCATGCAACAATTTTTGAAAACTCAATAAATTCTCTTCAAAATTTAGAGTTGAGTTAGTCAACAAGGCTTGAACCCCATAAGCATACTCTTAGACAAGCAAGCAAATAGAGAGGACAATGTTCAAAATGGCAAAAATACAATAATTCAAACAATCCAATGACGATCGTGTTGATTAAACTCTAAAATGAAGTGGACTCTATTTTCAACTCTTCCCAAATCCTAAAGCAATTTATTCTAGGGCCAAAATTTTCATAAAAAATAAAATACTCAAAATATAATACAAAGTATATATATATATATATATATATATAAAGCAAAGCTAACACATCAAACCTTAAAAAAATAACCATACATCCTCCGCGACAATTTACCACCTCAATTCACAAAGAGCTAATATTATATCCAGTATTTCACTATGATCTCAAAAAAAATTTAGGACATGACATGTATCCTCTAATGGGGTGATTTTACTACAAAATGACTGATGTGAAACGTACATGCATGAATGAATTGCTTTAAGGAATTTGCAAACATAAAATTCCTGGAACAAAGAATTATATCTTAATGTTGAATTTAACGACGCAATAAAACACTAAGAGCAGTAAGACGAGCTTAGGACGAATCACGTGCATAAAATTTAAAATCAGAAAACAATCAATTTAATCTAACGTTGCATACATGGATGGTTTCAACAATAAAACTCTATGCTAACAATAAGATTAGTCACTACAAGAGATCCCTCACTCAACTCTTCTAATTACAAGGCTTTAGCGGGGAAGCATTAATGTGATCGTCATGAATCTATTAAGACCACAGTTGAGAAGCAACATTAAAGATAAAAGAGTCGGGTGAAGAGTTTACCCAAAGACAAGAGAGATGCGAGCTTCGGGTAAGTCGTTGGAAGGTTGAAATGAAAGGGGACAGCAGTTCGGTTGGAAAGACAACATCAGAGAGGTTCATGATCCTCTTGACAGCAATCTTAGCACGTTGGAAAGTTCTGGACAGTCACCCCGCAGTTTCCAGAAAATCTGGACAGCAAATAGAGGCCTTCCGGATGGCGACACAGCATTAGGAACCTGCTGGAACCTTTGGGCAGCAGCTGTGGGGCTTCAGGACAGCAAACCGGAGGTTCTAGGAGAGCAGGACAGCAGCTCGTCTAGCCGAAATTTTCAGGACAGCAGCCATGAACTTACAGGACAGCAAACAGGAGTATCCGGACAGCAGGACAGCCCCTGATCTTTGCAGAAACTCCATGGACAGCAGCTGTAGGATGCTGGAAATCTTCTGGACAGCAAATTCTAATCTCCAAAAGTGCAAGACAACAAGTGCTTGATTGAGAGGGGATTAGGTTAGATGAAAAGGAGAGGAGGGAAAGTTAATAAATCTGAAATTAATTCAGATTTAAGTGAATTTGGAGGGAATTGAATTTGAATTAAAATCCAATTAAGGCTTAGGTTTCATTGGCATTTAATGGGTAGTACCCATTAATGGGGCCGGCAGTTTCAAGAGAGAGAGGGAGGGATTTGGGGAGGGGATTTGTAACTTCCAAATCAATTTATATCATTTAGGAAAGAGAATGACAACTCAAATCTAATTTGAAATTCAAAAAAGCTTGGAGTTATGCACTTTCCTAATTTAGATTTGCAAATAAGGAAAGTTTTTTTTTTCTTTTGAAATTTGAATTTCAAATTTCAAATTGAGAAAAGGGACTAATAAATCCAATTTGATTTATTTTGAAATTGAGTTCATGAATGATACTTTCCTAATTTAGGATTCCCTATATGGAAAGAATTTGAAATTCGAATTTGAATTTCAAATGAATTCAAATTTTCCCTCTTATACTTGAGCTAAATTAGGAAGTCATTATGGTGATTGAAATCATCATAATGAGGGAAAATTATGATGGTGGCCGGCTGCAAAGGGGGAAGGGGGCGGCTAGATGGCAGGTTGAGGCTAGGTAGGTGGGTGGGATTTTGGTGGTGGAGCTAGAAGATGAATTGGGTGGAGGAGGTTGAGCCACCGGTGGTGGGGAACTTGGAAGGGGTGGTGGAGTGAGTGGGGGAGAAAGGAGATGACAACAAAATACAAAAAGGTAAAAGTAAGCTAACGAACTCACAAAGAGATCGTAAAACCGCGAACCTTGGACTCTTCCAAAGGTTGACGGGTATTGCGATTGCCCACACCTTGGGTCTCTCCTCCCATGAACTCACTTAGAGATCAAGCAAAGAAAAATAAGATTTCATTTCAATATTCATCATCCCCTCTCCAAGAGGAGGGAGAAGGCTTAAATAGCCAAATATATGAAGGAAAATAAAAGACACAATTGCCCCTAGGGCAAACATAAGACAAAGCCCTCAAGTGAGGATAGAAAGGGAAAAGTACAATAACAAATCAAATACATAAAATATAATATAAAATAAATAGACACGATCGTAGCCGTTGATCTTCGATGTCCTCATCAATGACATTGCTTGATAATAGTTATGAGTAGGGCCCGATGACCGAGAGATTTCATTGCAAAATGATGCAACTAAATTATGAACATGGCCAAAGCTTGGATGTTCCCAATCATCCTAAATCCCCTAAGTGTTGAATTATAGAGCAACTTGATAAGGAAAAAAATCATATTTAGTTAAAATAGACTTATAATTGTCCGCTCATATAATCATCCACCTGAAGCTTATATGACTCCCCTAAATAACACAACCCATGACTGCAACAAGGATCCTCTAATCAGGTTGGTTCAACTACCTCTTTTGACAAATTAGATCATGTCCACGACAAACCGAGACGAATCATAAGTTCTTGATCAATTTCATCATCATTTCTCTCACAATCTGTTTTATGCTAAAGGTGATGAATTTTCTAATCTTAAAATAAAATTACTACTACTATCCATTACGCACTTCATGCTTACCAACTAGCTTTAATGGGAAGTTCTCACTCATCATCAGGAAGGATAATTAACTATAGGGTCGTGTGCTTCTGAGAAACTTAGACTTAGATCATAAAGTCCTCACAAAAAAAGAGGGCAAAACATCTAGGTAGTGTCTTATTTGTAATTAATCCGCCTTATAAAAGAATTGACATGGAAACAAACTATCTCAACAGAGTCTAACCCAAATTTTTGGAGCACACAAGAATGTGAGGCTATGTTAAATGGATCTCTTATTGGGATGCAATATCCATACACAATGGCTATTTTACTTTGGACTATTCAAAATAAATAAATTGTCATTGAAACTTCCATTAATATCGATCATTGCCCAAATTTCATCAATTTTAAGCTAGGCATTGTTAGGATTCACAAAGTGGTCATGGATAAAAAGGGAATGAAGAGAGCAAGCCCACTGATAATCAGGAAATCAATTTACAAAACTTGAAGGTGTTGATGGGGGCATGCCAATAATAGCATCAGCCCCTTTCTGTGGTCATGGTGATTAGAGTTTTTTAACTATTAGGAAAGTGTAAATAGTATATTAGTTCTACAACAATAATCTATCGACAAAACTAACTAGGTATATTGACGGCTATGACCTTCTAAGGAAAATATTAAACATTAGTACCCCAATGCTTCTTAAAATAGCTAAATGTAGCTATTTCAGTTGCAAACGAATTATTTGAGGTTGGTCCTTATTTATAACTCAATTGATTTATAATTCATAGCAATAAACATGAGGACACATACAAAAAACACATCAATTCTTGATAATATAAGACACAAAGACATGATAGAAAAGACATTTGAAATATGTATACTTAAAAAAAATCACTGCACACATAATTCAAATAGACTTCTAAATTATACTTCTAATTGTACCAAAATAATTTCATTTCAAGCCCGATCAAGTACAATTCTCATAATTAGAGTGGCATGGTACACGTGTAATCTATGCTAAACACCTATTTACAATGTTTTAAGAAGTGTCCAAAAAACTTCTAAGAGATGTCCAGTAAGTATGGAACTCTTTATAAAAACCTTAAAATGAGATTTTGCAAAATGATGAATTGACAAAATTTCCCATTAGTATCCAAATATCTAACATGACAAAAAGACCATCTAAAAGAGTCCATGCTTTATAACACTTGATTTGAAATCTAATTTAGGTAGAAAATTGTCAATTTTATTATTGTTATCAATTATTTATGTTTTTCACACTTAACCTTGTAGATTAATCATATCTCACCATACTAGAGTGTCTAAAATTTTTTGCATAACCCCAAACAATCTCAACCTATTTTCTATTACCTTGATCACTTGGATGCCCATTTCAAAGATGGAAAACAAACTTGAGAGTGAAATGAGATTCACTTGCCTTCTAACTAAAGAAATTGTAACTACAGGACAATATCACTAAAATTGTCATACAGGAAAATAAATACCAAAAGTTTTGAAATAAGATTCGAAAAATGGTCCAAAAAGATGTCCTAGTATGTCCAAGTGTTTAAGATGACAAAATGACCCTCAAAAAGGGTCTGTACTATCAATGGTTTATTTTTTTTCCCATATAACCTTGTAGATTAATCATATTTCACGAAACTAGTGTTAAGTTTTTTTTTTATATAGCTTGGATGCCTCTTTCAAAGAATGCAAACCATCTTGAAAGTGAGATTAGATGTAATTATTAATAAATTTTTAAACTGATCGACATCTCTTGTTTATATACAATAACGAGATCATGCCTTCAAACTAAAAAGACTGTAACAACAGGGCAATCTCATTAAATGGAAAGGTAAAATAGATATGATAGTAAACTATGAAATCATCTGCGAAATTCTGAATGTAAAGGACCATAACCAAAACACAAATTAAATATATAATATTGATGTAGAACAGGTAGGAGGATGGCTGAGGGGGAACTCCAATCCCCGGTTCTTGACTTGGGAAGCAATCCGGAACAAGTAAGAGGAGGGAGACGGTGGAAACAAAACTAGAAAATCAAATTTCAGCCTGCTCTTGAAGAGGAAACACACTCAGGAATTGCTGGACAGCAATTTACTGTGGTAACAACAGCCACTTGGAAGCTTCAGGTGGCTAGAAAATCAAACCCAATAGGAAAGTGGAGGTGGAGAAGAGAATTTGGAGAGAGGGAGGAGAAGGGGCGGCGGGATCCAAGGCGGCAGGCTGAGAGAATTCATTCCCTTGCATCCGTGAAGTGAATTAGGGAAAAAGAATAGGAAATTAATGGCTTAGAGAATTTATTTCCTTATTCACTCTCAGCCCAGGAAACAATTAATGACTTGGGCTTTGAATATCACGGCTGGTAGGAAGGAGGAATTTAATTTCCTTTCCAGCAGCAGGAGGAGGAGTTTCAAATCTTTCCCTAGATGCCTTGAGAAAAATTCGGCCAAACAAGAGGAGTTAATGAGGTGATTTAATGTTCCCAGATTTGAATTTAAAATTCAATTGAATTTAGAATTCAAATGAATTTAAATTAAGAAGGACTTAATGG
The DNA here is from genome assembly GCA_016618105.1 of Dendrobium huoshanense. Classification (NCBI taxonomy): domain Eukaryota; kingdom Viridiplantae; phylum Streptophyta; class Magnoliopsida; order Asparagales; family Orchidaceae; genus Dendrobium; species Dendrobium huoshanense. The sequence continues at coordinate 40,179,644 of CM028346.1, read as the reverse complement.
AATTTGCTTAATGTAAGGGAATTAAAGAAAGAACCAATTAAATCCCTTTCGAATTTGAAATTCAAATCGGATTTAAAAATGAAAACTTTTCAAAAATAGCTTTCATGAATTATGAACAATTTCGAATTTCAAAATACAGGATTTTGAATTTAAAATCAGCCCACAATATGTTCACCCAAATTAGGCAAGGATTTCAGTTGGGATGAGGTGATGGATGGTGGCCGGTGGCTAGAGATTGGGCCGGCGGCATCCAAAGGGGTGTTTGGCCGTGAAGTTGAGGGAGGAGGAAAAGATGATTACAAGGAGCAATACGACGAGGAATACAAAGAAGGAACAAAAAGATAGAAAATAAATGATAGAAGATAAAAACCGCGAGCCTTGTACTCTTCCTTAGACTGACAAGTTATTCTTTTCCCTTCTCCAAGGGACTTCAATTCACGAGCCTGGACCCATCCTGCGGCAGGTGAAAACCTCTCCGATTCCTCCCATAGGAATCTCACTAATGATCTCTCACAAGAACACAAGTGTGGACACAAATTTTTAATATCAATTCTTCCTCCCTTTTACAATAGCTTAAGGCCCTATATATAGACCACAACATGAGAAAAAATCAAAATTACAAAATTGCCCCTTGGGCCATAACACTCACATAAACTATCCTAGGGGTAAAACAGGAAATACATTAATTAAGAACTAAAATTCATAAAAATAAATCATAATTGAAGGTTCAAATTATAGCCGTCGATTTACGACGCCTCCTGTGATAGATGCGCCAAATCTTCGTACCGATGTCCGCATCAAATATGCTAAATCTGAAACTTCTCTTTCACCCCTGTAATTCATGGCAAGAATTCATTTGACAATAAAAAAAGGTAATATACACATGAAAAAGAGTATTCATGATATCAATCCATTTATGTTTATGCTTAAAGGATATTTATGAAAACTAGAGGCAATCATGATACTCCAGATTCTGTTATACTGATGATGAAAAACTATTAAGAGAAAAATATAAACCTTACAGATCAATGAAATAATTGAATAATATGATCCTAATATTTAGAAATAATAGGACCACTGGAGGGCCCCTCTAGGAGAGTACCTGCTGATTATAAACCGAACTGTAACCTATACATAATAGTAGGGTTCGGAAACTGCAGACTACTGATAGGAAATACTTGAGTTCGCAAGTAACCCTAAGGTAATACTTGAGTTCGCAAGCAAACCTAACCCAAATCGGCACACAAATAGCGCAAAAACAGCGGAAATAGGGAAGAAACTTGTAGGAAAACAATTGCAAACGATTGTATTCCACTAGTAGGCAATCAAAACCAAAGCTCGATACAATGTTCTTCAATTCGAGAGGAAGAACAACTCTCCTACAATCTCCGGCAACGCCGAGAGCCCAAGCAAGAAGACCTAGAACTCAAACTCCTTTTCAAAAACAAGATAAAAAACTCCACTCCTCATAACTCCCTATTTAATACACTCTAATTCAAATTAAAAGCAAAAGGACTTCTCTACCCTTCATTCTCCCTCCAAAAACATTTAATTTCTATTTGAAATCAATTTGAGTCCACCCCGGTTCCCCCTCTCCCGTCTGCCTTCTTCCGTCGCGCGTAGGTCTGGACCGGCTGGGCCGGTCCAGGATAAGCCGGTCCAAGCTGGACCGGCATAACAACTACCTAGAAATAACCTTAAAGTTGAGGCACACCTCAACTAAATAAGCCTTGGAAAAAAGAACCTGGATAAGAACACCACAGATACCTGAGAACCTGAACCTATACAAGGATAACTTCCACGCAGCCCATCCACAAGCTCAGTGTACAACTGTTCTTTTGGAGTGTGTGCAGGCGCACCATAATATGAAAACTCTACAACATCCACATCACACCACACACCACCTGGTCCCTACACAAAAGGTAAATGACAATGATTAATTATCATAAAGAATAAAGACGTTAGTATTGAAAAGATACTGTTGAACATGTGTCAGCATTCAAATTACTCACTATTGCAATCAAGTTATTACCAAAGCACAGCAGATAAAAAATATGAAGAAATAGTTCAAACAAATAACTAATTCACTACCTCAAGGGCAGTTGGCAAACACTGAATCTGCTTGAGCCATTTCCGGTGAACTTTCCGAGCAACAAAAACAAGAATTGCCGGTGTTTCGGTCAGCTTTCCTTGTCTAATGCGAAAACCGATTGCAGTCCCAAGACTATACCGCCGCAAGATTTTGCTGTGAAATGCTCTTATAGTCATCAAATCAAGCAAAGTTGTCGCTTGCTGCCCCTTTGGCAGGCGACCGAGATTACCTGGCAAGACCCCTTTCTGAAGGTTCCCAAAATAATTAGCTCGGCCTTCGGCGAAATCATGCATTAGAGTTGAGGTAGGCCAAGAGAAGTATGCAGCATTACTTTCAGAATGTTGAGCTCCTGATGCATAAGGCTGGAGTGTTGACACAATGCAAGAAGATGGGTTCTGATTACCGCATACACTCCTTTCCATATCCAAGGCAGACTCCGCTGATTGTGTTGAGCCTGAGTGGAGGCCCCAAGTCTCTGAAGGTCTTTTCATGTTAGCTAAATTCTAGGACGTCATCAAACCAATTCTGAGCTCTTCTGAGGCTCAATCAACAATTTGATAGAAAAGAATCCTAAAAGGCAATGTTCTACATTTTGTCACACAGATATTTGATAATGAATAATCATAAGAACATGAAGAGAAAGCAATCAGAGTTAAATCAATCAGGAACTCATAAGGAAAGATATCAACAACAATAAAAACAACATCAAGCCTTTGTCCCACTACGTGGGGTCGGCTACATGAATCCTTTTTCGTCATTGTGTCCTGTTAAAAGTCAAATTCTCATTTAAATCTAATAAAGATAGATCATTTCTAATATTTTCTAATCAAGTTTTTTTAGGTCTACCTCTACCTTTCTTAACATAAGTAGATCTAAAAAGACTTGGTTAGAAAATATTAAAAATGATATATCTTTATTAGATTTAAATGAGAATTTGACTTTTAATAGGACACAATTACATGCCTGTGGGAGGGAACCATATTTTATTTTTTCGATATCTTTCCTTTCGACGAAAAAGGAAAGATATCGAAAAAATAAAATATGGTTCCCTCAGGCATGTAATTGTACTACAAAAACAAACGCTGTCGCATAATGTTAATTCTTTTCAGATAAACAAATTGTATCATGAATAAGGCACTGACTCAGTAGCAGATGGTTTAGAGAGGTCATATAAGATACAAATAAGATCCCGCTCCTATAGTTCCCTCCAATTGGCATGTAATTGCATTACAAAAATAAACTCAGCAGCATATTGTTAATTCTCTTCATAGAAACGAACTGTATGGTCAAAAAGGCAGTGATTAAGTAAAATAAACATATGGAAGGGAGGGGAGGGAGAGAGAGAGATGAAAGGAATCATTTAAGTTTTTTTTTTTTTTTCTTTTCTTCATATCTTTTTTCTGTGATCAAAACAAGAAGTAAAGTTGTGTACTAACAAAATTGCATGCTCAACAGTTCATGATAAAAGAGTAGTACTTCAGAAACCACTAGAATCAAAAGAAAACATCTGAAATCAAATGCCTAAAATCAATGCTTAAGAAATGCAATAAATAAAAAAATTTCTACAAAAATAGCAGATTTTACATCAAATGCCTATAGAATGCACGCATGCGAACAGGTGAAAAAAGAAAAAAAGTCTATATCAAATCAGTTCTGACATTTTGAAAAAATTGAGGAGAATCTAACTTCAAGCAATTTAGTTCCACTGAACTCATTCACTATAGAAATGAAAAAACATATATAACCATATCTAGTCCAATAGTTCTATATAAGAAACTATCTGCGATGATCTGATTGAAGTAAAAGGAGAAGCTTCCAATATTCAATGGTACTCACATACATAAAACGACGAGCAGATTCATGATTCAAGCAGGCCAATGAAGTTGCTCAGCTTCTTCTTTTCCACTTCGATGCTTACTGCATAGGACCAGGAATCTTCATATTACAAATATTATCTGATAAGCAAATAAGCTAAATAAAGTCATATATTAATCGGAAAGATATCTTGAATCAAGTGAACATGACCACAAATCATCTCTTACAGCATTGAAGGAGCAATACAGAAAAAGATTGAATCTTAAGATTTGAGTTCGGAAAACCAAAAACACCGAAATCAGAAAATGTAATGCAAGCTTGATGGGGGAATACTACACTCAACAAAAAGGAGAGAACTTTTTTTTTGTGAGATTGGAACCTCCAACCTCTCCAAGGAGATCAGAGGCAATACCAATCAACGAAGAGGCTAGGGGTAACAAAGAGAAGAGAATAGCTTCACAACTACAAAATAACATCTTTCCTTCTCTTCCTCCAGAATAATCTTAAGAATAAAAAAAGAAAAAGAAAGACGAATGAAAAAACCTAGAAACTTTTTCTCAAGTAAAGATCAATAAAAATTGATTTATTAAAAAAAAAACCTTCTTGTAGCATAAATTATTTTAAAAAGCATAAATCACAGAAACTGCCCCACTACTTGGACAATGGATAATTTATATTTTATAAGGGATTACAATCATCAGAAGAAAGAAGGATCTAGCGGACGACGACGCTCACCAGGGTATCTGGATCAGTGGAATACTGTAGCGCTGAGTAAAAGGAAGTCCTTTTTTGGTCTCCCAAAGAACGTCGAGAGCTTTGGAAAAACCGTCGATTTGGAGCAGTGGAGCAGGAATCTCAATATTAGGAAGCGCCCAGCCTGCTAGACTGAGAGAGGAGGTGCAGCGCAGAGAGATAGATGTAGGCAGTAGAGGAGGGAGGGCCTTCTGTAAGTGAAAAAAAAGGGCTGATGGCGGAAAGAAACAAGAGTTAGTAGACCACTCGCAAAAAAAAAAAGAAAGCTAAGCGAGTAATTTGGAGTTTTTAAGAGCCAACCACCAACGGGAAAACTACATTTTGTCAGTTTAAAATAATTAATAATTTTAAATGCCAATCTGCATATGTTACACATCTTTTTATTTTTTTAATATATATTTTTAAAATGTAAATAATTTATTTTAAATCAAGACACTCTCACATCCACTAATATGTTTGCTCAAACTAATCATTATACAATAAGCATAATTATCTCTCAAAAGAATAGAAATGTGAGGGATTCCCTAAGAAATAAAAAGATGAGTTAGAATATCTCAATATTTTAAATATGATTATTCTTATTAATTTAAAGTGGGTATTTATTGTATTCTAAGTAAGCTTAAATTAATTTTAAAAATAACTTTTTGATAATTAAAATTTGATTCATCAAGTATAATATTTGAAGAGCATGTTAAATTGTTAGGAACAATCATTAAAAAAAAGATAGATTACTTTAAGTTTTTAATAAATATTATAAAACTATTAATTGATTTAATTTCTTGTGTTTGATGGTTCTCAAGGATATTGATACATAAATCATCAAAAAATAAGATATAACAATAAGGGTTTATTAATCATATTAGTAGTGTGTCGTAAGTTTAATTGATAGAAGAGATTTCAATCTGCTAACTTTGAATGACAAGTCACGTAGAGTCATAAAAATGCAATCAAAGAAATAAAACAAAGCAATAAAAATATATAATATTTTTTTAATGCGATATGTCAGAATAAAAAAAAATCACATATGATATATGGATTGAAACCTAACTTTCAAGGATAGATCATGGCCTTGCATGTGTCACTCGAACAAGATATTTGGTTGGAGTACTGATCAAATAATGTCTCAGGTCTCAATATGATAACGAGTACTTTACATAGCTCCAGTTTAACACCTCCTCTTGATACACTCAATATCTCTTTGAGAAGCACTCATCCTCTTAGTACCCTTCAAATGCTATTAATAGAGTGGGATTATGCTTGAATATCATTTATGATGCATTGCCTCTCTCATGTATGAATACAATCACCCTAGATCTACCATTTCATATAATAATCACATCCAATGTTTTGATACTTGCATTTGGATTACATTAAAGGCATGCCCCTTCTAGCATGTGAAAACCAATTTGCATTAGCTAACACTCATCGCCTACTACTTAGTGCACATGCTAAGCTTTTCGCAAGGAGTCCACTAGGGTATGATGTTATAGTAGTTGACATTACAAACTATAAATGAATTTAGCTGGCTTCCTTTAGACACTAATTATATATTATAACTCTATATCATTCTCTTCTCCTAAGATTATCATGCACTTATTTAAATATATCTATTTATCTCCTTTAATATGATACTTCCCAAGACTTTGGCCTTATAATCTACATAAGAAAAATTAAAAGAGACAATGAGAGAATTTTACAAATTGGATTTTGGTACGGGGATCAAATCGCTCTATAGTTTGTAGATTTATTCTCTTCCAATTAAGTTTTCACTTTGCTTGTGCTATCCATCAATCTTACTTGTGGAGAGTTCGAATTAAAGTATATTCTCTCTCCTCTATTCCTACACTACTCTCTTCAGAGATCGAGAAATTCAAATTTTCAAACCTTTTGTATTAATGGATGGAAGATAAACTCTAGTTTAGAGAAAAGTGATACATGCATAACAATAGCAACAAAAAGATTTCCCTCCGTAATAATACTAGTTATAATGTCATTGAGCGTCACCCAGGTGATCCCTTAGAAACATATTGGTGCTTAATTTGTCTTGATCAACACCCAGCTAGGCATGTTGATTGAAGTTAATGGTGTTAGTTCAAATTCTTCTTATAAGATCATTATTACATGGATTGGTGTATCAAAGAACCACATGAAAAAGGACAACTAATAATGAGAATTATCCCATGCTACTATGGGCTCCAAAATTTTGCACCCAAGCCACTCTGTGTCATCTCTTTCTATTTGGAAGGGGGAGTTTTAATGGGTTTAGGTTCCAAGTAAATTTGTTAGTTCAAATTCTTTTTATAAGATCATTATTACATGGATTGGAGTATCCAATAACCACATGAAAAAGGACAACTCCTAATGAGAATTATCCCATGCTACTATGGGCTCCAAAAATTTTGCGCCCCAGCCTCTCTATGCCATCTCTTCCTGTTTGGCAGGGGGAGTTTTAATGGGTTTAGGTTCCAAGTGAATTTTTAGCTTAATTCAGAAAGTATCAAAATGTTCTACGACATATAACAAAAATCATACTAAGCAAAATTTCACATTTTTAGAATTTAACCAAATTACCAAATTGTGCATAAAATAACATTCTGAATCTTTAATTGAACTAAATCACTATTTTTAGATGTTAAAATAAATTTTTTTAGGAAAAAAATTGCTATATGTTAAAAATCACCTGGTGAAAAATATCAAATAAATACTCAAAATGTTCATAATCTTAATCTTTATAACATATAAAAAGTTATAAGATGAAAGTCTTATCAGTACAAAATTATCATCATTTTTCGATAAAAGAAATATAAATTTGATCAGAAAAATATCAAAAATAAAAAATCATAGAAATCAAAAAAAGGTTAATGATTCTTTATAGCGAGATGAGTAAAATTCTTAACTGACTCGACTGATAAAAATTACTCTCTGACCTCCAAATCCTAGCTTTTTATTTCTCTCTCTTCTCTTTATCTCTTATTTTCTCTAAAACCTTCTATGTTTGGGCCGATTGAAGAAACAAATGGTTTTAATAAATATTAACAGTTGATTAGGATATTTTAATAATAATTAATAATTTAATATTATATAATTAATTTAATCAATTTTTTTAGTATAAAAGTTCATAAAAAAATTTTTGTGACTTTAAAAAATTTAGAAAAATATTCATAAAATGAATTATTTTCTTTAAAAAATATTGACGAAAGAGGTTTGCAAAATGGGAATTTGATGGTCCCAAAATCTCTACTTGTACCGATGGGTGCAATTTCTTAAGGATTTCAATCAGTGCCAAAAAATTTCAAAAAAATTCTTGTAATTAAAATACGAAAATACCAATGCTATGGAGAATATGATTTTAAATTTGGACTTATAATAACTCCAGAAAAAATTATTTACATAGGATAAAATATGGGCTATTGAGTGGCAAATTATTAGGTTAGGTGACCGAATCCATCTCCGCGTTCGGACGCCAATAGAAAGACGACATCTGGCAGCTATTTTTTTAATTTAATATCTTTACTTTATGTCTTGTCAGCCCGATCGACCCGACCCAGTAACAAACTTTATTTGAATTCCGGAAATAAAGAATGGAAACGCCGCGTTTTATCTTTTCAAGAGACATTTTCACTGCTACTCCAGCTCTGGTAAGCGCTCTAGGACTCCTCCAATACCTTCAGTTCTGTGATAGCTTCTTCCCGCCGGCGGTAGAAGACGACGTTGGAGAACATCATCATTCAGAAAGAGGTATGGTTGCGCCTTACTTGCGCTTTACTTGCATTTTTGTTGTGTTTAAGTTATATGTTAAATTTTAGGGTTTAGTAATAATTTTATACATAGCATTGTTTGTTCAATCTAATATTCAAATGTTTATTTCTGAATTTCAACCTTCTTCGTAAATAGATTAAACAAATAATATGAAAGGTTTATGCTTTATGTTGAATTTTAGGGTTTAGTAATAATTGTATTGGGTTCGGTACAAATGATACGAAAGTTTTCAGTTTAGTAATAATTTATACAAATTTTTCTACAACACGTTAATCCTGTTTTTGTTCAAGAAAGCAAACTTATTGTTTAACTCATAATTTTTTAGAAGCATTGGGTTCTTCTTATAGAAAAATTGAAGGAGAAAGTCTGGAAAATGTATGATTCCTTATCAAATCCTGAACACAAGAATATATGTCATACAGTTGTAAGTGAAATCCATATTTTAAGTTAAATCCAGATAACTATGTTTCCATACCTAATATACTTATAAAAGGGTTCATTTGTTCAGATAAATTATTTGGATGAGGACACCGAATGATTCTTTTCAAGCGATATAACAAAATGGAACTTACAAGTGGTTCGTGGACTTCTAACTCAATCAAACGATTACGATTGTGGAATGTTCGTTTGTAAATACATGGAGAAAGTCGTGCAACAAAAGAAAGTAGACTAGACTGCTTATAAAGATTGGCAAACGCAAATACCAAAATTTAGGGTAGAGTTAGCATATTTTCTTTTTCTTATAACAAAGAAGTAAATATTCTGTAACTTATTGTAAATATTGTCCATGAATTCTAAATGTACATTTTATTATGTTACTATATAGTTTTTGATTGATGTGTAACATGTGTAAATTTGTTTGTTGTGTAACTTCTACCAAAGAGCAAGTAAAGCACAATCATAGCGCAACAATAGTGCAAGTAAAGCGTAAGTAAAGCGCAAGTTAAGCGCAAATATAACGCAAGTAAAGCATAAGTAAAGCGTAAGTAAAGCACAAGTTAAGCGCAAGTAAAGAGCAGATTTTTAAATTTACAAGTAATCAAAGCATGATTCATATAAAAAGTTTTATTACAACCAATAAATGAAATCATCAACTCCAAATAAATATTATTACAATGTAAATTTATTAAATTCCAACTCCGAAGAAATGAAATCCATCATCAATTTGGTGTATTCAGCTCCAAGTTGGCTTGATGGTATGCCGGTTATAAATTCTTCACTGAAACATTCAGGCATGCTTGAAAAGTTCATCTGTGTTGAAGAAGGTTCATCCATTGGGTTATCCCCTACCAAAGGTTTCTTATATGTTAGAAACTAGAGTTTTAGTCTTAGATAAGAAATTAAATAATTAACAATGTTATTAAAAAACTTACTCTTAGACTGTTTCTTCTTTTCCCAATGGCTTTTCAGTCTTGCATTTGATATGCCTTTAGGTTTACGCTTTAGAGGATATTTCAAATTTGCACGTCCACCTTGGGAACTAGCAACATCCTTCTGATTTTTTTTCTCGCCACCAAGAATTAAGTATAATTTTTTAGATATGTCTTGCATTGAGGAAAGAATAAACTCCTCTACCTCCTCATTCCCTTGAGCTTCTGTGCTCATTTGATATGCAAACCTGCTCACTTGATTTCTGAATATGAATCCCCTACCACTTTGGAAACTATTACTTCTTTGAGAATTAAGCAAGTAACCTGAATAAAAAACTTGTCGAGCCCTTGCTGACCAACGAAGTAATAAGTACTTCTCAGGGAATTTAGCCATATCCAACTGTTTAAAAACCCTCAAACAGTGAGAGCACAACAATCACATGATTTCATACTTCTTATAGCTGCATTGAATATTACCTTCTGCTGCATCAAAGTGAACAACCCAAGGATGGTGTTGATTCTTTTTCTATATGTAGTTGACTAAAATTTGAAGAATCAATCGAGACTAAATCTATACTCGTTTCTCACACAGTCTTTATAAATTCTTCCTAAAAAATTGAATATATTTTTCTTGAGTAAAAATCTAGCAGCTTGTTTTAATATTGAGCTGTTCTTTATCACATGAACAATTTCAGACTGATTGCATTTGTAATCCTCATCCTGCTCATTTCACCGCCAATTCATCAATACATTTTTCAACCCAAAAAAACAATCAGTTAATGAACTTGTTGGCTTAGAAATGTCATGACACACATTATTAGTATACTCGTTACGCTGCGTTGATAAATTGCCCATGCAAAAATAATCCTTATTGAAAGCAGTCGACCACTTTCTCCTTATCTTATAAAGATCCTGCAACCATTCATGGTTATGAAAATTCCCTTCCTTGATCATTTCATCTCATGCTTCCTCAAATACTTCCTTAGAATCACACCACCTCATACACTTATAGAAGAGTCCTTTAACTTTATTATTGCTATTGTAGATATAAACTTTTGATGAAACCTTTTTAAAGATGTGTCATTGGCATAATCTATGACGAATGTGAGGTAATGCAACTTATATGGCCCTGGCCATAGCTTGGTCATGATCAGTGAATATTGTTGTTGGATATTTTTTACCCATTATTCGTACAAATATTTTAAACAACCATGTAAAACTTTTAATTATTTCTTCTGACAAAAAAGCAACCACAAACAAAATATTCTGCCAATGATTGTTAACACCAATAAATGACGCACAAACAAAATTATACTTGTTCAGCCTGTAATTAGTATCAAAAATCAACACATCTCCAAAACATTCATAATCTATCATGCTTCTGCCATCAACCCAGAAAAAATTTAACAATCTATCCTGATCATCATATTGAACATCCAATGCGAATATATGTTCCTCAACTTGTCGATCTTTAAATAATTGAATCAAAGAATTAGTGTCACCAATTTCAATCCTTGCTCTTTTCTCCTTCTGAATAAAATTGTAGCCATCTCTCTTAGAGAATCCGACATTCTCACATCCTCCAACTTCCTCTACAAGGTAGGCATATGCATCAATGATTCTAATCCCTGCATTTGTCATCGATTTTAAGACGAAAGCTTTTTCCTCAACAACATTCCTACATGATATCAAAAGGTGTCGGTCAGCTGGGCTAGCTAATTCATGGTTGTGGGATTCAATAAATCTTTTGACATGCCAATAACCATCTTCATCTGTGACAAACCTCACCATGGATGGACAACTAGTTTTGACATCTGATATAGTGAATCTCTTTCTTGAATTAAGATCAATACTTTTCTTCAAACCAGCTTTTGAACAAACAAAGTCCTTCGATTTTATCTTCCTAGAATTTGGTCAAAAACTGTGATGATCCTTTCGGACGCTAAAGCCATTATCATGGGCATAAGTGCAAAAACATTAATATGCTTCTTTCTCATCTTTATAAACATCCTGAAATGATAAAAAAAAAAAAATAACGAAAAGCGCAAGTATTGTAATAGCTCGTTTCTTTGATTTCCTTATGGGATCGTTCGGGACGATGTTGAGATCGTCCAGAACGATCAGAAACAGCTGATTTCTGGGTGGATCGTCCAGGCCGATTTTGGATCGTCCTGGGACGATCAGTTCATGTCACAAGTCAGTGAGCAAGGGTTTTTATCGTCCAAGGAAAATTAATCATCGTCCTGAGATATCGTCCTAAACAATTTGATTTTTGTTCATATCGTCCTGGACGATATGGCGCTCGGCCGGGCCGATCAAACTTGTTTTATAAGAAAATCTGCTCGTTTTGAGGAGAGAGAAATCATTTTTTATAAAACAAAATATCTGAGGAGAGAGAAAGAGAAGGAAAGCAAAGAAAAAGCTTGGTTTCGGAGGCCGCGGAGCACTTTTCGTCCGTCGCCGCTGTTGAGTAAAGTGTTTATCTCGTGGTAAGGACTCTGAATCCTATCTCTGTTTTCGAAGATGTTGAGTTTTGGTCATTTTGTGCACAGTTTTGTGTTTTCATTACCGATAAACGTGCCGCATTTTGTATTGGCGAATCTTTCACCGCACAACTTTTGATATGTTATTGATATGATTATTCTACACGTTTTGAGTATTTTCTGTAATGATTCTACTGGTTATTTTAGGATCTGTGCGATTTTGATCGAATAGAGAAAAATCATGATGTTGATTGATGTTGCTTCAGTAGAATAGAAGTCTTATATTGTTGTCGTGCACGTTCTGTATTAATTTGATAAATTGTAATTTTTAGGAATTTCTGTGTAAATTCCGTATATTGTCGTTATGCCGCTGGATTTTCGTACGATTTCCGATTTTCTGAATTTGATGATTTGAACTGATATGCATACGAATATGAATATATGATTATTGATACTGAAAGACAAGTGAAGTCTGGTTGAACTGTTGGTTGGAGATTGATTGACCTGTACAGGATGGTGGGCCGATGGACTTTCCTTTAAACTATTGATCATTGACATACGATTGGGAGGCATAAGGAGATTCTTATGCCGACGGGCACAGAGTGACGACTCTTATTGAACCAACAAATGGATTTCTACAATAGCACTATTGATTATTGAATAGCCAGTGATTGAACTTGTTCAGTAAGACTATTATATTGAAATGCATGTGTTCGGCATTGCCTTGTGATGGATTTATTGCTTATTTGATTTGGATTTACTGATGGATTTACGGACTTACTGCTATCGTACGATTTCATTGATATTTATATTCTGTCATTGCGCATTGCTACTGTTATAGATACTGTATGGATATTGTAATTGATTCATTGATACTATCGCTTCTGCATTATCTTGAACTGCTGCAATTGATTATTGATTTATGATTTCCTACCGATCGATTTAATTGACCATATAGTATTGTTTTGATTGATTCGATTTGATATGATTGATTTGACTGATCGTTGTTCTACTATTTATTGATTCTTCTACCACTGCATTAATTACTGATTTGATTTTCGCTGCATTAATTCACTGATCATGTGTAATTAACTATTTATTGATTCGACTGATTGACATGCATATTGTTTTCAGTATTGTGCTTTGATTTCAGTTATAGGTATTAGGTGACCTGCTGGGCTTTTTGAAGCTCATTATATGTGGTTAATATTTTCAGGTCAGGGCAAGGGAGCAGGTGATTGAGGTTGATCAGGATCTCCAGGTTTTTGTCTTTTTGATTGTAGTGATTCTTTTGTACTCAGGACAGGATAGATTTCAGTTCATGTGTTTTTTGTGTAGTTCCTGAGTATTGTATATGATCTTTTGAGATATGAATAATATCGTTTATTTATGTTTTAAATGTTATAAAATTTTGCTAGACCGTTTGATTTTAATTTATAGATAGCTCTGGTAAATTGTTGATGATTTGATTGAAATTCTTTTAAAGTTAGATCTTGGGGCATTACAAGTTGGTATCAGAGCAGTGTTATTGGAAGAATGAATTGTTACCAGAGTTATAGGATTAGATTGAGAGTTGGGTAGAATGGGTAGCTATAAGTGTATCATTTTTCATATATAATTGCATGTGTGTATCATGTATTCTGAATTGTGTAGGTGAAAAGATAAATGGATAATCTAGAATCAGGTGTACCAAATGAACAACACAGTGCAGCTCCAGTACCTTCAGAGAGTATGATGTAGTTGGCTATTGCTATAGCACAGGTGATGGGGGATGCACAGAGTAAGATGAATGGAAGTAAAGAAGAAGAAGCTGATAAGCATTTGCAGATGTTTCATAAGCTGAAGCCTCCGTTGTTCAAAGGAGCTGTGGGACCCCAGGCTGCTGAAGATTGGATAATGAGAGTAGAAAAGATCTTTGACAGCATGCAGTGTCCGGGAAATCGAAAGGTACCTTTGGTTGTGTTTTTATTTGAGGGAGAAGCAGAGAGATGGTGGATTGGACAGCAGAGAGAGAAATTACAGGGAAAGACAAATGCTGAGATCACCTGGGATGAGTTCACTACAGTGTTTCAGATGTGGTTTGTACCTCTGTCAGCTCAACGACAAATGCAGGAAGCTTTTATGAGATTGGAGCAAGGACGCAAGATAGTGATGCAGTACGAGGCCGAGTTTACTGCACTTGCGAGGTATGCTTCTCATTTGATCCCTACTGCTGAAGAAAAATACTATAGATTTCTGCACGGACTGAATAGAGAGCTGAGACATCCACTAGTACCCTTCCGGATTCATGAGTTTTCTAAATTGGTGGAGCGGGCCAGGCTGATAGAGATTGATTTGACAACGCTAGTATCGAGATATGACGATACAAGGAGGAGGAGAGATGAAGCCAGACGAGAGGAATCAGGTAGAAAAAGGGATAGAGATAAGAGAAGTAAGTATGGTGATTCGAGGGGATCTACATCAGTAGTGTCTTCTGGTTCCAGCGAGTGCATTCATTGTGGTCGACGACATGCAGGTCGGTGTTACTTATTGACGGGACAGTGCTTTCACTGTGGACAACAAGGGCATAGAGTAGCGAATTGCCCTTAGAAAGGATTGGGCGAAAGGACTGATTCAGGTACATGACAGCAGAGGACAATTGGCTCGAGAGCCTACAGCGAGAGATCAGGGAACCGGATGACTGATAGGACTGATAGAGCTGGCAGAGATAGTCAGAGGGAGACTGTTGCGCCACGACCTCTTACACTTCCTCCAGTGGTGCCACGTATCTATAGTTTACATCATTATGAATATCAATAACGATCAGAAAGTTTTGCTGGTAAGCTGATTTGACTAATTGATTGATTGACATATGATCATGCCTAGTGACATGTGATTGACTGGATTGTGTGATCTGTATGATTTTCGCCGAGTTTTGATTTTGATTCGAATTTGATTGGATTTGTCATTTTTGCTTCGAACCTTTAAGGAAATGTCGGGACGACATTTTTCTAAGGTGGGGAGATTGTAATAGCTCGTTTCTTTGATTTCTTTATGGGATCGTTCGGGACGATGTTGAGATCGTCCAGAACGATTAGAAACAGCTGATTTATGGGTGGATCGTCCAGGCTGATTTTGGATCGTTCTGGGACGATCAGTTCATGGTACAAGTCAGTGAGCAAGGGTTTTTATAGTCCAAGGAAAATTGATCATCGTCCTGAGATATCGTCCTGGACGATTTGATTTTTGTTCATATCATCCTGGACGATATGGCGCTCGGCCGGGCCGATCAAACTTGTTTTATAACAAAATCTGCTCATTTTGAGGAGAGAGAAATCATTTTTTTATAAAACAAAATATCTGAGGAGAGAGAAAGAGAAGGAAAGCAAAGGAAAAGCTTGGTTTCGGAGGCCGCGGAGCGCTTTTCGTCCATCGCCGCTGTTGAGTAAAGTGTTTAGCTCGCGGTAAGGACTCCGAATCCTATCTCTGTTTTTGAAGATGTTGAGTTTTGGTCGTTTTGTGCACAGTTTTGTGTTTTCATTACTGATAAACATGCCGCATTTTGTATTGACGAATCTTTCACCGCACAACTTTTGATATGTTATTGATATGATTATTCTAAAAGTTTTGAGTATTTTCTGTAACGATTCTACCGGTTATTTTGAGATCTGTGCGATTTTGATCGAATAAATAAAAATCAGAATGTTGATTGATGTTGCTTCAGTAGAATAGAAGTCTTATATTATTGTCGTGCACGTTCTGTATTAATTTGATAAATTATGATTTTTAGGAATTTCTGTGTAAATTCCGTATACTGCCGTTATGCCGCTGGATTTTCGTACGATTTCCGATTTTCTGAATTTGATAATTTGAACTGATATGCATACGAATATGAATATATGATTATTGATACTGAAAGACAAGTGAAGTCTGGTTGAACTGTTGGTTGGAGATTGATTGGCCTGTACAGGATGGTGGGCCGACGGGCTTTCCTTTAAACTATTGATCATTGACATACGATTGGGAGGCATAAGGAGATTCTTATGCCGACGGGCACAGAGTGACGACTCTTATTGAACCAACATATGGATTTCTACAACAGCACTATTGATTATTGAATAGCAGTGATTGAACTTGTTTAGTAAGACTATTGTATTGAAATGCATGTGTTCGGCATTGCCTCGTGATGGATTTATTGCTTATTTGATTTGGATTTACTGACGGATTTACGGACTTACTGTTATCGTACGATTTCATTGATATTTATATTCTGTCATTGCGCATTGCTACTGTTATAGATACTGTATGGATATTGCAATTGATTCATTGATACTATCGCTTCTGCATTATCTTGAACTGCTGCAATTGATTATTTATTTATGATTTCCTACCGATCGATTTAATTGACCATATAGTATTATTTTGATTGATTCGATTTGATACGATTGATTTGACCGATCGCTGTTATACTGTTTATTGATTCTTCTACCACTGCATTGATTACTGATTTGATTTTCGCTGCATTGATTCACTGATCATGTGTAATTGACTGTTTATTGATTCGACTGATTGACATGCATATTGTTTTCAGTATTGTGCTTTGATTTCAGTTGTAGGTATTAGATGACCTGCTGGGCTTTTTGAAGCTCATTATATGTGGTTAATATTTTCAGGTCAGGGCAAGGGAGCAGGTGATTGAGGTTGATCAGGATCTCCAGGTTTCTATCTTTTTGATTGTAGTGATTCTTTTTTACTCAGGACAAGATAGATTTCAGTTCATGTGTTTTTGGTGTAATTCCTGAGTATTGTATATGATCTTTTGAGATATGAATAATATCGTTTATTGATGTTTTAAATGTTATAGAATTTTGCTAGACCATTTGATTTGAATTTATAGATAGCTCTGGTAAATTGTTGATGGTTTGATTGAAATTCTTTCCAAGTTAGATCTTGGGGCGTTACAAGTATAGTGCTTAAATAGCGCAAGTAAAGCGCAAGTATAGCGTAAGTAAAGCGCAAATAAATTCTGTTTTTATCATCTTCATCATAAAACAATAATGAATGCTAAACAACAACATTAGAGCTTTTTTTACTTTTCCGACAAAAAAAAAATTATTCTTCCTAAAATCGCAACATCTAAGATCTTATGACTCTAATGAGCCGAAACCTACGCCTTTTTTATGCGGCGATGAGATTAAAACTAACTGTTTATAACTTTCTAACTCGTTTTTCCAAGAAACTTACCGATATGTTGAAACCAAAGGGATTTCCAGCTAAAATAGCTTCTGATTCCGATTAATGCACTATCTCTTCTGATTCATGCACCGGCCCTTCCGATTCATGCATCATTTCCGATTCATGCACTCCCTCTTCCATGTCCTCTTCCACCTCCCTCTTTGCTGAGCACTCCATTTCTTCTCTGCAATTTCCTAGCTCGTTTTTTCTTCTAAAGCAATAGATATTTACGTCTTTTGCGGGTTTCAAATTGCAAAAAAAGGGTGGCAAATGCTTAAAATTCAATAAAGTGGGTTAATGGGTCGGGTCGATCGGGCTGACAAGACATAAAGCAAAGATATTAAATTAAAAAAATAGCTGCCAGATGTCATCTTTCTATTGGCGTCCGAACGCGGAGATGGGTTCGATCACCTGACCCAATAATTTGGGTCAAATCCGAACCGGGAGAAGTAGTCGGAGACGAGATTGTGAGGTCGATGCCGTTAATTTGTGTGCGGAGGGAAGCGGGAATGGGAGCCAAAGAGGGGACGAGAGGGAGTTCCGATGGCTTCAGTTTTGAGAGAGTGAAACTTCGAATGGGATGGATTTGGGAGTTTCGTCTGTTTTTGAGAGGGGCGAGTGGGAGTTACATAAGGGTGATTGCGGGTAGTGGGGTTGGTTATGCGGTTAGGGGTCAACAACTACATATAGTGTGTACCTCATCGTTAATCTATGAGATATTAATGAGGTGATTTCTCAAAAATTCAAATAAATAAATAAATAAATAAATAAATATATATATATATATATATATATATATATATATATATATATATATATATAGAGAGAGAGAGAGAGAGAGAGAGAGAGAGAGAGAGAGAGAGAGAGAGAGAGAGAGAGAGAGAGAGAGAGAAAAGAAGAATAACATGAGGAAAAGACTAGAATAAAAATTTCAATCAATAAAGTAACATATGTAGAGAAAAAAAATAAGGATTTCACACCTGTGATAACTAGCTCCCCTGCTGAAGGTAGCAGCATATTAGGACAACAAATCTCATCGCCTCAATTCTCTCGTGAAAAGCAACACAAAACTCCCCATTTAAGAATTGAACCTCGACGCCCACTCATGATTTCACTCTAGCTTTCTTCTTAGAGGAACCTCAAAGAATGAGAAGAAAAATTATAATATCCTAAAGCATTAAAAATAAATAAAAAAATCCTTTATAGAGTCAGGAGATTAAAAAACATACTGTTTTAGGAAAATTTAAAACTTGGGATTTCAAAAAAAAAAAAATCTAAGTTTGTTAATTCCCATTTTAAGGAAAATTTCAAATTAAGAAAAAACTATCTGATGATAAAGAAGAGAAGCACAAAACATGATTCAATTCAATTATCTAAATAACAAAAATATAAACCATCCTTATATAAATTAATACAAGTTTTATCGAATACTAATTCACTTACAACCTTTACTTTCATATAACAAAATTTTGGGATCATGCTTATTTTTAGAAAAAATTATTCCTTACGGAATCCAGACTGGAACAACCGTTCAGATATATAAGTAAACACACTATACAAATTTATACATACTGTGTATTAAATTTTTATACACAATATGTACACTCACATGTCCGCGCGGTTGTTATTTCTGGACTCTGCACATAATAATTTCTCCATTTTTAGACTTAAATCCATATTAGGCTTACATGGCGTGCAGTTACATTGGTAATTGGTGAGGATCCAAATCAAATTTTTATCACATCAACATAATCAACAGAGTGATCAACCAATCATGAAACCATACACAATATCACAGAACAAAATTAATACATGAATCTTACTACAGACTGCAAAGAACTCTCAAAAGACTTATTCTTTAATAACACTGCTTGCTGCTCACTATTGACACAAATCGTAATGAAACTTGGACGAAAGAACAAGCACCCTTAAAGCATGCGGTAGCCTCTGCATGCATTAAGAATAGGGAAGAATAAAACATATTCCCAGACCTAACTCTAATCAGGAACCAGCACAGGCATCATCATCATTATTCCACAATGATGATTCATTCTTAAAAGGAAGAAGAGAAAAGAGAGAACAAGCCAAAATTCTACTAGTATCTCTTCCCAATATAGACACCAATGAAGAGAGACACAACAACAACTCCTGAGAAGAACTTCAAGGAATTTATCCCAGAATTCTCCATGATAGAAGCCCCACTAGAACTTGGAGAAGATTTCTCACCAGTCAGCTCCCCACTTTTCTTTCTGTTCTTCCTTTTTGATGGCAATTTTGTCGTTAATTCAAAATCTCGGGATTTTGATTCTACTCCTAGGTTATCTTCAGTAATCCCATCATCAACCTGCAAGTAGATTGGTGGAATTGTTGTTATTTAGAAACAATGAAGGTTTATAGGAGGAAGTTTAGAATGTTAAGAGTTCTATTTATATGTGGAGAAATATGAGCGATAAGCCTGCTCTTCAGATTTTGGTGTGAATTACCAGAAACTCAGTACTTAGATCTAAAATATTCTTCTCTAGCTCTTAATTGACAAGGGATTAAAATTTCGTTTGGGATGGCTTTTTTACTGCTTCTTAAAACAACTTTTTTAGTACAAAAATTTTAATTTATCACTGAAAAACTACTTTAAGATGCAGTAAGAAAGCCGTCCCAAATGAAATCTAAGTCATAAAAGCTTCAAGGAAAAGACAGTTTCCACTATGCAACCAAATGGCAAGCGAATGTCATTTCTCTTGTTAACTACACGAATTTTCAAGAATATCCACTGCCTGTGAAAATGAAATATCATATTCTACCAGAAAGAAATTTAGCTGATGGATCAAACCACTAGTTGCTACTGATTTTGCTTGGATAACATCGTGAAGATCTTTACTAAAGTTGGAATAAGCATTCCTGATACCCTATATTTTCATTACTCGGTAAAGTGGTACAGGATAAAACATCAATCCTGGCATTTTCAGAAACACCAGGATATTGCATTAGAAAAGCACCATTTAATAAAAAAATTCACCACCAAGGAAAAAAGTTTAATTAACTTCTTTCAACAAAAAAAAAAACTACTATCATTGTACTTCTCAAGAAAGAAGACCCAACATCAAACGTAGGACTAGATTAATCATCATGTAATACCAGTGGTATTTAAAGGCATACCTTCTTGTTCTGTGTTTGAGCCGTTTCCAATTTCTGTTTAAGTTCTTCGATTTGCTTTTCGAGCAGTGACGCACGCTGTTGCTCAGTTTCCAACTCATCATGGGAGCTTACAACGACATACTCTCTGTCCTGCTGCATCCTCAAGACGGTTTCTTTCTGCTTTAAAAGAAAATTGTGATAATTATGCCGACCAGCTATTAGGTAGTAATCTTTTAATTTTTGAAGACTTGTAAGAAGCAAATTCAACAAAACATTATACTTTTTCAAAATGTTTATAGCTTATCATGGTAGCTAATTATTTATTAACAATACTTTCGAGTTTTGACACATCGATCATATGTGAAGGCGTCCATCTTGAAAATGATTAATTTAGTGTCAAAATTTCCCTTATGGAATCGGGATATTTCCGCTACAGGAGCAAATTCTTTACCCTTTACGCATGAGCATGAAGACATAGTTCACCCTCAATCCAGTTTCGCTTTGTTTCATTAATGTGTTATACATTTAAAATGCCATTAAGAAACTTTTAAAGCACAGGTTTCGTTGGTATTGTGAATGTATGCACTCATGTTTACTATATAGAAAAGAAGTTACTAGAAAGCTTGTATAATTTATACCTCCAATGGATATTCATACACAACGCTATTTAGAACATAAATAAAACTTATACCATCTTAAGAAGAAATAGTAATTACAAAATTTTAGAAAAATAAAACTTCTGTCCAAAACTTCTTTGTATGTGGCATTCTCCTTACCATATTAAGCATAGGAATTCTTGGCACACATTTTCATCTATTTAGCACTTTAATTCGTGGATCCGTGGGATCCCCTTTTCATGTTGAGTACATGAATCCGTCACACATATTTTCCCTTATTTAACATACAAATTTGTGGTTCCTTTTATTCCTTATTTAGTAATCTGTTACGCCTGGACCGGTCCCAGCTGGACCGGTCCGGTTCTACACCCGACGGCCCAAGGTCGGGCGGAACCAGGCGGAACGCGCGCAGGAGCGGGGCCCAAACAGCGGCTAAAACGCACGGGGGGAGGGAAATTTTTGAATGAGAGGCTGTTTTAGGAAGTCCATTACTGTCCTTTATGATTAATTTGTATAATTAGGAGTTTTGGGGGGATTGGCTCCTCATCTTGAATTTGAATTGTTTTGAGATCTAGGTTTTGGTGTCTTGGGCTCTTGGCTTCGCCGGAGATCTTTTGGAGAGTTTTTCCTTCCTCTCGAATTGAAGGAAAGCTGTATCTTGCAAGTGCTTTTTCGTCCGTCATCGAAATAAAAGTGTTTGCAGTGTTTTTCCTACGTTTTCTCCTACGTTTCCTCTCAGATTTTCGTGCAGTCGGCTGTTTTTCTGCTGTGGACAGCAGTTTTTCCTTTGGATCCTCTTGGTTTTGGTGTGAAACACTTGGAAATCCAAGTGTTTCCTATCAAATTGGTATCAGAGCCGTGATTCGGGGCCACCGGCGGCTGAAATTCTGAAATTTCAGCAAGTTCCTCGTCTCCGGAAGAAGTTTTCTGTGGATCCGTTGGAAGAACAATGGCCGGAAAGAAGGTGGATGTCTTGGAAGGTGAAGTCGGTCAATTAAAAACCGATTTGGAGGAAAGATTTTTTGATTTTCAAAATCAAATCACCACCAACAACGAAAGGTTGGAGGGAAAATTCACGGCCATTGAAGAAATGATGAAGAAATTATTGGAGATGAAGACTAATCCGACGACGTCGGAAGCAAGGGAGGCTACCGGAGACCACGGTGTAGGAGGAAATCCGAACCCGCGTGGGGGGAGGAGGAATCAGGATGTAGAGATCCTTGAGGGAGACGACGACATGCCACCTCTAGAGCCACTTTCTAGAGAGGAGATGAGCATGGGAAATCAACGTCGAGGTGCTGATTTTCAGCGTCAAGGTGTTGATTTTGAAGGCAGGAGGGGGGAATATGAGAGAAGTGCAGATTTTTGCAATAGAGGGGAAGAATATCAGCGTCGAGGTGCTGAATTTCAGCGTCGAGGTGCTGATTTTGAAAGGGGAAGAGGGGAATACGATGATGGACTCGGATACCAACGTCGGAGGGAGGACCGGGACACTTGGGGAGCACCTCCTCTTCGAGGCATGGGAGGTTATGGAGAGTACCGAGGTAACAGAAGGGATCCGAAGGTGAGGAAGTTGAAGATGCCCATCTTTGAGGGGGAAGATGGCCATGGCTGGATCTACAAGGTGGAACGGTATTTTGCAGTCAAC
This sequence comes from Dendrobium huoshanense, assembly GCA_016618105.1. NCBI lineage: Eukaryota > Viridiplantae > Streptophyta > Magnoliopsida > Asparagales > Orchidaceae > Dendrobium > Dendrobium huoshanense. The sequence continues at coordinate 40,156,761 of CM028346.1, read as the reverse complement.
GGATTGACAGAGGAGGAGAAGCTGATAGCGGCAGGCCTGTGTTTGGAAGGGAAAGCACTGGCATGGTACTAGTGGCGGGACATGAGGCGACCTATTCGAAGCTGGAGGGAGTTCAAGGATTGCCTGCTAGAGCGTTTCCGAACCAGCAGCGGAGGGGATTTCTACGAGCAGTTCTTTGCGCTGACACAGGAAGGGACAGTAGCAGAGTTCCGAGACCGGTTTGAGTACCTAGCTAGCAGGTTGGATCGTCTTTCTGATACCGTGCTTGAGGGGAATTTCATGAAGGGGCTCAGACCAGAAATCAGAGCCGCTGTTAGAGTGATGAGACCACACGACCTGGGGGAGGCCATGGAGTTGGCACAGTTGGTCGAGGACCAGAAGCAGCTGGAGAGGGGGACTCGAGGCAGCAGCTCTGGGGGATCCCACAGGATGACGACCACGTTTTTAGCTTCCAAGGGAGCTGCACCGGGAGGTACACGAGAAGTACCAAGGGAGAGGTCTGGAGGAGGGCCTGGGGGAAATTTTAAAAAGCTTACTGATAGGGAAATGCAGGAGAAGAGGGCCAAAGGATTGTGCTTTAGATGTGATGAGAAGTACATGCCGGGACATAAGTGCAAGGACCGGACTCTTCAGGTTCTCCTTGTTTGCGAAGACGAGGAAGACGAAGAGGAAGGTGGGAGCAGGTCAGAAGTGGAAGAGGAGGAGAAGATGCACCTGGATGTGGCAGAAGTCTCCCTGAACTCTGTAGTGGGATTCACTTCGAGTCACACTATGAAAGTGAAAGGGGTGATAGCTGACCACGAGGTGGTGGTTCTGATAGATAGTGGGGCAACCCACAATTTCATTTCCACCCGGCTTGTTGAGTTGCTTGGTATGGCACTAGTGGATACCGGAGGCTATGGGGTGATGATGGGCACGGGGAAGGTGGAAATGGGGAGAGGAGTTTGTAGAGGAGTGGTGCTGACCATTCAGGAGATACAGGTGAGGGAGGATTTTCTTCCTTTAGAATTGGGAAGTACTGATGTGATTTTGGGAATGAAGTGGCTGCAGACTTTGGGGGAGACCAAGGTGAACTGGGGAGAACTGAGGATGGAACTGATAGTGGGGGGGAGGAGAATGGTGATACAGGGAGATGTCGGCCTGTCTAGGACGGGGGTGTCTCTCAAGTCCATGATCCGAACCATCCAGGAGGTTGGGGGTGGATACTTGGTGGAGCTGCAACGATTGGAGAAAGTCAGTGTGGGGGAAGAGGGAGACATTCCTCTTGAAGTGCAACCAGTCATACAACAGTTCAGGGAGGTTTTTCAACCTCCACAGGGTTTGCCACCTCAGAGGGAGCTGGAGCACGCCATTATTTTGAAGGAAGGGGAGACACCGATCAGCGTTCGCCCTTACCGCTACCCCCAGATCCAAAAGGATGAGATAGAGAGGCTGATCCGGGAGATGTTGGAGGCAGGGATCATAAGGCCAAGTGTAAGCCCTTTCTCTAGTCCAGTCCTCCTGGTCAAGAAGAAGGATGGGAGTTGGAGATTCTGTGTGGACTACAGGGCTCTGAATAAAGGCACTGTACCAGACAAGTTCCCAATTCCAGTGATTGATGAACTGTTGGATGAACTTTTTTGGGCAGTGGTGTTTTCCAAGCTAGACTTAAAATCCGGATACCACCAGATCAGAATGAAAGAGGCGGATGTTCCAAAGACAGCCTTCAGAACACATGAAGGGCATTATGAATTTCTGGTAATGCCCTTTGGTTTGACTAACGCTCCTGCTACATTTCAGTCTCTGATGAACAGGGTCTTCAGGGAGTACCTCAGGAAGTTCGTACTTGTATTTTTTGATGATATATTGGTGTACAGCAAAACTGAGGGGGAACACTTAGAACACTTGAAGGTGGTTTTGGGAGTATTGCAGGAACACCAGTTACAAGCCAACCTGAAGAAATGCAGCTTTGCCCAGACCAGGGTAGAGTACTTGGGGCACGTGGTGTCCCAGGAAGGAGTAGCAGCGGATCAGAATAAAATAGAAGCAATGCTGAAGTGGCCCATCCCTAGGAACCTAAAGGAGTTAAGGGGGTTCTTAGGGTTGACTGGATACTACAGAAGATTTGTGAAGGGATATAGTGCTATCGCATGGCCATTGACGGAGCAACTGAAGAAGGATGGATTTTCTTGGGGTGAAGCAGCAACGCAGGCATTTGAGAAACTGAAGGTAGCCATGACTACAGTCCCAGTCCTAGCACTTCCTGATTTCAGTCAAGTGTTTGTGGTAGAGACAGATGCTTCAGGGTATGGGCTGGGGGCAGTGCTGATGCAGAACCACCGGCCAATAGCTTACTTCAGTCAAGTACTGTCAGCAAGAGCTAGATTGAAGTCAGTATATGAGAGGGAGCTAATGGCCATCGTTTTGGCTATACAGAAATGGCGGCCGTACCTTTTGGGGAGACATTTCATTGTGAGGACTGATCAGAGAAGTTTGAAATACCTGCTAGAACAAAGAATGGTGACTGAGGAACATCAGAGATGGTTATCTAAACTACTAAGTTATGATTTTGAGATCCAATACAAGCCTGGTTTGGAAAATAAAGCAGCCGACGCCTTATCCAGATGTGTGGGGGAGCTTCAGGAATTAGCTTTGTCAGTTCCTTTAATGGTAGATTGGGGGTCCATCAAGGAAGAAAGTATGTTGAATGAAGAGTTGAGGAAGATCAGGGAGGATCTAGAGAAGGACAAGAGTAGTCATCCGGGCTACTGTATTAAGGGGGAGAGACTATTATATCAGGGGAGGTTTGTGATGCCACGGACTTCCATACACATTCCCCACTTGTTGCAAGAGTTTCATGGCAGTGCAGTTGGGGGACATTCAGGGGTTCAGAAGACTTACAGGAGGCTAGCATCCGAGCTCTACTGGAAGGGGATGCATAAAGATGTGGAGGAGATGGTGGCCAGGTGTGAAGTATGTCAGAGAAACAAGTACATGGCCATGGCTCCGGGAGGCTTACTACAACCATTGACACTTCCAAACAGAGTTTGGGAGGAAGTATCCATGGATTTCATTGATGGCTTACCAAGGTCGGAGGGGTTCACAGTCATTATGGTGGTGGTTGACAGGCTTAGTAAGTATGCACATTTTGTTCTCCTAAGACACCCATACACTGCAGTGTCAGTGGCTGCAGCTTTTATCAGGGAGGTAGTGAGATTACATGGGGTGCCTGAATCGATTGTGTCGGATCGAGACAAAGTTTTCCTCAGCCAGTTCTGGAGGGAGCTGTTCAGGATGCAGGGCACAGTTCTAAAGAGAAGTACAGCCTATCACCCACAGACAGACGGACAAACGGAGGTGGTAAATCGAAGCTTGGAGACATATTTGAGGTGCTTTGTCTCCGAAACCCCACGATTGTGGGCAAAGTGGTTGCCGTGGGCTGAGTATTGGTACAATACCTCATTCCACTCCGCTTCCCAGATGACCCCATTCAAGGTACTATATGGGAGGGACCCTCCGCACCTAGTGCACTATGGAAGAGAAAGCACACCAGTATCGTCTATGGAGCAGTACCTAGAGGAACGAGACAAGATACTGGAGGAACTAAAGAGACATCTGCTGCGGGCACAACAAATCATGAAAAAACAGGCGGACTCACACAGGAGAGACATGCAGTTTGAAGTGGGGGAGAAGGTGTTCCTAAAACTACGACCCTACAGGCAGAGGACAGTGGCTAGAAGGCAGAACGAGAAATTGGCACCGAGGTACTTTGGCCCTTATGAAGTGTTGGATAAGATTGGAGCAGTGGCATACAGATTGAAGTTACCCCCCTCAGCCACTATACATCCAGTGTTCCATGTGTCTCAGCTGAGGAGAGCCATTGGGGAGCATGCAGTGAGTGCAGAACTACCAGCTACTATGACGGAGGATTTAGAAGTGGTTGTAGAACCACTAGAGCTTGCAGGAGTCCGACCAGATAAAATGGGCAACAAAGAAGTGCTGATCAAATGGAGAGGCCTCCCTGATTTCGACGCTACATGGGAGCCATTTGAAAGAGTGAAAGAGCAATTCCCCTCTTTTCACCTTGAGGACAAGGTGAGTTTTTGGGAGGGGAGTAATGTTACGCCTGGACCGGTCCCAGCTGGACCGGTCCGGTTCTACACCCGACGGCCCAAGGTCGGGCGGAACCAGGCGGAGCGCGCGCAGGAGCGGGGCCCAAACAGCGGCTAAAACGCACGGGGGGAGGGAAATTTTTGAATGAGAGGCTGTTTTAGGAAGCCCATTACTGTCCTTTATGATTAATTTGTATAATTAGGAGTTTTGGGGGGATTGGCTCCTCATCTTGAATTTGAATTGTTTTGAGATCTAGGTTTTGGTGTCTTGGGCTCTTGGCTTCGCCGGAGATCTTTTGGAGAGTTTTTCCTTCCTCTCGAATTGAAGGAAAGCTGTATCTTGCAAGTGCTTTTTCGTCCGTCATCGAAATAAAAGTGTTTGCAGTGTTTTTCCTACGTTTTCTCCTACGTTTCCTCTCAGATTTTCGTGCAGTTGGCTGTTTTTCTGCTGTGGACAGCAGTTTTTCCTTTGGATCCTCTTGGTTTTGGTGTGAAACACTTGGAAATCCAAGTGTTTCCTATCATAATCCCAAGGCTATCAATTCTTCCAACGCTTACATAATTCCAACATTTAATATTAAAATAACCGCGAGATTATAAACCTGAATTTAATCCCATACTATTTGTGATGTTAGCAATCATGTTTACATGACTATATTGTCTCACTGATGTCTAGTTTATCTTTCTTATACTAACTGCATCGCACTTCATTAAAACTGCCTTAGCAGTTTCAAAGCCAAAGCAGTGTACATTTCAACTATCTCTTATGCCTTGTCTTAAATTCTACAGCGTGCACTTTGCAATGTTAACTTAGCCCTTCCAAGTTTTTATTTTTTTTCCCTTTTCCACACCAACTATAGTGTTTCTCATATTATTCTCAATGTAATGGTGCTTTCAATGAATCAATGTATGATTTCATAATATGCCATTATATATAAGATTCAGAAATCAAGGTCAGCAAGGACAAAAGCATTAAAGAAACCTGCTCCTGTATGAGGCTATCATAGTCCTTTCGGAGATTATCCAACTGCTGGGTCAAAACATCTCCTTTTTGTGCTAAACTTGCATGCTCTTGTGCTTTAGAAGCCAGTAATGCATCCTTCTCAGCAGCTGCTTGCCTCAAATTTTTGATCTGAAAAATAGAAAATCTTAATAATAATCTTCTTCGTTGAACAACTCTCCTTTGTTATTAAAAAAGTTTGATATATTGTGCAATGAATAGGAGTACCTCTTCCGTATGCTTTGTATCAGCTGCTGATATTTGCTGCTCCAGATCAGAAATTACTGCTTGTAGCTGAGATTTCTGAGATAACTGCTCTTTTAGATTTTCCAGTTCAGCATTGAGGGAGGATTCTGTTGTCTTATAAACATTGTGCATTTCTTGAAATTTAACTTTTACTGCTTCAACCTCATCCTTTGCATCTTGATACATTTTATTATTCCTATTACTCTCATCCAAAATAAAAGAAATCTGTAGACAATGCAGATTATGCGGAATAAGCTTCATGAAGTATTTACAATTCAAGTGCACATAAGAATCATCTTTTTCATTGAATGTACCTATCCAATGCAACTAATAAAGTTTAAAATATTATAGGGAAACAACTAGCAGTACCTCTTCCTTGTGTTTGGTATCAACCACTGACAATTGCTGCTCAAGTTTAGAAATTATAGTTTGTAGCTGAGATTTCTGAGATAACTCTGCTTTTAGACTTTCCAGGTCAGCATTGAGGGAGGATTCAGTTATCTTATGAACGTTTTGCATTTCTTGAAGCTGGACTTTTAGTTGTTCGATCTCCTCCTTTGCATCTTGATACATTTTATTAGTTCTATTATTCTCGTCCAAAACAGAAGAAATCTGCAGACCGTTCAACATACAAAGAATCAGATTCATTAAGTGTTTACAGTTCAAGAGCACGTGAGATATCAACGTCTGAATTGTAATTGATATCAATCATTTGATGAATAAAATATGAATGAATTAAATCCCATTACCTGAGATTGGAGTTTCTCTCTCTCGGAGAACAGCTGTTGAGAAAGATCCTCAATTGCTTTATTTGAAGACTGAAGTTGCACGGATGCATCTTCTCTCTCTGCAGTAATGGTTTTCAACATACCTTCTAACTCGTACACTTTAGTTTCATATTCTGCTATCTTTTGGGACAAACTTAAGTTTGTTTCACCTAAAAGTTCATGCTCGTTCTCAAAATGACTAGCTTTACTTTTCGTTTCCTCAACGGATCTTTCCAGGTTCTGTATTTTCAAAATGGCGTCCTCCAGTTCAGCCTTAGAATTTTCAGCAAAAGAAGCCGCTTCATTTGCATGTTCTTCATGAGTTTTAAGCTGGGTTTCAAATGCAAGCAATCTCTCATTTAGTTCTTTAGCTTCAGAATCTTTTTTTGCACATCTCTCAAGAGCTTCACACAACTTTGCTTCAGTTTCTTTAATTGAGGCTTCCATTTGAGACTGGTATTCTGAACTTCTCGAACGATCATTGGTCAAGTCTGTTATATTTTGCAAATAGCTAAGCAGTTGGCTATCCATTGCCTCCTTTTCAGCATGAATGGAGCTCAATGAATCATACAGCTCCTTTATTTTTGATTGGCTTTCTTCCAGCTCTTTTTTGAACCTTTCACTCTCAGCAAATGACTGTACAGCCTTTGTTTCACTGCCAGATAATTTTCCAGTGAGTTCCTCAACCATTGTCTCATGGGTGGTCAATCTTGCAGCACTTGCCTCCAGGTCTATCATTAAGGATGCAAGTTTCTCAGTTGTTTCCATGACTTGCTCTTGATAGAAAGCTGACTGCTCCTCAAGAGAGTTTAATTTAAGATATAGCTGTTTAGCTTCTGAATCTTTTTCAGAAAAACTTGCTGCTGCTACTTCAAGTTTTCGTTCAGAATCCTTGACTAAAGAATCATGTAATGATTCAAGCTCCGAGTACCTTGTAATAGATTGCTCAACCGACTTTCTTTCATGTTCCAGCTGTTCTTCAGTAGACTTTAGCTTCTCCGCCAATTCATTCTCTCTCAAGCCAGAAATCTCGAGGTCCCTTTCTACAGCTCCCAATTTCTCTTGAGTGTATTTCAGGTCAGTTTGTAAATCCTCAATTAACTTTTCAGCCTGTGAAAGCTTTCCAGCAGAGCTATTTGACAAGTCTTCATGCTTCTTCCTTTCTTCAGTGATAACATTCAGCATTTCTATCAATTCCTTCTCCTTGTCATTTGCAGATTGCAGATCAACTACAAGGCGTTGTGAACTTTCCTTCAGTTCCTGTAATTCAGTAGAAAGCTCAAGCACTCTCCTAGCTTGCTGCTCCAACTGCACTTCAGCATCTTTACATTTTCCCTCTGTGAATTTCAAATGCTGCTCCACTTCCTGTTTTTCATGATTGGCAGCTTCCATGAGTAACTCCAACTCTGTTACTTTCTTTTCATTATTCTCTACTTTCGATTCAGACACATGAAGAAAATCACGCAGATCAAGACTATGCTGATGCGAAACACTAAGTTGCTCTTCTAGCACTGCACACTTCTCAACCAGTTTTGTCAGCTCTTCTTCAAGTTCGGACTTCTTGGTATAAGAGCAGTTCAAAGATGACTCTAGCTGGTTAATCCTATCTTCATGTGCTTGAACATGGCATTTTGATTGAGCGTGATTCTCTTCAGCTTCTCCTAACAAAGCAGTAAGTTCTTTGCTTTTCTCACTGAGTTCTTTCATCTCTCTCTCTGTATCTGCAAATTTTTGTTCAACAAGCGATATTTGCTGCTCAAGATCTAAGTTTCGCTTCTCAGCAGAAATTAATTGAGCCTCTGTTTCCATTAACCGTGCTTTGAGTTCACTTTCAGATGTGCTGATGTCCGCCAGCTTGCTTTGAAGAGTTTCCTTGTCACCTTTTAGATTGTCAAGTTGTTCCTGTAAACCCAGAATTTGTATTTCTTGGCTCTGAAACCTATTTTCAACTGTTTCCCTAGCCTTAATCTCCTGATCAAGTTTCAATTTAACTTCTTCAAGTGCCACAGCTTTAGCTTGGAGTTCTTCTTTCAAAGAAAAAAGAATGCTTTCAAATTCTAGTTTTTCTTGCTTCATCTGGTTTCAGAATTCTTATAAAGATCCAATTCCTGAGAGAGTTTGCTGATGTAAGTCTCCTTGGAAGAAAGTTCCTGTTCAAGTTCTCCGACATGTGACTTTGAAACATCCAACTTTTCCAAAGATTCAGCAAGTTCCATCTTTGTGGCAGAAAGTATTTCCTCCACTTGGTTACTCTCCTCCAACCTATGGTTTACCACTTTCAACTCTTCTTGCAGTTTATTCACATGATGTTCCATCTCGTTTGAAGCTAACTTTGCAGTTTCCATCATCTTCTCAAGCTCTAAAGCCCTTTGTGACTGCAACTCTGCATGTGAGCTGTTTTGAATACTTTGTTCTTCAAATTTGCGTGCCTGACTTACCGTCTCCTCCAGCTGCAATGCAAGCTCCTCTACCTTCTTTTTTGAGCTCTCCAGCTCAGCAGTCAAGCCATCTAATGCTTCCTTCGTCTCAGCAATCTCCTTATGCTTTCCATCTAGATCTTTCAATGCTTCCTGGAGTGATACAGCCTGCAAATTATGCTTTTGGTCTTCATCTGACATCTCCTCTCTCATCCTGTTATGCTCAAGTTGAAGCTCTTCGTACTGTCTGGTACTTAACTTTAGTTTCTCAATAGCTAGATCAAGCTCCGATTTTAACTTCGTTCTATCAGAATCAAAATTTTTTAACTCTTCATTGACTTCTTGAAGTTGGAGCTCAAGTACTCTGATCTTATCTTGCGCTTCAAACAGATCATTGCTTGAATTGTGCAAGTTTTCATTAGTAGAATGTGGGATACCTTTTTCATACTGTTTATTTCCTTCTTGCCCTTGTGAGTTCCCATCACCATTGATTAAAATTTCTTGCACATTGTCATCAACCTGTTACAGATCCTTGTTAATAAATGCATACAATGTATATTATAATCAATTATTATTCCAGGAATGACCATATACTCTACAGCTACTTCAATATGCAAAAATTTCATTTCATTCTCGCTTTCCATATGATATAGATTGTTTTGATCGAGACCTTGTCTTCATAAATAATAGTAGGAATAACTAAACATTGAACCGATTAATATGAAATTCATTAGATTCAACATCTGAATAATATTAACGCACCAATTGAACTTCAGATTTTATGCATAAATATAATTAATTGTGAACAGGGGTAGAGCCAAGATTTTTTTCTAAATGTGGGGGCACAAATCATTGAAGTAAAAAAAAAAAAAAAACCGACAACCTTTTACATCCAGGCTTGGAACCTGCATTAGCAGGTTTTTTTTTTTAATTTTTTAACTAGAAAGCTGCTAAGAAAGCCGTCCTAAATAAAGCCTAAATTCGATTAAATTCTTTTACCCATACATTTTCATTTTCTCTCTTTAAATTCCTTCAAGCTGAACAGAGGCTAAATAAATGAGCATACACAAGAGTTTTATCAAAAAAATAGATATACTTATCTCAAGATTTTTTTTTTAATTTGAATTTATGGCATGAAATAGTGCTAATTTTAGGCGTCTACCTTGCAATCTAGACTCTGACATGCTCCATGCGTGCGTGGAAGAAGGAAAGAGTGGAGCGTGAATTGGTAATCATAAGAGCCTCATGAAAAAAGCAAAAAAAAAAAAAACTAATATAAATTATTTTATTAAGTTGTTTTTAGGTATTGAAATGCTCAAATGCCACCACAATCTCACAAAAGTCGATAATGCATACTCACCGCAAGCGATTTTGCTTCTCGAACTAGATGAGACGCCGGAGGCGGAGAAGAAGACGACAGAGGCGGAGAAGACGAAGGAGGCGGAGAATGCCAGCCATGCGAGAAGAATAGGGTTTTTTTTTTTTTTTTTTTTTTTTTGCGCCTTGCAATGCCACACGAATGAATACAAAGGCTCCACTGTCCGCTCATAACGCATCCCAACCGTCCATTTTTTTTTAGCGAACAGACCGGTTACAGGAAACCGGAACCGGTTCGCCGGTTCGCCGGTTCGGTGGTCGAACCGCCGGTTCGAGTGGTTCGACGCCGGTTTTCAGCAAAACAGGTTTTAGTTTGAAACGTGACCGGCCGGTCAGCCAGTTCGCGGTTCAACCGGTTGAACCGGCCGGTCTGGTCCGGTTTTAAAAGCCTTGGTGAAATCTAAATTTTTTAATTACATCCAGGACTATAATTAAAGATTTTATAAATACTAAGATTTAGTATATGTACATATATAGAAATAATATTTTAATTGTATATGTGAACTAAAAAGATATGATATTCCATGGCGCATAAGAGTAAGGAAATCCACCCAATTTTGAATTGAATAAATAGATAAATTGATAATAATAAGAAAATGTACTTCAATAAAAGAATTATAATTAAACGATAAGAACAATTTTAGTAAACAAAAATATGTCTAACTTAAATAAAATTAATTAACATTAAAATCTTATAAGAAATTATGTATGATTATGGGCATTAAACTAAATGAGACGGAGTTTAAAAATTAAAGGACCAAAGCAAGTTTTCTAAGGATAAGGTGGGTAATTATATTTCTATGTAATGGAAATAATGCTCGTTCCTTAAATCTAATGCATTGATTATAATGTTCTATTTTATGCATTTGATAATGTGATTATTACCAGATTGTTATGAACTTCATGAATTAGAGGCCCTTTTGATGTATTGAAATTAATGTTACTAGAAAGGTTATGAATAATAATTTTGCTATTATTTAATATTAGTAGTAGTATCTAAATTTTGGGCTAATTGTTTGTTCCAGCCTTGATATTTTAAGCTCTCAGGCCAGGTCATAAAAAATTATCTCACTTTCTGTTATATAAATGATTAAAATAGGTTAGACTACTAATGGGAAATTCAATAGGTATAAAGCCCATCCCAAAAAAAAAAGAAAAAATCATCCAAAGAAAACTAATAAAAGTGAAATCCAATAGATTGTAAAAAACTCAATAGAGGGAATGTAAGTGGTTCATAAGGCTCAGGATCCAAAAAAGCATATGATTTAAATACTTCCAATTGAATTAGAACATAAGCATCAAATATAAAAATGTATGCTATATGTTGAATGCTTCAAGATCCAGCTTCTAAAATGCACGAGAGCTTTTATTTGAAGCACATGAAATAGGTTTTTAAAATACCTTAAGAATTCACCCACAATTACAGACACTGGGAGAGGTTTGATATGAAGCACATGAAAAAGAAGCTTCCACACACAATTGCATATACTACTCACAACTTCGCCTTAGACAGCAATCTAAAATGTAGAAAATCTTATGAATAGTTACATTATTTACAAACCTCGTCATCTTTTCTTAGTATAAAAAACCTCAATAAATGGAAAGAGAATTGAAAGCTATTTATTTCAAGTCTCAGGAATGATAGGAATCAACAAAAAATGGTGCTTCAAGTGGACTTCTAAATCATAAAAATAGTAAGTAAATGTAGTCATCAGAACAGGAAATACGAACTATTTAGACAAGGAAATAACTAACCTTAATTTCTGAAAGTCTCTCCTCTCCAACTCCAGAACCTGGATGCGCTTCTTCATCCATAATTGTTGTCACCTGTATCCTCTTCCTTTAAATCCTGTAAACTTAAAAAATAAATAAATGATTATTGCAAAAAATTAAGTTTAGATTAATTTAGTAATAAAATTTGGGAGGAAAGTGCATAAATTTAACGTAATGTATTTTAGCCCGATTTGAACCAATACGCTAAACCCTGCAAGTGTATGGCTTCACAAGATTATAGTACCGAGCGTTATAGCATGGTCAACTGAATAAGTTCTTAATTTAATGCCAGGTTATCATGCTCTTTTTATAATAAAAGTAGTATCATCATCATCATTATCCCTATCATCCCCAACTGCTTGGCTGGACTTCTCATTCTCTTCCCCTTATTCCAGATGAGGTTAGATTTATAAATCGTGTGTCTCAACTCTCAGCACGCAAGGCAGATTCAGAAGGCAGTCCTTCTTTGCTCCCTTGGACCAATAATCATTCCTAAGGGTCTCTAGCGGCATCGTTTTTACTAATACACAAATGTGACCAGCTTGTCTAATTGCCGTTGCTAGGAATGTAATGAACAGAATTTGAGAAATTTATGGTGATTCATTTCATATTGACCAATGCTCCAACAGTATATATTAATAATAAGCCAAAAATTTATTTATGATAGTATTCATCAATGAAATTATTGTCTATTCAAGAAAAGAAAATAATCATACCAATCATTTGTATATAATTTTACAAAAACTTAAAAGGAATGAATTATATATATATACGAAACTTTATTTGCAAAGAAAAAAATTATGATTAATTTTATTAAAAACTTCTTTTGAAGCCTAACATTAAGCAAATTCTTGACTACATTGAATGCAATGTTATATTTCTAGACTCTAGTGATGTTGAAAATGCCTATTTTCTTTGAATTAATAGCACTATTTATTACATTTTAAGGAAAAGGAATGACAGGAAATTTGACTCTATTAAAAGCATCCTCACTGTTCTTGCACTCTTTCTAAAAGTTGTCAATCTAAAGATTTCTAGCAGGAAAAATGCGCATGCTATTAGGAAAAGCTTTGTTTATTATGGCTTCGGGTTTCCCAACTGGACGATGATGTAAAGCCATCTTGATAGGTTTTAGCGTCCCGTTTTGGATGGTCTTTGTTCATCTTAGGCAACCAGAGGACTATTTTTGGGTTCCTGTCTTAGGGGTATGATATCATATGATTTCTCCCTTCCGCTTGAGTCCAATTCTTCTTCCCTCTTTCTAAGTTTCATGTTTCTTCTTTTTGTTTCATTCCCCCTTATTTTGTAGAGCATTGCTCCAGCTCATGTAATTCCCTCTTCATTTCTGAGTTGTAAACAGGCTTTGGCCTTTGTAATTGTTCTCTAACAAATAAAATGGGCTTCCCCCTCATTAAACTCGAAGGGAAAAAAAATTACGTGAGCGAACTTTTGGACTCTGAACGAGAATCCAGTTTAATGCTCAGTGGGCATAGCAATAATGACAGGTCAGACTATTGGAGCTGAACGTTTTTATCAAACTGCAGAGGACAATTTTCCATACGCAGGCAACGGTGGGCAGCGTTAAATGCTCAACCAGGGGATGTTGTATATAGATGCCTGTAGCTCGTTCGAGAAATCACAGACTGGATTATACCGTACACTTGTGATGAGTATGAACATATGAATCAACTCTAAAAAAAATAACAGTTGCTACGTAAACACTAAGGCTTCCTTAGTGACGGATTTCTTACTGTTTAAAGTAATTTTTTTTTGTAAAAAATTAATTTTTTTTACTAGAAAATGACTTTAATAAGCAGTCCGAAAGCCGTCCCAAAAAAGCTTAATGTAATTGAGATTTTGAAATATGTATAAAAAACTATCCCAAAACACCATAAGATGCAAAGCACGAAGTTGGGTTGCCAATTGCTGGTGGACGGTCAGATCTGGCTTCAAGAAACTCGCGTCAATATAAAGTATCCCTATCATGACCGCCAAACGGACGGTGGAACCTTGCGTAAGAAACGTGCCGCAGTCGATTCTTCATTTGCACCCCGAAAGCAAAGTCGTGAACGCCATCTATTCCGGGTCTCCATAAAACACGCCAACACGATAGATGACGGTATCAAGACCGAACCTGCCGGAGCATCTAAGGAAAAAATTTCCGATCATAAAGGCACTATCGGATCAAATTCAGTGAGGGATATGCTAAGCCGGCTAGAATATTGACGGAAAACCTACCCAAAAGTAATGAAACGACGTGCTTAACCTTTCTTTCTACCACTACAGCAGGCCTACTTCAATTATGGAAAATGCATTGTGTTAATTTAAATTCTACCTAATCAGATGGTTGTTGCTAAGGAGCTGTCAGACTCAAATAAGAAAGGCTAGTGTCCTTCAAAGGGTTTGCTTTTCTTTCAACTCCTCCACGGAAAGCTCAGTTTAATAAGAATAATAGCGCTAATACCTTCCAGTGGAAGAAATGAGTAAGGGCAATTAATCAATAGGTAGTTCTTAAGGAATTGAGTTTCCCTTGATTTCATAAGATTAGATATGAAAAATGAAGAAACAGAGTGAGATGGCGAGGTAGGTGACATAATGAAAATTACATGATTTCTTTATTATTCAAAAGTGGAGAGTTCACGGGGGGCATAATTTTTTACCCGTATTTGTAAGTGGGATGGAGTCAAGATAAAAATTATATTAAAACTAACTATATGTGACAAATTATGACTTAATGAATATCAGATAAAAAAAAATAAAAAAAATCTGATTATATATTTTTAAGTAGATTCAATACATATTAAAAATTTTCAAATATGAGGTGGAATCGCATGAAGTCGCCGGCAATTTTATCCAGCTTGGCCATCTTGAACCAGTAACCGAATTTCTTATGATTGGTCTTCATTCATGTTCATTCCTGAGCGAGTATACCAACGAGTTCGCTATAGTCCAGCAACTTAAGTGAATCGGTCATGCCTGGCCAGACGATTTTGTTTGGGTGTACGCGTAAAGCAAGACCTCACGCTTTATAACAAGACGAAAGAAAAACCCAACTTATTTCCCCTGCTCCGCGGCAACCCATCGATCGGTGCCCTAGAACTTCACTCATACTCGATCGAGGGACGCATATAAGCCAAAAGAATGCCCCGATCACCCAATAAATGGAGAACTACTAATTCCATCCCGCATCGCATACAAATCGAACTCGGATTCCAATCCGATGATCTTCCAAAGCAAGATAATGGGATCTTCATATCATTTTTAATAGAAAACTATTTGCGGAAAGCGTATATATCAAAGCAGGAGGGAGAATCAAGCCAGCCAGGCAGATCAAAAACAGAAGAAAGGAATAAAGATTTTGCTTCAAGATCTAAAATAAATGGTTTGTGTTGGATATATTCTTCCTTACCTCCTCGCCTGCTCTTCTCTTCTAATCCCGCCTTCCCTTTCCTTTCCCGCTTTCTTGGCCGCCGAATGAAACTGGAAATGACCGCCGGCGAGAGAATATTTGATTTTATACGCGAGCCGATTCGTCTTCGCTGGCATTGCTGTTCTCACCATCTCGGTACGCTTACCTTTTAGATTCATTGGACCAGCTGGAAAGGTGTGAGCCCACCACATACGAATGACTAATGGCCCCCACGTTTTCTTAATAATGATTGACAAATATACCCTTGTTGGAATCTTCGTACAAGAAAGTCGTTTAGGGGGGAGATTTGTCATTTGAGCATTGGATGCGGAGGCCGCATAAAACGTTTGTAATGACGCCCTCATAGACTTGTCCAAGAAACAGAATATGGAAAAAAAATGGGGCCCGCAGGTGTGAAATCGTAGCCACGGTTTGGTTGGTGGAACGTGCAGGTTAAAATTTCCGGTTGGTCGGTCATGACGGTCAAGCCGGTTTTGACGGCATTTGGAACATGTTGAATTTTAATTTAATACATTTTTATATCGATTAATATAATAATAAATTTATATTATTTAATAATTTCATCACTCAAATTTAGAAGTATTTTAAATTTAATGTAAAATAAATTTATAATTATAAATTTATATTATTAATTTAATACATTCTTATATCGATTAATATAATTATAAATTTATATTATTTATAAATTTAATGTGTTCTCCATCCAAATAATAAAATTAATTTATGTCATTTTTTAAAAATTACTATTTTCACTATTTAGAGTCAATATGAGCATCAATCTTGATTGAGTTATTTAGGCTTAAGATGACTATTTTTTTTCTTTTCTTTATTCCCCTTTTAATTACTCTCTTTTTGGTACATTTAAGATTATTTGGTTATAAAACAAAATTTAGAAGTATTTTAAATTTAATGTAAAATAAATTTATAATGCTCAAAAGGTGTTTATTATGCAACGTAAACATTTTCTTAATTATGTTTAAAGGTTGGGTTATGTACAACCTTTTTTTTTTTTTTTTAATTGTGATGGATTTGTGATGAAAATATTAGTTATTTTTTAGGCTTAATTGTGGCTAAAATTTCACTGTAAATCCATTGTAAATCTGACACAAACTATCATATCTAACCGAGTGATTGGGTATTCGTTTCGTTTGTTCATCCTATTCTCAATCGCTCTTCTCCGCCTTGGACTTCACTCACAAACCGAAATTTACAACAAATTTTTCGGCAGATTTTTCCATCGCTAAAACCTGACTTTCTTGTACTGTGATTAATAGCTTCATCAACTTCTACTTTAATTATATATATGGTGATGTTACTACAACGATTGTCTATCCTTCTCCTCTTGACTCCAACACCATCACGATGAGAATCCTTCTTAAACGTTTATCATTTTTCATTATTTTTTGTGTTTGTGTGGATGGTTAGTCTCCCGCCTATTCTTTTTTCATTTGAATGCAAAAGCTTGACGATATGAAATATAATAATAAATCAGATAAATCCACATTAAACTCATCTATTCACATGCATCATATTTTCCCCCCTTTAAATCTATGTTTATTATGACTATTTTTCATTGAATTTGAATACTACTTTATATTTTTGGAACCTGACTATCACAATGGGCTTCTTCAAAGTTTGACATTATGAGTCTTCTTTTTATTTTAGCTAAATGTTGTGTAATATATATATAACGGAGTTGGAATACCGTCGCCGTCCACCTCGAGGTCACAAAGTTGACAAACAACGAGTGAAACAAATTATAAGGCGGTCGCATACGATCTGCTACTCACAGCAACACAACCAGCGTATTAGAATCCAAAGAAAATATGCAGGGCATTTCTGTCAATTTACCTTGTACGTTCTTTTCCGCTCTGTTCGTTCCTCCGAACGCGCCGCGCCTCCACCACCGAGGACAAAACATTATAAAAGAAGAAGCCAGCTTTTCTGTCCTCGGGCGGCGAATAAAACGAACCGACCAGGTGCGTGGGACCCACAACTTTAAAGAAAGATACTTTTTTTTTAAATAACTTTTTTATTATCTATATAAGTAGTGCGCTATTCTATATCTTATAATAATTTTAAAACGTGCAAAAATAAAAATAACTAAATTAAACAGTTCATTTTAAAAAATATAAGTTTTATAAATAAATATTTTTTGATGGCAGGTAAATAAATCTATATATTTTAATTTCGAAATTATTTTTTTAGTCAAATTTAATGAAAAAAAAAAGAGTGACAATGGCAGTCCATGTAATTAACAAATAACATTACTCCAAAACTCATCTCAAAACTTCCTCAAATATAATCTATTTTCACACAATAAATAAAAAACAATTATTATTAAAAAAAAAAACATAATTTTCACCTGCAAGTACCAATCTTTTTTTTTTTTTTGGGACATTTAAGCCATTTAAGGCAAACTCACACACACAACGCATACACATGGACTCGAATCTTGGACCTCTTAGTTGAAAGCCTAAACTCTCAACCAATAGGCCAAAGGGAGTTGTGTAAGTACCCATCTTATACCAACTTCAGAAATGAAAAACATTTAGTACATCTAACAAACCAAATTTTATAGTACTATTTCTTTTCATGTAACTACAACTTTAAACCCTTGACTTTCTCTAAAATATTGTCCCCATTCATATTATATTATTATTATTATTATTATTATTATTATATAATTGAAATAAATAGAAATTAAATTGATTTAAATACAATAATAATATCAACCTTAGACTTTATTTGAGACAATTTTTTTATTTACTAAAGCAATACCTTAGTGCCATTTTTTTTAATTAAACAAATATGTACTATTAAGCAGTAAAAAAAATCATCTCAAATTAAGCCTTAATCAACAAATTTTATGCTGATCATAAAATATCTAATATAACCCTCTATGTTTCTTATATAGAAACAATAATATTAAGTTAGGTTGATGTAAATATTATGCATAAAATAAAGAAGGATTGATTTATAATATTTATTTAAAATTTAAACACCTATAATAAAAATTCAATACATTTGACTTCTCAAGAACTGGTAGCATATTAATAAAGTTGGCAGCAACGGGTGGATTAGTCAGTATAACGCATGCATCATGACTTCTGCACAAGACTATTAAAAACTTCACATAAACTACGGATTACTTTATACAGTAAGTTTCAGGCTTCATTTAAAATGACTTTCTTAATACTACTTAAAGCGACTTTTTAACTAAAATTAATTTTTAACTAAAAAATAAATTTAAAAAATAGGAAGAAAGTCATCCCAAATGAAACCTTGTTCACATAAATATAACTGCGGAAAGTTATATATATATACATACATAGGTAGCAGAACAAACCAATCTGCTTCATAATTGGAATCAATTCTACATAATTTATAAATAATTCATAAGATTCTATGTGAAGAATACCTAATCACCACTATTTTATATGGGGAATTATTTTTTTTCTGTTCATAAGGCTCTATCAATCATAGAGATTTATGAGCACAAATCCCATTAGAAACATAGAGGATGATAAGGCAGGATTTCAAACCAACTCTAATTATCATGGCAACTGCATTTTGCTAGCCATCCAGTCCACTTTGGATGGCTATGATTTACTTAAGAAACCAGGATAGTTTGGAATTACTCTGATTTTCAAACAAGTCTTAGCCATTCAGAATGGATCAGATGGTCCAAATCCAATGTGGAAATCCACCTCTAATATGTTACGTTGAAGAATTCGGCCAGGAATTGTAAAAACCAGTGGCCATACTCATCTTCTTTTAGCTGATCTATCTCATATTCATAAATATTACCATTTCCGTAAGTTTGAATACCTGCGATAAGTCAAAAAAGAATTTTAAATTACAAAAATATCATGTTTAGCCAATGGGAAGATTGGAAGTGAAATAATACCTTTTTGACAATGAGATCAGTGCAGAAGTTTTCAATGGTTAAGAAACGCTGTTAGGAGTATCAAGCCGTTTCCTTATTTCAACAAGGTAGGCTTGAAGATCTGCGAATTCTTTTGTATCTGAGAAGCTGACCGCCTGCAAATTACCACTAGGTTATTCTCTGAATTTATAAGGTGCTACAGTTCTTAATTGGGTATTAATGAGAACTAAAACCCCCGAAAGACTTCCAAACGACAAGTGGAATGTAAGGGGCTGTTTGGTATCGAATTTACGCTAAATCCAGCAAAACAGTATTTTGCATGACTGTAAATCCGGCGACGACGTAAATCTTGGATTTACGGATTTACGCCGCAAATCCGCGTGAATCCATGTAAATCCTAATCCGATTCCTCCGCAGATTTAACGAGATTTACGGTTGATCGGCATATCACCTGCAACTCCCGTGCCGTGATGTTCCCGCGAGAGACTTCTGACTGTTTTAAATCTCTAACTGTTTTAAATCCTACAATCTGTTGCCAAACAGGATCTCAGGATTTAACATTTATCATACCAAACAGTTTTCAGAATTTAACAACCTGAGGATTTACTAAATCCGGATTTACAGGATTTACTAAATCCTACTAAATTAAATCCAATCCAATACCAAACAGCCCCTAAGTATGGATGCTGAAAACACATTGGGGAAGAAATTTTGGGAGGCAATAAGTTGGTATTAATTTGTAAAATCCATGTCTGAAACCATCTTCTTTTGTGCTTATTTGGGGGCAATTGCAGAGTTTCACAGCTAACAAGTGTGCAACAGAATATATACTCACCTGCTTCACAGAGTTCCTTAAATGCATCTCAGCTGCGAAGAGTTCCCGGCGGCCCCCATTGGAGGAAGCTATTTCCATGTAAACATCACAAAGCCGCAAAGAGGCTTGAGCAAATTTCTTAAACCGTGCCAAGTCATGCCATAGATCTGAACCCTGTAAAGAATAATCGAAATGAATGTTAATAGATCTGCCAGTTCACAAATGCAAAAATTAAAATTTTCAAGATTTTACTCAACAACAACAATAATAACATCAAGCTTTTATCGCACTATGTGGGGTAAGCTACATGAATCATTTTTCTCTATTGTGACCTATTAAGAGTCAAATTCTCATTTTCTCTAATGTGGCTTCTTGTGAGTTCTCTCTAATAAAATCTAAGTTATCTCTCAAAGGTGAATCCTTTTAAGAGTTTATTCAAAAGTTCTTCAACATTGCAATGTTATAATTTCCTGATACATATTAAAAATGCAAATATTGACCTCACTTTTGTTGCACTCAAGTTTAAACACTGCACACGCATCTTGATCGACTTAGAGTGTCCCTGGTACGATCATTGTAATAGTCTCCCTAATATGCACACCCTATGATTCGAATGTGAACATCCTAATTAGAATCCCACCCTAATCACACACATACGACCACTTGCTCACTAAGTCTAGCACATGTATTAGGTTCAACATACAAACTACACCATTTCGACCTAGTAGACTCTAACCTGCACAATGAGTTGATGAATTGGCTGCTCTATATTGGATCGAGCATGTCTTTCTGCGATCACAATCTTCATTTAATTTTGCATGTTTCATCATAGTTGCGATCTCGTTTAATTGTATCCATTTTATCATGAATAGGGGCTGCGAGTCAACAAAATATATAATCTTTAATACTGAATTGAAATTTTGTATGGCTACCATCATATTACCCTGCATAAAATTCCTATCCCCGAAATTTTCTCTTAAAAATTTCTCTCCCTTAGCTTTTTCTTTCCCATATTGCCAAAGCTCGTCATTCACTTACTATCAAAATCAAGTCGATCCAATGTTATTTTGATTTACAGCTTTATTTTCCTCATCAAACAAAATCAACTCTATTGGCTAATAAAATGGGTAAGGGAAGTGAAAATCTATCAGCAACTTCTTCATCTAAAGAAGCTAACATTGCTGTTTAGGATTCAAAAGAGGACCATCACTGTTTGGGATGATTTTTTTCCCATGGGTGTTTCAGCAATAAGTGAAGCCTTCATTAAAACAAACCATAGATGATGCAGTGGTTGGATGATAACTGAAGGCCAGTTTTTGTTGGTTGATGAAACAAGGGCTCATGTAGGTCTCATTTTACCATGTAAAGATACAAGAGTGCACATACACATCACTAAATAACCATACTTTATTTATTTTCTTCCATTTGAAGCATTACCCATTCATTAATTAGGGTAACATAAAATGCATAGACAAAATAACAAATAATAATTTGTTTAAAGAAGGGCTATGAACAACAGCACATGTCACCTGAATAACGGTATTTTTTTTTAATACATGATAACGGCATTAACTTTGGCCCAAAACAACAACAACAACCAGCTTAAATTCATTCAAATTCCAAATGCAAAACGTTCAAAGTTGGATTTATTTCAGATATATGGTTCAACCATTGAAGAAACTGAACCTGTAAACTCTTCTATAAGTTTAAGCTGTGCTTGGACATCAGCCCCATGCTGAGGAAAAAAGACTGATGAGAGTTAATTATTGCTGAATTCTTGATTGGCCTTATTCCATTACAACTAAAAAAGTTAAAGTTAATAGCACTATCAAATGATGAATTACTTAAATCATCAAATACCTGATACGCCCTAACTTGCTTCAAAAGGGCTTCAGAACACATGGCTAGGTTGCCTTCCAATTTGTGCCACCTTGCATATAGACCCCAAATTTCTTCACCACCACCACCATTTTTAATGATCTAAATGAAAGGACATTAGACAACTGGAATTCGAATTAACATTAAAATTTCAGAAGAAAACAAGGAGACCGTAAAGAACCTCATAGCATATCAAAAGACCAACCATTATGCTGAGTAGGCACAACAGGCATACAGAACATAGAACTAGGGAATTATGGTGTGAAGGATCAAACAACAAAACTATTACTGAAACAGAATAAATAGAGAGAGAAAAAAAACCATCTAGCATGAGCACCTGCTGCAGGACATTGCCAATAATGGACACCAACAAATCCTTCTCTCGTCCTTCCAACGCAGGAACAAGATTTTCTGAATCTCCACAATAATACATATCTGAATCTTCTTGGGATGCACATATATCTTGATCTTTAGTAGCATGAAAAGAAGGTGATGATCTAGAGGTATAATCTTCAATCTTTGCCAGAATCTTATCCAACAAATCAATATCCACTCTCTTATTTGATGACAAGTCGAGTACCATTTTTATTGCCTCAAGTGCCTGACGAAAAAAACGTTTATCGTCACTAAAGAGCATATTTCTATGTTGGGCTCAATTAAACAAACTAAATTTGTACCAAGTAAATCAATATTACTAAACATGGCTGTAGATATTTCATCTAGAAAGGAAGCTCAGTTACACACGCACATATTTTTCCACTGAAAGAGTCAAGATACTTGAAACTAGAAACTTACAATAGAATATCTGTAAATTAATCAAAATAACATTTTTTTCCAAATTGGCATCCGGCAACATTGAGTTCTCCATAAAAAAATACTCACTTGATGAAAGTTGCCAATATCTACAGCAACATGGCTATAATTTTCCCAGAGCTGCCAACTGCTCCTTCTGCAAGTTGTTTTTAATAAGTTAATCCAATGTATATTACTATCAAGAGGCAGACTTCAGCAAGCAGAAAAGTAATGACAGAAACCTGAATTTCAATGCCTCCTTAAAAGCAATGAAAGCTGCTTTGCTTTTCTTATTGATCATATGCCTGAATAGTTCAGTTGAGTTAAAAAGTTAATCCAAAAAAGGTACTGGAAATGATAATCATGCACTCACCCATCAATTATTTATTAAGGATATAATCAGTTAATGAAGTCATTGTTGTTAAACAAAATTATCATAAACTTGCTTTATACATTCATTTCTGATTACAACAATCATGCCTTCAATTATTTGCTCATTTCTAGTAACAAAGATTCTACCTTATCAGATTTCATCACACCTTCACTTTTTTCTTACTTGTAAGACCTTAATAACTAGTAAGTTTAAATAAACAACTACAGTACTATGAAATAACAGGAAAATGACTCGAACTAAAGACACCATAATATTTTGACAATAAAGGTTTCAGGCTATCCAAGATACAGTGTTTTGGGACCGATTTTACCATTGGGAAAAAAAAAAAAAAACTTGAGGCATTCAACATAACAAAAGGAGACTAAAAAAAGTAGGAAGTGACGAGCATACAAACAAGCAACGTTATTCCAGGCTTCTCCATTTTCAGGATCCAGCTGCACTGCACGAGTAAACCCATCAAGTGCTCTGTCAATATCTCGAGCCTGTAAGTTTCAAATGTTGAGCTTTAGCACATTTTATACTTGAAAAATCTGACAGCATAAAGTTAATTATCTCAAATAATGAAAACATCTAATAACATTCACAACACAGGCCTGAGCCTTATAGTACAAAAAGATCAAACACAATGCAAGACGAAAGTAAGAAAATGATTGAAGAGATTTGAGTAAAAACTTTTACAAGTATCAACTGCTCTTCAAGATCAATAAAAGAGCAACATATCCTCACTAACACCAGATTGTGTAACTGATGAGGACATCGATCCAAGGTTCAAACAGGTGTATCGCCGGAAGCATCGCAGATCGACGGCCACGATTCAGAGCTTATATTTTTAGTTATTATGCATTTTATTTTATGTATTCCTTTTGTACCCTTATGTCGAGTTAAGTCATGTTGGGGCCCTGAGGGCAATTTAGTCTTTATTTCTTCTTGTATACTTGAGACCTATATATATGGGTCTTTTCTCTTGTAATGGGGATGAATATTTTTGAATGAAATTTGTGTTTTATTTCTACTTCGTCTTGCATGAGTGCTTGAGAAGGAGGAGAAGCTCAAGGTGAGCAAATCGCAAGGCCCACCAGTCGTTGGAAGAGTCCGCGGCTCGTGGTTAAGTTATTATCTTCTCGTTGTGCTTCGTTCATCTCCTTCCCCCTCCCATTGAGATCCAACCGGCCGAACCCGTACTTTGCCACCACCCCTCCTTGGAGCCCGCCATCCACCACCTCACATTCCCGGCCGACCTCCTTGCCGGCAACCCCCCTCTCTCCACCCGTCATCCCACCACCCATCCAAGTTTCCAATTCGAAGTTTGAATTTTCAAATTTCAAAATCTTTCCTAATTTGGAATTCCAAATTTGGAAAGTTTTTATGACAAATTTAATTTCAATTTAAATCAAATTGAAATCTTTATTCCATCGCCACATCATCACCTCCAATTGGAAATCTAGCTCTCCACTAAATTCCCTCTCCTCCTCCTCATCTTGCCGCCGGCCCTAGTACTGGCTCCCCCCATTGATTGCCCCATTTAATGCTACCTCTTATTTGAAATTCAAATTGATTTCAAATAAATTTCCCCTCCAAATTTACTTAATCCTGAATTTAATTTCAGGATTGGAATTAATCCCTTATTCTTCCCCTATTAGCCGCCGGCCGTGATTGGGATTAATGCCCATTAATTGCCACTTTATGGCATTGATCATATGAGGTTTGAAATTCAAATTCTAAGTAACCTCCCTCCTAATTTAATCAAAATCTGAATTAATTTCAGATTTGGTTAGATCTCTCCCTCTCCCCTCATCTAAACCCAATTCCTCCTCCCATAACCCGCCGCCCCTCCCCTTCTCCCACCTTGGCCGATCCTCTCCCCATCCTCCTTGGGGTGACTTCGAAGATTACGGGTGGACTATTGAAAGCACGCCGCCCGTGTGTCCTCCACCACCGGCAACCTCTCCGTGGCTCAAGACCCTTGGCATTGCAACCTTCCTCGTGGCATCGTTTGGTGTGCTGAAAATCTTCTCCCGCTAAGCCTAGTTTAGTTGAGTGGTTAATCCCCAAGGTGAACTTCTCGTTATTAAATTACGGATTGTTGTTTAATAGCTTTTGGTGTTGCTACTATCGTTGTTTATCCATGAGTTTTGGTCAATCTACGCATACTTCTTCGCCTAAGCTAGTTAATAACACGATTTCTTTAATGATTTTCTTGCTATCTCAATAAGATATTAATTGAAATTACGTTGTCATTCACTTTTAATTTTCTTAAGAAGCTCCTTGCATGTGGTATCACATCAGTAACACTGGCAACTTATGTATAGTAAGATGCATAAAATTGAAGGATAACCTTTAAAGCAGCTGCACCTAGCGCAAACCAACCATCCGGATACAAAGAATTTACTGCCATTGCAGATTCCCTGAAGAAAATATCGCAGAATAAACAATCATTGAGGGTTGATAAGTTTCTAACAGAGGCAGATAAAAATTAAGATTAGGCTTTGTAATAAAGTATGCCTTCCTCAAAATGAAATATACCATAGAGATTTAGCTATCTCGTAGTTACCCTTGTTGTATGCACTACGAGCTAAAGAACGCTGCAAAAATAGCAGTTGGAACAAGGTACTTAACCCTAAGAAAAAATTCAATCTAAAATTTTAAAACAAATATTCACCATAGCTCGAGCAGACTTATTATTTGATACTTCAAGCGCTTTCTCGTAACAGTCATCATTGGTGGTTACATCACCAAGTGAACACCTGAATTTTTTTACAGAAGAAGAGGTCACAAGTGAACAAAATAAAAAATACTCTAACATAGATTTACAAATATAGGTCTTACAAAGTTAATCTAAACAATACGTTCAAGTGATTTATACTGGCTGAGAGAGTAAAGTTGTCGAACTGGAAGAGTTTAAAATACTAAGACCACTGTGAATCAAGTAGGAGTTGAGGTAATCAATTTCAGCCCAAATGACTCACATTTTACCCCACACAACCAAAATCATAAAATGTTTCATTTTCTGTGTTTCCAGAATGGCAATTACTTTTCCAGATATCTTCTCAGACTGAAACTACAAAATTACTCTTAATTCAACATACTAACGAATTTTAAATAGGAATTGCAACTAAAGAAGCCTTCCTAGAATCAAAATCTGGATTAGATATAGCCAATTTAGCCATATAACCCGATCAAACTTTTCTTTCTCCCAAATGTACTTTACAAAATTGGAAGAATGCCAAATACAATACTTAATACAGTAACAAAACAAGGACTAAATTGCTTCAATGGCTTAATACTTATGATGAGTTTCTTAAGCATTATCTGCCTCGTCCAACCCACCAACCCTGCAAGCCTATGGTTATCTAACTTGCCATAATTGAGCAAACCACAATTACTTGGATTCAATCAAGTATATAAATTACTATCATTAAATCCTGGAAAGAGTTGCATATAGTGGCTTACTTAATCCCTGGCAGAGATAACAGTAGTTGCCACCCTTTACCCATTGATTAACTTATCAATAGCACTTCATATATAATGGGATGAGCTCTGTGATTTTGCACCTAAGCTAATTAAAAACACATTTGAGTTGTAAATTCAATTTATCTGAATAGTCCATCAATACAAAAAACATAAAAGGGTAAGATCAATATAAAAAAAGTTAAAAAAAAAAAAAAAATCAAAATTAGGCTTTCTATGAGTTGGCTCACCATAGTTTTGGGTCGGTGGGAGTTTCGCGGAGCCGTGCATTAATAAGGTCCACAGCTGCTGCTTTTTTGTCCAATAATCTGCAAGAGTAAAACAGTAGATTTATAGCTCCTTTATCAAAATGTAAGACCTACAAATAAAATAGGAATAAGATTTAATACCGGTAACAATATATTAGATTGTCCCATAGCTCAAGATCCTCAAAAATCTTTAGTGCCTCTCCAACCATACCACACCCAACAGATAGCTCACCATATTCCCTGAAAAGTTGGTATAAAATGAAGTAGAGAAATTGCAAATTGTGTTATTGAAAGAAAAGGCTATCATGAGAAAATTTGTCCTATGATTACTTCCTCAATGCTGATATAGTCGGTGTATACACACAAAAAGCTAATTGGATCCTTTGAGCAACCACAGGAACTGATTCATAAATAGCTTCAACCTAAGAATGTTCAGGCACATCAAATCAAAGAAAAATTCTCGGATGAGTAAAATCTCTCATTTAATCACACGAAATAGTCAGCAAAACTGGCATGCATAAAGAATCACACCATTAATTGATTGAAAAAGTTCAAAATAAATGTGAAGCTCTCCGCCAGAAGAATAAACAACAATCTACAAAGCATAAAAGACGGTTTGAAGGGAACTTGGCTCAAGACATAAGAAAACATATTTTATCCTCATCTTTCTCCATAAGCAATTGGGAAACAGGTTCATGGATGCATGACAGCACCTTTCAAGATATAAAATCTCTTCTAAAAGTTGTTCATAGTGTACACACCAGCAAATTAAAAAAATTCCTAAAACTTGAGGGCCTGCTGACTATGGTATTGCTTTCAACAAGAACATAAATGGCCTAAAGTAATGATAAGGTTGCCTTCTGTATGCCCAAGGGGTTATGGTTATAATCACAACATTAGTTATTTTTTAATTTTAAAAATAAAAAAATAGATGATTTTGAGCCAGAAAGATTCAAAATCAAGTTGGCTCAAATTTGGGTTGATTTGAGCTAAGCCAGCTCGAAATTAAAACAATTTGTGCTGGTTTATAAAACTTCAAACTGATTTTGGGTTAAATCGACTTGAGAAAATTCTCATCCCTAGTTAGATGTATTAATCTTTCTAGCTTTTCATTGATCATGGGAGAGACTAAAGATTTTCAGGAGAAGATGTATCATTGTAAAAGTGTGATGTATGACTCTATTCATTTATTGATCTTTTATCCTTCTCTATTAATTTATTTGCCAAGAATAAATTTGTTTACATGTGTGATTGCTTCTCATCGAATTTGATACAATCTATATTTCTATGATTGCAAGATTTTTAATTGATTGTATAGTTTTATGTTTTTGGATTTCTACACATTAATCTTAGTAGAAGATCGTTAAACTATTATATACATGGATTTTTTGTGTTCTAAGTTTTCATCTAAAGAAATAAAAAGTTATTTAAATAACGTGTTTGAGATGTAAGTAATTTTGTGGTTCATAATTTTTATGCTTGTGTATAACATTTACAAGACTTAAACCCTAAGATATCCTGCATCATTTTCTCATTAAATTATATCCGTTGAAATAAAAAACATAGAGCGTGATTATATAGTTGTGTGCACATATATATGTATGTATATATATCTATAAAAAGCGTCACAGCAAAAATTCTAGAAGAAAGTAATTTAAATTTCAAAAGAATTACAATGAGTTGTTATCATATTTTTAATCTTAAATCAAATATAAGTGTCATAATTTATCTGTCATTTTATGCCAGCCATAAAATGAGTAGTAGATAATGATTGACACTTTTGTTATTAATTTACATATATAAATTATGTGTGTCCATTCTACGCTAGCGGCAAAAATTAATGCAAAAAAAAAGATCGATACTTTTGTAAATTTTAAGAAAGATGAAAGTATAGGAATGCAGATATTCAGAAAGATACATAAATGCCCGCATAAAATGGGAAATAAACACTAGAGCAATGAGTGCTCTATTAATGTTACTTTACCAGTTTTTCCATCATCAATAAAGCCCGTTGTTTAGTACGATTGCGAGTGGACTCCCATCTAATGCGTAGCATGTCACATGAGTATTTAATCTAGAAAAAAAAAATGTAGCATGAGTTTTCATGCTAAGGAGTAAAACAGAAAGGAACTTCACAAAAAAAAAAAAAAAAAAATTAAAACCATAATGCTCATATATAGCTTAAAAACCATCTAACAGAGACTTGTTATATAGCAATAGAGTTCAAATGGAGAGTCATACCAACATAAGTGAAATGCAGAAACACAAGATAAAAACTACCATGTGTTTGTCTAGAGAGAGAAAAACTACCAGCAACAAGATATACAGCCAGAGGGTATTAGGAATCAGGATCAGCCATCCAGAAATAATGCGTGGACAGCCCTTGAAAAATTCTATAAGCTAATACAAATAAAATAATAGAAAGGTTTTACATCAAACATGTAAAGTCATTGCTAGATAAAAATTTGAATCTTAACGAGTTTGGTAATCATTAAGCTTAATGCTCACAGTAACTAAATAAACGATTTATTATTTTAATGTTATTTTGATGCCATAACTGTTAGCATCACGTAGAGAACAATGAGTCGTTAAAATTCATTCTCTACTCAAAATATACTTGGTTGATATCGTTTATATAATTCAAGGAACAGATCAAACATAAACATAAATACTTCCTGTCACTGCATATCCAGCTTACAGAACATAATTCTTTTCTGTATTAGGAATCGTTTAATTAAAAAAAAAAAAAGATGAACAGTCACTAAAATATTGCCTATAAGACCACAAATGAAAGCCATAGTCTTTGTATGAGCATGGCATATTCTTACTGATTTCAATAAGTTAAAATTCTAGTTTTATTTACTATAATTTCATAAAGATTTCAATCAAAACACAGCAGAAACCAGGAAAACCTTATGTTTAAACTGTAATATTAACATTTTGGGATAATTGTGGGATACTACAGTTTAACTAAGTTCGCTTAGCTCGATCAATATGATTCCATCATAGCTTAGGCTTAACTAAATCATCATCATCATTGGCTTTACTACACAATTAAGGGTCAACATTATTAATCTTCCTACTACATTCAGTCATGTATCTCTACCCTAAAGTGAGCATGGTCAAACCGCCTTTCTAGTTTCCATCTTCAAAGGTTGCTACTCTCATCATTTTTCATATAAATATTTCTTAAACTATCTTAATTTTACCACACAGCCAATAAATATTTCCTAAACTCATTTCTGCCACATTCAGTTGGTTATAATTGTGTTCGTTGTTACCTAACAATTCAAATCATATAACATAGCAGTCATTTTATAAAGTTCATAATATTCATTTATCGCAGTGTATGCCCAAGGCATTCCAACGATCACATGCTACACATAATGCTGGCTAAAACAAAACTGGAACCTAGGCATAACAAAGTCTTGTGTACACAGCCATTTTTAGTTAATGCCAAAGATGTTCTAGCCAACCAATAAAGGCCAATCATATAACACTTAACATAATTAATCCTCTCAGTCACCAAATGTCTGTTTCTGCAACATGCATGTTTCTAGTCTCCCAATGGACAGCTCCAAATTTCGGCAATTTACTACAATTAAACATATGAGTACATATATGAATGGCATATCCACAAAATTTCCAGAGCGCCACCCACACATAAATACTAGTTTACCATATAGACACATTATAGTTGACATATAGGATGGTCTATACAGTATTCTCAAACTAGACCTTTATTCAAAATGAATAATCAAAATGGTCCCTAGACTTCTTAAGTGCATTCATTTTAGTTCATGTCTTTTTCTAGCGTTCAATTTAATCCACCAACTTAGAAAATTTGAATGAATTTACCCCTACTAACAGCTTTGGCTTTTGTTTGACTGTATTAGTGGAGGGAAGCTTTAAAAGAGGGTATTTCAGATTCTTTTCAGTGTCAATCCTGTTAGTCTAAATTGATATTAAGTGGTAAGATCCCTACAAAGTCCAAAATACCCTCATGTAATTTTTTCCTCCACCAGTTTCAGTTTAAATAAATGGCAAACTTGATGATAGAACCAAATTGATTTAGACTTGAAGAGTTGAGAGATTAGTTTGAACACCTAAAAAAATTTGAGCCTAAAATGAACATACCTAAAAAATATAAAAATAATTTTGATCATTTACTCCACTTCTTCATTGGCCATAAAAGAGTTGAAGTCAAACCTCATCAGACTGCTCAAATCAGTTTAACGGCTGGACTCCCTGATTCTCCTAACAAAATAATGTAGATATCTTATTGAATCTGACTTTTATCTACATTGCATCACAAAAATTAAAGACTAAATTATACTAAATCTCACTCTCAGATCGAGCACCAGTTAGATGCCCATAATTACCACCTGTTTGGTTGCAGGTATTTGCCAAGTTGCAGTGGAAGATGAGAGAAGCAAGAATAGAGTTGTTCGGAAGCAAAAGTGCCGAATATTTTGTTTTCCATCTATTTACCCTATCATTTGGTCATAGCTCAGTTAAAAGTGGAAAATGCCATTTCACTTGCACAAAAATCATTTTTGGTAGTGAGAAGTACCACTTCTTTTAAATTATGACTGATCAAACACGCCATAAGTACAAGACTTCTATGATCAAAGCTCAGACAACAAAAACTTCCACCAGAAAGTACTATGTAATTGGCTTCAATATCTGACCAATACATAAAACAATCACAATTAGAAATCACTCAAATCCCTATTTCTTGAAAACGGGATCTGGAAGCCCCTTGTTCAAACTCCCTCCTAAACCACGACCACCCAATAAAAAAAAAATCAAATCAACATTAAAAGTAATGCCATGATATAGATAAGCAAAAAGATGATCCTGGCTTTAGTCATTAGAAAAGGAGAAAAAAAAAAGATGAGAAACATTTATTCTTACAATGAAACAAGACTGGCTTTGAGAATCGATAGCTTCTATATATGGGGCCATTTCCCATCCTAAAAATAACATCAAATTAAACATGTCAAAAAGTATCAAAATTCAAAAAGCCAAAAAAGAAACATTCACAAGGAATTTAAAAAGCAAACAATGTGGTTGAAACCATTGAAATAAGAAACACTTTTCTTTGCTATTCATTGATCTCCATTAAGAGGTAAATAACTAAGACGAGCAGTATAACTTATTAGGAGAATATAAAAGAAAATCGGAAGCATGATATATCCGCATGATGAATACCACATTCAAAGATAAAACTAATTAATTGAAAATACAACCAATTAAGCAACAAAATATAATGTGTATGAAAAAACAATTAGACCAAACTAAAATTGGATGTCCCAAAAGCTTAGACATATCAAACAATATTAGACGGAGACTTGAAATCTTGCTTTGACAGCATTCATCTTTTTTCAGAATGTCCGTGCATAACTCCATGACACTCAGTTTAAATGAAGATTATTCAATTTAGAAGATATTAAGTCCAGCAAGAAATTGGGATAACAAAACTTCTTCTTCTTTTTTTTGTTTAAAACCAAAGAATTCTCATTCTTTCATTCAATATGAGTAAACATTATCGGAAGAAAGTTAATGCAAGATGCATGTGAGAACATTGTCGGTTGCCAAAAATGCAAGGAATAGGCATTTTCTAGTTTTAATAGTGAAAGCTTGAGAAGCTACTCCTAAAAAGGAAATTTGTTGTTCAACAGAGATGCGGTACTCCTATATCCTATTCTTTAGCAGTAATGTTAAAACAAATACAAAATACATAGCAATCACCCACCCTATAGATTTATATATATAATTTTGAGAGAGATTTGGTATCTAGGCCTAGCCCTCTTCAATGGTAAATTAGATAGATGGTTGAATTTTATGGTCAATTCAAATTTCAATTACAATCAAGCACAAAACATTGTGGTGTGACAGTATGACCACTTTGTTTAACAAAGTTCCCCCAGATCCTAAAAAATCTCTTTCACAATAAACTAAGGCACTCAAATAGGTATGAATTTAACCATGTATGGATAGGGCATCCGTTAGTAGGTGGAAGCTCATTAAAAGGTATCAAGAAAATTATGGCAAGATTGTAAAAAATAAAAACTCATAAGAACCATTTCAGAAGAAAGCAACCTACTTGACAATTCATCATCCCGCTTGGTTCTTTGAAGATGAAGGCATTGTGATAATATGATGACCTGTTGGATTGATGTTAACATCACGTCCTTGCCAATGATAGCAAATTCTCCATTGGCTCCGACAGTAGTTGCATCTTGTATCAATCTTGGTGCCATCAAAATATCACATTCATAATGACCATTAGATTTAAAATCTAACCTATTTTTGCAGGAATGATTATCAGACTGCACCCGTGATAATCCTGTAGTTCTTCCAACGCCTTTTCCGCCGTGAATTATGTTGATATCAAGTGCATCAGACTTCTCTTTTCGATCCAGTATTTCTTGACAAACATTTTGCTCTTGAGAGAATGATTCTAAACTTCCATTAGCCTTAACTTTCTGACCTGTATTAGCAATAAGTACTAACTGAGGCTTTGCATCCACCTACAGGAAAACACAATTTAGTTGCTTTACAAATATCGGCTGAGGCTGATGATACCAAATATTAAAAAGTGCAGTAAATTTGAACTACCGTTGAACTATAGAAAGCACCTGGTGGATTGTCCGATAGCCAAGAACTCCAGTAACAGAAAGATTCGTTCCAAACGTCTCAGTAGCACGTGCAAGATGCAACCTACATACAAGACAATATTATTTACAAAAAATAGCATATTCCATTTTAGCGAAAGAAACCCATAAAAAATGTTAGAAAAAGGGCCTCCAATAACATATGTCAATCAAATGAAAAAACAAGGGTTTAGTAGTGCAACAATATTTAGTGGAGTTTCCAAAATGCTAAAACGGAGAGACAAAATATTCAACAATTTTTTCATCAACAATGGAAGCATAATTGCTGGTCAGATTTGATAAGCAGAAAACAATAGTTCTAGAAATGTATATAGTTAATGTAGGACTATTTATATAACTGTTGATGCTGGAATATGCAATGCATTATATATTCATACATATTGAAACAACAGAGGCAGAAAATGACTCTCAGCTATAAGTTACATATAAACATTAATGCTTTAACAAAGGTGGAAAGAAAACAAGCAAAAGAAATTAATAATGCTCCAACGAGTAAGTTTATTCATATTCTGAGCATCCTCAAGTAATACAACACTGAAATATCAATCTAGAAACACTGATGAAAAGGAGTGGGAAAAATAATTAAAAGAAATGAAATTGTTCTACCCGATCCTATGATTGGCATAGCCAGTCAGGGTTGTTTGTCCATTAAGCGGTGAAGAAAAAAAAACTGCAATCCAATCGCATACAAAAGTGACCCACAAACCCAATAAACAAAACTGCGCTCCAAATCAATCCACTTCACCTAAAACCAACATGACCTCATATTCAAATCCAACATCAGAAAATTTCAACTAGGTTTTCCTAGAAGCCCATCTCCATCACCCGCAAGCCTCAAGTGGCAACTCAACACGATATCCTAGCATGCTTGCACTAATACATCATGCTTCTCGAAGGCTTCCTTTCTTCAACTTTTACTGCCCTCTCCGTTCTAGCGGTCCCCCATGGTGGTTCCTCCTTTGACGACAATGTCTTCTAGCATCAACGTACTGCTCCTAGCTCCAGTACCGTCAAATTCGTCTAAGTGGTTTCCCCGCCAATTTTGTTCATCAATCTTATTTCTCTTCTTCATTCACCGTTTGCATTTCCCCAACCAAAATAACTCATGTTAGCATCTTTACTCTATTCATCTTTATTGATTTGATCCAATCAGTGTTTGAGCTCCCAATCCCCATTCTTGAATCGATCCTAACCAGCCCCCTCATCACCTGATCCACCAGTTATGGATTAGTTGTTTCACTATTGGAGCTAATGTTCATTCCCAACCATCTATTCTAATGGTCCATATTTCTCCTACGATTCCCCCTCCCACTTTGAGACCATTAGTGGTTATCGTTACTCTTAATACCTGCGTTCAGTAATACTTCATTAATGTTGTTGGGGGATGAAGGCTTCAGGATTTCAACACCCATCGTACAGCCATTTCCTTTTGTTTTTTTAAACTAGGACTAGACCCATCTAAACACAGATAACCCTCAACGTTTCAGAATAAACCTACTCTTAGTTTCATTGAAGCTGAGATTTACAAGCAAGCAATTCCATTTTTTAATCTGTGGGCAAATTTTCTAGGGGTCATTCCAATCTTAAACTGATACATAAATTTATGTCAAACTTGCATTGATTAGTGACTCTTTGCTTGGCTTTTGGTTCCTCATCATATTCTTATTATATTATCTATAAACTTTTCTCACATCGATCTTACTCTACTATGCACGTGACTACCCAATGCATAAGTTAAAGTGATCTCCTCACTTTGACTCATCCGTTAATGTTGAAGACACCTATCACTCCAATTTTGGTGATTGTTTCTATACTTCATTTACACTGCTTCAATTAATCTGCCATATATTACTTGAGTTCTATTGTTTTAATAATGTATTTCAGGTGGATGCTGTTACTGCTCACTTTTTAAGCTATCATTGACTCGGGATTTAATTGAAATGAACGTTATAATTCCTTTGGATAAGGAGGTTTGGGTTGGTTCAGTTGGTTACACATCGTATAATTATTGGCAGAATATTGCATTTAAAAAGCATACATTCATATTGTTCTCATAAAATTTTTAAGCACAACTTCTCAGATTGTTTCAAGGCTCGGCAAAAACAGAGTAAATCATCTGTTATTGATATTTCCACCCACTTACAAGGCTAACATAATCAGAATCTACATTCAAACATGATGGTTGTAATTCCTTCTAATTTCATATCAAGACTGTATATAAAATTTGGAACCAATTTTATAACTTATCATCAAATTAGAGTCATCCCT
The DNA here is from genome assembly GCA_016618105.1 of Dendrobium huoshanense. Taxonomy (NCBI): domain Eukaryota; kingdom Viridiplantae; phylum Streptophyta; class Magnoliopsida; order Asparagales; family Orchidaceae; genus Dendrobium; species Dendrobium huoshanense. The sequence continues at coordinate 40,121,229 of CM028346.1, read as the reverse complement.
TGCTATCCTAAGGAATAAAGATATGACCAATACCTCATCTGCATGCAATAGCACTGATTCAGATCTTCCAAATATGATATCCCCTCACGATAAGCCAATTACTGAGGATGATGTAACCTAGATAATGAGCAATTTTATGATTCTAATGATATTATTGAGCATCAAAACACAAATATATAGGAGGTTTCAAATCCTATTTGCTAAGAGAGGCAAAAATTGAAAAAGTGTATCCCAATTCACCACGGTTCACCAAGGTACAAATAAAGCACAATAAAAAAAGAGCGTTTAAGGATCTTCTCATCCATCAAATGAATAATTTCTCCTATATCATTATGTTATCTTTAATTGTTCTTTTTTTTTACTATATGATATGGCAATTCTTTACAATTGCATCATGATGTACTCATTGTATTTAATAGTTCTAAAATTAAAAATTAAAAATAAAAAACCAACAAATTCAAACATTAGCTTCATAAAATAGATGATAAACTATCTTAAGTAAATAAAAGTTTAGATTTACTCATATATCAATCGTCCACGAAGAACGAATGTTGTTGTATGTGATTCATACAAGTAACATGATTATTTTTTATGATATCAAGAAATTTTTTTTGCATGAACCAATGCATGGTAAACTCAAACCATATTAAGCTTTCGTGATCAAGGTAGGGCAGTTTTTAAAAAGGAGCTGCTTATTAGTGAGAAAAAGTAGGAGCATCACGGGCTAAAAATTTAAAAATGAGCAAATTCGTCGAACATCTCGGTGCATTCTAAATGCGTCAATCAAATTGGCGTATTCGCCTAGAGAGAAAAAGAGAGAGGGAGGGGAGAGGACGACAATAGAGAGAGAGAGAGAGAGAGAGAGAGAGAGAGAGAGAGAGAGAGAGGGCAGGAAGAGGGAGAAAGCTGACTAGGTGGGAGGAGAGAGAGGTTTAAATAATCATTATTTTAATATTAGTTAAAATAATGGGAATCATTTTGGGAGAATAGGATTAATGTCTTTGCTATTATTTTAAACATTTTAACTTACATATATATTTAAATAATCATTTTAAATATTTTAACTTACAAATATATATATATATATATATATATATATATATATATATATATATAATTATTTCAATATTAATTAAATTATATTTTAAATGATTATATTTAAAATAATTATTTTAATATTAGTTCAATTCTTTTATATTTAAAATAATCATTTTAATATCAATTAACAATCTCAGCATCAACAACAATCTTTAAAGCTATAATTCTATCTCCAATTTTGTTAATTTTAATAATATTATCCTTCAAAATTTTATCTATAATCACACCTATACCATTTCTAGTACGACTCCTACCCGAATATCATAGTTTATATCCTAAGCTATCAATCTAAACTTACTAAATTTGAACCAATTTAGTTATACTGTCAACTTTTTGTTTCTTTGGACAAAAATTAGAGTGAGGGGATTTTGAACTTTTTATGATCAATATCACTACTTAATACTATCAGGATGACAAATAAACTTCTAGTAAGACCAAATTAGGATAAAGAACAAAGACACCCTCGCGTTCCCTCTCATATTAATAATAAAAGTTCTCATTCTTTTCAATTAATCCAAAAAGACTTATGAGAATCATCAACCATCCCAAATATTTTAGGAGCTCAATGGTTTGTCTTCTTAATTGATGATCATAATAGAGTCATATAGATATTTTTATTAAACAAAAATATGATCGTAGTAGCATGATCCCTAACTTCCACTCCATTATTCATAACCAGTTTTGAGCCAAAAATAAAAAGTTTCAAGTCTGACACAGAAGATGACTTCAATCAATACTTGACCTCCTACTTCAAAAAAGAAGACATTATTCATTGGTCATCTTGCATAATTACAGCACAACTAAATGGAGTTACTAAAAGAAAATAAAACTAATTAAATCCACTCGAGTTCTATTATTTCAAGAAAATATTCTAAATCTTATTGGGGGAAAGTAGCCCTTAATGCCACATACATGATAAAAAATGACCCTCACAAACATAGGAATATAAAACTCTCATTGACTACCTTGCCAAATTAACTCCACATGTAAGAAACTCCAATGAATTTATATCCAAAATATTCAATTGTGCCTTTTTTGTGCATTATTAATAGTCAAAATGAAAGTAAATTGGACCCTAGAGATATTAAATGTGTGTTCTTGGCTATTCTTATACGCAAAATAGGTATAAATATCCATTCTTCTTCTATAAAAGTTCACAAATCAATTGATATAAATTTTATTAATAACAAACCACACTTCACACAACTTATTTTCGAAGGAAGATTTCACTTATGGTAAAAAATGTAATCAATATTTTAGCCCAACTAAACTACATTCTACTCCATTTTTTCCATCTTAGAAACAAAATGTTCTTAGCCCCATTGAGTTTGTCTCTAAATGTGAACGTGTACCAGAAACCATACCCACTTATGTTACTCTAAAATATGTTCAAATTTATGACCATATAAGATTTTTGGAGGCATACTCAAAAAGAAGAATTGCACCATGCTTGACACAAGTTCAAAATACAACCCTAAGCTCTGTTAATGAATATATGTTAAGTTTGGAGTTTCCTTTGCATAAAGGATCTATTGAAACTCCGCCAAAAAAAGGCCTTGATCTTTGCATTAATGCTATAAAAATTAAAAAGCATTAGAACATGCACAAAATAATATTTGCATCTATAAATAAACTTTGTTATGCTGCATTATACCTTTCTCACTCCATAGAAGTTTTATAGTGAGTCTAAACAGTATTTCTATTCAAAAACTTTATCTGAAGTATTATCAAGACAAAAATAAAAAAATGCAATGAGTGAAGAAATGAATGCAACAACAACAACAACAACAACATCAAGCCTTTATCCCACTACGTGGGGTCGGCTACATGTATCCTTTTTCTCCATTGTGTCCTATTAAAAGTCAAATTCTCGTTTAAATCTAATAAAGAAATGTCATTCCTAATATTTTATAACCAAGTCTTTTTAGATCTACCCCTACCTTTCTTAACATAAGTCAAATCTAATGAATGCATGCAGGTAAAAAAACAAATTGGAGAATGTTAATAAACCTAAAAGAGAATAATATACTAGGTTACAAAAGGGATTTTACCTTGAAATACAAGGATAATGGCGTTATTGAAAGATACAAGGCAAATATCAGTTGTTAAAGGTTACATTGAGACATATGGAGTTCAATATCAAGAAACTTATGCCCTTGTGTTAAAAATGAACATTTTGAGTATTTTGAAATCCCTTGAAGCTCACTTTAATTTGCAAATTCAACAAATAATGTGAAGAATGTCTTCTTATATGGAGACCAAGAATAAAAAATATACATGAACATTCCTATTGAATTTGAATTAACTGGAACAATTAATATGCTAAACTAAAGAAAGCACTATATAGGCTAAAGCAATCATCCAGATCATGTTTGGAAGATTGGTCAGGTAATGAAAGCAATAGACATAGTAAAGACGACCATGCTCTCTTCATCAAACATTTGTACATAGTGGTAGTAAATGATCTCCTGGTGTGTGTGTGTGTATTATATCATTATTACAGGAAATAAAATCTGAAACAACATTTGATTAAGAAACTTAAGATTAAAAACCTTAAGAAACTGAAGTATTTTCTTGGAATTGAAATATCAAACTCAATATATATATATATTTATATCATAGTAGAAAAATGTAACAAACCTCTTGAAAGAAAATAGAAAGGTAGGTTACTAACCTGCAACTGTACCTACTGAGTGAAATAAAAAATTAGAAGCAAAAGAAGAATCAACAGTTCACAGGAAATGTATCAAAAATTGGTAGGAAAGCTCATCTAGCTTGCCCATACTCAACCAAGTCTTGCATAAATAGTAAATGTGATTAGTCAATTCATGCATAGTTAAAGAGAAACACATTTGCAAGTTGATGTGCTATACTAATTGAAAGATATATCGGGATGAGGAGTTTTACTTAAGCGAAATAATGAGTTCACATTAGAAGCTTACATAGATGAGATTTATGAAGGCTCAATAGTGGATAGAAAATCAACTTCTAGTTATGACACATTTCCTGGTAGAAATTTGGTGACGAGTAAAAATTAAATATCATGGATGGGTCTAATGAAAATTTTGAATTCATGGCTACGGCCGAAGAAAATTTTGAATTCATGGCTACGGCCGAAGAAAATTTTGAATTATTATGATTGAAAATTAGTTTGGAAAAGTTAAGAATTAAGTGAGAAGGCCCTATGAAGTTGCGTAATGATAACAAGTCAACATTAAATATCAATCATAATTTCGTATAATATGATAGAACAAAATATATTGAGATTGACTAGCATTTTATCAATGAGAAGCTAACAGAAAGGCTAATTTGTTTGCCTTATGAACCCTCAGAAAGCCTGCTAAAATGTCTTTATCAAGGGACTCAATAGCGCAATTTTCTATTCTCCAACTTAATAAGGAGTGTGAAAGTCTTAGAGCCAAAAAGGAAATCGCATAAAGTCCCAAGATATCCTAAATGGTAGCTATATGCTTTGAAGGACTTGAAAGCACTATTTGGAAAGTCCAACTTGCATTGACATGAATTGAAATACCCGACAAACACCATTTTGGCAGTCTAGCTTGTATTGACCTCTGAATAAACATTACACTTGTTGTTGATACGAACTTATGATAGTTATTATGTCTAAATGCAATTTCAGTTTAAGGTATAAAACCCTACATATTCTTCTCATTTTGGTGTACAGAATTTTTTTTTTCTCCCTTGAAAAATCTAAATATATTGACATGTATGTATTACCTGAAATGATAAAGAAAATAATCATTTTTTCATGAATAATTTTTAAAAAGGTAAAATCAAAATCAAAATAATAATAATAATAATAATAATAATAGTAGGGACTAAAAGATCAATGCTAAGTATATAATGTGTAATTTTAGTTATAACGAAATTGATAATAAATTTGAAAAGTTCTGGAAGCCAAAGCAATATATATATATATGTGCATGATAGCTTTGAATATCATTAACCAATTATGCCAAAAAAAAAGGAAAATTTATGAACCTCAACTCATGGAGTTAAACTTGATGGTTAAAAATGGAGAAGTAACAAAGTGATGATAAAATTATAAAAATTTAGAGGTAAATTTATTAAATTGCAATTGAACTAGTATTTGTTGAACTTAATCTCAGCTCCACATACACAGGTTCAGGCTTGAGCTGCTTGACCCAGCCTACAGTCCCAACAAGGCAACGAATATAGCCCTCTTCAGCTTTTTTTTTTTTTTTGTCCAAAAAAGCATATAAATAAAAAGCACCAATGGAAATACCTCGATGAATCAATTCTTCTATAATGATATTCTATTATCCCTGCTTCTACTTGCAATATGGATGCTATAGCCAGGGCTTCTTTTTCATGCAACACTGCACCCCAATATTTAACGACATCCTTCGCCTCACCAAATTGAAGTAAGGCTTCATTTTTAAATACTTGCAGCAGATTGTATAATGATGATGAAAGGTCATCCAAAATTCTTTGCTGAAGGAGAAATACTCTACACAACCACCAAGATGTAGTCTTGGCTGAATTTGTACAGAAGTCTTTTATCTTCAGTAATATCACCTTCGCATGCTCAAGGTACTGAAAGCAAGAAATTAATCAGATGTTTCAATGTATGTAAAACATGGGAAGATGTTGCAATGTATGTAAATTATTAAAGTTAGCTTTCTGTGGCATTTCATTCACCCATCTTAATTCAATTAAGATAAATCTTCCAACAGTGTGTGCTATGTGATTGTTAAGAACTATTAATACCAGCGCCATGCAAAGGTAGATGTAATCCAAGAAGGACAAAAGTTTATCAGGATATAAGGATAAAAAACGTAACTTTCAAGTCATGAAAAGGTTTTCTGCAGCGTTAAAGGAATTTTTCACTTGTCATTGAGAAGGAAGCGGAAATGACTAAAGTCTGACTACTAAAAAAAGTCAAAAAGTGGGTTCCCGCATATTTTGTTAGATTCCTAGTTATAATATCGCTTTGTATAAATGTTCTTACAAGCAATCAGTAGTAGAGCATCATTCAAATGAAATGTAACATCTTCAGTTCGCTTGAGACTAAAGCATTCAATTTCAATAAGAATGCTGATGCACAGTTGATCTTGTACTTCAATGCATAAAGAAAATAAAGTCAAAGTAGAACACTTGACAAAGAAGATTCTTAAGTGGATTTTTTTAAAGTCCAAACAGCTGAAACTTGAGCGCAAAGAAAAAAAAGCCTGCTCGAGCTTTCTTTTGTGTCTAATCTCTGTATTTTTGGTTGGAGCAGCAGTTAGGTGAACTATATTTAAGCGATGAAAAAATAGGATTGTTTTTTTACTTCTGGCGCATCAGTGTAATTGTGCTCTAAACATTACTGTATCAACATTTACCCTGATTTCTTCTGTGTCTTAATGTATAATGTTTAACACACTCAACCCTTTCCATAAAGACTTCACTCCATGCTCATCTTCCAGCTTTTTTTTTTTTACTAAAGGCACTGTTAGATTGTTCTCCACTACATCACGTTTCTTTAAATTGCTTGGTATGACCCTTTATGTAAGACACGATGGGATGGCTTAAAAGCTCTTATAAATTACCCCTATGCCTTGTGTAATTTACATTGAAAAAAAGGTCCAAGGTGTGCCTTACATCATACAACAATGACCATGGAAAAGCACATGCACCTTAAACATATAAGGTTAAATGTAGATATAAGGCACAAAAGTAATATTATATAGCAGCATTAGACAATGGCATTTGTAGCGGCTCCAGGTAACACTTCTACTATCATAATTAAAAGCGCAAACCTGCAAAAAGGAAAATTTCCCCAGCAGATCACAACCAACAGATGTAAGTTGACTCCGAGCCCATGAATCCCATTCTGCACCATTTCCAACATCCCCAAATTCCCCGAAGCATCCGAATGGCAGAGGGAAATGAGAAAACTTTCCAACAGGCCTATCACATTAAATAGAGCATCAAGCGAGTTAGATCCAAGGTTAGTAGAAAACCAGTTTACATGAACATATTATAATAATAATAATAATAAGACAAGTAAAACTTGAAAAAACAAAAAGCAAAGCCTAACTAATAGGCAAATTGAGTTGAAATGGAAGCAAAACAAGATGTTTAATCCCATGAGAACATTGGATTTAATCAAATCGGATTGGTGAAAATTAAGTCAGCATAAAAATACCAAGTGCTTAACCCTCAAGGTTTTGAGTAGAAAAAGGTTTGACCACCTAAATATACTATCTGAAGAGAGGCACCATAAAAGATGGTTAGACCAGGATCAACAAGAGATTAATGCAGTTTATGATCGCTATGAATCTTTAAAGCCATTTACCATAGTTGAGAAAGGTTTTGTTAAAAATACGACAATGTCATCGATGTGGAGAGTTCTAATGTGATGGGATAAATAAAAGTCACATACTCTCATCAGTTAGAAGATCTTTTTTTATATCATCATTTTAATTTAATAATTTTCTCGCCTACCTCATACTAAAAGTAAGAAAATGAGTTCCAGTAACAAAAGGAGAAGAAGCGGTGGCGAAGCAGCAATGGCAACATAACAGGAACGAGTGCGGGTATGAGGGTTTTGCAACGTGTTGTTGGGAGTTTGAGATTGTACAGTTCTTCTCAAGTTTTCTTTAATTTATGTATTGTAAATATGTTAAGTTATATGTAAAAACTTTATAAATTCAAATTTTAAAATGACTTAAATCCTAATTTTCAAGTCTTAAATCTCTTCAAAAAAGTATTAAAATTGTGTTAAGGCATGCCTTGAGGAGCGTGTCACCCCAACTAAGGCGTAAACCTCATATGGCAAGCATGAGACAGACCTCTCATTGTCTCTCTTTTTTTATTGAATTGAGGCAAGTTTTGAGGCACGCCTCTAATTACATAATTTAAAACCATGTTAAAATATGAATGTCTAAAATATCCAATTAATAAAAAGGGATCAACTTGTATCGTTTGATCGAGATAATGTAGCATCTTGATTTCTTTTTGAAATAACCAAAGTGTCCCATCCAAAGACTTATACATAATACATAAATTTATATATTTAAGAGTGTTACAATTCATAGAATTTGAGAAGGGTAAAAATACCTTCTACTTATTATATAAAATTATCCCTATTTATAGATCCATACAAGATGTCTTAATAAAGAAATAAATAACTTCTAATTGATACATAATTGTCTCGATATAATCCTTCCTAATTCAGCTATCCAAATATAGAAGGATATTGGCGTGATCCAGGTGAGCCTCCCACGGATTCTCATCCTGACCGTGGGATCAAATACTAAGGGATGACTGAGATTTTGACACTCCCCCTCAAGCTGGAGACCAGCTTGCAATTACTCGCTAATAGATAGAGCTGCATTGATTATGGATAGGATATCAACCACCAGAGAAAGCCGGCAATGAAGGCCGATGATGGAAAAACTATCCTCAAAATTCCGACAATTAAGGCCGGTTGTGGGAACTTGTATTCCTCAGAATTCCAGCAATGAAGGCTGGTGATGGGAACATCCTCAAAATTCCGACAATGAAGGCCGGTGGTGGAAATTTTGTATTCCGCAGGTTTCCAGCAATGAAGGCCAGTGGTGGGAACTTTGTATTCCTCAGAAATTCAGCAATGAAGGCTTCTCGGAGAAAATTTCCCTTGTTGACAATAAAGGTCGATGATAAAGATTTTCTCTCCCTTTTTTTTTCACCAAAAAATATTTTTTTCTGTCCGACAATGAAGGTTGATTTTTTTTTTTCGGTTAAATTAACCGGGCCAAGCCAAGTTTTAAAAGACTCAGACCGGATGGCTATGGTTCAAAGAAAGGCACGATTTGCCCTCTCAAGCCGCAAGCCGAGTCTCCGTCCCGACTTCCTTCTTGCGGTCGGCAGGAGGAGTTCAGTTGGCGTGGCCTCTGCCGAAGCCCCGTCTCCACTGGATGGATCGACAGCACTTGATCTTCAACTACAATGAAGGCCGTTCTTGCTCCGTCCGTGCCCATGGCTTTGGTCGCACATCTTCGCTTCTTTCGTCGTTGGCTTCAACTGGCCTTCTTCGACGACTTGCTCCTCCAGTCGGATCAGAAGTTTTGAAGACTCGTTCATGGCTATTCGACTATCCTCCTTGGATGACTTGCTCTCTGTCAAGGCAAGGCTTCGTCTGCAGCTTGCAACTTCCGTCTAGGCCTCCATCCATCGTCTGTTCGCCAAGCTTCTAGGTAGGCTCTGATACCATGTTACAATTCATAGAATTTGAGAAGGGTAAAAATACCTTCTACTTATTATACAAAATTATCCCTATTTATAGATTTATACAAGATGTCTTAATAAAGAAATAAATAACTTCTAATTGATACATAATTGTCTCGATGTAATCCTTCCTAATTCAGCTATCCAAATATAGAAGGATATTGGCGTGATCCAGGTGAGCCTCCCACGGATTCTCATCCTGACCGTGGGATCAAATACTAAGGGATGATTGAGATTTTGACAAAGAGTAATGGAGAAAACAGAAATATGAGACTCAAATAATTCTATAGACCAATCTGTTGTCATTCATCATCCACCACTAACCACTAAAGATGTCCATTCTTGACTGCTAACACCAGCATCAATCGCTCAATATCTACTATCGCCAAAACCCTCCTTCAACCACTCAACCTTTGATGCTACTGACACCAAATAAACTTCTATCACCTTTTCACATCCACCCAATGTCATTGAAGTTCCATGTGCGTCCAACACAAGTCACCTTGCATTGCAATCTCGCCTTCTCTGGTTACAAAGAAAGGTGGATTACTATAACTCTTAACAAATATAGTGAAATTATTTCAATTTAGCTAGACCTTCTGATGCCTTTTCAAATTATATATATATATATATATATATATATATATATATATATATATATATATATATATATATCACATAAAAAAATTATCTTGACCATGCACAAATCTTGATGCAAATGTGAATTGAAAACTTCCAAAATTAAATCCGGTACCATCCGAACTACAATTTTAGCAAACTTATAGTTAAATTGCATGTCTTGAAGAGATGAACCCAACGACACCAAAATCGGCCCAATCTGAACCAAAATGGGTCCAAATCGAAAGCTCGAAGCTTATTTGGAAGTTTCATAACATTAATTGGATGATCAAATGATATTCAAATGTGACATGCTTATAACTTAATCAAGCGGCTCGTCTAGAAGAATCCAACGAGCCCAAGATCGCCGAATTCTAACATCATTAGACATTCAAATGCTCGATAAATGATTTGTTGTCCATTGAAACACTCCCAACGTGTCATTTATCTTCCCCATATTTACTAATCATGTCACTCCCAAAAAATTATAAATAAAAGCCTCATTCTTCACAAAAAGGAGGGGGAAGAGAAGAAAAATGAATGATCTCTCTCAAGCTTGCACCACCAGCTGAATCTCTTCCCGACCATCACCGAACTCTTGGGAGTGGCATGATTATTGTCATTCCAACCAACGTCGCTCCATGACTACATTTCTTCCGACCAACATCACCCGCCGACTGCTGTTCTTTCGACCACGGTCGCCTTCAACTACAATTCTTCTTACCATCGTCACTCGTTGACTACGGTCCTTCCAAGCACCGCCACCCGCTGACTACACTCCTTCCGACCAATGTCGTTAGCTGATTAAGGTCCTTCTAACCACCGTCGCCTACCGACAAAGGTATTTTTGACCAACATCACTCGTTGACTACAACGATTCTGATCACTGTCGCCTGCAGACTACGATCCTTATGACCAAAATCGCTTACCGACTACGTCCTTCCGACCATTGTCGCGCTTCGACTACAATCATTCCGGCCACCATCGCCCATCTACTACTGCCCTTCCAATCATTGTTGCCCGCCGACTACGATCCTTCCGACCAATGTCGCTCATTGACTATAGTCCTTCCGACCACCGTCATCTACCGATCATCTATCGACTATAGTCCTTCCGACCAATGTCATGTAATAACTCGTATGTTAACTCTGCCAAATATTTTTTTGGAGTAAATATAAGTCCAAATCACATATCGTCTTTGTCATAGCATTGTTATTGTAGTATTTTACTTACACTATTTTTTTCGTAATTTGTGGGCATTAGTGAAAATCTTTAAGAAATTGACACATGTCAGCCAATTCGTGATTTTTGGACCATCAAGTGTTTATTTTGCAAACTGATTTCACCAATATTTTTTAAATAAAATGATTTATTTTATGAATATTTTTCAATAATTTATTCTAAAAGAAATTGATTAAATTAATTATATAATATTAAATATTATTTTAATTTAAATATCCTAATCAACTGTTAACATTTATTAAAACCATTTGTTTTTCTTCATTTGGCCCAAACAAAGAAATGGTTTGAGATTTTAAGAAAGAAAACAAAAGAGAGAAGAAAAGCTTGAATTTGGAGATTGCGGAGTAATTTTTGTAGATTGGGAGATTTCCTCATCTCATTTTAAGGAACATTTACCATATTTTTTATTTCAAATATTTTGTGTTTTTGATATTTTCTAATCAAATTTATATTCCCATTGCTGAAAAATAACGATAATTTTGTATTTGTAAAACTTTTATAGTGTAACTTTTTATATGTTATAAAAAATGATATTATAAATGTTTTGAATATTTCTTTGATATTTTCACTCGATGATTTAGAAAAATAATTATTTAGTTCAACTGAAGCTTCATAATGTTATTTTATGCAATATTTGGCAATTTGGTTAAATTATGAAAATATGAATTTTTTTTAGTATGATTTTTTTTTTGTCTGCCGTTAGAACATTTTGACATTTTCTAAATAAAGCTCAATTATGTTTTATTTATTATAATGCATTGAAAATGAATGTGCATATGTGATTGAGTAATAGTTGGTCATTATTACTATTATAATGTGATAATAATGTGTGTGTAAAAGACAAGTAAAGTTTGGTTGACCCGTTCGTTGGATATTGATTGACCTGTACATGATAGCGGACCGACAGACTTTTTTGTAAATATTGTGATTTGGTGCTATCCTCTACTAATTCATGTGATACACTGATTGAGAGTTATAAGGAGATGATTACTATGTCGACGGGCAAAGAGTGACGACTCTGTTTACTAAGTCAAAGGTTTACTAACACTAATATAATACTGAAAAATACTGTGATAGCTAGAATTCTTACTTGTTTAATATTACTACTGAAATGAATGTTATTGAGGCATTATTTATATTATTATACATATTTATTATTAACATTGTTCTTGATTTATTAATACAAAAAATATGATATATTCATTAAGCAAGTGATATGGATCATATATTTAACATGTGATTAAGATATTTATTTAATATTGATATAGAATAACTTGATAATATATGTATATTCCTATATGATTTTACTACATTAATTTGATTTAAACAACCTTTATTGATATTTTAATTTGATGTTTTATCTGATTTATGTACTAATTGGTATTATAAATATGACGATTATTTTATAAATTTGATACTCGTATTGATTTACTACTTTACTGGATTATGTATCGTAGTGTCTTACAGTTTATAAATTTTACTACTACTACATGTAAATTTTACTATTTCTGTACTAATTCAATGATCATATGAATGTTATTGTTATGATTTGAATCCCTGACATGCATATTGCTCATTTACCGTGTTTGAATTCAGTTGTAAATTTTGGTGACCTGATGGACTTTTTAGCTTATTATATATGGTTAAATGATTTTAAGTCAAGATAAAGGATCAGAAGTGTGAGACTGGTCAGGATTCTTCAGATTTTACTTATTTTTGTTTTAGTTATTCTTTTATACTCATGATAGGTCAGGATTCTTCAGATTTTACTTATTTTTGTTTTAGTTATTCTTTTATACTCATGATAGAATAATTATGACATGATTGTATAGATTCTGAGTAGTGTATATAATTTTTTAGAATTGAATACAAATGTATATATTGATGTTATGATTTATTTTTTTATTTTAGCTGCTATTGATATTGATAAAAAAAAAAGGTAGCTATGGTTGTTGATTAAAATATAAAAGAATAATTCTTCCAAATTAAATTCTGGGGCATGTCACTCGCCGACTGCAGTCTTTTTGACCGCCGTCGCTCGTTGACTACTGTCCTTCCAACCACCGTCGACCTCTAACTACAATCCCACCGATCAAGACTTCGGTCCTTCCGACTATTGCCGCCTGCCGACTAAGATCCTTCTAAACACCGTCGCCCACCGACTACGGCCCTACTTATCAAATAAATATGCCAACACTCTCTTAAGAACTACTTCCATGTAATGCACTTTATACAAAATGTCACTTTCTAAGCCTCAGTTTAATGATATGCATGTTTGTTGAATATTCATGTAACTCTACATAATAAAATCACACTATACAATATCATAGCACTCAATAAAAATCCATATTAACTTCTGAATGCTTCAAGCCAAATGACGGAACTTAGTAAACCCACCATTCTACAAAACATGTTTTCTAAAGTCAAGCAACCATAGAAGGGCATGGAACCGGCCAATGATACTCACCCGGTCACATTCTGTTGCAGGAAAGCCAGAAGGGCTGCAACTCCAAGACAAAGCACCACCGCAACCCTATACTCCGTGTTGGCATCAACCCTCGCGTCGAGAACTCGAAGCCAGGGCTCCTCGTAGGCACCATCGCAAAGAAAAGCGTCGATGCTCCTTTCTACTTGGCTGTAGAAAAGTGCGGCGGAAGTGGTTGAGTCGTCGAACTCCCAGGAATTCGCAAAGCTGAAAACAAGACGGGCAGCATCTGATGAGAGTGCCGCCGCGTAATCCCCACGTTCGATGGCGCCGAGTACGTCATATGTTAGAGGATCGAGAGTGCTTTCCTGATTGGGATATGGAGAACATGAAGGAAGAGGGAGATCGCCAGAGATGGTGCAACGAAGAAGGCGTAGCTCGACGGATTTGAGGATGCCATGCTCGGATTCTGCCATGCTGCGCGCGAAGGGGATAATGTTAGGGGTTCTGGTAGGTTTTTGTGCGCGCGTTAAATCCCGGCGATGGATAAATCCCGGATTTCAGGATTTACGGCATAAATCCGGGATTTACTAAATCCCTCGGTTCGGCGGATTTACGGGATTTGGCCGAAGAAGCGCGCGAAAGGGAGAAAGTTTTACCTTCACGGCCAGCGAGCTCCAGTTGTTGCTTCCAATCAAAATTTCGTAACTTCCGATCCGACAGAAAGGGAAAGTCGTCGAAGGAGCGTAGTCGAACAGCCACGAAGGAGCCGAAGAAGCTACGCGCGCTATCTCTACACCTCCTGCGAAGCAACGAAGCCGAACTGCAAGGACGAAAAGAGGCAAACCTTAAAAGCCTCTAAGTTATTATTGATTAACTTAAAGGAATTTGGAAACCTTAAAGGTAAAATTGAAGAATAAGGAATGGTCATCTTCTCATTATCTTTCTAATTCTATCTTAGATTTTAAAAGCAAGCATCAGGAATGCCTTTTGGCTCTACAGAATCAGCCTTTGGATTATGAGCTTAACTCCAATTTGAAGACTATCAAGGACCATCTCACTAAGCTCCAAGCTTCTTGGGCTTCGTGGACTTCTCAAAGGGCTAAAGAGTATTGGCTCTCTAAAGGAGAGGATGACCTGGGTTTCCTCTACGCTAAAATTCGATCCAGGGCTAATCGTAATTCCATTAGGGAAATCTCTTTCCCTTGGGGGCGTTTTACCAATCATAAAGAGATTGCTGAGGGCCTCATTCAGCATTTTTCTGAGTCCTTCAATGCCCCCAAGCCGCCTAATGCTCTTAACTTCATTATTCCTCCTGGTAAAGTGATTCCTGATGGCTTATTGAATGACCTGTTAGCCCCTTTCTCTGATGTTGAAGTAAAGGAGGCGGTTTTTTCTAGGAATAACAATTCTGCTCCGGGCCCTGACGGGTTTACTTTTGCCTTCTATAACAGTCTTGGCACATCATTGGTCTTCAAGTTTGTAATGCTGTGAAAGATTCCCATAAATCTGCCAAACTTCCTGTAGGTGTTAAAGCTTCTGCACTCATTTTAATTCCCAAAGGGCTTCATGCGTCCTCAGTCAATGATTATAGGCCTATTTCCTTGTGCAATGTGCTTTATAAAATCGTGGCTAAAGTTACTGCCAATAGATTGAAATCTGTTTTGCCACATATTATTCATGAAAGTCAAGTGGGCTTTGTTAAAGGGAGATGTTCGACGGATAATATCCTTCTAGCTGCTGAATTCTTGAGGGATTTCTCTGCTTCTAGTAACATTTTTTGCGGCAAGTTTGATATCAAAAAAGCTTTCGACACTGTGTCCCATGATTTTCTTAAAGCTAGGATGAAGCAAAAAGGTTTCCCGGAGCAATTCATTAAATGGGTTGATGGCTGTCTTTCAGGTGTTTCCCTCTCTATTTGTTTGAATGGCACCCTTGAAGGCTTCTTTCCTACCTCTTCCGGACTTCGGCAGGGCTGCCCGCTGTCCCCACTTTTATTTTGCATTGTGATGGATGCACTCTCATGTTACCTTCTCCAGAATTTTGAGAGTCCTAAGCTCCGGTGCCTTAAGAATGGGGATATTTTTAATCACTTAATGTATGCGGATGACCTGCTTATTTTTGGCAATGCAACTCCTTCCTCTGCCACCTCTCTCATGGATTCCCTTGGCTATTTTGCCAATGCTTCAGGCCTTTTTATTAACCCTGAGAAATGTTCCCTCCAATTTTCCAAGTCTGCCAACTACTCTCAGGAGGTCTGCAATATTTTGGGCATTTCTAAAGTGGACTCCTTCCTGAAATACCTTGGTCTACCCGTCTCTCTCTAGGCTAAAATTTTCTCACTTCCAACCGCTACTGAGTAGAATTTCTACTCTACTTGACGGTTGGAAAGTTAAGTTTCTTTCTTTTGCAGGTAGAGTCCAACTCCTTAAGTTCACCATTGCCAACACCATTGCATATTGGATTAGAGGCTCTATTATACCTCGGAAATGCCAGAAAATTATCAACAGGCTATGCTCTAAATTTTTATTTCATGGTAAAACTGCTGGCAATCATCTGCATCTGATTGCATGGAAAGACACTGCTTTACCCATTCGTTTTGGTGGCTTGGGTATTAATTCTATTGAGGCGCTATATCATGCTTCATCTATTTCCTTTATTTGGAGATTTTACAACTCCCACTCTATGGCCTTCACTTGGTTTAAAAACTTCTACTATTCTGTATGGAAACCCCCTAGCCACCAAGCCTCTAAGTTCTGGAAATTGATTTGGTCTGTGGCTCAAAAAATTAAATCTCACGTCTATGTTTCTGTGAACTCTCAGGCTAATCTTTCTCTGGCTTGGGATCCTTGGTGCAATGGTTTTGCTTTGGCTGATTTGATTCCTGTTAGGGATATTGACAAGCTTTTCCTTAATACCTTTAGGGAAAATGAAACCTGGATGCTACCAGCCTCTTGGCCAGAACAACTTAGAGCTTTTATTTTAAATTGTCCAGTTAATGATAATCCGGCTCTGTCTTGGCTGGGTTGCTCTAAGCCATCTTATAAAACCTACATTGCTCCGTTTTTTGACAACAGGATGGATGTTGATTGGCATAATTTTATTTGGCATAAGAAACATGTTTTACGGTTTTCTTGTTACTCGTGGATGGCTATTCTAGGTAAGCTTAAAACTGTAGATGTTTTGATTAAACGGGGTATTTCGGTTTCCCCTCAATGTGCTTTTTGCGTGGATCATTTGGAAACTCATTATCATCTGTTTTTTGAATGTGATTTCACTTTCACGGTGGTTTCGTTGTTCATTCCTGGCTTAAATGGCTTCTTTTTGAGGCCGAATCTTTTGCAACTGTTTGATTTTTTGGATAATTCTATGGTGGAAGACAAACATTTCAGTTTTCTTCTTGTTTCTTGCACAATTTATCATCTATGGAGGGAAAGGAATAGCAGGAGGTTCATTAACTCCTGGAAACATCCTAATGAGCTCATTCAGATCATCAAACATGCTTTATCTCAGAAAGCTAAAAACTGGAAAAGTTGGGATCGGATATCCAGTCGGTTTGCTCTGCTCACGTCTTAGTCTGGATATTTGCTGGTTTGGTTTAGGTTGTTTTTTGCGGCTGGCTGCAAGCGGTTTTGATTGGTCGATGATGACGAGGCTAGCCTGTGCACTTACACAGATGGATGTTGGACAATTTCTACCTTCAGGGTTTTGTTTGCTGATGGTTTGGTTCACTGTTTTTGGCAAATTTTGGCAACCGGTTATCCCTGGATGGCCAATTTTTGGAGCTCTGTTGGCTGCTCGAGTTGTATTGTCAATTTTGTTTTGTCTACTATCTTTCTGTTGTAATTGTTGCTCGTAGGTTAGCCTCCCCCTGAGACCACTTTTGGTTACTTCTGCTTTCTCCACCACTTTTCCTGTTTTTATTTAAGTGGTTGGGTTTTAGTCAGTGGTTTTTTGTTGGTTTAAGGTTTACCTGTATTTAATTTTCCTTTAATATATGGGCTTTGCCCCAAAATTTTCCCAAAAAAATTATTGATTAACTTAATTAATATAATTTAAAATATTAATAATTAAGTAAATTAATTAAATAATTTTTAGTATAATTAGTGTATAAATTAATTATCATATTTAACTTAATTGAATAATTAATAAATAAATATTAATATAATTAGTTTAGTTAATAAATCTTAAAATATATAATTGATAGTGTAAATAATAATTAATAAGTATTAGATTTTTAAGTTATTAATGAGATAATTAATAATATAATTTATAATTAAAACTAACTAAATAATACTTAAATATTTAATAAATTATTATTAAGTAACTAGTGATTTCAAAATAACTAGCATGATTAAATGTAATTTCAAATAGAATAATTACTATATACTATTATAAATAATAATTAAATATTTTTTTATTAAAATATTTAAATGAGATAATTAATAATATAATTGTTGCGTCCTGGAGTATTCGCGGCGGTAGAGAAATATTTAGTTAACGTCTTAGCATTGTACGAAGATCCAGCACACAAGCAGATAAGTGAGAGGGTGTAGCATTCATAAGTGACACCAGAGTTTTTACGTGGAAAACCCCTGAAAAAGGGGGAAAAAACCACGGGGCTTGGCCCGTTTGAATGAATCCACTAGTATTTGTAGTCGATTACAAATGAGGCCCTTCCTTAGGAGAAGGTCTTGGATTGATGTAGCAAATGTACATCATATAGATTGCATTACATGGTAAGAGTTACATATACAGGTTTGTTTGGCCTGAAGGATCGTAGTCGGCAGGAGACCGTAGTCGGCCGGAGACCGTAGTCGGCCGGAGACCGTAGTCGGCAGGAGACCGTAGTCGGCCGGAGACCGTAGTCGGCCGGAGACCTTAGTCGGCCGGAGACCGGGGTCAGAAAGACCGTTGTCTGTTGATGGAGGTCGGACAGACCGTAGTAGGCGACAGAGGTCAGAAGGACCGTAGGCGGTAGGAGACAAGGAGTCAGGTGTTAGATCCAGTGTCACTTGGAAGATCAGGTGTTGATGGTCTGGCCTTGAGTAGGACGTCTGGTCTGAACGTCGGGCCTTAAACAGGATGTCAGGCCGTCAGCGGTACGTAGAGACCGAACGTCGGGCCTTAAGCGGGATGTCGAGTCTTCAGCAGGACGTAGGGACTGAACGCCGAGCCTTAAGCAGGACGTCGGGTCTTCGGCAGGACGTAGGGACTAAACGTTGGGCCTTAAAAGCAGGACGTCGGGTCTTCGGCAGGACGTAGGGACTGAACGTCGGGCCTTAAGCAGACGTCGGGTCTTTAGCAGGATGTAAGGACTGAACGTCGGGCCTTAAGATGGTGGTGCGGCGAAACTGCGGCGGTGGTCCGGCGAGGCTCTGGCGAGAGTTCCTGCAGCGGTCCGGCGGAGGTCCGGCGGTGCTTCTGCGGTGGTCCGGCGGTGGTCCGGCGGCCATCGAGGAGGAGCTTCCTCCTTCTCTCTTCCTCCTCTTCTCCTCTTCTCTTCTTGCTTGAGTCCCCCTCTTATGAGAAATGAGGGCTCTATTTATAAATTTTCTGGAGTGGCATGGCCCGTAAATAGGCATGAGATCAGGGGCGAATAGGGAGTGGTCCAATGGACGGCCGATATTGAATCCTACAATCATGCACCGTTCATTGGACATTTGAAGGCCTTAGTGATGTCGGAATTTTGTGATCTTAGGCTCGTTGGATTTGTCTCGTTGAGCCCTTCGATTCGAGTATAAGCTCGTCAAAATCGGAGTCCGTTTGGTAACTCAAATTGCGGTTTGAACCTTCCAACAGCACTTTGGATCCATGATTTGACCCATTTGGGCTCGGATTGGGTTGATCTTGGTGTCGTTGAGTTCGTATTTCCGAGACGCTCAGTTCGACTATAAGCTTGCTGAAATCGGAGTTGGGGTGCTCTCGGAATTAATTTTTGAAGTTTCCAACTAGCTTTCGCCTCGAGATTCGTGCCCGATCAAGCTAATTTTGTGATGCCGTATCAATAATGAATAATTAAAACTAATTAAATAATACTTTAAAATTATTTGAATTATTAGGAGTATTGTTAAATAATTAGTTATTTAAAAAAATTAACTAATTAATTAGATCCTTATTAATATAATTAGATATCAAATACTTATTAGATAAACATATAAACAAGTAATTTAATAAAAATATTATAATCATAATTAATAATTTAATAATTAAGCTTGATGCATCATCAAAAATTTATCTTGATCAAGCACGAATCTCAAGGCAAAATCAGGTTGGAAGTTTTAAAAATTAAATCTGGGACCATCTGAACTTCGATTTCAATAAACTTACAGTCAAACTGAGCGTCTCGGAAATACGAACCCAACTACACCAAATTCAAGTCAATCCGAGCCCAAAATAGTTCAAATCAAATACCCAAAGCACATTTATAATGTTCAATTCATAATTTGGATTACCAAATAGTTTCCAAATATGACATGCTTATAATCAAATCGAGCGGCTAGACGAGACGAATCCGACAAGCCTAATATTGTCAAATTTTGATATCCTTAGAGCCTTCAAGTGCCTAGTAAACGGTCAACAATCAAGGGATTCAACATCGGTCGTCCATTCAAATCACTCCCAATTTATCCCCGATCTTCCTCCTATTTACTAGTCATGCCATCATCAGAAAACTATAAATAGCCCATCATTTCTTTTAAGAGGGGACCTAAGCAAGAAGATATAAGAATAAGAGAAGATAAGAAGAGAGGAAAGAAGAAAAGAGAAGTAGAGAAGGAGGCAAGAGAAGGAAGAAGCTCATCCTCGACTACCGCCAGAGTTCCTCCTAACTTTCAAGTGACACAGGAATTCCGGAGTTCCACTAGACTTTCAAGTGATGTCGGTGTTCCACACGACTTTCACGTGACGACGGAGTTCCGTCTAACCACCAAGTGACATTAAAGTTCCTCCCGACTTTCAAGTGACGCCGGAGTTCTGACCGACTTCCAAGTGACGTCGGAGTTCATCGGACCTCTATGTGACGCCAGAGTTCCTCCTGACTTCCAAGTAACGTTAGAACTCTGTCCTGCAAACAACGTACACCAATTTTTTGACACCAACATTCTGATATCAGTTTGCAACTGAATTTCAACTCGGGAATTAATTATTGTAAAATGATCGTCCTAAATTTTAAGGACGAGTCAGCCTCTTGTAATTTAAGCAAATACTTATGAAATTCTTTTAACTAGGCGTGGCTCCGTGGTTTTTCCCCATTTTAGGGATTTCCACATAAAAAACCCAGTGCTTTATTTCTATTATGTTTGTGTGCTGGATATTTATATAACGCTGAGACGAAAAATTATAACTTTGTCGCCACGTATATTCTAGCCCACAATAAAGCTAATTTCTAATTAAATTATTTATCATTATAATTTTTAAATATAATTAAAATTAATAATTAACTTGTATTTAATATGTTATTAAATTCATAGCACATTAATTTAAAATTTTAATTATAAATTTAATTTTTTATTTATAATTAACTTTTTTACCTTTAAATCTATAACTATCATAAATCCTAAAATATGTTACTAAATAGCTTCTCATGATTTAATATTTATCATACCAAACATTTTTCAGGATTTAGGACCCTCTAGATTTACTAAATTTGGATTTATAGGATTTAGTAAATCCCACAAAAGTTAAATCCCACTTGTTGCCAAACAACCCCTTAGGGGTTTAGGTTGGCAAATTTATATTGCGTTTTGCGAGGGTTTTTTTGATCTGAGAAGTCTCTAGTCATCTATGGTGGGTCCCGCTTCTCCTTTATCTTTAAAATTTTAAAAAAAAAAGTTCGAGATAATGCTTTCAAAATTTTTGTCGAGATTTTGAGAGTAATAGTAACATGCCACATGCGAAAAGTAACTCCTTAGGCTGTCTTCCATTTTAGTTTCTTTAGTTTAGGCTTTGGTGAGCGCCCTGTACTAGGATTTTTTGCAAACTCTAAGAGCCTTTTTCCCTCTCTGCCCTCCTTACTCAAGAGATTCACATGTTTGTCTCTTTCCTCTTCCCTCTACTTTTTTTTTTTTTTTTTTTTTGAGATTGCTATAATTTCATTGGTTGATTTTTCTCCTCTCATATCTCTTAAGTTTAGCTCTCAAGCAAATCCTTCATCTTCTTCTTCCTATGTTGATCCTCTTTCATTGAGCTGGAAAGGACTTCTCACTGAACGCAATCTCTCTATTAAGAACTTTCATCTTTCATATATCCTGTCTCAAGATAATATAGTTCAATTCTCTAATGATGAAATCACATATTGATCTAAGGAGTGGGAACTTTTTCTTGTAGGCTACGTAATTAGAAAAAGGCTCTATTATGAGTCTCTTTTAGCTTCAAAAAAAAAAAAAAACTTGGATCCTTAAAGGTATGTTAACTTTGATCTCTTTGAGTGAGGATTTTTTTTTTTCATGATGATTATGAAATGGTTTAAACTGGTAGTCCTTGATTTTTTTTCTTGGCAAGTTGTTTATTTTGTAAAAATGGTCTCCCATGTAGACCTAGGCGTGAGGAATTAAAATCGTACATTTCTGGATTAAGATCCACGACATTCCCCTCCCCTGTTGGACCCCCGAAGGTATCTCAAAATTTGTTAGTGCTATATTTACTCCCCTTATTGTCAATGCTTTAACTACCATGAAAACTCGTTTAACTTTTGCTAGAGTGCATTTAGGCTCAAAATAATGCTACCTTGCCGGATAAGATTCACATCTTCATTAGGAAGAAAAATATTATCTTGAGGGTTCAATATGACTGGAAACATATATTGTGTTCTAGTTGTGGTTCTTTGGCTCATCCCCCAAATCTTTGTTATGTTCATCATGTGAAAGAATTTTCTATTTATAGGCCTAAAAAAAGCACTAATCGAAAACCTTGTAAACAACTCCCTCAAATTATAATCCCATAACAACCTCCCCTCCCCAACCTCTCTAATCCATCAAAAGCCACGACCTATGATTTCAAACCCACCCATTATAAAACCCCTCAGATTTTTTTTTGGTGCTGTTAGACCGTAAGAACTGACTTTAGTACAGGACGAACTGAAAAAAAATTGTGAAAATCTGTATGGTTAGTACGTACGAACTGCCCGTACGAACCTGAGTTCGTCCGTACGAACATGAATTTGTCGGGACGAAAATTGTCCAGAGAGCAAGTCGTCCCGGGACAAATAGGATTCGTCCGGGACGATCTGATTTGATAAATATCCGATTTGAGATATTTTGAAGAGAGAGAAAATCGGAGAGAGAAAGAGAAGGAAAAGAGAAGGAAAAGGCTTGGTTTCGGAGGCTGCTGAGCGATTTTCGTCAGATGACGCATTTGGAAGATTTGTTCGTCTCGCAGTTAGAAATCCGAATCCTATTTTTTATTTTGAAATTTTGTGTTTTGGTATTTTTCTGCTCTGTTTTGTGTTTCCGTTACCAAAAAATGTGCATATCTTTGTATTGACAAAACTTTTACCGCATAGCTTTTGGTATGTTGTTAAAATGATGTTTTTGCACATTTTGAGTATTTTCTAGAAGATTTTCACCGTGTATTTTGAATTATGTGGGATTTTTATCGAATAGAAAATTATCAGGCTGTTGAAAAATATTGCTTCAGTACAAGTAAAGTTTTGAAATAATGTTTTATCCGATTTCTGGTAATTTCTTGAAACTATACATTTTATAACGAATTCTGTCTACTATACGATATTTTAAGGAATTTTCTTCAATTGAGTTAAATCGTGTTTGTTGATTGCAATGTATTAATGAGATGCATACGAATGTGGATATATGATTGAAATTACTATTATATTACTAAAAGGCAAGTAAAGACTGGTTGAATCGTTGGTTGGAGATTGATTTGACCTGTACATGATGGTGGGCCGACGGGCTTTCATTTAAAAAAGGGTTTGGTGTTATCCTCTATTGATCACATGATATAACAATTGGGAGTCATAAGGAGATTATGCCGACGGGCAAAGAATGATGACTCTATTGAACCAACGGATACAACGATACATCGATATTAACCTTGAAAAATGCCTTAATAGCCAGTGATTGTACTTGTCAAGTAAGACTATTGTGTTGAATTGCATGTTTAAAGTATTATTCTTATGATTACCTTATGGATTTACTGATATTGAATTGATCTATTGTTACTAATTGATTTATTGATTATCGTACGCATTTATTTATATCGACGAATTTATTGATTTTATTGATATTGAATGGATTTACTGATGAATTTACGTGTTTATTGTTACTGTATGATTTCATTGATACTGCATACTGTGCATGTCACTGAATACAGATACTGATATGGATATTAATATTGCATTGATTCATTGATACTACGGACACTGATATTATTGATTCATCGATACTATAGATTTATTGATATCATTGATTCATTGATACACCAAATATTGATCTACTATATGTGATACACCAAGCACATGATATAGAATACGCATTTACTACATTAATTCGATTTTAACTGTTCTTATGATGCTTTTTCTCTATGGATTTGATCGATGTTTTCAGATATGATGGAATTGACATATGTATTGATATTATTGAGCATTATGAATTTTCTACTATTTATCGATTCTCCTATTGATGACTGTGGATTTTTTTTTATTATGCATTGATTATTGATTTTTGTATCTGCATAGATTCAATGATCATGTGCTAGTGTCTGTTATTGATTGACTGATTGACATGCATATTGTTTCAGTACCGTGATTTGATTTTAGTTGTAGGTATTTGGTGACTTGCTGGGCTTTTTGAAGCTCATTATATGTGGTTAACAATTTCAGGTCAGAGCAAGGGAGCAAGAAGTGATGGTTGATCAAGACTGTCGACGAATCCTTTCACTATAGATGCCTAGGATGTCACACCCGTAGACCCCCCGGTTGCTCATTCACCTAGACCTGCTACCCTATATGATGATCATAGTTAGACCTCTAAGGCTCTGATTGGATCAGATAAACTATATCTTACTAATCTTAATTATCCATCTGATGATATCCTTCTATCTTAGATACTTTCACCGACCAATTTCTCTTTAACAATCAGTGGGGTGTCTACTAACAATAAGTTCTTAACTTTGTAAACGAAAACAGATCATATGAATAAAGATGTTAAAGTTATTGGAGATTCCACTACTTCACAAACTTTTAAACCTACCAAGTCGAAAAATATCAAAAAGGCTATCCCTTCAAACAATAAATCTTAATGCAATTCTCCAATATTGCATCTTGAAATGTGACAGGGTTTAAAAGTCTTGAAAAATAGTATGAAATGCAAAAATATTATTAATTGTCATAACTTAAATATGTTGTGCATTCTAGAAGCTAAAATTTATCCTAACTCAACTGCATACTTGGATTTTATAACTTACCTTAAGGTCTTTGATAATGAAGGTTCCTTTAACAACTTTGATGTTTCTAGTTCTTGTAGAATCTAACTTAAATAAAACTCTTCTATGATCTCATTTTAGATTTCTTTCAATTCTAGTCAACTTTTCCATGATGCTTTTTTTATTGGGCTAACCCATATTTGCTAAGTTTTTATGGTTATGCATTTAATTCTCATTCTAAAAGGTTATTTCTTTGGAATGACATTTTTTGTTGTTTGCTAATGTTAACTCCTTTTTGGAGATTTCAATTGCTGCATATTTGGTAATAAGAATGCTAGGATACTTATTATTCATAATATCAAGCTTTGTGATTTTAGTAATCTCATCTTTCAATATTAGCGTTCATGATCTTATCTCTACTAGTCATTTTTATATTTCGTTTAATCAACAAAGTAGCAATCCCTTTCATATTAAACTAGATAGAGCTCTTGTTAATGACTGTTGGTTATAGCATTTTCCTTCTTGTTATTATAAAGTTGATAAATTAGGTTGCTCTTGTGACACCTCCAGACCAACATTTAATTCAATATTGTAATAACTTGGCCTCGTGGGTTCAATTATTTTAAGAAATATGTTAATTTCATCTATTTAAGGGTTTTTTTTTGCCTTATTTTAATTTCATTAATATTTATATATGTTGGGGAGAAAGTAAAACACCTCGATGAAACAAACAATAAAGTAAAAGCATCAAAAAGTAAAGGACACCAAGATTTAAAGTGAAAAAAATCAAACTAGGAAAAAAACCACAGGGTCGCACCACACGAAGAAATTTATAATAAAAAATTAGAGAAATAAGTACATATCTCTTCTCTCTCTTTCCTTGCTTGCTTCTCTTTTTACATGATCCATTCTCACTCTCTACTATTCAAACCACTCACAATACAAGATAACGTCAAGTTAATAACTTCAAGGGATGCAACCCTTGAGAAAAATGAGAAAGAAAATTGTCTTGTACGAATGAAAGCAATGTGGAGCTAGTTTTAAGCGCTGTAGAGCACAAGCCTCAGTCTAATGATGTTGTGGTGCTCAAACACAGTGTTGTGGCATCACATAGCACTGTGGTGTAGAATATAGAGCACTTTGATGGTCTACTCTCTATTGATCAATGTTGTAACACTTGGGAACACATCGCTGGGGCACTTCGGTACACAGTGCTGGTGCATTGTACGGGAAAAAAAATTCAAGTACAAACCACCTTAACCCAAGTATGAGAAACTAAAGCACCTCGATGAAACAAACAATAAAATAAAAGCAGTAGAAAGTAAAGGACACTAGGATTTAATGTGAAAAAAAATCAAATTAGGAAAAAACCACAGGGTCACACCACACGAAGAAATTTACAA
Organism: Dendrobium huoshanense; assembly: GCA_016618105.1. Classification (NCBI taxonomy): domain Eukaryota; kingdom Viridiplantae; phylum Streptophyta; class Magnoliopsida; order Asparagales; family Orchidaceae; genus Dendrobium; species Dendrobium huoshanense. Next base: position 40,094,829 of record CM028346.1, on the reverse strand, counting down.
TAAAAAATTAGAGAAATAAGTACATAACTCTTCTCTCTCTTTCTTTGCTTGCTTCTCTTTTTACATGATCCATTCTCACTCTCTACTATTCGAACCACTCACAATACAAGAGAACGTCAAGTTAATAACTTCAAGGGATGCAACCCTTGAGAAAAATGAGAAAGAAAATTGTCTTGTACGGATGAAAGCAATGTGGAGCTAGTTTTAAGCACTGCAGAGCCCAAGCCTCAGTCTAATGATGTTGTGGTGCTCAAACACAGTGTTGTGGCATCACATAGCACTATGGTGTAGAATATAGAGCACTTTGATGGTCTATTCTTTATTGATCAATGCTGTAACACTTGGGAACACATCATTGGGGCACCTCGGTACACAGTGCTGGTGCATTGTACGAAAAAAAATTCAAGTACAAACCACCTTAACCCAAGTACGGGGTAACCCCCCCCCCCCCAAAACAAGCTCAATAATTAACTTGAAAGTCTGAGGCAATATCACAATCCAATTGATCGAGGCAATCAAATTCCATATAGACTAACAATATATTAGTTTGATGCACTTGCCAACTTATATAGGCTAATCAAGTTATTTGATTTGAGGCTACTTTGATAATAATATTACTTAGGGGCTATTTGATTTACTAAAAAATAAATACAATATAAAATAAATGCAATGTTAATAGAATAAAGTGTAAAAGAAATATTTTTGGCATTGTTTGGATGAGCGTAAAATAAACAAAACTGAATATTTTTTTATTTAATTTGAAATCAAATAAATGTAATGTATAGTCCAAATATTATGGCGATGGTGGGTGTCGTCTTATGGGTTGATCGGTGGTGGGTGGCGACAAACGGCTGCGGGGCGACATTGGATGTCAGGTGGTGTTAATGTGCAGCGATGGGGGTGTGTGTGTGTGTGTGTGCGGGGGGGGGGGGGGGGGGGGGGGGGGGGGTTGTGGCAAAGACAGATGCTAGTGATCAACGATTAAGAATGGTGTAGCGCAATTGGTGGTTGTAGAGGCGGGGAGTGGCGAAGGTGGGCAATAGGGGTGTCAAAAATTGACCCGACACGAAAACTCGACTCAAACTGAACGGGTGGGGTTTGAGTATGGATTTCCAACCTATTTCAATTTTTGGGTTAAGTTCAGATCAATCCGAAAACCTGGTTTAGGCCTAATTTTGATCAGCTTTGGCACGCGTACGTGCTCATGACTCGTGATTCACGACCACTTGAATACTCTAATGTTTGATTATTGGGCTATTGATTTAGGTTTAGCGATTTAACCCATTCATTATTTCATTTTGACTTTTCAAGTCTTCGGTGCTCTCAGTGGGGCGACATTTTCATTTTTTTTCCTGAAATTTAGATTTTAGGGTTATTCGCACCTTCGGTTTAGAGATTTATTCCTTCCAATTTAAAGAAGTTAGGGTTTTGATTTTTTCAGTCTTTAGCTTTTGCATTGAGATTTGAGGGCTTAGAGCCTTTGATATGCCAGTTAGGGCGGCGTTTTTTTCATTATTTCCGTTTGATTTTTTTAGGGCTTTGCATATTTTAGGGTTTTTTTTTAATTCTGTTATTAAACAATTGTAGAGATTTAGCTGGCAGTAGTCATCACATATTTTTTAGGGCTTTCCGCTTTGTTACCTTGTGTCTATGTATTTGTGGTCAATGGTGGGGATAAATATTAAACATGAAAAAGTAAAAATACATGTTAGCTTAAATCAAGAGCATATGCTGTATTATCTAACATTTACTAAATTAAGCGTAATGCAAATTTCCGCCCCAGATGGTAATAGAGAATTAAAAATATCAAATATTCATTGCTTACTCGCTTTTCATTAATTGTTGAATGATCTAGAGGAGTTATTTATTAAAGCTTTCTAGTTGTACCATTGTATAAATCATATATATATATATATATATATATATATATATATATATATATATATATATATATATATATATATAATATATATATATATATATATTTGTGACAATGAAGTACTGTTCTTAGGCCAGTGAAAATTCCGGTCGACCTAGCATGCAACCCACACCAATTCACACGGACAAACATTTATATAAGGTTTTCATTGCTTGCCAAGATAATTAGAAATAACAAATATTATGATAACTTATATAAATCATAATTTAGAATTATATATGTTTAATACTTTTTAAGTGTTTACAATCTTCCTTTTGCAGTTAATTCAACTTGAAGAGTAATTGTTTTAGCTTGTAAGTTGTAATTTGACTTTGTAAGTTATAAGTTATTATTTGTCTATTTGAGTTTGTAATATAAGCTTGTAAGTTATAATTTGAGCTCCTTAGTTATTATGTAATTTGAGTTTAATTATAATGTATTATGTAAAAATTGTAAAGTTTATAATGAAATTTACTTATTACCACTTGCCAAATGTCAATATATGTTGCTGCAATATTAATGTATCATATATGTAATTTTTTTTTGCAAATTTAATCAATGTATTATATTTCGAGTTTAATCAGCTTAACTAACTCGAACCAGGTCAGGTTCTTGTTAGAAAAAGTGACCTAAATACAAAATCGGGACGGGTAAAATACTGGCAGGTCAAACTTCGAGATAGTTTGAGACAGCCTCTGGTGTCATTTCATTTTTTTTTATTTCTCTGAGCTTGTGGTGAGAGCTCGCTTGATAGAGAATGACACTACAGGAAAATCACCGATTTTCGACGGAATTTTCCGGCGGTCACATTTCCGGCGGCTTTCCGGTGAATTTTCCGGCGGCATTTTCACTTTTCCGGCGGCTTTAAAAAATTTATTAAAAATAAATAAAATTTTTACTATGTAAATGATTTAACGAAAATTAATTATATTAACTATTTAATTAATTTTCATTTTAAAATTATTTAGTTAGTTAATTATTATTTTATATTAAATATAATTTTTTTATTTTAAATTAATTAGTTTTATTTAATAAATAAATAAATAATTAATTGCTTTTCGATCTGTAAATGCTTTAAATAAATAATATTGACAAAGATAATGTATTTGCATAATTAACATTTTGGTTGGTTGCTTGAAATTTAAACATAGGAACACTGTTCGAATCTCATCGCGCGCAGACGCGGCAAGCGGGGGCACGGGCCGCGCGGGAGCCTGGCGGGAGTGTTGGAGACTGGCCGCTGGCGGGATGCGGGCGCGGTACCGGGGCGCGGGAGCCTGACCGGAGCGCGGGAGAGCCTGGCCGCTGGCGAGATGCGGGCGCGGCATCAGGGCGCGGAAGCGGGGTGGCTGGCCGGAGTGGTTTTTTTTTTTAATTTGACCGACGGTTTTAAGTCGCCGGACAATCTTGCCGCCGGAAAAAACCGCCGGAATTTATTTTCCTACGCGGTTTTTACTGGCGGCATTTGAACCGCCGGAAAACCGTCGCTAAATTACAAAATCGCCGGAAAATGCCCAATTTCCGTCGGAAATTGCCGCCGGAAATGAGTGATTTTCCTGTAGTGTGATCTGACGGCTACATAGTAGAGGTGGACTGTTAGTAGGAAGAGGTTCAGTGGTGAGACTTCTAGTAGTTTCTATTTTGAAAAGAAGAGTATATTTATATCTGAAGAGTTCAAGAAAGGTAGACAATCTTTATATTTGACAACTCCGAAATTTGAGAAATTTGTTCGTCTCAAGATATGTAACACTATGCTTATCTCAATTTTTCACTACAGGAAAACACGCTATTACCGGCGGACCATATCCGCCGGTAACACGAAAAATTTGATGGAATTTCTTACTTTCCGGCAGATTTCCGGCAGATTTTGGTCCGCCGGTTTAGCGTGCGTCGATAAATGTCTTCCAACGAAAAAGAACCCGACGGAAATATTTTCGGCGTATTTCCGACGGATTTTCCGCTGGAAAAATATTAAAAAATAATACCCGCAGCCTAGCCGCCACCGCTCCGCCCTCGTGAACCCCTCTTCCGCTCCCGCCCACCAGCTAGCGTGGATCAGCGATCAGCTCCGGCCAGCCACAGGCCACGTGAACCCGCCGTTCCGCTCCGCCCAGCCAGCCAAGCCTGGATCCGCGATTCGCTCTCGTGAACCAGTTCCGCACCAACTGAGCCCGCCCGCATGGAGTGTGCTGTGCCTTCCGCGGGGATCGAACGCCCGCCTCCATCATGCACGCGCAAAAAACGTTTGCACTCTATGTAAGATCTCGTTCCCTTACTGTTCCTCTCTGAATTGGATTTTCCTCCCAGAATCGGCCAGGACGAAGTTGAGATCGTCCAGGCCGATCAGTGCATTGAAAACAGCTGATTTCTGGTGTGTTTTCTGGAAGAATTTCTGTACAGATCGTCCGGGCCGATGTTGAGATCGTCCAGGCCGATCTGTACTGTAGAAATGATCGGCCAGACAACAGCCCTGGGAACTGTCCAGGACGATCAGGATTTGGTCTGATCGTCCCGGGACGATTTGTCGATCGGCCAGGCCGATATGAGTAAGATATAAGGAAATGAGCTCGTTTTGAGGAGAGAGAAAATCAGATTTTTATTTCAGATATTTTGAGGAGAGAGAAAGAGAAAGGGAAAAAGAGAAAAGCTGGTTTTCGGAGACCACGGAGCGCTTTTCGTCCGACGCTGCTGTTGGAGAAAGTGTAGATCTCGTGGTAAGGACTCCGAACCCTGTTTCTGTTTTCAAAGATGTTGTGTTTTGACCGAGTTGGGATATGTTTTGTGTTTTCGTAGTCGACTTTTCGACATGATTTTGATTTGACACAACTTTCACCGCACAACTTTTAGTATGTTATAGATATGATTATTGTACACGATTTGACTGTATTCTACGAAAATTTTACCGGTCGGAATTGATTCTACGCGATTTTAATCGAATAGAAAATTATCAGGACGTGATTTGATTTGGTTTCTATAGGATAATAGTCTTGTATTGATGTTATAGATATTCTACTGTAATTTGGAAGAATTTGGATATTGTATCTTTTTGCAGGATTTTTGTGTAAATTTGACCGACTACCGTTACTCTGCCCGATTTTCGTACGATTTCTGATTTGTCTGGAATTGATAGATTGATTTGATATGAATGTGACAATTGATATGATTGCTTTAATATTGACTATTGAATTGCCTATTGATTGAATTGACTATTGATACTGATCACAAGTGGAACCTGGTTGAACATTGGTTGGAGATTGATATTGATACCTGTACAGGATGGTGGGCCGACGAGCTTTCCTTTAAACATTGATTATTGATATATTGAAGGGAGACATAAGGAGTTTATTGATATGCCGACGGGCGAAAAGAGTGACGACTCTTATTGATTGAACCAATGTAAATGATATCTACAACAGCAATATGGATTCTACAACAGCAACATAGCCAGTAGATTGTACTTGTTCAGTATATAGTATTGAATTGCATGTTTACTGTATTGATTTATGGATTTATTGCTTTATCGACTTCTGCTTTATTGAGTTTGATCGGATTTACTGTATCGTACGGATTCTATTGATTTCATCGATCGACTACTGAGCATTGATATGGACATAGATAGATATAGATATTGCATTGAAAGCATGAACATGGACATCGTACTACTGCCTATAGATTCATTGTACTACTGCCTACTGTTTCTGTATTGTATTGATTGCTTTATAGATTCATTGTTCCGTATCGCTTTTCTCTACTGATTTCATTGATTTGACCGTATTGATTTGATTGACGGATATGGATTGAGTTGATTTATCGATTTGCCTGCCGCTGCATTGACTGGTTTTATTGACTATTGATTTCCGCTGCATAGACTCATTGACCATTGACTGATTCAGATTGATAGATTGACATGCATATTGATAGCATTACCGTGCTTTGATTTCAGTTATAGGTATTAGGTGACCTGCTGGGCTTTGTAAAGCTCATTATATGTGGTTGATATTTTCAGGTCAGGGCTCGGGAGCAGGAGATAGGAGTTGATTCAGATCGACATGTTTTAGTTCTTTTGATCGATAGATGATTCTTTTGTACTCAGGACAGGATAGATTTCTCTACTTGCATTGATAGTGTAGTTCCTGAGTATTATACATGATGTTTTGAGATATGAATCGACTGATATATTGATGTTTAAATTTTATAGATGTATGATAGATTTCTTACTGAAGGTTTTTAGATAACTCTGGTAAATTGTTGGAGTAATTGATTGACATTCTTTCCAAGTTTGATCTTGGGGTCGTTACAAAGTTGGTATCAGAGCAGTGTTATTGGAAGAATGGATTGTTACCAGAGTTGTAGGTTTGGATTGAGAGATTGGGTAGATTGGGTAGCTTTAAGAGCTTCATTGGCATACATCGTTGCATGTGTGTATTATTGTTTTGAATTGTGCAGGTGAAAAGATATGGATCCTCCAGCAGAATCCAGTGTACCAAATGAGCAACACAGCGCAGCTCCAGTACCTTCAGAGAGTATGATGCAGTTGGCTACTGCAATTGCACATGTTATGGGGGATGCCCAGAGCAAGATGAGTGGGAGCAAGGAAGAAGAGGTAGACAGACACTTGCAGATGTTCCACAAGCTGAAGCCTCCGTTGTTCAAAGGGGCTGTAGGACCACAGGCTGCTGAGGATTGGATTATGAGGGTGGAAAAGATTTTTGACAGCATGCAGTGTCCGGGAAACAGAAAAGTACCATTAGCTGTGTGCCTGTGTTCCTGTTTGAAGGAGAAGCGGAGAGATGGTGGATTGGACAGCAGAGAGAGAAATTCCAGGGGAAGACTAATGCTGAGATCACCTGGGATGAGTTCACTACAGTGTTCAGGATGTGGTTTGTACCACCGTCAGCTCAGCGACAGATGCAGGAAGCTTTTATGAGATTGGAGCAAGGCCGCAAGTCAGTGATGCAGTACGAGGCCGAGTTTACTGCACTTGCGAGGTACGCTGCTCACTTGATTCCTACTCCTGAAGACAAGTGTTATAGATTCCTGCACGGATTGAACAGAGAGCTGAGGCATCCACTAGTACCTTTTCGGATCCACGAGTTTTCTGAGCTAGTGGAGCGAGCCCGATTGATAGAGATCGATTTGGCGACACCAGTATCGAGGTACGATGATACCAGGAGGAGGAGAGATGAGGTACGACGAGATGATTCTGGTAGAGACAGAGATAGAGAGAAGAGAAGCAGGTATGAGGGTTCGAAGGGATCTGCATCGGGATCTGCGTCACGATCAGCATCGATAGTATCATCTGGTGGTTCTGGCACGTGCATTCACTGTGGTAGACGACATGCAGGTCAGTGCTACCTATTGACGGGACAGTGTTTTCACTGTGGACAGCAAGGACACAGAGCAGCAGATTGTCCTCAGAAAGGACTGGGTGGAAGGACTGATTCTGGTACGGGTACAGGACAGCAGAGGACTGTTGGCTCGAGGACCTACAGTGAGAGATCAGGGAACAGGATGGATGATAGGACTGTTAGAGATCAGAGAGAGACAGTTGCGCCACGACCTCCTACACTTCCTCCAGTGGTGCCACGTGTTTACAGTCTACAGAGTTTACAGCATCGTGAGGATCAGCAACGACCGGAAAGTTCTACTGGTAAGATTGATTTGACTAACCGATTGATATTGACGTATGAACATTGCATATTGACATTTGATTGATTGCATTGTGTGTTATGTATGGATTTCGACGAGTTTTGTTTTGGATTTGGATTTTGATCGGTTTGTTTTGAGCTGTTTGTTTTGCTTCGTACCTGTAGGGAAATGTCTGGACGACATTTTTCTAAGGTGGGGAGATTGTAAGATCTCGTTCCCTTACTGTTCCTCTCTGAATTGGATTTTCCTCCCAGAATCGGCCAGGACGAAGTTGAGATCGTCCAGGCCGATCAGTGCATTGAAAACAGCTGATTTCTGGTGTGTTTTCTGGAAGAATTTCTGTACAGATCGTCCGGGCCGATGTTGAGATCGTCCAGGCCGATCTGTACTGTAGAAATGATCGGCCAGACAACAGCCCTAGGAACTGTCCAGGACGATCAGGATTTGGTCTGATCGTCCTGGGACGATTTGTCGATCGGCCAGGCCGATATGAGTAAGATATAAGGAAATGAGCTCATTTTGAGGAGAGAGAAAATCAGATTTTTATTTCAGATATTTTGAGGAGAGAGAAAGAGAAAGGGAAAAAGAGAAAAGCTGGTTTTCGGAGACCACGGAGCGCTTTTCGTCCGACGCTGCTGTTGGAGAAAGTGTAGATCTCGTGGTAAGGACTCCGAACCCTGTTTCTGTTTTCAAAGATGTTGTGTTTTGACCGAGTTGGGATATGTTTTGTGTTTTCGTAGTCGACATTTCGACATGATTTTGATTTGACACAACTTTCACCGCACAACTTTTAGTATGTTATAGATATGATTATTGTACACGATTTGACTGTATTCTACGAAGATTTTACCGGTCGGAATTGATTCTACGCGATTTTAATCGAATAGAAAATTATCAGGACGTGATTTGATTTGGTTTCTATAGGATAATAGTCTTGTATTGATGTTATAGATATTCTACTGTAATTTGGAAGAATTTGGATATTGTATCTTTTTGCAGGATTTTTGTGTAAATTTGACCGACTACCGTTACTCTGCCCGATTTTCGTACGATTTCTGATTTGTCTGGAATTGATAGATTGATTTGATATGAATGCGACAATTGATATGATTGCTTTAATATTGACTATTGAATTGCCTATTGATTGAATTGACTATTGATACTGATCACAAGTGGAACCTGGTTGAACATTGGTTGGAGATTGATATTGATACCTGTACAGGATGGTGGACCGACGGGCTTTCCTTTAAATATTGATTATTGATATATTGAAGGGAGACATAAGGAGTTTATTGATATGCCGACGGGCAAAAAGAGTGACGACTCTTATTGATTGAACCAATGTAAATGATATCTACAACAGCAATATGGATTCTACAATAGCAACATAGCCAGTAGATTGTACTTGTTCAGTATATAGTATTGAATTGCATGTTTACTGTATTGATTTATGGATTTATTGCTTTATCGACTTCTGCTTTATTGAGTTTGATCGGATTTACTGTATCGTACGGATTCTATTGATTTTATCGATCGACTACTGAGCATTGATATGGACATAGATAGATATAGATATTGCATTGAAAGCATGAACATGGACATCGTACTACTGCCTATAGATTCATTGTACTACTGCCTACTGTTTCTGTATTGTATTGATTGCTTTATAGATTCATTGTTCCGTATCGCTTTTCTCTACTGATTTCATTGATTTGACCGTATTGATTTGATTGACGGATATGGATTGAGTTGATTTATTGATTTGCCTGCCGCTGCATTGACTGGTTTTATTGACTATTGATTTCCGCTGCATAGACTCATTGACCATTGACTGATTCGGATTGATAGATTGACATGCATATTGATAGCATTGCCGTGCTTTGATTTCAGTTATAGGTATTAGGTGACCTGCTGGGCTTTGTAAAGCTCATTATATGTGGTTGATATTTTCAGGTCAGGGCTCGGGAGCAGGAGATAGGAGTTGATTCAGATCGACAGGTTTTAGTTCTTTTGATCGATAGATGATTCTTTTGTACTCAGGACAGGATAAATTTCTCTACTTGCATTGATAGTGTAGTTCCTGAGTATTATACATGATGTTTTGAGATATAAATCGACTGATATATTGATGTTTAAATTTTATAGATGTCTGATAGATTGCTTACTGAAGGTTTTTAGATAACTCTGGTAAATTGTTGGAGTAATTGATTGACATTCTTTCCAAGTTTGATCTTGGGGTCGTTACACTCTACCACAACCAATTAAGAAAACCTAATAATTTTTCATACTTTATTTTATTTAACTTATAACATCTAAATATTAAAAGTAAAAATTATTTTAAAAGTAAAAAAATAAAAAAAAAATTAATTTAATTTAACAATTAATTATTAAATTAGTTAATTTAATTTAACAATAAAATATTAAAATATTTAACTTAATTTAACAAAATAAATATTTATAAAAAAATATTATAATTTAAGTTTTAATTTAAATCATTTAATTTTTTGTTATTAAATAATTCAATTATAATTTAAGTTATTTTTATAATTTAATTTGATAATGAGTTATTAAAATATAACTTAATTTTTTTAATTTTCGTCGGAAATCCGTCGGAACTGTTGTTAGAAAAAATCCGTCGGAAAACCAGTCAAAAAATGTGTCGGAAATTTGTAAAAAAAAATCCGTCGGAACTCCGCCGGAAATTCCGCCGGAATTTGTGACAAATTTAAATCCGCCGGAAATTTCGACGGAAATGAGCTGTTTTCCTATAATGTTTAAAAATTCACAATTTTTATCAAAATTTTTTATTAAAATTTTATTTTCATTACTGGAAAATATGTATAACTTTGCACTGGTAAATCTTTCACCGCATAATTTTTTCTATATTATAGATATTAAGATTATGAGCATTTTAAATGTTTTTTGAAATTTTTACAATGGAAATTTTGAAATTTGTAAGGTTTTTATTGAATAAAAAATTATATGGATGCTAAAAAATTATATTAGAGTTCCATTAAAGTCTTAAAATAATGTTCTATATGATCTCTGGTAATTTGTTTATTTCTTAAAAATGTATATTTTTGCTTAGTAGAAATTTTAGTTGCCTACCGTTATAAAAATTTATGTAATTTTGACACATGCTCAATTACAATTTAACTGATATAATATGAGAAAAAATGAGCATGTATGATAAAATTATATATGCTTGGAGAGATAAGGGGCTAAAATCTTTTGAAATTATATATGTGTCAGGGAATATTTTGATGTTTATAAGACATGTTCTTATGATTATAACTTATAACTCATGTTCTGATGCCTTGACTTCTCTTTTAAAATATTGCCTAATATTAAATGGCGGCAGAATTTCTAATTTAAACTAATTGTCCTATACGATATAAATCATGTAGTACAATTAGTTCATCTTAATTTTTATTTTAATTTTCTTAATTTAAATACTTTAATTAATTTTTGAAAGAACATATTATACAATACGATAAAGACCGTCAAATACGAGCTTCAGGAAAAAGTAAAACCTTGTGTTTCACTTGCCCTGCGTGTCTGTGCCCAATTGTTAAGCTAACATACACCTTTTACAATATATTGACTAAAGAAAAATAAAAATACAAACTCTTACAAAAATCAATCCTATACTAATCAACCTTGAGCCTTGATCCTTTAATGTTGCTTTGTGTATGTTATATTTGAAATCTTAGTACACACAGAAAAAAAAAACATATGTAATCATAATAAGTAGAAAAAACTATACAAAGTCCAATAATATTTGTTATCATCAGAACATAAGTTCAGACTTCCGAATTACAACACAATCAAGCTAAAAGCTAAGAAAGGTTGTTTGTTTAAATTTATTTCTTTCATACATAACATTTGGGAAGTTCATTCTTTGATAAAATGTTGAGTTGTGAAACAAAATTGTTTAATGAAACATAGCTGCTGTTTTGTTAAGTCATTTAATTTGAGTGGGGAATTAGAACTACAAGAATTTGAGTATAAGGTAAAAGGTCTAAGTCCTATATATCTTGGAGAGTTGGATCTTGAGCTTAGACTTGTTGATCATCTGCTTAATAAAGTTAAGTAAATTATATTTGTATCTTTTGTACATGTAATTAATGATTCAATATTTATTTGTCTTTGTAAAAATTTTGCCAGCATCGTCGCTTCTGATCCTGAGAAAATATTGTTTCATGTAAATTCGATTAGTTTAAAATATTTTCACTTATATTTGATCAAGATGAAAATTTTACACACGAGCGCAATAAATATTTACTTAATATTTATAGTAAAAATTTATCATATTTATTCATGTAATATTTCCTCATTATTGAGGATATTCTATTTTATTGTATTTCCATTATTATTTAATTCTCTTGCCTTTATATAGCTGTATTTGTATTAGCACAAAATCAATGGAAAAAAAATATAACCTTTTAGAATTTCTAGTATTGCAAGAAATAAGGATCATTCTTGTGGGAGAAATTGATCGACTAGAGTTGCAGAAATTTCAGTAGTCCGTACTAGGACCTAGCTAACAAAAAATTTAAAGAGATTCCCACTTCTTTTAAACTCTCTGCCAGTTTGAGGTTTGGGAATTTTCTGGCCTGCTAATTTTGAATTATATTAGCTCATATTTTGTGCTCTCTTACAACTGTTCGCACAACATCTTCAGTGTAAACCATGCCACCCATTTCACGCTTGTTGATCACTAGGATGTGTCTTATTCGATTTTTGTTAGTCAATTAAGACTTTGTATGAGACAAATTTTTTATTGCTTTCTAAAACAACTTTTAATATATACATATATTTTTGAAAGCAATGAAAAAAAAAAAATCGGATCTTGAGCTTAAAGTCATTAGAATATTTATCACTGACAACCATCAATCACATCGATAGAAGAAATTTTGTTCCACAAAGAAAATTAAACTCCAATATTCAAACAACATTTCTTGAAACTCCAATTTCTATACATCTGCCTTTAAACAAATTTATACATCAACAACAACTCAGTTAAATAACCATTTTTCTAGAAAACTTATAAATTAACAACACCCCAATCAAACAATGCTAAAGAGAAAAAGAGTCAAATAGTAGCATATTTCCATCTATGCCTATTCAATTTCAAGCGGAATCTTATTAGCTGAAGGCATAGGCGTGGCACCATTCATCACCGCCGATCGACACATTAGAAAAGTTGGATGTTGTGATAGCCATGTATTCACACAGATGGCATGAAATAAATCTCCGCAATCCGATAAAAGTCTCAATGGCTTATACCCTCCTTCCTCATCATCATAGTCGACAAGGCTCACTAACGACCGACACACCGGATAAGTTGGAGGTTATCACAACCATGGATCCACACACATGGCATGAAATAAATGCCCATAATCTGATAAAAGCCTTAATATGCCTCACCCTCCCCTTCCTACTCATCTTCATAGTGGACATGGCATTTTGAGCATTACATGATTGGAATTGAATGAATACTGTAGCTGGTATGGAAATGCTGTAATAAAATAGTTAATAATTAATCACAGGCAGTTATGAACTGTCCTGTAGTATTAACAGCTACGGGGGGAGAGAGAGAGAGAGAGAGAGAGAGAGAGAGAGAGACTCACTAACCTGAGAGCACGGCCACGGAAGCAAAGAAGACGCAGGCTGAAATTGTTTTTCTCTGCATAAGATATGAGATGAATGAAGCTATTCATTTCGTTCTTGATAGAGTTAAAAGTGACAAAAGATAAAATTATAAATAATTTGACATATATTTATATAAAGTTAACTTATTTACATTACTCCAAAAGGTGACACTTCTCATATTGCTCGTATGAAGCGCTCGAATAAACACTTGTAAAGCACTCGAAAAATACTCATATAACAAACACACATGAAAAAAGAAGAAAATTAAAAATTTATATTAATACTCAATGTTCAACTATTTTTACATACCTCATGATTTTTTTGTTTTTGCCCACAAAAGATTCAAAATAAGAAATTTTAATATATCTCCATGATCTAATAAAAAATAACTAGTTAGAGTTCTCCCAATACATAAATATTTGGAATCAACTTTTGATTACAAAAATTTCAGGTGAAATTTTCTTCAAAGAAAGTAAGAGGTTGCATTAAGAACAACCTAACACTGGTGTAAACAAAAGCCAAAGACTTTGACTGTTTGCAGCAATTTGGCGACATGAAATATCAAGGATTGTAGCAGACATTGCTTTTGAAGGAATTTCCCAAGATTTTCGCAATCTGGAACCATAGTGTGGATCTCCTATGTGCTAGGCTGAGGGGCTAGGAAGAGAAGTGTGGCATTGCAACTTGTTCCCAAAGATCCTATTATTTCTATCTTTCCATACATAATAGATCACAGAGGATACCTCCATTTTATAAAAATTGATCATCTTAGAATTTGCATTATACTGCCCATTTAACCAATCAAACACTTGCGAAATATTAGGCCTAAGCAGAAAATTTTTCATTCCAGGAATTATGCTAGTCAGGATTGAGAAGGAGTAAGAGCATTCAAAGTATAAATGAGATACCGTTTCGTCGTGGGTGTGACAGAGACAACATAAGCTTGGTACGAAAACATTCCTGAGACGAAGAGCCTCATCAGTTTTGAGACCCCCCATAATGGCAAGCCAAGCGTACACAGCAAATTTTAGAACATTTCTTTTGTGCCAAATCATTTTATACCAGCAACAACCTGAGATTTCTGAATGAAATTCCTCCATAAAATTTTTAAATTGGTCTTTCTCCTTATCATACCATAGCAAACAGGGGCCCTCACCAGCAATAACATTAATACCCACAAAAACATCCCTCAAACCGGAGGTGAAATAATCAGGTAAAACCCAGCCAGAATCAGATATGATATTGCTAAGAGAAATATCAAGAATTTGAGGCAAAGTGACGCTACCAAAAAAATCAGACAGGTTGCAATTTTCATACCAATGATCCCATTTCAAAGAAATAGGAGCAGCCTTAGTAATTCTAAACTTAAAGCAGTGTTTGGCCAAGTTTGCCGTAAGGCAAATAGATTTCCATATGTTTGAAGCAGCAGCCAGAGGAGGTTTCCAAGGCGATCTGTATTTATTCAACAGCCATGCAGATAATAGAGAAGATCAGTTGTACATCCGTAAAATCACATAGCAGTTATAAGAAAATTGCATGACAGGAATAGAAGAAATGCCCAATCCACCTTTAGAGAAAGGCAAGCAAACTTTATTTCAGGCAATCATATGCAGCTTTTTGTTTGAATTAACATCCCAAAAAATAAAACCTGGAACTAGTTTTCTTGAAGAATTTGTGCACAGATTTAGGCAAAATGGCACCCCGGATCCAGTAAGCAATTGTATTTTGAATAGTAAATTTCAGATATTGTAGCCTACCGGCAAGGGAAATAAGATTAGCTTTCCAACCACTTTATATACTTCATTGATTGAATTAAAAGTAATATGAAGAGAGAATTATATGTTTTGTAAAATGTTTGCCCTCGATAAACATTTACATATTTAAAAATTGTTTCTCTGCTCCTCTCTCTTGAATTTTAAGCATAAACCGCACAAAAGAAAATGGGTTTTCCATGGAAACTGGCATCTTTTCAATTTTCTGTTTGAATTTTAAGCATAAACCGCTCAAAAGAAATGTGTTTTCTATGGAAACTGACATCTCCAACCGAACTCCAAACACTTGAATGACGCTCCTGGCCAGCTCCAGCCGA
Organism: Dendrobium huoshanense; assembly: GCA_016618105.1. Classification (NCBI taxonomy): domain Eukaryota; kingdom Viridiplantae; phylum Streptophyta; class Magnoliopsida; order Asparagales; family Orchidaceae; genus Dendrobium; species Dendrobium huoshanense. The sequence goes on along the minus strand of CM028346.1, from coordinate 40,079,518 downwards.
ACCCCAAAATTTCCGCTATTTGGCTGCGGGTGAACAGTGGGACGCCAATATTGATGTTGCGCTGTTCATCTCCGCCATTTTTACCTCTCTACCGAACTTGCCGCGGGAAAGAAGAGGCGACCGTTACCTGCAAAATGGTGAAAAATGCGTTTGATTCGAGATGAATCATGACATTTTATAGTTTTACGATATTTTAGAGTGAAAAATGAGATTAAAAATGAGATTTTCGCTTGGAGATGCTCTGGGCAACTGCATTTTGCCTAAAATCGTTCTTATGCTTTATGTTTTTTAGCAAAACGAGCTACCCATTCACGTTTTTTTATCCTTTTTAAAATTTTAATTATAATGTATTAATGTGTTCCTTACTTCCTTCTACTAATTTATACCTAAAGCCTGATTCTTTTAAAAATTTGTCTGGCTTTTGTTAGTTATATTTATGTGAATAAAACTTTACAGTATTGTGCAGAAGTCATGATGCAAGGGTTATGCTGACTAATCCACCCGTTGTTGCCATCTTCATTAATATACTACCAGTTCTCGAGAAGTCAAATGTCCTGAATATTTATTACAAGTATTTAAAATTTAAAATAAATATTATAAACCAATCCCTCGTTATTTTATTCATAATATTTACATCAACCTAACTGAATGTTATTGTTGCTAGATAAGAAAAAATAGAGGGTTATTGATGCGGTGCATCTTAGTTAAAGAGGACCTTAAGAATAGCTTATCTAATTTAGTACCTTTTTCTAGAGAGTTCTAGGCATTTCTATTATATTGTTATAAATAGCTGCTATAGGTAGAAGAAAAATATGAATTAGTATTTTTGGAATTTGAAACAGTTTTCACTATTTTTTTTTGTCTCCAAGAGCTGTTTAGCTCTTCTTCTTCTCCATCATGCTTCTTTGGTGATTCTCCCCACATCAGATGGTATCAGAGCGAGGTATGACCCTTGACGTGGATCAGGGCCCTGGGCTGCTGCTGCATCAACCCTTGACGTCGATCGGGGTTTTGGATGCTTGGGAAAGGCCATGTATGAAGCTAGGCTGTTGACGACGTTCGAAGCCTCCACCAGCCGGCAACCATACCGGCGAATCTACACATCCCCCGCTGGCAACAATACTAGCGATTTCATCTTCTGGCAATCATACCAGAATGAATCCTTCGATGGCAACCATATCGTCGGACATCTCCACACGCGATCTACCTGTCCGCGACCTTGGCCGCGTTCCTCGCAATCGACTTGCAACGTCGACCTGCGATCTGTGCCCGTGCTTGTCCAGTTCGTGTGAACGGCTACGATGGCGTCCACGACACTTGCGACAGCAGGCATCCACTCCGATCATCTTCCGCACATCTCGCCGCCACCTCCTTTGCAACAACAGACGCTCCGCTACTCCCACCATCTATTCATTTCCCACCGTCCAAAACCTGTTTGAACATATCAGCCTCATCACAGAGTTTCACGAACTGCACTTCCAATACTGTTTCGTTCGATTGTCTCTGCTCGCGCAACACCAGTCGCATCAGCATCTGTCTCCATACACGACTGCGACGTCCCGCCCTTGTGCCTCCCCAACTCTTCCCTGTTCGACCTTTTTCTGTTCAACCATAAAAAACAGGGATGAAAACAACAAGAATTAGGGGAAAAATGAGCTCAACCTCAAACCACAATGATGACAAGATAGTTGAAACAGTAATGGTGGGAAGATACATCGAGACAGAAAATGAAGGAGAGAAGAAGACAGCCAAGTCTCACTTCTCGTCCCTTCTCTGGCATGGTAGCTCTGACGCCTGGTTTAGTTGTGCCTCTAACAAGTTTGCTCAGGTGCTTCTCATCTTACCTTACTCCTCCAAGCTCGGCATGCTCTGCAATATCCTATTCCAGGTTCTTTATGGTCTCATGGGAACCTGGATTGCATATCTTATAAGCATTCTTTATGTGGAGTACAGAACTAGGATGGAGAGGGAAAAGGTTGATTTCATAAATGGTTTGAAGTTATTGAAGGATTACTTGGAAAGCATTGGAGAAAGTTTGTACGCCGAATGCGGCTGCATCGCAACTGCAGAGAAGGTGTTTGGCAAAATGCATCACAACTGGGGAAGAAGTTATAGATGCTGCACGGGCAGCAAATGTTCATGGTTTTTTTAGTGAGCTTCCGGATGGGTACAAGACGCCTGTTGGGTAAAAAAGGTGTGCAACTCTCTCGAGAATAGAAGCAGAGGATTGCAATGACAAGAGCAGTGCTGATGGACCATCCCGACGGATAAGCAATAAAGAATTAACTCTAAGTTCCATCCGACTGAGTCGGATTTTTCAGATGCAGGGGGAAAATGATGCGGTGCATCTTAGTTAAAAGAGGTCCTTAGGAATAGCTTATCTAATTTAGTACCTTTTTCTAGAGAGTTCTAGGCATTTCTATTATATTGTTATAAATAGCTGCTATAGGTAGAAGAAAAGTATGCATTAGTATTTTTGGAATTTGAAACAGTTTTCACAGTTTTTTTGGTCTCCAAGAGCTGTTTAGCTCTTCTTCTTCTCCATCATGCTTCTTTGGTGATTCTCCCCACATCAGTTATATTAGATATTTACAATCATCATAAAATTTGTTGATTAAAGCCTAATTTGTGATGGATTTTTTTACTGTTTATTAGTACAAAAATTTTTAATTCAAAAAATTTTTTGTACTAATAAATTGCTTTAGAAATTAACAAAAAAACTATCTCAAATAAAGCTTAAGACTTACATCATTGTTGTATTTATATCAACTTAATTTCTATTTATTTCAATATAATAATAATAATAATAATAATAATATATTCATGAATGGTGTTAATATTTTAGAAAAATTTTAGGGTTTAAAGTTGTAATTCCATGAAAAGAAATAATACTTCTATTAAATTTGGTTTGTTAGATGTACCAAAATGTTTTTCATTTCAGATGTTGGTCTCAGATGGGTACTTGCAGGTCAAATTTATGTTTTTTTTTTTTAATTTTAATTTTTTTTATTTATTGTGTGAAAATAGATTATATTTGAGGAAGTTTTGAGATGAGTTTTGGAGTAATGTTGTTTGTTAATTACAGGGATAGTTATTGTCACTCGTTTGGCTTAATTAAATTTGGCTAAAAAAATAATTTGGAAATTTAAATATAAAGATATATTTACCTACCATCAAAAAAATATTTCTTTATAAACTTTATATTAAATATATTAAAATGAACTATCTAATTGAGTACTTTTTAGTTTTGCACGTTTTAAAATTATTCATCTTGTAATGAGAGACAATAGCGCGCTATTTACATTTACAAAGAAAAAAGGTTGTTTTAAAAAAGCATATTTCTTAGAGCTGTCAATTTTTGACACGATCCGAAACACGACCCGAATCCGATCCGGAAAAATCCGGGTTCGGGTCAACCCGAACCCGAAAGGGGTCGGGTTCAGGTTGAACAAATCAACCCGTTTTAAAAATCGGGTCAGGTTCGGGTTGACCCAGCAACCCGAACTTGACCCGAAAGTGACACAAAAACTCATATTTGACCCGAAAACCCGAGATTGACCCGATTTTGACCCGAAAATTAGCAATTTTAGGTCAACTTCGGGTCATTCGTGTCGGTTCGGGTTGACCCGGACCCGAATCGGGTCGGGTTCGGGTCCAGAAACCTGACCCGTTTTTAAAAACGGGTCGGGTCGGGTTGACCCGAAAAGTGCCGGGTCAGTTCCGGGTTCGACCCGAACCCGACCCGCTGACCAGAATTGACACCCCTAATATCTGGGCCCACACACAAGTGGGCAGTTTGTTTTATCTGCCGCCCTATAATAGAAAAGTTGGCTTCTACTTTTATAATGTTTTGTCCTTGGTGGTGGGAGGCGCGATGGGTTTATGATATTTGTAGAAGAGTCTTCTGTTGGTGAATTTAGGTTAGGAATGGTCAAACTGGGATTGCTAGTGGGATGAGTAATGAGAGCAGGCATTTTATGGACCATAGGAGGTGGGAATTATAGGATTATCTAAGAGAATTAGATCCACAACAACAACAATAATATCAAGCCTTTATCCCACCACGTGGGGTCGGCTACATGAATTCTTTTTCTCTATTGTGTCCTATTAAAAGTCAAATTCTCGTTTAAATCTAATAAAGAAATGTCATTACTAATATTTTCTAACCAAGTCTTTTTAGGTCTACCTCTACTTTTCTTAAGATTAGTCAAATCTAATACTTCTACTCTCTTAACCAGGTCATCGAAAGGTCGCTATTTTATGTGACCAAACCATCTTAGGACTCTCTCTAATCTTATCTTCTACTGGAGCTAATCCAACCTTTCACGTATATGCTCATTTCGTATCCTATATCTAAGGCTAAAGTCACTCATCCACCTGAGCATCCTCATCACTGTCACACTTATCTTAGTATTATGCTTCTTTTTTAACGGCCAACATTCGACACCATAAATCATTGCAGGCCTCACTACCATCTTATAGAATATTCCCTTAAATTTGAGGGGTACTTTTCTATCACATAACAAACCCGATGCATTCCTCCACTTCAACCATCCAACTTGAATTCTGTTGATAATATCCTCATCTATTTCACCATCACTCTGAACAATAGATCCAAGATATCTAGAACGTGTACTCTTATTGATGACTTGATCACCCAAAGTCATAATCCTATCACTTCTATATATTCCATTTTAGATCTACTCAAGCGAAAACCTTTAGACTCTAAGATTGACCTCCATAATATCGTCTAAGAGAGTTAGATCCGAAGAGGCATAAGGAACAGAGTTATCAGTTGGAACTAAAGAATCGCAGCGACAGCAAGGGAGTCCATAAGAGAGATAGGGAGCAGATGGTTGTTGCTTAGGAGCAGTCAGACTCAAAAAGAAAGAGAAGAAAATGGAAGCTACTATTAGAATACAACCAATGTGTAATATCTTGTATTGCCATTTATATTACCTTCCCTATAGCCTGTAAGGAAAATGGCCTATAAATACATCTACTACTGTATTAACAAAGACATGAATAAAATAATATCATTCTCCTCTGTCTTGCTGTTCATCCGCTCATCATCTATGAGTTACAGGTTTGAAAGTTTCTACATGGTATCAGACGTGGCTTGACGATTCCGGCGACTCATGGCATCGCTCACCACCTCCTCTTCCGGCGAAATCCAGACCGACTCCCCGTCACAATCCCCGGTTTTTTCTTCCTCCCTCAAGTTTATTCTCTCCAATCTCAAGAACATTGTCCAAAACCCTCTTTCACCTGACAATTATTCTCTATGGAAATCTCAAGTGCTCAAGATATGTCGAGCAAATAGTTTCGATTCCTATCTTGATCCAAATCATCCGATTCCTGAGAAATTTCTTGTTTCTTCAACCGGATCTACATCCTCAAATCCTTCCTACATGCAATGGCGCCTCAACGATCAAAATCTTGCGGCCGCCATTTGCTCCACCATATCTGCCTCAATTTTACCTTACGTTCTTGATCTTGAAACTTCTTCCGCTATTTGGACCGTGCTTCAAACTCGTTTCCAATCTACAAACCGATCAAAGGTCATTCAACTCAAGAATGAGCTCTATCACACCTCTTTAAAGAATTCCTCCATGATTCAGTATCTTAACGAAATAAAAACTCTGGTTGATCAAATAGCCACAGCTGGGTCTCAAATTGATCCCGAGGACGTTATTCATCACATCTTGAATGGACTTCCTCCGACTTATCAGTCGTTCAAAACGACCATCCGGACCATGACTAATTCTCTAAATCTTGATCATCTTTACTCCTTACTCATAAGCGAGGAAATTCACATCGCATCCGATGCCGCTCGGTTTGTTACACCAAATTTATCGGACACCGCTCTTTTCTCCTCTCGCGGCCGTGGACGTCGCGGCAGAGGCCGCTCAGGAGGTTCTCGGCCTGCATCCACACAGGTACCAGTCATCTGTCAGATTTGTCTTAAACGAGGCCACAATGCATCAGACTGTTGGCATCGGCTCAACGCTCAATACGTGCCGACGACTTCACACCAACCACAGAAAGCTCTGGCGGCCGAATCCACTCAAGCTTATAACGACTGTTGGTATCTTGATTCCGGCGCATCATCCCATATGACCAAATCTTTGGAGAATCTCTCGGTCTCAAATCCGTATCATGGAACGGACGGTATCACCATTGGCGACGGGAGCTCCGTTAGCATAGCTCACTCCGGCAAAGGCTTGCTACCGACTCCCTCCCGTAAGCTAAATCTGTCTCATATTCTTCACACACCGGCACTGCACTACAATTTACTCTCAATTTCTCAGCTAACTCGCGACAATAATATTTCTATCAATTTCGACCCTAACGGATTTGTTTTTAAGGACTTGACGAATCATCAAATTCTGCTTAAAGGGCCTTGCAAGAACGGTCTATATCCCATTTCTTTGCCAGCTGCAGTATCTCGGCACCATGCACTCTACAACAGCAAGCAATGTAACTCGGTTTGGCATGCCCGTCTGGGGCATCCGAACAAGAACCTACTAAATCGTATAGCAGCTTGTAATCCCGACCTCCGTATTAATAAATCGAATGACAAATGTCATTCTTGCTATATGAACAAAGGTCATAAAATTCCTTTTGAAATGTCTACTAATCGTGAAAATTCTGCTCTTGCTTTAATTCACTCTGATGTATGGGGTCCTGCCCCTATGTTATCGCACTCGGGTTTCCTATACTACGTGATCTTTATCGATGATTTTTCTCGCTATACATGGATTTTTCCTATCCGAAACAAAAATGATGTAAATGTTGTTTTTGTTCAATTTAAGAATTTCATAGAACTTGCTCTATCCTCCAAGATCAAGAAGTTTCAATTGGATGGAGGCGGCAAGTATGTTAATACTCAATTCACTCATTTCCTTCAAAACAATGGCATTCAACATCGCATAGCTTGTCCGTACACCCCAGAACAAAATGGCATATCGGAGCGTAAGCATCGACAAATCGTGGAAACGGCAAGAACCCTTCTTCACACAGCTTATGTTCCTTTTACTTTCTGGCCGGACGCTATGGTAACTTCTGTCCACTTAATTAACAAACTTCCCAACTCTGCCATCAAGTTCAAGTCTCCACATGAAATGCTGTTTAAAATTCGTCCTGACTACACTATGCTTCGCACATTTGGATGCGCTTGTTTCCCCTTAACTCCCCCACCTCAGCGTCACAAACTTCTTCCCAAAGCTCAACCGTGTGTATTTCTTGGCTACTCTGACTCCTACAAAGGATATAAGTGTTTTAATCGTGTAACAAATAAAATTTATGTCTCCCGACACGTTACGTTTGACGAAATTGTTTTCCTTTTGCAGAGCAACAGCCCAGTTCTACGGCCTCTCCAGCTCAAATTTCTCCTCTATTTTTAACACCTATCTCGGCAATTCGGCAATCTCCAACTAACGATCCACCTATTACCCAGCCACAGCCACCATCTCCTATATCAAATACCTCCAATTCTATAACCGTCCCAGCACTCTCCAGCTCTCCGTCTCTGCCTCTCAATCGACCACCTGATCCGCCGTCCATGCATCCCATGGTCACCAGAGGTAAAACGGGCTCTTTGAAACCTATCAATCGTCTCAATCTTTTTCATTCCACCACTACCGAAAATGAACCGTCAGCTCCTTCCACTTACACCAAAGCAAGCAAACTTCCCGTATGGCGTCGAGCCATGGCAGACGAGTTCTTTGCATTACAAACTCAAGGCACTTGGAGCCTAGTCCCGCAGCCAGCTAATTCTTCTATACTAGGCTGTAAATGGACCTATCGATTCAAGCTTCATTCCGATGGTTCGATTGCCAAGCACAAGGCCCGCCTGGTTGCCCTGGGAAATCATCAAGAATTCGGCCTGGATTACACTGACACCTTTAGCCCAGTGGCTAAACTTCCCACTATCCGCATCTTATTGACGGTCGCCTTACACAATGACTGGCAAATTCAACAACTGGATGTCGCTAACGCTTTTCTTCATGGCTCACTCTCGGAAACAGTCTATATGCGACAACCCAAAGGCTTTGAGGACAAACCAACCCAGATCATGTCTGTCGGCTTCACAAGGCTATTTACGGCCTCAAACAAGCACCGCGACAATGATATAACACGCTAACCTCTTTTCTTGTGACTATTGGCTGTCACTCACAGCAAATCAGATCCATCTCTACTTCTTTTTAACAAATGCAATGTTTATTTATTTTTGCTTATCTATGTCGACGATATATTACTAACGGGAAACGACACTACTGCTATCAATAATATCATACTGCAGCTGCAGAATAAATTCCTTATGAAAATCTTGGGACCGGTTTCTTCGTTTCTTGGCATTCAAATAACCCGTACACCACATAAATTTTTTCTAACGCAAAAAACAATATGCCCAATCTATTCTTCACACAGCTCAGCTCTCCGCGTGCAAACCTTTAGCAAATCCTACGTGCACAAAACTACCGCAAGCATTTGGCTCCGATCCAGTTCTTGATTATCCGAACATGTATCGTCGCATCACCGGCTCTCTGCAATACCTGACGCTTACACGTCCGGACATCTCCTTCAGCGTAAATCTACTATCCCAACACATGCATCATCCTCAGCCGCAGCATGTCTATCTCCTGAAACGTCTCCTTCGTTACATCCAAGGTACGCTTAATCTCGACATTCCTATTCTAAAATCTAACTTACGGTTATTGGCATATTCTGATGCAGACTGGGCTGGCGACCCCATCTCACGGAAATCCACATCCGGCTATTGCTCGTATCTCGGCAACACACTGATCTCCTGGACCATCAAGAAGCAGACTACCGTGGCTCGCTCGTCCACAGAGTCTGAATATCGCTCGCTTGCGGCTCTTGCAGCCGACGTCATATGGATTCGACGCCTGCTAGACGACTTCGGAATACCTCAAGAATCTCCCACGGATCTGTTTTGTGACAACACGTCAGCTATAGCTTTAGCAAACAACCCCGTATTTCATGCCCGCACTAAGCACATCGAAATAGATCACAGGTTCGTCCGGGATCATATTCAGCAAGGCACCATTCGAATTCTACCTATTAGCACTAAAGATCAAGTGGCCGACATACTCACCAAATCTCTTTCTACTCCAAGATTTCATGAACTACGTTTCAAACTGAACGTCGTACAAGACTCGTCCGTTTGAGGGGGGCTATTAGAATACATCCTCTGTGTAAATATTTTATATTGCCTTCTATATTACCTTTCCTATTGCCTGTAAGGAAAAGGCTCTATAAATACACCTGCTACTGTATTAACAAGCACCATGAATAAAACAATTTGATTTGTCTCTGTCTTGCGGCTCATCTGCTCAGGAGTTCAGGCTTGAAAGTTTCTACAGTCCACACGTCTTATGTATAGATATATAACTTTTCATGTAGCCGTTAAACAAAGAATTGCATGGCAATTTCAAAAGCGGAGAAAGTCATTGAAGCCCTTCCATATTAGAGATTATTCTGTGCGGTGTTCGAATACGTCCGCAGGCCAATTCAAACGCTCTACATCATCCAATGTACTATGCATTGGGTGACGTGACACATCTTAATGAGCCTCATGAAGCGTCCGTACACCCCACAAAATAATTTTTCCTTCCATACAATATATATATATATATATATATAATATATATATATATAATAATTCGCGGAAATATCAATGCCTGAATTATTTAATGCCGCTTGCTTGAAAGAATCTCACATGAAAGCCAGTTTATAGCTGGCGGTAGTCCGCTTAGCGCTCATAGTAACCGTCGCCTGCAAAAGCAAAACGGATGGCGACGAACAGAAGCTTGATGATCTGCGCTGGCATTCGGCATGTGGGGCCCACTGCATTTCCTCCGGCTTTGCCAGGTCAGCAAATGAAATAAATTTTTTAATCATAATAAACTTTTAATCATTAAATTTAATTTAAAACAAGAATGAATGTATGTGTAATCAATTAAATATAATAATTTTTAATTATTAAATGAAATAATTATATTAGAAAATTATAATACAAATTTCATTTAAATTGATATATTTATTTATATATTAATTTTAGCATAAATCAAATTATTTGACTATTGTCTAACTTGATCAATTCACATGAGTCGCATTCCTCGACTGGCAAATGTCCGTAGAGGGCAAAGCTTTTGTTACTTGAACATATTTGGTCTAAGAGATATTATAACGTGCGGAGTCCAAATGAGTTCAGAAGTCAATTCAAAAACGCCACGTCACACAATGCACAATGTATTGAGTGACTGGGCATCTGAATTGACCTCCGAATACTTCTAAACTCCGCACGTAATAACTTTTCTTAGTCTGAGTTCTACTATCTGAATCTATTAGCTTCATGTGACAACCTTACATAAGCAAATATAGTCATTCAGCACTGTAGATATTTCTTATGCAAATTTATTTTCTTATGATTTACATCGAAATCAAAGGTTTAATATAAAGTTACAAAACAAAATATTCCCTCCAATTTTATTATTTATCCCAGTACTAATCAACTATTTATCGTGCCTTTCGTGTCTCTTTGAGTCAAAGCTGAACTTTTCAACCTGTTTAACAAACAGGTTGCTTAGCCGTCTAATTCAATCGAGAAATTTTAAGGAATTAATTAATTAGTTTTATATTACATTAATTTTAAAATAAATTCAATAACTTATAATAATAATAAAAGATTTCGTAAATATCTGAAATTAATTATTTTCCTTATTCGAAAGTCCACTATACCAATATCCATATGTGTGGTGGGCCCAAGGTGCAGGAAAGGATACACGGACGGCTACCAATACCGTCGGTTAATTACGGTTCGGGCTGCCTCGTTGGAGGCGTGTCACCGGCGAGTCGGCGGCCGTTATGGTGGCACGTTTTCTTACTTCAGTCGTCGGAAAAGGCGGCCCGCCAGCACCAACTCGTCCCCGTCGAAAACCGGTCAGGAAGCGACCAAACCAGCCCCCACTAAGACCCTGAAATGACGGATTTGCCCAAGCAGCTTAGTTAGCAGTTAATGACACTGTAACGGGAATGAAACGGAACGGTGAACACGTGTCCGTTAACGGTGAATGGGGTTCCAACGCGGGAAGTATATATAAAATACAAGCGGAAGATACAGAGAGGGAAGTGGCCAAAGGTAGAGCGAAGCTTAGAGAGAGAGAGAGAGAGGAGACAAATGGATGCGGTGGATCGTCTCTGCTCGCGCTATCTCCTCTTTTTCTGTCTTCTGATCTCAGGTGCAAATCTTCTTTTCCTTTTAAGGAATTTCAGTTATGGAGGAGATGATCCGATTGTATTGTTTTGTGCGTTTTCTTTTTCGTGTTTGGAATTGGGATTGGATTGGCGTTATTTGAAATGGTTTTCTTGATTTGGATGTTCTTTAGCGGTTTAGATTTGGATTTAGTGATGATAGATTGGGTCAGCCGATGATGGTTCTTCTTGTTCTTGCCTTAATAGCTGGAATTGAGAATTCGAAGCTTGGATGATTTGATCGGCTTTTTCTAGAGATTAATTAAGGGTCGAATTTCTAGTTTCTGAGGAGATGAGGATTGAGTGGGGGGAAAAGCTTGTGAAGTTTTGCAGGTGCGTCGTAGACATTAATTCGTTATAGTCTTGCTTATCGTTTTTGTTTTAATTGCTGTTTATGAACAGTAAATTTTTTGCTTGGCGTTTGGTCATATGAGGTGGTTTTGGATTTAAGAAATATCTATTTTCAGGAGCATACGACGTGCTGAATTTCCCGGGCAATACGTGCGCTTATTGTACTCCAGAAACTTCCCACTTGTTCTGTTCAGCAATGTTAATGCAGAATTGAATATGTTTATTATTTTATTATTGTCAATCTCTTGTACCCTAGAGGAATGAAGTTTTTTTAAAGCGCATGGAAGTTTAGTTGGCAATATAATATGAATCACAGCTGCAGAGGTATTAAAGAGTGGAATTCCTTAAATGCCAAAATATTTGTAAAGATTTTTCAGCAGATGCTATTGTTTTTATCCCTTTCCATTGTTTTTCGATCCATTTTGTTCAATATTGGAGCCTGACAGTACTGTTTGCTTATATTGGAGCTATTGTAGGAGTTTCTATTTTGGGAGCATAAAACTATAAGTTCTTCGTTGTTTTTTACTTTTAAAATGGATAAATTGACTATTCACGCAAGTCCTTTATCTGGTAGCTTTATTTGTTTGACGTTAAGGTGAAACTATTAGAGAATCTGTTTTCATCAACGGCAGCAGTCCTATCGCAATTATCTTAGTTTGGATCTTGAGCCAATTACCCCCATTAGTTCTTACAACGGCCTGTTTCCAGGCGTTAAGATTAGTGTTTGATCAATTAAGCTTATTTGAATCTTTAGTAATACTACTCTTCATGGTCAAACCTGTCAGATAAATTCCATATATTTGATTTTTGCTGGCAATCTAGAGCTTCTCAATGAATGGGATCCACCCAATATGTAAGTATACATAAAAATAAGATTAAAATTTGGCTGAATGCACCATTAGTCAAAACTTGTTCAACACGAACAGTTAGGTTTATGAATGAAAGTCAACTATTTGGTATTCATATAGCATCATATTTTCCAACTATCTAATATAGAATTATATTCAATACTTGTGGGCCTTAACCAGCCAAGATCAACTATCGAAGATGTTGGTCTTGGTCTACCAAAACAACAATAAGTTCCTAAACCTAATATATTGCATGTTTTTTTTTTTTTTTTGCATTTTTAAATTTTAGTAGTAGAAAATGTAGTTGAAAGTTAGTTAAATTTAGTTGGAGGTTGTTTAAAGTTAGTTGGAAGGTTGTTGGGATGAAGTTTGTTGACCATACTCATCCAAGTTTCATATGGTCACCCTTAAGTTCAAATCCAAAGTTATTATACATTTCGAAAGCAAGATAATAGTTTAATCTACAAGTTTAGCTCCTTTCTAGACTTTTCAATGTAAGTTACTACAAATCTCATGTATGTTTGCTTTATTTTAGAATTTCTTTAAATTGAATAATTTTTTGTTCTTGTTTGATGCATCTTTCTACCCTTCTCTGTATTTTTGTTGAGCATAATCTAACATTCTGGATAGTAACTAAAAATATTCTAAAAAATAACCTGTGAAAAGCTTCTAAAATTTCAACAACACAATATGTGTCGAACAATGACCATAGAAAAAATTTTTTGCTTTTCAGGATCAGTGCACCAAACAGTTAGCATTGGAGTTGGAATCAACTATGGGCAGATTGCTAACGATCTTCCTCCACCTACACGAGTAGCTACCCTTCTTAGATCCCTAAACATCAGCAGAATTAAACTCTACGATGCTGATCAGAATGTCCTAAGTGCCTTCCTCAACTCCAATGTTGAGTTCATCATTGGAATAGGAAATGAGAATGTTCAGAGCATGATGGACGTCACCCAAGCTCAGGCCTGGCTTCAACAGTTCGTCGAGCCCTACATTCCGAATGCTCGAATCGCTTGCATCACTGTGGGAAATGAGGTCTACTCAAGCAATGACACCACCTTGATGGCCAATCTCCTCCCCACGATGCAGTCGGTGTACCAAGCCCTGGTCTCCATTGGATTAGACAAACAAATAAAGGTGACCACTGCACATTCTCTCAATATCTTATCAAACTCCTTTCCTCCTTCTTCTGGTTCTTTTAGAGGAGATCTTGCTCAGTACATCCAGCCCCTCCTCAATTTCCATGTAATGGCCAACTCTCCATTCCTCATAAATGCCTATCCTTACTTTGCTTACAAAGATAATCCAAACTCCATCTCATTACAATATGTTCTCTTCGAACCGAATCCGGGAGTCATTGATCCAAACACCAACCTGAAATATGATAACATGCTCTATGCTCAGATTGACTCAGTTTATTCTGCAATCAAGGCAATGGGCCACACCGATGTCGATGTGCGAATTTCGGAGACAGGATGGCCATCCAAAGGGGATCCAACTGAGTTTGGGGCCACCCCAGAGAATGCTGCTGCTTATAATGGTAATTTGTTGCAGAGAATATCAATGAATCAAGGCACGCCATTGATGCCATCGGTGCCCATCGACATCCATGTTTTTGCTTTATTCAATGAGAATTTAAAGCCGGGACCAACTTCTGAGAGAAACTATGGACTTTTCTATCCTGATGGCACCCCCGTTTACAACGTTGGGCTGAAGACTGGCCACCTTTCAGGAATTTCAAACTCACCAGCTTCAAAGCATTTGGTAAGAATCTGGAGCCTCACTTTTGTTTTTCTCAATAGTTTTTTTTTTTCCTTCTTAAGAGAATCAAGTTGGTCCATTTAATAATCTTTAAAAGGAAGGTTTTGTGCTTAACAGATCATGAATCACGCCTAGTGGGTGGCTGAAGGGAATATCTTTTCCTTCTGCTTTCATTTCCAATGATATTAAGGCTCCGTTTGGGACGGCTTTTTTACTGCTTCTTAAAGCAGCTTTTTAGTACTAAAAAGCTGCTTCAAAAGCTGTCCCAAACAAAGCCTAAATGGCAATCAACTTGAATTACCTCATCAGCTAAATTGCAAGTTATTTGTCACTTATCTAAAGTGTTTTTGTTGTTCTCTTGCAGATCATAGCAGGCTTCTTTTTTTCACTCATCACAGCATTATTTTCTGCTTTGATACTATACAGTGACAGATGAAAAACTGCCTCCCAAAATATCTATCGTATGAAGGGAGAACCATTGCTACTGCAAAACTTGGCTTCGTCTTCATTTTGTTCACAGTTAGGTATGTTAATTTGATCTCTCCTTTGTCTTTTTCCACAATCTTCATTTATTAATATTGAAAATCACTGCAGAAAACATTGACTATTAAACCATTTTTAATCACATTAACTCCCCATACTTTTCTTTGTCTCAATCATTCTTATTCATCTCTGATACAGATATGCGTCATGGGCAGGTAACACCCTGACTGCATCCAAGAAAAAAATATAATGAATATCTTATCCTTTCGTAGATATTCTCATTCCCATTGGTAGTCTTAATTAGTGCATGCTTTTCTTTTCTTTCTTTTCTTATGCCCCTCTCGTTTTCTTAATGACTTTCTGTCGCTTTTAGGCTATAACGCTAGATCGTCTTAGAAAAATATAGATCAGATGCCTTCAATTAATGCGTAATTTCCTCTTATTAGGTTCAGCTTTGTAGTCTCTAAATTAGTTTTCAACTTATTAAGGCGTCTTGATATGTTTTAGGCTTTATTTGGGACGAGAAATTATTCTGTTTGGAGACTGGATATAGAATGTCGTCCGGAGACTAATCAAAATGCGCCACATCATCGGTATCTAGCAAAGGGTGACGTGGCACATTATGGTTGGTCTCCCGACAGTGTTTGGCGTTCGCGTTGAATAATTCATCATTTGGGACGGCTCCCTTCCCGCTTTTTAAAGCAGCTTAAAATTTTTGTACTAGAAAGCTGCTTTAAGAAACAGTAAGAAAATCGTCCCAAACGAAGCCTTAGTTTTGTATGAATTTTTGAAACATTTTTCAACATACATTAGCATGATTATGAGTATTGAACATATAATTTCTCATATTTTATTTAGAAGTCTTATGATAAGTTGCCAATTATGATTTTTAATCACATTATTTATTAAATTGTATAATATTCATGGTGCAAATAATTGTAAATTTGTTCATTCTTTAAAAAAATTGTTGTTTATTGTTCTATAAATTATATATATATATATATATATATATATATTATATATATATATATATATATATATATATATATATATATATATATATATATATATATATATATATATATATATATATATATATATCAGAAAAAGAAATAAAAAATGTATGTATCCTTGTGATAGGTCTCTTGCTCATAAAAAGGATCATATTTATTTTATCAGATTCGGAAGGTGGAGATCCATGAAGCTGTAGAGTTTTAAGTCACCGCTGGAGGCACTGATGCCATGTAAATGACAAAAAATAGGATAGCGAATTAGACGAAACGATTCAATATTCTTTTCTCAACAAAATACATGTAATTTGTAGCAAACATTTGTTATTTTTTTTTTAAATTCTTATTATTTAGAATATTTTGTGTCAAAATACATATTTAATTAAGGCATTTAATTTAATTTACAACAATTTTAATTTTTTTTACAATAATTTAAATTGTTGATTAGATCGTTCAGATCCCTAATTTTTGATATGAATTTATCTTTATTTACTGCTGTGCACCGGATGACGTGACACATTTTAATTTGCTTTCGAACATTCTGGTGTCCGCACAAAATAATTTCACTCTAATCACATCATAAGATTATAATAATACATAATCTACAACTAATTACGAAATTATATTTTATGATATCTAATTAAAGCTTCAATGACGAAGTAAAAATGATCCGTTCCGTTCATTCATTACTATTACATATTCTTCATAATCTCGTGCACATAATAAATATACACACTGACATCAACATAGGCCATGAGATTTTTCTCGATATTCGTTTTACCGAATTGCCACTGACGTAGCTTTGCTTGCTATTCCAGTGGAGGAATAAATGCCCCTCCAGTCGTCGTGCTAGGCCGGCAGAACATACAAACTTTGACAAGTGGAGATTTCTTTCAGGAATTCCAATAGCCTTTTTTTACTTTATAAACTGGGCGGCAGTCCTCAGTCTGATCTCTCCAGTTCTTTGAATCTCCTGTCCCATTCTTTGGCCTCGTAGTCTTGATCTAAAACATCTCTTTCTGTGCTATAAACTATTCTATCCGATCCTATCACCGTCCGTTTTGCCATGTCTCTAGCATTTACTAACTGCCAATATATGGATTCATAGAAATTTGCATCAGCACATATGGCAGCAAGGATTAGAGGGTGCATTTGAGAAATGAACTTAAATAAATGATCATAATAGTTTGTAGTTTTATGTGTGCCCATTTTAGGGCGAATTATTAGGTGCGGACATCGGACAAAGAATCATCCGGATTTCTCTCTGTCTATAGTAAAAGTACAGTTACTGTAGCAACTGTGCTTTGACTGTAGACAGAGATAAAATCGGACAGTTCTCTCGTCCAGTGGCCACACCTAATAATTTCTCCCATTTTAGTATGAGACTTTGTCAAGTATCCAATTTAGGCTTTGTTTGGGACGACTTTTTTATTGCTTCTTAAAATAGTTTCTTAGTTTAAAAAATAAAATTTTAATATTAGAAGCTGCTTTAGGAAGCAGTAAGAAAGCCGTTCCAAACAAAGCTTTAGGCTTTGTTTGGGATGTGGTTTTCTTCCTGCTTCTTAAAGCAACTTTCAAGTACAAAAATTAAAACTTTTGTACTAGAAAGCTGCTTTAAGAAGCAGTAAGAAAGCCGTCCCAAATGAAATCTTAGTCTCTTAACTTATTAACTTTGAAACTATTTGATCATTTGGACAGATTTCAAAATCATTTAGATAAATCTTGAAGTGTTGGAGCATGTTGCCATGTCTCTTTGTTGAATAAATTTGAGCATTTTTTGACTTTTTTACATTAATCTCTTAGTTTGAGTTGATATTAGATTCCACAAACCTAAATCCAAAGAAATGACAGACACTCTAAATGATCAAATTGGTTCAAATTTAATGACTGGATAAACTAAATTAAACAAGTAAAATAATCTAGAGCTAAAATGAATGCATCTAAAAAATATTGAGACCATTTTGATCACTAACTTCAAATAGAAAAAAAAAAAGGTTCGTTCAAACTTACTTTTCTTCTAAGAATTGAATCTGGCAACTCAAGAGCTGTAGCTCGTTGTCTCCTCGCAAGATTTCTGTTTTCTATAGCAGAATTTTTCCAGCTTAAAAAGAACCATCGGAACAATGGTATTGCAAAGAATGAGGCAGCATAAACCTGCAGAAAGCTTACCAAGCTGTCAATATATACGATTTGGCTTGTGAGAATTTCTTTTCTCTATATGAATATATGCATGGAAAATAAAGGACCCTTACCTGGAGGAGAGGAAATATATCAGAAACAAAAGAAATGAAACCTGAAGGTGAAACTGTGGTATTCCTATAATATGAAATTCAAGTGTCAGGTTGCAAATATAGAAGAAAATATGAAAGTAGAAAGGAGAGAGAGAGAAGGACAAGTACTTCAACATGCTTCCCAGAACAATTACACCAAATAGATTGAGTGACCCCAAGCCTATAACCATTGCTCTCTCAGATGCACTTGTCTTGCTGCAGTTAAGGCAAGTTCATGAGACAATTGCTCATAACACAAGATGAAGATATGATAATAGGACTATCCCAACCTTATGTAAACTAGGGGAAATTATTAGGTGCGGACACCGGACTTAGAGATGCGTCCGGATTACTGAATGCACTGCGTACGCTCTGCTCACACTCTACGTACGTTCTGCTTACACTCTGCGTATTTATAGATACACAGCAAATAAGCAGCAAATCCTCACAACTAAATATTTGTTGCTTATTTACTGCAATACGTAGTATATACTCAGTAAATAAGCAGAGCGTAGGCAGAGCTTAAGCATACAATACGCAGTATCCGGACGCATCTTTAGGTCCGGTGTCCGCACCTAATAATTTCCCGTAAACGTAAACTAGAGCAAGCCACTAAACAAGGTTGCAAGTCTCAAATCAGACAGACAACACATCGAATAATGATCAGAGATCCAGAACAAAAAGCTTTGCATGCTCAAATAGATGTAACTAGCAAGAAATACACATTCAGAAAGGAATAAGCACAAGTTTTTTAATTAAATCATTCTGTTTAAAATAGATGCTTCTTGGAGACAAAAGATGAAAGGAAGATAGCAAAATCAAGAACATGCAAAAGCTAGATCATATAAAAACATGGATGTTTACAGCAGACATCATCGTGCTCATAATTACGATTCAACAGCATGATAAACATATTAAATAAGCCAACTTAGGCTTAGTGGTGTAGCAATCAAGCTCACTGGTAAGCTGGCTTGAACTCAACTTGATAAATAGTTCATGCGCTAAGCTTAATGAGGTAATGAATCAAACTTGAGCTAGCCCCGATTCAACTCCTTAGCTCATGTGCTAGCTCATTTAATAATACAAAATACATTTAAAATATATTATAATTCAATAGTTTAGTATAAAATTGTTAAATAAATTTAAAAGTTATATCTCTTTTTTTATTCCAAGTGATTTCTTATTAATTCTCATTTATTTTTTCTATTCTTTTTATCCTGTTATTAAAATAACTGCTTGAATAAGAATACTTACATATGCTTTTGCATTTAACAATAAAAAAAAATTGCTTGAATAAGAATGCTCCTCTTTTACAGTAAATGAGCCGGCTCAAGAGTCAACTCAATTTCTTAAAAGTAAGTTTGAGCTCGAGCTCGAGCTCAAAGTAAATTAATTAATAAAGCTAAAGTTCAAATTAGAGGTGACTCAAACTAAATTAATCAATCAAGATAAAGTTCAAGTCAATGGTGGCTCAAGTTCGACTTGAGACTTGTTTACACTCCCATAACTAAAGTTTCATATCTCCAATTATCCTCATTTGCAATACTGAGACAGAATTATGAGTAGCAATGAACCTTACAAAAAGGGTATTTAAATCAGAATAGACATCTCATACAAAAATAAGGCGAGGCTGATAGTCCAAAAAACAAATGAGCTATTCCAATAACGAAAAAAAGGCTCAGTAGTAAGCTTGCATGCCCAATGCTGGCGGAAATTAAGGAATTTGCTATATTTAAGAAATTAATAGTCCTCAAAAGTTAGAGTAGAAGACTATCAAGCATAAGCAACCCTGCGTAGCTCAAAACTATAGATCAAATGGGAATGCAGTAGGCGCATGACTATTCCTGCTTCAAAATATCATAGCTTCTTGGTATCATGAAAATAGTTTATTTTCTACTAAGAGCCAAAAGTTTCATTAGTCGAGGAGCTCTTCAAAAAAGAGTAGACTAGGTAGGTAACAAAAACAAAATAGGGTCATATATATAAAATGAATTTTGCTCTTAGATCCGGGAACATTCCAAAACTTGGATTAGACTATGATCATAATGAACATGCATGTTTAAAGAATGAGGCATGGCTTAATGCGATCGCAAACCAAATGGAGATTAGATTGGATCGAACTTTATTGAAATTAGAAACAAGTATGAAGTCATGCGTACGTGCAAGTTTACATGCACGCATTATGCTGCATATATATATATATATATATATATATATATATATATATATATATATATATATATATATATATATATATATATATATATATATATATATATATATATATATATATATATATATATATATATATATATATATTCAGGGCTTAAGAGTACAACAAATGGAATATTGATCAAAAAATCAGTTGTATTATGTTGTGTTAAAGCATGTTTTAGGGTTTAGAGTCTCCTAATGAGACCATATGATGTAACGCACAAAAATGACACATGAAATAAAAGTTCACAAATCATCAACTATGTGGACTCCGAAAATAAAGAGGCACCCCGACCTCACCTCTTTCAGAGGAGTTTTAACGGATTAAGTTCCGAAGTAAATTTTCAGAAGGAAAATTTTGTCTGAAACAAGACACCACCCAGATATTTCGCCCTCATTTTGTGAGGAATTTATGATCTGAGTTCTAGTTTCTTATAGGCATAAGCCCCTATAGTTAATTACCTCTCCCTAAAATGAGAGAGAAGTTATGATTAAGGCTAGTCGTTAAATAGATACATAGTATCTGGCATATAGTAGCAGTAGAATTAGATATTAAAAATTGAAATTTATCACTGCGCACTTAAAGCGGATGGTGAGGGGTGAACCCGATCAAGATCCTATGGTAGTTAACCCAACCTGACCGAATGATCATGTCGGCATCCACGGGTTGCTTCGTCCAAGGGAACCTTGTAGACTTGGGGTAGATATTTGACTAAGAGAATATATTTGAGTCCACCTTAGCTAATAAAGGGCTTTATGCCCTATCGGTCATACCCCATTGATTCATTGCTCAATGATTTAAATCCATTGGGGAACATAAGGGATCTGGCCATGACCATAATTTAGTTGTGCCATTTGGTGGCAAATCACCCGGTTCAGAGGGCCCCAGTCATAACTGTTTACCTCCGGTGTCATTTGGCGTCGAAACCACAAGTTAGATGACACGTGCCACATCCCTATTGGCAAGAGATGATTTGAGAATGAACCTTAGTGATATTCTTGACTGGGCATTGACTCTTTGCAAGCTGAAGTAATTTTCAAACTTTTCCATCTCGACAAACAATTGTGGAGTGTGGATAAGTTTTCACTTTAAGTTTAGGTGATTAATTTTTAAGGATTTTTACATAAATAACACTTGAAACTATTGAAAATACATATTCATCACTCAAACAGTTATATTTACTGATATACCACCTAAAATCTCTATTTTCCTCAATTCTACCACTCCGTTTAAGCCCCATCAGAAATCCTGACTCACGTCATCTTCTGTTCCTTCGCGCGAAGGAAATCGAATCCTTCTCCACCAGCGATCGCCGTTGTCCTTGTCCCTCACCGTCGCGAAGACGATTGGGTATTCTCCCCCGCCGTCGGCCACTTTTAGCTCCACCGCTAGCCTTTCCTTATAGACAATCATAAATAGATTGAAATTTGGAAATGTTTGGGGAATAATTTACCATCAAAATAAAGAGAGCCATCTGAGTGGAACACAATTGATCCACAATAAGTTCCTGGCATAGAATGGATTGGCAGGGTGGCACTGCAGGTTAGCCCCAAGGTAAAGGTGATGCGATCGGGTCTTCTTTCTGCTGCTGCAAAATTTGACTTTAGGGGAGCAAAGCTAATGCTGAAGGAATTATCTCTAATTAGTTTGGCTCGATCACAATCACAATTGTACGCGGTTCTTTTTTTTTTTTGGACTTGGAATAAGCCTGTCGGATTACATGAGCTCCGATAAACCAATGGGGAGCTCCCAGTCGCCTTCCGGCAAGTTCGCCTAGGTTCTGCCATTGTATGTGACGTAGAGAGTCCAAGTTGGGGTTGAAGATAACATGCGAGGGATGGATTTAGAAAAGGCAAAGCTTTGCTAGCCGTTCTCTATGGCCTCAGCGATAAGGCGGGGATGGTTGTCCCAACATAAAGTGTTGTCAGTCGGCGGCGGAGGGGCTATAGATTGGTTGTGGATATGGTGGAAGCGTGGGCTGTTGTGGGCGGAGTTGGACAGGGACGTTCCTTCGCGTGAATGAACGGAAGACGACGCGAGGCAAGATTTCTGACGCGAACTAAACGTAGTGGTAAAATTGATGAAGAGATGGATTTTAGGTTGTATATTAGTAAATACAATAGTTTGAGTGTTGAATATGTATTTTTAATAGTTTCAAATGTTATGTATGTAAAAATCCCTAAATTTTAATTGAATATTTTGAATTTTCGAATAGTATAGATTTGAAATTTTTATTTAAACTTGAGCCCCAAATTATTAACTTTGAGATTTGGGGCATTTCTTTGAAATTCGTGTGAACCCCAACAGTTGCTGCCATCATCGAGGTGATTTTGAAATCACTTTAAATATTCATATTTTAATGAGTTTGAGAGACATTTTGAATATTTAGTATTGACACATCCGGTTGAGATATAAATTCAACACGATCATCATCGGGGTGATTTCAAAATCACTTTAAATTTTCGTATTTTTATGAGTTTGAGAGACATTTAGAATATTTAGAATTGAACCTCCGATTAAGATCTACGTTCAACGCGGCCATCATCGAGGTAATTGGGTAATTTCATTTTATTATTTGAACCTTTTCGACTCTATTTGATTGCCAACAAAGAATCGGGTTCAGTTCCTTATTTTAGAGTTATGATATACATATCAAAACCGAGAGCATGTATTTTGATGAATGAGTTTTCTTTAAAAAAGACATTGAAGGTTTAATATGAACTTATAAAATTCAAATATTCCGAATGATTCAACGAGCAACAATGCCAGGAGTTTATGTTTTCAGTCGTGAATATTTCTTGTGATGGACCTTGTAGGTTTAATATTAATGTATAAAACAAAATACTCTCGTCGGTGCTACGTTTGTGTATTTGTTCGGTTGTTCAAGTCGTGTCAACTCTAATACATTCAAATAGGAGGATCAGACTTGATCCTAAGTTCACTTTTGACATGCGCAACATTCTCATGCAAGGGTTTAGGAGTATAACGCACCTGTCGGAGCACAAGCGGGAATTTATTTTTAAGTGCATATTGCACAATTACACTTACATATGTGTATTTGTATTAATATTAGTGTAATTTACATGCTTTAAAACTTATTACTTTTCAATCTGCGCAGTATCCTCAGACGTCACGTGTATGTGTCACGCTCGTTGAGGCCCATGTGGTAGCATACTTTTCAGTGCATCTTGTATTTTGCATTGCTGTATTGTGTGGCATGTACGCTTGCTACATCTATATGTTGTATAGTACATGCACATAATATATTTGCATGCGATATAGAACATGCATATGGTGTATCTGAGTATGGGACAATTCATATGCCTATTTTTTTGCATGCTTATATGCATATTTGTATATTTGCATGTGCATTTGCATGATCAACATAATGCACTTGGAGGATTGATATGATGAAAATATAAGTGACGCATATAATATATTTACTTGACAAACACAATGTATCTACATGATGATTTGTATGCTTGTAGAACATGCATAATATATTTGTAAGGTATATTGACATCATGGTTTAAAATTGCGCAATATGACGCTCGCCTTTGCGTAATTCCAGTAAAAAATGCCTCTATATATATATATATATATATTAAAACTTACATAAATCTTGAAGTAAATGCCCAACATTGGACTCTATAGGAGAGGAGGAAGGGGAGTGAACAGTTCACCATAATGCGATTCAAATAAAGAACCCCTTAGTAATGACAGTGTTGATGACTTATGAGTTCTTATGTGATATGTCATTGCTATTTATTTTTGGAAATTGGAATTATATGTTAATGAAAAGAATACTGGGATTTGGGAAAGATAGAATTTTGAGTTGAACTATATTTCATGGTCTTATTATTAAGATATTTTGATTTCAATTCATATCTTGTGCTTTTTTATGTTTTATATTATTCACTAATTAATATATAAAAAATTTATCATTTTATGTTTACGCAATCTTTTGATTTTAAGGCTTACGCCTCAAAATGCCTTGAGGCTTACGCCTCGCCTCACTAATGAAAAATGCCTCAATACCCGAATACGCAATTGTAAACATTGATTGACATAATGCACATACACAGATAAATAGTGCATTTATATGATTGGTATATTGTATCATGTGCTTACACAATACTTAATGCATTTTATGCTTGTTTAGAATGCATGTATGTTAACTTTGCATGGTTGTTGGTATATTTACCTGATCAATGGTATGCATATATATTATGCAGTGCGTCCGTGTGATTGACAGAATATATACATGCCGCTTAATATATTTGCATCATGTGTATGCATGTTCTTGGTATACACGCATTATGCAATAGGGGCTCATAGGCGACACTCTCTTTCAGTGATTTGGCGTGATGTGTACACTTTAATTAGGGATCGTACAACCCATGACACATAACATTGCGCTATTTTATTTCTTTTTTAAGACAGATATTTACGGGACGTACGGGCATCCTAACTTTAACAACTAGAGTGCACGCTACCTAAAGCATTTGTGCACCCGTGACTTGCAATGTGATTGACGCTTCTCATTTCATTACGAAATGTTTAAACCAGATTAATTACAGGGGATATGCAAGGATTCTATGTGCTAACAATTAATGTAAATACATTTTCATAGGAAAGATAAATAATTTTTATTTTTACCCCTCCCCTTTTTATGATAAGTATCGTCAGTATTCAGGTGCATTTACACTCATATTTCACCCGTTGGTGAATACTCGAGGAATCCAAACCAGAGCCTCGAAATGACATCTTAATATATTTTAAATATAGATCCTAAGCTGGTAGGGCCTACAAGCGTAACTTCCCTGTCTTTGAGCAAAAGCATCTAGGCTAGCGGGACCCGCAAATAATTTATGTTATAAATATGAGGGAGGCTGGGTTCATTTTTTTCACACTTCATTTCTGCAAGAAGTGTTGTTGGGGAGTTTAGGCGTGTGTAAGTCAAGTGCTAAGAGAAAGAAATTTTATTCTTACCTATTGGTGAACAACTAATTCCCCTACAAGTTCACTGTAAGTTGCATTCTATTATGTTATAAATTTTCTTTCATCTTTGCTTTCAGTGTTAGGAATCTAGGATGTCATGTGTTTTATTTTTTTTATTGACTTAGAAATTTAGGTAATTTTTTTTTAATTCTCTAAGTCATAAGTTTTGTTGAAAAATTTTGGTAGCACCCTGACGTCGTCCCCGCGTAGTAGGTTGCATTGGGGGTGTGTAAAGCCTTCCCACCTGCTAAGAAATGCAGTCACAGCAGGTGTCGGATGACACTGCGACCACAGTTTTGTTTCCCGCTCCCTAATAAAAGCGGTCACGGGGTCTTCGTATACCCGTTTAAAACACATCATTTCTCTGTATGCTAAGAAAATCAATAACTGATACTTAATTTTCTTTTCATATATAATAAATTTCCTTGCTTGCTAATAAAAGCAGTTACATATACTTATATTTCATGCATACGAATTTTCTCACGCGCTAATAAAAACAGTCATGGATACTTATGTTTCCTCGCTCTCTAATAAAAGCGATCACGAGTATATATTTCATGCATATAAATTGTGAAATACTAGTATAGGGTTTATACCTTATGTGCACGGTGACCGAGGCGAGGACGACAGACCGTGGTGGCGACGAAAAACCTGTGATGCACAATGTAATTTTTTTGTTATTACTATATATTATATATATATATATATATATATATATATATATATATATATATATATATATATATATATAAGGTCTAGAGAGAAAAAAAGAGAGGGCTTTGGAGGAAGAGGTTTAGAATGTGCATAGAAATACAGTAGTGATGAAGCGAGAGTTTTAGAGAGGGAAAAACACTTCTTATTCTCTAATTTTAGAGAGAGAGAAAGAGAGGAATTTTTTCTCTCTAAATTGTGGAGAAAATATGAATGGGGTTGGGAGGATGTGTAGGAGATGTTGTATGAGGCATTTGAAGGAAAATTGTATGGGAATTTTCTCTTTCTAGAGATAAAATTCTCTCTCTAGGCTTGAGAGAGAAAGTGGGGGATGAGAGGGTTTTTTGGTGGATGAAGTGTATGATGTATAGGGGAATGTTTTTTTGTGAAGGGAGATTGGTGGTTTGAGGGGTTTTGAAAAGATGGAGGAAGAAGAAGAAGAGAGGAAAGGAAGAAGAGAAGAATAAATGGAGGGAAATAGAAGAGGAAGAAAGAAAAAGTAGAAAGAAGAAGAAGAAGGAAAGAAGAGGAAGAAGAAGAATGGATAAGGGAGGAAGACGAAGAAGAATAGTAAGAATGAGAGATTTTACCTTGGAGAGCTTGTAGGGAGCTTTGAGTGGTGGCCGGCCAATTGGAGGCACAAGAGAGGAAGAAAGAGTCGCGAGAGAGGGGCGTGAGCCCTGCGTGCATGAGCTTGATAGTTAGGTGAGGGGATGGGGCCGGTTGGGAGAGTTATGAGGGGGTAAGGGTTTAAGTAGGGGATATTTTAGGATTTTTTTTCTTTTTTTTTTAATCTCTCTTTCTCCCCCTCTTTTATATTGTTATTAATAATAATACGAAACCAAATTTTTTTAATTAATTGTGTACTGGCTCGATCGTTATGTCGTCGTTGCCGTTCGTGTACATCGCCGCCTCAATTTGCACGAGTAAAATTTAAAATTTTCCCTATCGACGACCTCAATCAATATGAGAATCGATCTTAACTGTTTTCATTACTCCATACGCATCGACGCTTTTAGTTTTGCAAACGGCAACCATTTCGGCGATTTTGGGTTTTCAGTTGACGCACGTCAAGTGAGTTTTGTGCGGTTTCGAGCTTTTTGCTTTCGATGCTCACCTTACGCGATCAAATCAACTCTAACACTAGTATTGAGGTCAACAAACTAAAATAATTATTTGTTTCCTTTTGATGCAAACTTGAAGAGACAAAATTAGCACAAATGATAATTTAATTAGAAATTATGAGAAAACATTGAGGTCATAAAATGCCACTCTTTGATTAAGATTCATGCCACATTTAGAAAATTCACATTGAAACAAATTTTGCCAAAATTCAATCATACTTGCAAAATCAATCCCAAAAAATATGTAAATAAAAAAAGGAAAGAATTCACCAAATAAAAGATGTAGCCCCATGTGACTGTAAGGAGATGACTGATCCTAGAAGTTGGTAATCAATATTTGCATTGTATTTGAAGAACTTTTATACAACAAGTACACAAGTTTGAAAGAAAAGCATAAATTTCATTAAGCAATCAACTCTCTTTACATGCCTCATACGTCTTTATCTCTCCCCTTCATAGCTATGGCCTTAGGTCTATGTGAGCTACTATAGATCAAGATAATTCTAGAAGACCTAAGAATCAACTAGGAATGATCCATGAAACTGCACTGTTACAACAAAACAACAATCAATATAGCTCACAGTGCAATTCAGCATGACAAGACCAAGCACATAGAAGTAGACAAATATTTTATGAAAGAGAAATTGGATAGTGGACTTATTTATATTTATCATGTAAGTCAGCTTGCAAACATTCTTACAAAGAGACTTGATAATTCAACCTTTCTGAGATTAATTATCAAGCTATGAAAGACATATAACTTGAGGGGGAGTGTCAAATCCCATCCTAGCCATCGCAGTCGTCCCTTCCCTCTTGATCCTATGGACAGCATGGTGATCCATGGCGGTCCCTTCCCTCTTGATCCTATGGCCAGCATGGGGATCCGTGGGAGGCTCACCTGGATCACGCTAATCTCCTTCTTCCATATTTGGGTGGCTTATTTAGGAAGGATTATATTAACGCAATTATGCATCATTCTATAAGTATTTGTTTCCTTATTAATATATCTTGTATAGATTTATAAATTGGGATAATTTTGTGCAATAAAGATTAAGCCCTTTTTTCCCTCTCCAATTCTTTGAATTTAATAGCATATGAGTGTGATAGAGAGGAAATATGCAGAGTAGTTAGTGGGCGATCCTCAAAGATAGCACACAAGCGAGATGGGGGCAATGCAAATAAGTCATAGGTTGACCTTTAGTTTAAAGAAACAAAACCCGTGTTTCTGGCAATTCCCAAGACACAAATATAGTTGTTTGAACTTTGAACTTGATTTGGGAACAGCAAGTTGCGCTAAATTATTTAATTTCTTCCAATATTCACATTATTTTCACAACAGATCATCAAACATCAACTTTGCCTTGAAGAGTAGAAGCAGGAAAATAATAACAGGAACTTATTACTAACAACAAAAATGACTAGTGATACGGAAAAGGTTTGAACTTCCCGTTAAACTAGTATCTCGGCAACGAATAAGGCCAAAAGACTTCAAACAAAATAAACAGAAAGTAATTCTAAAAACTATTTAAGAAGTTTCAGCAGAAGATTAACCTGAATGACCACTTCTTTTCCTCAAAAAATTTCTGTATGCCATCAACCCATTGAGCCCATTTCTTACCAACATATTCCTTCCTAGAAGCCCTTTGAGATGACGCTGTACGCTGCAGTGATGGAAAGCGATAAAGAATATTTCCCTGCAGAGGATAAAAAAGATCTTCAATCACTTATAGTAATAAGGCCTGTCATATGCACCCATTCACAACAGCTAAATTCTCAAAGAGCACTTTTCTTAATGCTTCTAAGGAAAGGTCTTATAAACATAAACTTATAAAAGGGGCTAATAGCCCCTTTGACAGATGACACCAGAAATCTCCACCTAAAGAGGAGATTCTGAAGTCGCTAATTATACAAGTACTTCGCTCATACATTTTTGTCTCAATTAAAATTTCTAATTTCATATTATTCAGGTCAAGGGGTTTTAGCAAATTTTCTGTATTTTATCAGTCATGCGTTTTTATGAAATTAAGTATACTTTATTCAATTTATGAGCTTTTAACTCACACCAATAGTCCTTAAATTTCTTCTACCCTCAATCTTAGCCATAGCTACTATCAGCAATCTTAGCCATAGCTACTAACATCCTCTAGCCATGCATCAGCCCTAGCCATCAAACATGTTCATTGTACTCTCCATTTTCAATTGTCAGAGAGAGCCTTCAGTGACCATGTTTTCTTATTCCTCTCTTAGTTCTTTATTTAAATTTCATTGATTTATTGAGTTCAAAAGTGGCTTTGCTTTCTTCACTCTCATTGCAATCATCTTATCATTCTCTTTTATCCCTCCCAGAAATTCCACTGTTAAGCCATTCCCTTCGTTGACTCTTAGTTGCTTGAGCCTTCTCACCTACTCACTATTTTATTAGGTATAACAAGTTATACAATTTCTTGTAAATGATGTGATCTAGGGATCCAATAATTAAGAAAATAGTCAATCTGACAGTCTAGTTGTAAATGATGTTGGTTCAGCCAATAAGTTCGTAGACTGGCAAGAAGGTGATTTAGTCTTTAGACTTATTGAACCATTAAACATGCACATCAATTTGTTGAGAATTTATCTAGAATTAATGCATCTTTAACAAAGCTGACTAAAAGGTTTTTTAAATTTGAGTGGTTCAATTTATTAGGTATGAAGAGTTTTAAAATTTCTTGTAAATGATGTGATCTAGGGATCCAATAATTAAGAAAATGGTCAATCTGACAATCTATTTCTTGTAAATGATGCTAGTTCGGTCAATAAGTTGGTAGACTAACAAGAATGTGGTTTGGTCTTTAGACTTATTGAACCATTAAACATGCACATCAATTTGTTGATAATTTCTCTAACATTAATGCATCTTTAACAAGGCTGACTAATAAGTTTTTTAAATTTGAGTGGTTCAATTTATTAGGTATAAAGCCTTATAAAATTTCTTGTAAATAATATGATCTAGGGATTCAATAATTAAGAAAATGGTCAATTTGACGGTCTATTTCTTGTAAATGATGCTAGTTCGGCCAATAAGTTGGTAGACTAGCAAAAAGGTGGTTTGTTCTCTAGACTTGTTGAACCATTAAACATGCACATGAATTTGTTGAGATATTCTCTAACATTAATGCATCTTTGACAAAGCTGACTAATAAGTTTTTTAAATTTGAGTGGTTTAATTTATGTGATCAAAGTCTTTAGAAACTCATGAATTGCTTAGCATTAGCTCCAATTTGCACCGTTCCTTCAAGCACTGTCACATTTCAAATTTAAAATGATTTCTCAAACCAAGGTATGGGTTATGTACAAAAACAACATAGCAAAGAGGTGGTTAATGCCTCCATATAGCTCAAGGTGCATGAGAGGGATTATTTTACTCATGATTTGTTGTTGGGCTTAAACATTTTTTTCTTTGAAGATATGAAATACTATATTTGAGTTAAATGTGATATTTTCACACACGATATGAACTTGAAGTATATTTTAACTCTGGAGTTGAATATGAGCTCTACCAATTATAAGTTGATGGACTTTTATTTACAAATTCAGTACTACCCAGTTAAGACTAATGTGATTGTAAATACTTGGAGCAAAAAATCTACAACTCATATAAGATAGTTGGTGCACGAGATAGATTGACTTCAACTTGAGATAATACCTTAAAAAGGAAAAAAATTATCACATCTCATATTTTTGCTCAACCAACAATACAAATAAGATTCATATAGCTCCAGCATAATTTGATAAATTGATGCAACTTTAAAATCAAGCTAAACAAGGGGTTGAAACTCAAGTTTGTTATCAATCATGCAGGTACATTAAGATTTGAAAATCAATCACTATCTGTTCTAAATTAAGACTTCGACAGGAGCCACTTGAGATGCACATACCACTTCATATTGTATTCACTCGGGGAGTACTAAAATGTATCAACATGTCAATGAGCTTTTCTAGTGGCCTAGAAAGAAGAAGTATATGGCAAATTTCATACCGAGTGTTTCAACCATCAAATGGTTAAGGATAAAAATCACAAGCCAATCGGAGTGTTACAACCTCTTTCTATTTTAAAGTAAAAAATGAGAGAAGATAGGAACAAATTTTGTAGTTAGCTTATCTGGTTATATGCAAGGTTATGATACAATTAGGGAAATGATTTGTAGAACCAAAAAGGCAGCTTAATATGTACATATCATGAAGATTTAGTCAATAGACAAGCTGACAAGAATCTATAAGAATAATATTATTAGAATGCATGAGATACTAATCATCATTGTACCTAATCGGGATAGGAGATTTACTACTACGATATATAAAAAGTTTTAGAGGCTTTGGCATGATGTTACATTAACAAAATATTTCATTCTAAAATAAATAGGAAGTCAGAGCTTGTGTAAGATTTCTTGAGAGCATTTAGCTACGAGGATTACATTTTAGGTGTGAAGTTCATCTCTAATAATAATTTTCAAACTAGCATCAGCAATTCTGTATGGAAAGAAATATATATCCAATTTATGTTGATTAGAGATTGGTGGAAGAAAATTCCTAGAACTTCAATTATTGGAGAGGCTACTAAGTTCATTTGATTTGGAAATGTCTAAGTTCAGCTCAAGAGCAACATAATAAATATTTTCACTTCACCCTAAGCACAGGATGATTGAGTTTGAGATTGGGATCATATACTTCACAAGGTTTTTCCATGTGTGAGTTACTAGATTCAGTAAGAGTGAATCTTCAACTTTATTCAATCAATCTTTTAAGATGATTGCGAGAATAGGGAAGTTTCATACCAATTGGCTCTTTCTCCTAAACTCACAATAGTGTTGTTGCATGTCAGAACATTCGCAGCGGTAAAGAAATGGAGTGTTTAACGTCATAGCTTTATACAAAGATCTAGCACACACAGAGATAAAAGAGATGGGTGCAAGAGCCCTAAAATACACCATAATTGTTACGTAGAAAACCTTAAAAAAGGAAAAAATCACGGGTCCTCGCCCAATTGAATTGGGGGGGGGGGGGGGGGCATTGATACAATGTATCAAATATACATCATATAAAGCACATCACAAGGTTAGAGCTGGAAGAATCTAGTGGTATGAGACATATTCTCAAGAGAAAATTGGTCTGTTTGTTTGGTCAGTAGAACCGTGGTCGGCTAGCGATGGAGGTCAGAGGGACCATAGTCGAGTGACAGAAGTTGGAAGGAGCGTGGTCGGGCGATGAGGGTCAGGACCATAGTCGGGCGATTGAGGTTGAAGGGACCGTTATAAGGCGACATAGATTGGAGGGATTGGAAGGACCGGGGTCAGCAGGAGACAAAGGTTGGAGGGACTATAGTCGAGCAAAATGTGGTCGAAGGGACTGTAATTGTGTGATGGTAGTATGAGGGTCATAGTTGGGCGATGATGGTCAAAGGACTGTAGTTGGGCGACGATGGTTAAAGGGACTATAGTCAAATGATAGTGGCACAAGGATCGTAGTCAGCAGATTACGGTAGTCGAGAGGGACCATAGTCAGCAATCGACAAAGGTCGTAGGGACCGTAGTCAACGGTCAACAGAGGTCGTAGGGATTGCAGTCAGCGGGTGACAGAGGTTGTAGGGACCGCAGTCGATGAGCGACGAAGGTCAGAAGGACCGTAGTCGGGCAACTAAGGTCCAAGGACTGAATTCGGGCGACTGTGATCTGAGGGGATGTAGTCATGCAACGGTGGTCAGATGGATCTTAGTTGGTAAGCGACGGAGGTCGAAAGCGCCATAGCTGACAGACAATTGTAGTCAAAAGGACCATAGTAGGGTGACTTAGGACGAAGGACCGTAATTGGGCAATTGTGATCAGAAGGGCAATCAAATGATGTTGGTTGAAAGGATCATAGTCGGCAAGCGCGATGAAGGTAGGAAGGACTGTAGTCGGGCAACGGAGGATGAAAGACGGTAAATATGTGTTAGTGGTCGGAAGGGTGGTAGTCGAGCGAGTAAGGATGAAAGAATAGTAGTTGGGCGACTAAGGTCGGAAGGATAGTAGTCGGGCGACTGAGGTTGAAGGACCGTAGTAGAGTGATTGTGATCTAGGGGACCGTAGTCTGGCGAGGGCAGTCGAAGGGACCGTGGTCAGCAGTCGACAAAAGTCAGAAGGACCATAGTTAGTGGGTGACGGAGGTAGGAAGGACCGTAGTATGGCGACTGAGGTTTAAAGACCGTAGTCGGGTGGTCTTCGTAAGAAGGATCGTAGTCGACATGCGACAAAGGTCAGAAGGACCGTAGTTGGGCGACTAAGGTCAAAGGGTTGTAGTCAGGCAACTAAGGTTGAAGGAACGTGGATGGGAGATTGAGATCAAAGGACTGTAGTAGGGCATGGTGGTTAGAAGGGATCGTAGTGCGTGGGCGACGAAGATCGAAAGACCGTATGGGGCAATAGTGGTTGG